>CM067484.1:12860622-12870950 GCA_034552555.1 Semaprochilodus insignis | reverse complement strand
TTATATATATATATATATATATATATATATATATATATATATATATATATATTTTTTTTTTTTTTTTTTTTTTTAGTTAATTAATTAATGTATTTATTTATTCAGAAAAATGGAGATACAAGGTTTTGTTCTAACAGTGACAATAAATAGTCACTGTAGAAAACATTGAAGTTCTGGGTTTTCTTTACAATAAACAACAGGAATTATTAGAAATTAAGAAAAAAACTAAGAAAAGTTATGAGAAAGGTCATGTTCTATTTCTAGCTCACTATTCAATTTGTGACGTTAACGCTGACCTCTGAAAAAGGGGCTTCAACCCATATCTGTTCAACTGAAGATCGCGTTCAAGTTTAGATGACTCTCAGGTAGATATGATCTTCTCATCAGAAGCTTTTAGGCAAACTTGTGGAGTGCAATTTGAGTGCACGTTGCCATTAAAGCTAAAGAGGGACATATTGTACCAAACAGTACATTTACAAGGTCCTGCCTTTTACTCAAAAATACATACCGATAATATCATTTGTAATGAAGTACCTCAGAGTCATATGCAAAATTTTTATTATAAAATAAGTTAACACGAGGCCTCTAGACAGAAAACGCTTAAATATGCCTTTTTCCTGCAAATTTTACGTCAAATATCTACAAAATGTGTCATTTGACCTGGAGCACTCACGACTGTATATGTAGTCACAATGTGAAAATGCCATTGATGAATGGACCAATAGAAATGCTCTAAACTACTAATAAACTTGTCCTCTTAACCTCTATTCAAAGTTAAAAGCAATTTAGTCTTTAAAACTCTGTTTTATAATAAATATAATATACTGAGCACATTTTATTATATTATTGTTTTGTTAGGATTATTTAGGTTACATTATGTTTCATAATAATATTCATAAATTGCTAGATATTTTATCTCAGTTGGTTTAAGCTAGAGAAAAGATCTACAGATCTAAATTTAAATCGCAGGAAAAACCCTGAATTTGATGATGTGATCGTGTGACCCCTCCACGCTGTGAACTGCCCGGTGAGGAGCTGCTTGTGAACATAGTTTGTGGCGTTTGCTGTTGGAAGGGAGATTGTTTTACTGTTTAAACAGAGTGTAATGAGTGCTGTAGTGTGATGGCGTCTCTCTGCTGGGTCTTGAGCTGCCGGGACGGCGTGCCAGGGCAGCTTACTCCAGCGGGCCCAGATTAGCCTGGCTGCAGAGCTGCGGTGAGTAAGAGGGTAACAGCAGCCTGCAGAATGCACCCTGGCGCTGCCCTCTGCCCCGTGCCAACTCAGCTCTGACCAGGCGTGAGTAGGAGAGCCTGAACCAATGAAAGGGCCGCTACTTCAGTGAAAAATGACCCAAACAGAAATCAAATACAACACGAGTACAGTCTCAAAAACTCCAGCAGTGAATAACTCGTACAACTGCAGTGGTGCATCCAGCATCTGTCAGCACACACAGAGCTGAAGTTTATTAAGCTCTGTTTTTTTCTGTTTTAGAGTCCTTTAATTTTAAATACTGAGCAGACAACAGCAGCATAACTCACTGAAAATACTGCTGGACTGAAAAAGTAGTTGAATCAGTTGCACATGAATACAGTATCTTCAACACTTCAGCACGACTGCTGACTGCTCCTTTAGTTCCTTATTTTGGTATAAGCTGTATTGATGTAATACATGTTATTAATGTGCAAAATTCTGAGTTTCCAGGACAAAAAAAGACGTAATTCTGAGTCAGTTCTTCTAAACCATTAATTATGACATTGCCACACGATGTAAAGGCCAGCTGACATTCAAATTATAAAAAAAAAAAATAAAGAATGGGTTTTGTCTTGAAAGCACAGATTTTGGATTAAAATATCCCAGCATTCATATTATTTCCTATTTGGCACATTAAAACATATCTTAATCATTTCTATTAGAAAAATGTACAGCAATTAATCCTTAAACTGCAGGCTAATTATTATAAACAAATATGAGACTCAGTAACTACTTTGAGTTTTTTAGTAAACTGCTATGCATTATTCAATCTTTTATGAATTATTTAGTATCTACTAAAAATATTCACTAACTACTAGGATTCATTTAATAAGTCCAAAATAAGTATTTTGAATTATTTAATAATTGCTCTGAATTTTTCAGTGTCTACTCTGAAGTATTAAGAAACTACTATGAATTATTCAAGAGCTACTACAAATTATTCAGTATCCATATTATAAATTACTCTACTATTTTCTATACTGTTACTATTCAGCAACCCCTATAAATTATTCAGTAACTGCTATGATTTTCTTGAAACTGAATGAATTATTTAGAAACCACTATGAATCATTCAATAACTACTATGAATTATTCAGTGTGTACTATGAATTATTTAAAAACTACTATGAATTATTTAGTATTCACCATAAATTATTCTACTATGAATTATGCAATATCTACTGAAAGTTACTCAGTATTCTCTACATTTTATTAACTAAAATATAATATTTCTTAGTATCTGTGTTTATTCATTAACTAGTATAAATTACTCAATATCTACTATTAATTAATCAGTAACTATGAATTATTCATGAACTATTATGAATTAGTATACTACTATAATACTAATAAGACTATAGTACAATTCTATACTGTATAGAATAGTATCTACCATAAATGATTCAAAATCTACTATGAATAACTGGATAACTACTATTAATTATTTGGTATCTTGTATGAAGTATTCAGTGACTACTACTGAACTGATGCATAAGCTCTGTAGAGAGGGAGGAACTGATGCTTGTGAAGTTCAAGAGGTTAAAAACTGTAAGCTGCTTGTAAAAAAGATGCTTAGGTCTTTCAATTCTGCTATACACTCGCAAATATTGCAAAAGGCCCAACATGGCTCGGTCCTACTGCCTTTAGGTGATGAATATTTCACATTAGACCTGTTTCAGAACATTACACCTCAGAAATACAGATTTTACAAATTATTTCATTTGAAATGTGGACGGTTTGGAACTGTAAATAAGGAGGAATAAGGGTAGTCCCAGCGCTGGGTGTTTATTCTAGAGAGCTGCAGCCGCTGCTTCCACTGATTACACTCCCTAAAGGCCCATGCACTGCAGCTACAGGTGGCCAACGTAAATATCACAGGTAACGCTGTTTCCCCCGCAGCTTCAGAGCTCATGTTAACTGCAGTCATGGTGATCGTTTATTTGCTTTCTGGAAGGAAAGAGTTCAGAGCAGTCAAATGTGTGAAGATTTAGCAAAAGAAAGATGCGTTAAATCATGAAAGCAGCTTCGTAAAGGCGGTTCGTGCCCATGCAGGTTTCCACATGAAGCTGCGGCCGGTATGAAAGTAAGACTTTAATTTTTTATTTTAGGATGAAATACAGGCAGAAGCCTTTCATTAGTGGAAATAATAAAAAGAGCAGAAGCCTATTCATGCTGAAAATGATGAGAAATACATCTCCAGTTCTACTAGTCAGCCACAGCCTGAGGTTTCAGACAGTATTTACACAGGTTCATCATCAGCATGACTGATACTAGACATCTTCACTGGCTTCAATGGCCAGGAGCAGCTAGTGGGTTCAGGTTTCTATTATTTACTATATAACTAAATAATAACATAATAATAAGCCCTATGATGTAATAGGCCTGGGGGTTTACAGCTTGGGCTCACTAAGCAGTACACATTACTGTCATTTACTTTCTCCAGCAAGTGACTGTTTATTTACAGTACTTATGTTGTAATATAACATTACAATACTGTATTTCTACAGTATTTGTAGAGTCTCTTTCTATTTAGACTGTTTAGCCTTTGAACATCCATCATGTGTCCCTCCACTATGAATAGAGCCGTTTTGAAACTGCTGAAACTGTTTGCGTGTTTTGTTATGCTAGGTCAAATTGCACACTGTCCCACAGTTAAACTTAACTAGCTAACTTTTTTGCTGACCTGAAGAAAAGCAACAAAAAAACAACCAGAAAAAAAAAGTGTGCTGGCTGCAAGACCACAAAGTCAGCGTTAAACCTGAACGCTCACGCGAAGCCTTGCTGCAATGAAATAACCATTTCACGTAATAACTGTGAGGGAGCTTTTAGAGGTGGATGTCTGGTTACAATCACCACCACTTTGAACAGTTCTGACTCATTAAGTTTCTCCTGAAAGGAGCATTTCACACCCAACCACTCTGAATGACTGTGCTTACATCTTAAAATAATTATGCAAAAATGTAGAAAACTTCCCCTTTAAGACTATTATAATGTTGTTGTGGTTGCTCATAGTTAGAAAAGCAGTACGCTGTGGAAGGAATAATATGTTACTACAATCAATGCACCACTTACTTTCCCAGTAAGGTTTGCAATTGACAGCTAATTACATTTTAGCTTCTTTGACGGGAAAACTTGTTCTCTGTTTTTCCCAGAATGCACCATGTTTCACTGCAGCATTTAAGGAGTACGGTACATTTCTGCAGGAAAAGCTTACGGTTATCCTGCACCACTTTTAAAGACTAATCAAACCTCTGAGAGACTTCTTAGCCTAATGCTAGCGTGAAACTGTTCCCAACCCGGGTCCCTCCCCGCTCTACACATTTTAGTGTTTCCCCTTCTCCCAACACACCTGAGCCAACTGATCAGCTTATTAACAACACCTTACTGAGGTGAAGTGGGTGTGTTCTGGCAGGAAAACACAAGAACACAGGTGGCAGGACAGGGGGTCCTCCAGGACCACCACTGCTTAACCGATAGGTGTGACAAGTAGACAAACATAATGTTATTAAAATGTAATACATCTGCTGCTATCAAACACGTTAACAGCCTTAAATGCATTAAATGCATACACATACCTTCTGAGTTATTCTATGGGGTGGTGATGATGATGATGATGATGATGGTAAAATAGTCATAAACCTATTTTGGGGACTAGTCTGGGGACTATTTTGCCTTAGAACACCCGACATGTGTGCCTCCACTATGAATAGAGTAAAATATATTTTAGGCCAAAACTTTATCACAACGCTACTGCAGAACAAAGCCTCAAACATTGTTTTCATAACAGTGTATTCATAACCATTTCATGTAATAATATACTGTGATATCACTTCTTATATATAAAGAATCAAGGCTAGGGGTGGAGGATGCATATACATATGTGTATGTATTCAACTCAGTATATATATATATATAAATGGATTACAGCCTTCATTCTGCGTCACGTGCCACATTAAAAAAAAACCTCATCTGTATTTCTACAGCACGGTGATGAAATGAGTCCTGTTCAAGGGTCGTGAGTATTTAGGATGCATTAGATACTGGAGGGGGAGCTGGACTTGACTTGAAGCCTGTGGTTGCACCTAAACTGCACAGCATGACCTCCGCAACTCTGTTCCAATAGCTCACAGGTGAAGCTAAGGTGTGCCAAATGACCGGTTCACCCCGTACTCCACCTGAGCGCGCGCTCACATAGGCTGGCCAGACAGCGCGCTTTGACAGGCTGTCAGAACTCATGTTTTCTGTTGATTAGCCACCTGCACTGAGAAGGGGAGAAAAGAAAACACTTAAATTTCATTGGATTTAAATGTAAAAAAAAATCAGTTCACTTTTAAATGAAGTCTCAGTCTCTTTCTGTTTTAATGTTATTTGGCTATTTACCCAGTACCAGTTCTTCTAGGCTGCGTGCACGCGCGCCCTCACGCACACACTCACTCACTCACGCACGCACGCACGCACGCCACCTCCGCCGTTGTTTTCATCCATTCCTCCTCCTCCTGCGTCGCTGCTATAGCTCTCCGCAGGCTGCTTCGTCCTTAGAGAGAAAGAGAGGGAGAGGGGAAAAAAGAGCGATAAAGAGAGAGATAGAAGAAGCGGAGATTCAGCTGAGCACACGAGCCCCAAATGCTGCACGAGCCGCACGAGCCATGAGCCTGGACGTCCAGCCTTCCAGCCCGAGAGAGAAACGAGAAACACAGCCGGCTGCGAGAGAGCCAGAGCCCCCCCCTAAACGACCCCCAATCGCTATAGCGCTGCTCTAACAGTTCCTGTCAAAGCTGTGCTGCATCCTAAAGTCTCCTCTCAGCTGGGACTGAAGCTGCGGACGTTGTTTGTATTTATTTTGGTCACTTGTCCTGGGAAGAGGGGGGCTGGTGGGGGTGGTGGTTTGTTGGTCGCCTCCATCTGAAGGACTATAGAGGATTATTACGTCCCTCGCGAAGAGTGGATATGGAGCAATAACTGAACAAAAAGCAGGAAAACCAAAACATAAACAACAACAGCACGACAGCTGAGATGACCAGGCGCTGAGCTGCAGCGCTGCCATAATAACAGAAACAGAGAAAGAGAAAGCCTCCAAGCTACAACTTTTAGAGGAGGAGGAGGAGGAGGAGGGCAGGACGAGGAGGGAGGAGGTGCTGGTGCAGGTTTGGCTTGGAAATGGTACGTTTAACAAATCAATTTCATCATTTATTTCGTTCTCGTTCCAGCCCCCTTAGCGTTGTAGTCTGTGCATGTGGCTGTCAGACTATGGTGCCCTCATAAAAGTCCGAGTGAAAGCCTTGCAGGAGGTGCTGTCATGTTCCTCTGAAGCCTTTCTTCTATAACTCATGTCTGTGTAGCTTTTCTGCTCCTGCTGCTGCTGCTGCTGTTGGCTGGTTTCTGCTGAAACCGCTCGCTCGTTTTGTTATGCTAGTTCAAGTTGCCCACTGTCCCGCAGTCAAAGTTAGCTAGCTAACTTTTTTTGCTAACCTGAGAAAAGGCAAGCGAAGCGCCAAAAAACAAGCAAATAATACGTGTGCTGTCTACTGGACCACGAAGGTCAGCGTTAAACTTGAAAGCTATCAGCTGAAGCCCCGCCGGTGCAGAGTTTTAGCTCAGCAGAAAATGGCCGCAGGCTCGCCGGCATGAATTTGAACCACCACGCCGACAGAGGCGCTCCCTCGTCGGTTAGAAGCCTCAGCCACAGCGCGGTAGCCTGCCGGGGCTAGCGGCACACGCTGCTTTCAGCTTTTGAGTGACATTAATTCGCAGGTTTGGTGAAGAATATATTCCCAAATCCTCATAACCCCCCCCCGAAAGTGTCTTTAATTATCTTGCAGGGCCGTGTTTATAAAATCTAAAACTCGGTTTAGCTTAAAGCTGCACAGTTCTTCTGACTTCCACAACAGTTTATGCTGTTTAACCACTTCTGCTCTGCCGGACAGCTGATTTGAATCAGCTTCAGGCCTTTTTAGGTTCCTGTGGAGACTTCAACTCTGCAAGGACATTTTCAGTGTATATTCAGGAAGTGAATGTCTTCCTCCTCCATCAGCTAGTAAATTAATATATTTTATTTTTGCCTTGTTCTCAGCTGTGAGGATATTTCATGGCCTGTATTTTTGTGATGAGTTTTGTGATCATTTATAATATGCTCTGCCTTTTTCAGTATAGCCTGAAAGTTGGCATATGTTTGAGAGGACTGCGTTACAGATTTAATGAAATAGAGACGAGCTATAAGTCTCAATTCATTACAGGTTGTTTCAGAAGTAAGACTGAACGATTTGGGGAAAATATCTAATTGTGATATGTATAATCAATATTCCGACTGCACTTTTACACTAAGTACTGACTAACTAACATGAAGTAATGCATTAGTTAACATGAAGTAGTACAGTAACAATGGTTACAATGCATAACTAATCTTAAGTAAACACATAACAACTACATGCTTACATGTTTAAGTAAACATGTAACAGTTGTTGCATATTTACTTAACATGAGTTAAACATTGTTACTGTATTACTCCATGTTAACTAATGCATTATATAATGTTAGTTAGTCTGTACTCATTGTAAAGTGTTTCCATGAAAGGTCAGGAGCTTTGGGCATTAAGACCAACCCATTTTCTGGGTTGAGGCTTGAATGCAGAACATTGCTCTTGATCTAACTCGTTTACAGGTAGCTCTATGTGTTTAAAGCTTAAGGTTAAGGTGTTAATAATATAGGCTATGCTTACAATTACGATTCTTGCGATTTGAAAATTGCAATCTTACAGACTGCCTCTTGATATATTCTACTCTGTTACTTCATGTAAGCTGGTAGGCCATATCCCCCCCTCCACCCCCACCGAAATGTTTTTTTTTTTTAGGTTGTTTTCTTTCAAATGCTCTCTGAGCCTTCACATTTCATTACTACTTCTGATTTCCCCACATAAGATGCTGTGCTCCTACAAGGACGAATGAAATCACTTCACCAATGTAGCACATTGTTTGGTGTGGATAAATAATTTATGTTCACGAGCTGTTTCAAGATGTTTAGTGGCGGGTCTCAGAGAGTCTGCCCCTTTGGATTTAGCTGTGGCCTTTATTGCCAAGTGGCCTATGGAAGGTTCAAATATTTTTTGCATATTTTTTGTTTCATTAGTTGGAGCATAGTCTGACTGATATGTTAGCTTGATGCTGGTTCTTGATTGTAAATTGGAAACTCTGCAGTCTTGAGTAAACACTGAAACTACAGTGTTCCATAAAGTCCAGCTAGACAAAAATGGACACTCACTCACTTAAGAAGCCATTCATCCCCATCAGAGTTGCACTTGGATTGCATAGGGTGTAAGTCGGGGTACACCCAGCGTAAGGCGCCAGTGCATTGCTGAAAAAGGAACACTGGGTTAATTCAACACTGCAGATTCAGCACAGTTTAACACTGTAAGAGTTGTACAGTTTAATTAAACACTGTAAGTAATATAAGGTAATAACACTTAAACCAACACTGTTAAAGTTCATTAATCATTCTAAGAGTTAATCTAGCAAATTTAATGTTATGAGCAGTTTCACTGCAGGAAACAGAAGACGTTCAGTAAGAGTTCACTGTAAGAGTTCATCAACAGTAGGGAGTAAATCCAGCACCGTAAGAGTTAATTAGACACTGTTGGAATGAATTAATATTTAGAATTAATAGTTATTAACAGTGAAAATATTTAATACAACATTGTAAAATGTGATTAATCACTGTAAGACCTAATATGACACACATGGTTGTTGCAGTGCTTAGCATGAGTTAATCCAACACTGTAAACATTTATACAACACTGTAACACCGACTTTAGCACGCCACATGTTATCTAAATCTAATACTGTCAGTTAACTTGCTGCTGTAAGAGTTAATCCAGCGCTGTAAGAGTTACTGCAACACTGTCAGAGGGAAATGGAAATTGAGCATTAATAAGAGTACAAGTTATTATTAATAATTGTAAGAGTTAATACAACACAGTAAACATATATTAATCGCTATAAGAGTTAATCCAACACAGTGAGATTTAATCCAGCATACTGCGAGTTAGTCTAGCACAGTAAACATAGATGAATCACTGTAAAAGTTAATCCAACACAGAGACAGTTAATCCAACACAGTGAGAGTTAAACCAGCACTGCAAAAGTAGATAAATCACTGTAAGAGTTATTCTGACACAGTGAGAGTTAAACCAGCACTGTAAAAGTAGTTTAATCACTCTAAGAGGTGATCTGACACAGTGTGAGTTAATCCAGCACTGGAAAGTAGATTATACACTGTAAGAGTTAAACAAACACTGTAAAAAGTTAATTACCCACTGCAAAAGTTATTTGATTACTGCAGCTCTGGGTTGCCACACCGTGAGAGTTAATCCAGCACTGCAGGAGTTAAACAATCACTTTAAGAGTTAACACATCGCTGTAAGAGTTAATCCTGCTCGCTCTGGATTCTGCTCGGGGTTGATAATAATTTGGCCTGAATGGGCGCTGTGAGTGACGCAACGTCCGCCGCGTTGTGCCTCCGTGCGCCGCTCGGACTCTCATTGCTGCTCCGCAACTAGAGACGGTGCCCGCGCACTCCAGCCAGGAGAACGAGAGCGGGAGAGCGAGCGTGCGAGGGAACGAGCTAGAAGGAGAGCGCGCTGCGCGTGCCTTTCAGCCTGACCGGAGGACGCGGTCTCGCTGTGTTTCCACGCTTGTTCATTTTTTTATTCCTTGTTTTTTTTTTTACACCGTAATGCAGCAGAGCGGACGGGCTGCCTCGTGAACGCGCGCGCGAGGATGAAACGAGAGTTCCTGCTTCCTTAACTTCTGCGCGCGCTGTTTTTTTTCTGGGATGGGCTATATTCATAACGTCATTTAATTCCTCCCTCTTTTTCATTTTCTTTTTCTTTGATTCCTCCCCCCCTCTTCTCCTCTTCCTCCTCCTCCTCCACCCTCCTCCACCCTCCCTCCATTTCCTAAATGGAAGTGAGCGCTCTCCGCGCGCTCTCGCTGCTTCTCAGCCCGCCTGCACGCGCTCACTTTTCCGTCGCCTTTTCTGCTCGCCCCGAGTGGGAGTAAGAGAGAGAGAGAGAGAGAGAGAGAGAG
>CM067484.1:12825510-12858260 GCA_034552555.1 Semaprochilodus insignis | reverse complement strand
TTTTTTTTCTGGGATGGGCTATATTCATAACGTCATTTAATTCCTCCCTCTTTTTCATTTTCTTTTTCTTTGATTCCTCCCCCCCTCTTCTCCTCTTCCTCCTCCTCCTCCACCCTCCTCCACCCTCCCTCCATTTCCTAAATGGAAGTGAGCGCTCTCCGCGCGCTCTCGCTGCTTCTCAGCCCGCCTGCACGCGCTCACTTTTCCGTCGCCTTTTCTGCTCGCCCCGAGTGGGAGTAAGAGAGAGAGAGAGAGAGAGAGAGAGAGAGAGGGGGGTCCTACTTGAGGCCCTGAAGCTTCTTCTTCTTCTGCTGCTGCTACTGCTGGAGATGATGATGATGGTGATGATGATGATGATGAAGGTGGTGATGAGGATGATGATTAACTGTGAAGAAAGCTCCACTGACTGATCGTTCTCTGCTCAAGCCCGCTCCATTTGTTTAGTTTGCAACAATGATGTATTCTCCTCTCTGTCTGACCCAGGTAAACACCTCGTTTATTTGTTTGTTTGCTTGTTTTTTTGTTTGTTTATTGGTCACACAGGCCGTGCTGGGAGATTTGGGGCAGCTTAGAAAAGGGCGGGCTCAGAAAAAGAAAAAAGTGCTCCCTCGGTCCACAGGCTGAGCTGGAAAAGCGTCCTCTGGTTACTATAGTAGAGCTGTCTGTTATATGTCAGCTTTTAGGCAGCTTTAAGGTTTGTCGTACGGCTCATGGTGCGGTGGTGTAACTCCAGCAAACTTCTAATGAGCCACAGTGTTGATGCGTTTGCACATGCTTTATGTGCATGTGGTGCATATGGTGCGCATAGTAGAGTTATAGCCGGCGGCCTAAACCTAGAACTTCTCTTCATTGTAAAAGCCTGGACAATAGGTTTCACACTGTTGTGTATCACTGTGTATGTAATAACCTATATTCTATTTTAACAGTGATATGGCTGTAACTGTACGCTTGCTAATATGTTGTGAAGCTTGGCAGGCTGTCTCCCTCCTTTTTTCGTGTCACACAAGGACAGTGTGGGCTAGTAGAGGAGGTAATGTGTAATCTTCTGGGGCTTTTTTTTGATGCTGGAACAACACTGACCTATTTTCTTTTTTATTATAGAGGCACAAAATACATGATCATTCACTGCTTTAGATGCTCAGTGCCTGTATGTGTTTTCTCAGTTAGAACCGAAGTTTACAAGCTTGCAAAGTTGTTTTTTTTAATGTTCACAGATCCTCTACAGCTGTAACAAAGAGTTCAATGCAATTAAACAAAAGTGTGAACTTTGTCTACATGTACTTTCAAAAGGCGCATACGTAATTTAGCCACTCTTTAGCGTTTAGTGACGCTGCTGCTCCGGCTGCGGTGAAAGCGGCATTATGTTTGGGAAAGGTCAGTTTGTATCTAGGGTTGCTGTTTGTTTATTGACAAGGGATTTGAAATAGACCTTTGTTTTCATGTGCAACACTGTCAGGCTGTTCTAGATCGAAGGCTGCTAGAGTTTTATATACAGCAAGCTTAATAATTACTGTACTTTTAAAGGAGGTCTGAGTTTGAAGGGTTTAATGTAAACGAGGACGTTCCATCGCGTCCAGAGTAGTGTTAGGTTTGCAGTCACGTCGGTGGTGTTTGTTGTGCCTTGCTAATTCTGTTGCTCGTCTGATTTTCCACCGCACTGGATGTGCATTTCTAGTTTTACGACATACCTACCTGGAACGCACTGGATAATTAGGCCGCACAGCACATGAGGAGGCCCAGACTCTGATCTCCATAATCTGGGAATAAATAATCAGCGCCAATAGTTCAAGACTTATTTATTTATTTTTAAGCTGGTCGTGTTATTAGGTCATTGCCAACACCAGTCCAAATTACAGTTGGCCGAGTCTTGAGGACTTGGAGTCGGCAGTCCAGCTGCACTGTGCTCTACTTTTTTTTGTTTTCCAGTGTTTTCAAATGCTTATATAGTATTCAAGCATAAATATATTAAATTCTTTCCTCTGGTCAGTTTTGCTATTTTTGCATTACTGGAAAATGGCAGCCAGCCTTTACGCTGTGCAAAAACGTTCGGAAGAATGGAGTAACAGAAATGGGCCAAAAGTAGCTGGAATAAAATGTTTTTACAGTAACTTCTATTGTAAGCTAAAAACAGTCTTCCTTCTTTCTATAAAGTTGGAGATTCAGGAAAGAAATGACTTGCTTTTTACAGTATCCTTTTTTGGTGGAGTGTATCATTCATGCTGTTTCAACTGCAAAACATGATTTTAGCTTTAAATACCTACAACAATAAAGCTACCAAGTTTAGTCACATTGAAGGTAAATGCACAGATTGTTGCTGTGTTTTCTTGCTTTTAGCAGTTAAAAGAGCTTAAAAGTTTAAGGCAGCTAGCTGCAACAAGTGTGTAAGAAAGTGCATGTGCACATTTAATGTCATGTCACAAATCGACCTTGTTAATGTGAATGAAATGTTCCACATGAGCTCTTTTTATAGGAAGCATGCACTGAAATGGGACGTGTCCGCTGATATTTTTCATGCATGGATCTGCCAATGCTGATACATGGTCATTTTTAAATTGTAGAAGTTGGGACTACTTAGATTAGCATTACAGAGAAATAGTACTAATTAAGAAAGCCGGATTATAAATGCAATAAAATGCAAAAAATTAAAAATGCAGATATTTTAGCACAGTAACACAGGCTCACCTAAAGCTTCTGCTGAGTACAATAAACATATTATTAAATATCGGTTTGAAATATCAGTCAGATCTACGCAGCTGTCTAATGCCAATATATTTTTAAAATAGATGCTTACAGAAAGATATATGTTTCGGGTATTATCGACAGTGTTATATAGTGCAGTTTTTATAATAAAATAATTTAAAAACTATGTTTAAAAATATGAAGCTCATATTCAGTATAATAGTGCATGCACTGTAGAGTCTGTTGCAGGCTGTAGATTATGTTGCAGGTTGGAGGCCTGCAGGCTTCTGCTTTGTTTCTGCGAACAGAAGCACTGTGACTGGTCTGGTGTGTGTTTACGGTGCGACCGTGTGTGTGTGTGTCGAGGAGTCTCCTGATGTGCCCCTAATGTGTGTGTGTGTGTGTGTGTGTGTTTATGAGTGAGAGAGTGAGCGAGAGAGAGAGAGAGAGGCGGTCAGAGTGTAGTCTGCCAACCTGAAGGGCCGTGATCCTCGCGCTTCCAGCCGTGTTTGAATGCTGCACCAACACACTGCAACAAAACACTGACAGACTGCAGTTTTAGGTTTATTCTGTTATATTGTGAGTTTGGCTTGACTTAGCTGCATGTAAAGTCTGGTTTTTAGAGGATGCTGCTCTGACTATTATTTTGCTTTAACTTAAGTGACTGCTTAGTATTTTGTTTAGTTTGTTTAGTATTTCAGTGTGGAGGCTTTTTAACATTGTTATGTAAATATATGGTGCGTTCTGTATTTTCATAGGCTCCAAAGGAAATATTTTATCCTTCTGATTTATTGCTCAGTTGTCGTGCATGTCAAAATGATAAAAAACATACATTTTGTACCACATGGATCTGAATAATGTATTGTTCAGTACAGTCATATGCAAATATCTAAATACTTGATTTTATGTAAATAGTTGATTGTCCATGTGACAATAAGAAACAACAAGCATAAGTATGGCATTTTCCTGCAAATCTTACTGCAGATATTATAAGTTTTTTGGGGAGTAAAGTGCAATGACATGTTAAATTCAGTAGCTTTATATATATATATATATATATATATATATATATATATATATATATATATGTGAGTGTGGATGTGCATACGTGTGTGTGTGTGTGTGTGTGTGTGTGTGCAAACTAAAAATCTTGCAACCAGACTTTTTTTCCCAGTACATTTGTTCTGACTGCAACGATATGTAGCAAAGTTTTATGTATGTCATATTATATGACATACGCTGTATTACAAAATATTAAAAAAATGTTCAAAAATGTACTGTGTATATTATGATTTCTTAGCATTGTTTTGCCATTGATTGAACCCCTACCTGCTTCAGGACACACTGCTTTTGTGTAACTTCACAGTAATTTTGCTTTAAAGTTTGATGCAGATATTTTGAGCTGTGTCGAACTGAGGGACTTTGAATCCTGTAACTACAAGCCAGATGATGTGATGTCATGAGGCTGCAGTTGTTTATCCTAGCGTCTGAAATGTGCAGAGCTTAAATTGTGTTCATGCTGACATTTTCCTTGGTGCGTCCTCAGCACTGATTTCTCAGCGGCAGGGTTTGAGAGTGTTGGGCCTTGCGCAGGGAGTCGGGACGGGACGCACCCTGTTTGGAGTGAGTTTGCCAACTCTCTGCAGTGCTGTCTGTGGGAGATTTTGGAAGAGTTTGAATTTCCCCTGTGCTGGAAGCGTGCTGTCCTGCCCCCGTTTCTCATCGATTCATTCTGTTAGTGCCGCAATTAGTCCCCTGCAGTAGAGGAGAGGAGAGAGGGAGCGGACTGTGGGCTTTGCATAACCGGACCCTGGCTGCCAAAAGTATTTTAACATCAGATGGTGGCCTGATCACACTTTGGCGTGGATTAGATGATTGTATTTTCTTTTTTTGTAACATATTTACACATTTTGAAACTAAATTATTTGCAATACGCACTGTTTTTCATCCGAGCAGTGACCTGTTTATGTGTTTCTGGCATGATTTGTTTTAGCTGTTTGCTAAATTTTCATATAAAAACCCAAATATTGTACAAACGCACGCAGGTGGGCAGCAGTCAACATTCATAGCTGTTTAACCCCTTAAACTGCAGACTTATTATTCACTACATACTAGCACATAGTCCCACAGGACATGAAAAATTTGAGGTGTGAACAGTATGACAATATGTTGTGATCTCATGTGCCACATGGATTTCTGATTTAAAGAACTACTAAACAATGTTTATTACAGTACAGTATTGTATTGTATTGTAATGTATTGCATTCAGTGTTTTTAGTAGTAATTTTAAATGTCAGCTCTAAACTTACAAAAAGTAAAATCATCAAAAAATAAATATTGTGATATATGTGTCGTTATGGATCATTACATCCATTATTTATTCACAAATAATTAAATAAATACATGACCTATATGAAATTATTATTATTATTTTTTTTGTAAATTAAATGTCACTGCATCCATGTAAAATTCATTTTAGTTTATTTTTGCCTCCAAAATTTTTTAAATGTCAGGTGGTGCAACCCTATATTTTGATTAAGTCAACTATCAAGGCCAGTTATTTATATAAAATTGTAAATATAAAAGTTTGTTTTACTGTCAAATAAAAACCATGTTGCAAATCAAGGCAACTGTAAAAGTGCTTGACCTACTAAAAAACTCACTGCAGGGTCTTAAATCATGAAGAAGACCCCAAGTGACCTTAATGGTGCAATATCAAGGTCAAAACGTTTGTAAAACAATTCAGGCAAACCATGGACATGTGTAATTATTATAATAATGTTAATTTAAAAATACAGTTAAGTATAAAGATTTCTATGGGTGTCTACATAGCCAGTTTAATTTGCAATTAGTCTGAAAAGTCAGGCGGCACAACCAGTAAGTCAGATGTTGCATCCAGACAAAGACAGCTTTAACTGAAATAGTCAATTAGTCAGTAGTGCTTAGAGATCAATAGTGCATAGAGATAAATGCAAATATACTGTTTATGCAGATATAACAATATACGTCATGCCCTTTTAAATAGAATGAATTGTAATTGACCCATATGTTGTAATGTGATATATTTTTTATCAGCCCGCCTCTACATGACCAGTATTTCAAAGTTACGACGTTCTGTTTGAAATCTATATCATAAACTGCTGTTTAAAATAGGTACGGTTTTAACTCACTTACTAGTTGTTAAACCAGATTTGAGTATTTATCCTCTGAAGTGAGTCAGTTAGCAATCCTGTGGTGTGCGGAGATGTCAACCTGCTAGCACAACTGCTAGCACACTTAGCACACAGGATTGCTAACTGACTCACTTCAGAGGATAAATACTCAAATCTGAAGGAGCCAAGCTAATACAGTGAGACCTAAGCTGCGCATGTACGCTGTTGTCCTGCTAACTAAGCTAGCACTAGCATTATAACCATCACCACTCTACTCTAGTTAGCAATGTTTAGCGTTTAGCTTTTGTTGTTGTTGTTTGGTTGAGGCTTTGGCATTATAGTGTTATGTAACCTTACCTTGTAAGATTTTGATTAATAAAGTTTCAGCAAGAGCTTTTTTTACTGAAGGGTTAGGTCCATGCTAAATGAACCAGGCAACTAAACTTGCTAACTGACTATATCACACCATTTGGTCCCAGTACAGGTAAAAGAATAAGTAATAATAAATATTCAGAGTATAGTTACTTTTTACACATCATATCACGGAATACTTTTAGAATTCTTACACATTTTACACGATTATGATACTATATTCGTATTGCCCAACTCTACTTTGTAGCATATTTCTATGACTGAAAGTTTAGAATAAACCTAAAAAAGTTTAGAATAAACCTAAAACTGCATATTTCTATGACTGAATGTAATTCAGGCTCCTGTCCATTAACTCTTACCCAAAACCTAAACCATAAATACAAGCATCTGTAGGGGATTTCTTTTGTCACAATTTAGCAAAAGAAATTGAAAGCATAACGTTAAACGGGGAGGCTGTAGGTATGGTGTGTACTGTACCACTGATAATAACTATAGTTATTAGAGTGAGCCCACATACAGACTCTTCAGGGCATAAAGGGCCCTGTCCTGTTTATTTTCACTGAACGTATGTGTGGTTTTGTTTGTCATAACTCATTTTTCCAACCTCTCTTTATCCCATAGAGTTAAACAGGGTGTTATTACGGTGCTCATGCATCCAAAGAAAAACAAGTATCTGAAAAAATGGTAACTTTCCCAGAGAGGACAAAAACATGCTTCTTTCCAATGTAAAGTAGTTTAAAGTGGTTTTATTCGAAGCAATTTTGGAGCCTTTCTGTTGGTCCAATTACTGTGAATTTTTTTTGATGTGAGATAAAAGACAGCTGAACTCAAAAAATGGAGATACTTTGTTGGACACAGGTAAAGGAGAGAACAGAACAAAGTCGTGTTCTGATCCTCGCTGACAGTCCACGATGAAACACTGTGTGAGTGGCTGGGGCTAAGCTACTGTTGCCTGAATAGGTAGAAATATGTAAATGAGTTGGCTTTTGTGGCATCACAAAAGCTGTGAATTAAATTAAGGCTGTTCTTGCATCATATTTTCCATAAATAGACCGTATAGATTGGAGGATGAATGGTATGATTTGTGCTTGCATACCAGATCAAGTGGTTTTCCATAAGAGGTTCATTTTGCAGTGAGCGTCTCTGCGAAGTTCATGTGTTCGTTAAGCCGCTAACTAGGCCCCGCTTTAATCAACGCTGAAACGCCCCCAAGCCACCTCCACGTTAGGCCACGTCGTTTGAAGTGTCGCTGCTGGTCTTCTCTCAAATCGCCCGGGCCCGCTGCACACCCCTCCCCAACTACTGACTCTCATGGGCTACTGTGTATGTGTCTGAAATGCATGGCCCACTTTTCCCCCTGCCATCCCTGAGCGGCGCAGTCCTGCCAGCACCACCCCCCCCGCCCGCTGCTCCAGAGCCTTCTGTGCTCCAGTCAACACATTAATTAAGCTATTTTGATTACCCTCGCTCCTCCTGAGTTTTAACCCGGCTGTCGTTTTTCAAAAAATCGATGCCAGGAAGCTGTCAAGGAGTTTAAAAGAAATGGCGCAAGTCCTAAGTAGAACATCAGCTTTGATGTGTCGTTGGGCCCCGGTGGCTGTGGGACTCCGTCAGAAGGCGCGAAAAAAAGTGGCCGCAGTTATAAAAGCCGCAGCTCTTGGCATGAGCAGCGGACTCCATGTGGCCTGTGCTGCAGATGTCTGTGGACGCTTGGCTTCGTTTCATATCACACCCAGGTTCCTCGGCGGGGAGCATGGTGAGCAACGCTAAATATTTACATTACAAAGGCGGGTTTGGATTCCACCTGAGCGTGCAACCTCTTGCGCATCTGCGCCAGTAGATTAGGACGTGAAAGAAGAGGGCTTTCGGCAGGCTGATTTGTCTTTCTCACTCTTTTTTTTTTTCCTTTTTCCTCCCCCATTCAGAGACGATGCGGTTCAGCTAGCGCCTCGATCGCTCTCCTGAGTCTCTTAGCTCGCAGGAAAAAAAAAAAATCTGTATAACAGCTTGAGCGAATGAGACCAGATTTTATATTAGCTCACCTGAAACCTCAAACCCAGCTATAACTTTCATAGCTTGAGTTAACTTGCAGCTGTCTGAAGGCTTGTAATATCATGCTCATTATTTCCCTCTCGTAGGTAGGAGTAGACATAAAAAGTTATGCTGGCCAGAATTATGGAAACAACTTTTTAGGGATGTAGCAGTACAGCATTTTGTATTGAGTTGTGTTGCAGCATTTTGTGTTGGATCATTGTGTCGCTATTGTAAGTGTATGTTAATGTTGTTATGAAGTGCCAACTTTTGTTTCAGATATTGTACTTTTATAAAGTTAAAAGTTATATTCAACTAAAATAAGGAACATTAGCATGACAACATAATACTTTTTCACCATACCCTTTCATATTAGTTTTTCAGTTTGATGAATTGTTACACCACCAAGTTTACTATATGAACACTGTATATACATTGTATACACAGCTAACCAGTAAGGACCAAAAAGTTAATTAGGTGTTGCCTGGAAACTACCATATCAGCTTATGTTTATGTTTCTATGAAGCACAACTTCTGTTTTAGAAAAGTGCAGTTAGTCCTGTTTATCTGCATTCACAGGTTATGAAATTTGTGATAGTATTTTTTATGTGATACTTCGGACTTGGTTGTCTGTCCCAACATATCAGAAAAAATAAACATATTGTGTAGTGTTTGTGTAGTGTAGTGATTGTGTTTTTGCTGTTGTCAAAATATCAAATTGAGACAACACTGTATGGTATCAACCTGAATTTAAAAACAATTGTATATACATGTATTTTTTAAGCATATATCAGGTCAGTATACCTTATTTTATCAAACTGTTTCACAGCATATCATATTGCATCACTGTATCATGATTTATGTCAATATATGTCATGATATATGTCAAGTTTATATGTCATATTCACAGTTAGGTATGTTGTTTTAAAAAAGGAAATATTTACCTAAATAAGAACACAGCTGTCATGTTATCCATTCTGGTGGTTACCGATGGCGAAAATCAAATCTGAATAGTTTTGCATCCCACCAGGCTCAGGATCTTGTGTAGGAGCCATTCTGTTATTAGATGGCTTGTTAAAATGGGAAAAAAACAACTATCCACAAGCTCTGCATTTTAGCGGCCAGAATGTGAAATGTCTTTGCCAGGTGTACCCTGCTCATAGCTCATTGAAACAAGTGGAGAAAAGTGTGGAAAGCGTAGATTTTAAACTTTTTAAGCTATACTGTACATGCGTATAGCAGAAATTTGATCATGATTTGAATTTGATGAAATGTACACTTTTTTTAGCTGTCCTTTACATTATTATTATTTTTATCATTTTATAATCTTATTTACAGTTTATGTACCATTGATACTTGGTGTCCATACAACAATACAATATTGCCACGCAAAATATTGTGATAATATTGTATTGATAAATCACATCAAATATTTACATGATATAAATTGCAAATACAAATTAAACTTTTTTATACTAGTCTAATAAAGCCAATTTCAAACTCATTTTGTTGCAATAGAAATGCTTTGAAGTGAAACAAACAGACTAAAAACTTTAATTTCATTAATGATAAAACAGATTTTGATGCGATTTTCTTTTAGGGACAGAATTTAGCAGTTAAAAAAGGTAATAAATCACAGTATATGTTATCACAGTATTCAACATATTGCAAAATGCTTAAAATCGCAATAATATCGTCTTGTAACTTAAGTTTCGTCATGGTACCGTATCGAGAAGGCTTGGTGATTCTGACTGCTAATGTTTTAAACATGGAAAATGGACATATTGTGGATATCATTAGTGAATAATTGCAATAGCTTCATTACAAAAAGAGCTTAATTGATTGTTAATTGTTTTTCAGTGTTGGACTGCTGAGATTTTCTTGATGTTCAAACACATCTAACTGAAAATATATTTATTATATTTTTTGATATTGTATTTTTGCTGCACCTAAGTTGCATTTAAATGTGATTGTTTGTAGAAGTAATTATGGCCTAACTGTGCAAATGCACTGAATTATACGCTAAAGGCAAATAAAAGCGCTTAATAAGTTCATATTCATTCATGTATTCATATTTGAATTATTGTGTGATTTTTAGATTAGCGCGTTTAGCTAGGCGCTGGTATGTGTAATGCACTGTGGAGCCGCAGTAGTAGGTCACCGCGAGAAGAAGCCGGGCTCTTGGCAGCAGCCAGCTGCTGCTGGAACGGCTCTCAGAGACATTCCAACTGGACGGTGATCAAGAGGCGCAGCGCTGGCGTGGCACAGCCCAGCAGGCTGTTTATTTAAAAGCTCTGTAAATCCACCTTTACTCCCGCGATCCTCCGCCGCTGCCGAGCCTCCTCAGCCAGCACTCCCGTCTCGCTGAACGCCGTCTGTCCGTTTGCTTATTCCGATGGCAGCTCGGAGAGGAGTGTTTTTAGAGCCTATGGCAACTATTTCCAAAAAAAGGTTTATATTGTAAATTGTTTGGTGCCACAATTCACAACCGGGAATCCTTTTCAGCTTAAGTTTTTTTCTTTCTTTCTCACAGAGTTGACTTTTCACACTCTGCCAGTTCATCTCAGGGGTTGATTCTGTAGCAAAAGATTTTTTTGCAGGGTTTTGTGGTAGAAACTGTCCTGAGTTTGACTGTCTGTCCTGAGTCTGTTTGTCTAAGAAGTCTGTACAGCTTTGAGAATGAACTTATAAACATACTGACATTCACAATGCTTCATATCGGAAAACCCATCAAATATCGCTAATTAAACAGATATTATTAGTAACAACAAATTCCAATGCACAGAAAATTATAGCTTATTATTGAATAACACTTCTGTGTTCTTTAGCATATGCTAACTTTATGATGTTTCCAAAATACTGTACACTGTGAATGAAGTAGGGGGTGGACTGAAGGGCTGGCAGTTTTATATTATGGCTTCTAAGTACAAGTGATTGAGTCTTTACTTTTTTCAGCTTCCATCCTTTTCAGGAAACTCAAAGAAATCTTCAGCCCCACGTCCAAATTTCAGTCTTTAAAGTTGGTTTAGCATTTTCAGCTTTTCACAGTCCAAGTTACCACAAACACATCCAGTGATATTGAGATCTGGACTCCAGGGTTGTCAGCCCATTGTTCTGAGAACACCAGCAGCTTCTTGAGTTTCTTTTTTCTCAGGGAGGAGCTTCTTAACAGCTTCACATCCATTCAGACCCATAGCATTGAGTTGTCTTCACACAGTGGAAGGATGGACAGAAACACCTGTGGATATTTTTAGATCTGAAGCAACTTGATTTTCTTTTCTCTCTCAAAGACGAAAGCTTGAAGTACTGTTTATCTGATGTGGGATGGTCTACCAGGTCTTCCAGGTGATTGTAGCTTGTTAGCTAGATTCCTATTTTCTTTGTAGCCGTTAATGATTTTCTAATAAATGTATTGGTTAAAAGTGTAAGAAGATATGGATTATTTCAGATTATATGGAGTATTGCAATATTATGTTTTGTGAGACTATGTACATTCACAGCACGATTTAATAGTTTAATACAAAGATTAGTGCAGACAGTGGTCCATTTTGTGTTGTATTTAGACCCCCAACCACTACATAGAAGTGCTGTTATCTTGAGCCATTAGACTCTTCCGTTTCAACATAGTAGCATAAGGGTGCACTGCGAATGTTAGCGTTAGCAAACCGAGCAAACCTGTTTTTATACGTCAATTAAGTCAGTTTTCCAAAAAATAGATTTAAAAAACTGCAATGTGTCGCCTTGCCTACAATATCCACAATATACCACAATATATTGTATCATAACCCCGTATCATGATATGTATCGTGTAGCCAGATTCTTGCCAATACACAGCTCGATTTTGACATAAGTAACTATCTCATGAAAAAATGAATATGGTTCAAAAGCTTTGACGAAAAATATGTTTCATTGTTAGTGCTCCAGTTCACCAGGGTGCTCATTTCTGCTGCATACTGAGATTTGTGATTAGTCATACAGGACAGTAATGCAAACAACATATTTTGCCTCGATTTTAAGGAAATATTACTTGTCTTTTAGATTTTGACTTCAGCAGGCCGAACTGACCCTAAACTCTGACCTTAGGCTTTGTGCTGCCCTCTGTCAGCACTCTGCGTATGCATGTCTGGGGGGAAAGGCTCTGCAGGGCTTGCTTTTCATTTTTCCCCAGGTATGACATTTTTCCTTTTTTTCCTGGTGGAGATATATTTTGACTTTTATGTGCAGACAAATGGCCCAGACAAGCTTTGGGCAGCTATAGGGAGATTACAACACCCCCCGCCAAATATGCCGTTTGAGAAATCTCTCGTATTCTTTCCGTGTCTTTTGAATTGTCCTTTAACTAGGTCCACACAAAGAAGAGCGAAATAAGCGTTAATGAAGGCTTTGGCCTGAACTAATGATGAAAAGCTGTAATTAATGCGTTCTGTTGAGAGGCTCCGACAGCAAGCGTCTCCAGTCAGAAAGCGTGCAGCTCAGCAAAAGAGTTTGCCAACGAATCACGGAAATTTCCGTCGAGGTTGCGATGACTGTGTGAGTGTGTGTTGAGTGTACTTTCTGGGAACAGCGGGTAGAACTCTCAATCTCAAGAGTTTATCATAATAATGGTAAATGTTTTTGTGGGCCACATTCGCTTTCATTTTCCCCAACTTTACGTTTTTTAACTCTGCAGGACAGTATGCGTGTCCACACGTCAGCTCCTCACTATTATAACATTATTTACAAGTTAGCTTCATGAACGTTACTGAGTAGTTCATAGTGGATACTGAATACTGTACTGTAGTTACTGAATAATTCATAGGGCATACTAAATAATTAATAGTAGTTACTGAATAATTCATAGTAGATATTGAATAATTCATAGTGGATACTGAATAATTCATAGTGCATGCTGAATAATGCACACTAGTTACGGAATAATTTATAGTGGATACTGAATAACTTACAGTGGATACTGAATAATGCACTGTAGTTACTGAATAATTCATAGTGAATATTAAATAACTAATAGTGGATGCTGAATAATGCACGGTAGGTACTAAATAATTCATAGTGGATACTGTATAAATTAAAGTGGATACTTAATAATGCACAGTAGTTCCTAAATAATTCATAGTGGATGCTGAATAATTCATAGTTGTTGTTGAATAATTCATAGTAGTTACTGAATAACTAATAGTGGATGCTGAATAATGCACACTAGTTCCTGAATAATTCATAGCGGATGCTAAATAATTAATAGTAGTTCCTGAATAATTCATAGCGGATGCTAAATAATTCATAGTAGTTACTGAATAATTCATAGTTGATGCTGAATAATTCATAGCGGATGCTAAATAATTTGTAGTAGTTTCTGAATAATTCATAGCGGATGCTGAATAATTCATAGTAGTTACTAAGTAATTCATAGTAGAGCCTGAATAGTGTTATTAGGTTAGTTTTTTCAATGTTGCTGAAAATTGAACTCTTGTGTATTGCAGTTTCCTTATTAAAACAGTTGAAACCCTGGTTGTTTTTGATTGGTCTTGATTGGACTCATCTACAGTTTATGAGCTTTGTGATTTAAAATGAGGTGTTATTACTTAAACTCAGACAGTGTTACTGATAATGTATGCTATAATAAAAAATTACGCTTCCTGCAGTCTAACAATTGCATTTAAAAACGATCACTCTTTCAGCCCTGTTCAGGAGTTTGGCATGTCAGTACAAAATGCTGTTATTATGGAAACAGTTTAAAACTGCAGCTTTTAATTATGACACATTGCCTTGCTGATTAGCGATTAGTGCTCGCAGTAAAGCTTATATGTCTCCATCTTTATTCTTTATGAGCTGCAGTGCAGTCTGAGCACTGCGCCGCGTTTGAGCTAACCTCCTCTCAACCCCTGTATGTGGGCCGCAGCTGGAGCAGCCTGTGCTGTAATGGATACTCACCATTACTGCAAGATAAGCGACTGCCCTTTTTTTCCACCACTACAGTGCATTCAAGGCAAAGGCCAGCGCCCCAGGGGCCTGCGGCCGAGCTGCACTTTCTGCTGCAGGGAAACTGCTCCAGCCTGCAGTTACAGAGAGCTGAGGGGGGGAAACACGCACCCTGCTTTACACCGGCCTCACTGCCGTCGAGCTGCGGCTGCTGTTTTATCCAGATGACTCACCGAACCAAAGTGGCAGTGTTAAAGCACTGAGGAGATGAATGTGCAGTGCAAATGTGTAGGGAGTTAGGAGATATTCTCAGATGAATATGTTTAATTTGAGCCTGTTGCAATGTGCTGCTGATTGCCTAAATAGATTTCTTCTGACTTCTGTACAGTGGTGCTGATGGGAACCAAGGGTCTCTATGTCTGCAACACAAATGTAAACATTTTATTTACTGTCTGAAACCACCAGTGAACCTACTGAGTATATATGTGTTGTTGGTAAGATGTGGATAGTAAATCTGTAAGATTGGTTAACTGTTTAGCTATGCAATGTTCTGCATGTGTTGTATTTAAGGCCAAAACCTTCTCACAAAACTGAGTCATAATGCCAGCTTTCTGTGAGGAAGCTTTTAAAACCCTTCAGACGTCTGGTTCCTGTCCCCACTACTGTGAACAATTCTCTTTTGGTAAGTTTCCCTAGAACCGAGCGTTTCACATCAGAACATTCCTAATGACTTTATTTACATCAATCATCCAGTCATTTAATTATGCAGAACATTTAAAAGTAGGCAGAATTCCTCTTTGAGGGGTCGATGTGTTACCTCTAGTGTTGAACCCCCACCTGCCCCTTACTTCCGTGGAATCTACGGTGGCTGTCAGGTTTTCTACCGCTGTCTCAGTGCCTGTCCCAATGTCGTGTTTCACCCTCTTTTGCTTTTTCTTGTGTTTTTTGTTCTAAACAATATGTTTGTCAAAAACTGATTACCACAGAATGTTTATCCAGCCTCGGCATTCTAGCAATATATTCTGCCCATCAAGCGGTTCTACCTATCATACTCATATCATTAGTACAGCGTAGTAACTCAGTGTTTCAAACGTTTTATTGTGTTTTTAGTATTAATTCAGTTCAGACTTAATATCACTACTTCCCATGATAAGCTGATTTAGACTATCAAAACATCCAAATTATTCTATCAGTTCTGGAAACATTATCTAATAGGGGCATCTAATAGAGGCAATACAACAACTGCTGCCCCATTTAAGGTGGAAAAGAAACATTCAAACAAGAAGCTGGCGATTTAGAAGCTGATTTCAGCCTTGTAGTTTTAATGCTGGTAGCGTTTTTCATAAAGAGATTTAAACTATCAAAATATTCTACCAGGAGTTTTATGTACAGGGTTACAGATAAACATGTGCTTTGGTGTCAGGAAGGATTCTTCTTCTTTTTTGTGTCTTTCAGATGATGTGATAGCACCACTAAATTCAAATTCAAAAGTTGCTCAGTGTGTGGTTTGTCCATTCTGAACTTCTATAGTAACATTGTGGCTCTACAAGGCAAACTCTGTTGGGAGACGGCCCACTCCTATGTAGATATGAAGGGCACTTTCTAAACGCAAAGCATTCTTGTTGCAGGTAATTATATACCAGTGGAAACACAGTTTTGTAGATCATATTCCATTTCTGAAAATAGAGCCCCCCTAAATCTTACACACTACACCTTTAATATCTCTGTAAAAATAAACGCTTACTGCCAGATAAACAGCTTTACATGTGACCTTTTTGACAGTACTGTATATAGACAGCACACATCTCTGTAGACTTTAAGCTACAGTGATTGGTAGACATTATATACAGTATATACACATTGTAATGATCTCATACCTGATTATTTATTATTTTTCAAACCCTTTTGGTACAAGCCGGAACATCACCTCCTTTTTTTGGAAAGAAAAGCCTTTGATAGATTCAGAAAGTCACAGAAACAGAGTTCAGGCAGTTCTAATGGAGTTCCGTTGGGGTTCATATGCATTGTTCATTGTTCAGCTGACACAGAATTGAGTAATGGCCTCTAGCTACGGGTTTAATTTTGTTTTGCTGGAACTTGAAATAGCCTGAAACCTGTTGCATACCTGCACTCACAATCACCCGCTTGTGTTTATCTGTATTTAAAACACTAGCTCTTTATCTGGAGTCGCGGGACTCGGGGCCATTCTGGTGCATTATCTCAATTCGTGCTCTGCCGCAATGTTTGATGTCCCTCAATTAAATATGGTCATTAAAAAAGTGTGCTAACATTAGAATTTTAACACTGTGGTGCAGTTTAAACCCCTACCGCAAAAGGACAAAGTGCCAGCAATGTATATAAACAAGCACACATCCCAGCGGTCGAGATTAAATTCCCATCAGAAGTTTTGGGATGCCTAGATTTCTTTTGTAATTGGAGTATTTAATTGCAGCATTTAAGGTGGAGCTGAAAGTAAGAAGCTGGCAAACAGGAGGCCTCGTTTAAAGATGAACATAAGCCATGCCCACTGACAGTTTGGTTTTTTGGTAAGAGTATAAAAAGTGTCAACGTCCGTTTCACAGCCTGGAACAGTAAATTTCTCTGCGTCGTCCACTGTCTTCATTGCTGTTGCTCCGTTAAGGTTTTTTTTCTGCGGAGCTGGAACGTGAAATGAACATGGAATTTTGGGCTGGGTCAAGACTGCTACACAACAGTTTCGGATTTGGGAATTGGCTTGTTTTACCGCCCTCTTACTTCAATGCAGGATTTGTATTTGATGGAGGAACAGCTGTATTCGAGGCTCATGGTATGTCTGTTCTATGTACTGAGCTCTGCTTTTTTAACCGTGACAGGCTAAATACAGTTTACATTCTATGGCACCTTTAAGGCATTTAGGATGCACTAGGGTCGGATATTATCAGCGAAATTTTGCTTCTTCAGAAACATTTTCTTTCAGAAGTGAAATGTTTGAGTGCTGACATCACAGAATGGGGATGCAGTGAGTGGCCTTTGGCTTTATTCCCAGTGTAACTTTGGCACTAATACTGTCACACGTGTGAAATCAGATCAATCTGATTAGACTTTCATGTGTTACATTACTGCAAACCAATAAAACAAGAGCGTAGGAATGGAGAACGTTTGGAAGAACGAGGTGAACTTCACTGCGTTTGAGAAGTTGTTGGGGATGGATGTGTACAGACACTCATGGCAGCTGGCCTGCAGATTGGAGCAGAGAGGAGAAGCTGTATCACGTTATAAATGGCTGTCATCACTGTGGCCGCTCGTGATGCAGACAGACGGGGAGAGAGAGAGAGAGAGAGAGAGAGTGCAAGAAAGAATGAGAATTCACTGAAAAAAGGCTTTTTCTGCTTTTTAGTATCTCTTCTTTTCTGTCCTCTCTCCTTTCTCTTCTTTGCTTTCTTTCTCTCTCTTCATCCTCTTTCTCCCTCTCTCCCTCTCTCTTCCTCTCCCTTTCTGTCTTACTACCTCTTTTCTTTCTCTCTTTCTGTCTCTCTCTGTCCATTCTGGCTCTCCCCCTTTTTCTTTTGTCTTGCTGTCCCTGTCCTATGTTTTTTTTCTGTCATTATTTCCCCTTTTTTCTGTCCTTTGTCCTCTCTCTCTCTCCCTCCCCTCCGCCACTCTCTTCTGAAGCCCACACCAGGCACTCGACTCAAAAAATTGGTTCCTAAGCGCGTCTCCTCTACAAAGTGATATTACAGTTTGACGCTGAGTGAACTGTGTTCCATTTTTTGCGCAGGAGGATGTGGTGCTATTGATCTGCTGCATGATAATAGCAGGAGTTCCAGTTTTGAACACGCTCAAGCAACACTTAGCACACTGTAAATATTCTGTGTTCTGTTGTTTCACTGATCATCAGGCCCGGAGTGGGACTCGTTTTCATGACGCCGCCCAGCCCAGCCCAAACTCTAACTGCGTTTAGGCCAGCTAGAGATGAACTGACAATCGCAGAGATTTGGTGATAGTTTTTTGGACCGCGTCATACGTCTAATGCAAAAATATGATGAATGCATATATTTCTTTGTGTTGATAGCCTTTTTGAAAGCTCTTGAGGACAATTTGTTTTTCAGCCTCTTAGTGCACAGAAATGCACTTGTACCTGCCATGTACATGCTGCTTTTATTATTTCATTATTTTGTAATTTTATGTATTTTATGTAATGGAGCGGCTAGTTAGAGTTTGGGTTACACATCCAACAAAGGTCTGTACTTCTGATACGTCCAGTCAGAGGTACACTATTTTAATAATAATTGATCACTTCTCATGTCGTCATTCTGACATCCGACAGCTTTTTATGCCAATATCATGCAGTCCTAATTTGTATATATGTAGAGTTCTGATCAAAATTATTCAGCCCCCATTGCAAATTAGGTTTATTAGCAAAGCGGACAAACTTTTGGCTGTTTGGAATAAACCAACCAAACAAGAACAATTTTAATAGTTCAGCACGACTGATATGACATGGTTTCTCCAAATTCAGTATACAATGCCGTAATCAAGGGCCTCATTAGTTGCATCAGGTGTGATTAAGCTAAAACACATCAATTCCTGGACTAGCTAGAGGTTTGTTTCCTGTGGTGTTTGATTGCATGTTAGAAATATGGCTAGTGAGTCAGGAGAGTTATCCAGAAAGTTAAGAGATCATTGCCCAGCACAAACAAAGAAAAGGGTAAAAACAACATGGCAAAGACACTGAATGGTCCTAGAGATACAGTTGGATGCGTAGTTCGCAAGAGCAAAGTTTAAAGAACTCTACCTGGATGTAGCGGAAAGAGGAAGCTATCACCTGCTGCCACCAGATTCCTGAGGAGGCAGGTGATCACTTGCGTGACTTCACAAGAAAATTTGGTGTCAGGAAGCACTGAGGTTTACGTTTGCACAGTAAGGCGCTATAAATGCTGAAGGTCTCCATGCCTGAATTCCAAGACATACACTTCTACTGAGCCAAAAGCACATAAAAAGTCAGCTCCAGTGTGCTCAGAACTATATAAATAAGCCATGGAATTATGTGTAGTGGAACAATAAAACAAAACTGGAACTTTTTTGAGCCTATGGATGAACGGTATGTCTGGAGAGGGAAGAATGAAGCATGGGCTGAAAAAACACCCTCCCTACAGTGACACATGGTGATGGCTTGGTGATGCTCTGCTCTGTTTCCTCTGGCACTGGAAACCTGCAGTGTGTGGAGAGCAAGATGGATTCAATCAAGTATCAGGAAATCCTAGGAAAAACATCATGTCTTCTGTGAGGAAGCTAAACCTTGGGTGTGATCGGATCTTCCATTGGGACAATGATCCCAATCACCTTAAAGTCCACCAAGGCTTGGTTTCAGAAGAAGTCCTGGAAGATTCTGGAGTGGCCGTCACAGTTGCCTGACTTAAACCCCATAGAAAATCTTTGGTGGAATTTGAAAAAGGCATTTACAGCACACAACCCCAAGAATATTAATGAACTGGAGTCCATTGCCCACAAGGAATGGGCTAAGATTCCTCAGGAACGCTGCCAGAAGCTGGTGTCTGGCTATGCATCATATTAACAGCAGGTCATAACAGCAGAAGGGTGTTCTGCTCAGAACTAAAGACACTTGTCGTGAAAGGGTTGGATCATTCTGAGACTGTAGTAGTTGTAAAAAGTGGCTTTTTTTTAGGGAATTTGGTGAAAGCACTTGTTATATTAATTGTACACATATATATTTTTCCCAGGCACACACTGGTATGTGGGAATATGGCATTAAGGCTTGTGCTTGAACATTACTATTGCCATACTGGCCACCTGTGGGGTTATTGTTTTAAATTACATCACAGTGTGCTTTTCTGAGCATATTGTGAAAATCATCAGTACTTAAAGAACAGGAGCCAACTGCAAACATACACTCATTATCAAAAGAATAGTTGCCCCCAAAGGAGGTGTCAGACCGCAAAGCTATTTGGAAGTAAGATAAGGCTTACCAGGAACAATACATTTTGAAAAATTACAAGATAGTCTAGCACAACATCGTTGCAGTCTTTGGTGACGTTGATGTGGTGTTTAGGGCAGTCATCGTAACGGTCCTGCGTCTTGCAGCTGTCTGCCAATGGTGCTGGCACTAACATGATGACTCGTGGAGGGCATCACTGCTTGCTGAATGTCTGCGTGCATGACGGACAATTTGTTGGTTCTCTCTCTCCATGGTTTGTGTAGGTCTCCAAGATTCTTCATGTCGCTGGTGCGTACCTTTTTCTATCCACTGCGGCCAACACTGTGCTGTGGTAGTGTCGGCACGGCCAGTATGGTGCTTTCTAATTCTTCTCTGAGGTATACTTCACCTGCAAAGGATGCTACTAACACAACAGCACAAGTCAGAATGGAAGGCATGTGCAACAGGATGCCCTTATATAGTCAGTCAGGTACAGCAATATACATTCGCATGTCTCATGATGTCAAACCTACCCACCAAGTTTCATTCCTGTCGGCTGAGTCCTTCTGGGTGCAACCACTTTTTTGATGACGAGTGTGTATATGCTTTTGTTCACATGTATGTATATTTATTTATGTACACGCTGTATATATCGTTGCTATGTGTCCAGAGTGTTGAGTTGTCTTCTCATATTGGAAGGATGGGAAGAAACGTGGATATTTTCAGATCTGAAGCAAGAGTGAAGCTTGATGCTGTTTATCTGACGATGACAGTTTTGGAGGTCTGTGAAGAGTGGGGTTGTTAGGTGTCTAATTGTTGTTAGGTGTCTAATGTCTAATGTATTTTTATGCTTGTTTTCCCTCTGACTTTCCTCTTTCTAATGCAAGATGATAATCTTGCACATATATATATTCCATTCTCATTCACTCATTCTCATTCACTCATTCTCTGCTCACATTTCTCTCTGTCCCGTCTCCGTATGAAAGCAGCAGAGGCAGAAAAGCCCCGGGACAAAGCATGTGTATTCATTTGGGCACTGGGCTTTATGGCGAGTCGTTAAGAGCATCCCACTGTTCCGCTCTATCCCCGCTGTTCCACTCACTCCCCATGCTGAGAGGATGAGCTTTCCTACCATCCTGTAGAACACTCACATGCACGTGTTGGCACAAATCAACAGACGTCAGCAGTGGCAACAGAGCTGAAGGGCATGGAGAGCAGGTGAGGGAGAAGCTACAGCCTTTAGAGAGGAGTGTCTGTGTGTACAGGCCCAGACAGAGATCTCTAAGAATTACAGCCAGAGCCAACCAGTGCAGTGCTGGAAACGGAGGCGGACACGTCAACACTGGGCCGTGACCTAATCTGACTCCGTCGCTATGCGCGGTAAAACTAGGCCAGTCTCCTCGGCTCACTGCTGCTGCTGCTGCTCTAATAAGCCCTTTCGCCGCCGCCTGTTTGTTGCCTCATAATTTAATCCATCACCGATTTAGCCGTTTAGTTTCACAATCTAATCTGTGGTGAAATCCTTAACGCTCCGCCGACACTCGAGAGTTAAGCGATATTTGCGTGCTGCGCCGGTGAATCCTTGAAGTGCGTTTCTGAAAGGCCTGTCCAAGCCAGGAAGCAATGAATAAAATGCTTTTTTTCTTCTGGAGTTACATAAGATTTCCTGCCTTTCAGACCGCTCCAGGATTCGCCACGCTACAACGGAGGTGTGATTCAGAGGCTCGTGTATGATTAACCAGAGTTTATAACTCGGCCTTTAAGATAAACAGAAAACTAATGTAGGGATGGTGTTCCACTCAGCTCTTCATCTGCAGAACCACTCAAATGTTTATTCAAATGTAAATGTTTATATTTTAATGCAAAAGAAAAGTGAGGCTTATTTTAATTATTTTAGCATAGTGACGACATAAAAACTAACTAATAGCACATGTGGAATTACTCCATTTAGAAATATTGACCTTCTGCCAAAACATTGGTTCAAATGCAATAACGAGGACATGCATTCTTCTGATTGCCTTTTAGTGTGACAGCAGTACTAATAAAATTTTGACATGTTATGCTTTTGCAGGTATCATGGTAGTATGGTATCAGATAACTCTAATAAAGTTAATTAGTTAGCAAGGTTAAAGAACCCATGATTCCAGAGTGCTGCTATGCTCAACAACATCTTAAAAACTTGATAGGACACATTTCAATGTTAACGTTCTGAAATATATATTCATGTATTCTGAACTGCTCTTTTAAAGCAGTCTTAAGTAGCCCGTAAAGGACACAGACTGCAGTTATAACAGTCTTGGATGCCTTCAGTAAAACAGAATTGAAAAGCTAAAAACAAACTGAACAGAAACACTATTACTTTATCCTGAACCTAACGCTCAATATCAGTGACGTGTGTAACTAAAAACACCACTAAAACAATATCTGATCATATAATATAAATATGAATCACCAGAATTTTAGTATTGTGACATTGTGATTGGACTTTTGCCGTATCGCCCACCCCTAACATATAATATACACTCATTGGTTGGAGCATGCAGCCACTTTTGCTCTCATTGGATAATGGCAATGAAAAACGGATTGCCGGGTCCGCTTAGGTAGTATCTGCTTAGCTGATTTCAGCTAGGCCAACAGCGCTGTGAGCAACACAGTAGCCAAGCCTACCCAACTTGAAGACCATGAGAAGTAAGCGTGTTGTGTTTCTGGGAGCTATGCTAGCTGGAATCTCTGTTAGGTTACACTAGATACACCTTGCATACAGGAGGAGAAAATTACCGTTCTGTTGCAGACCGACTGGAACAAGGTTGATCCTGGGGTAGGTCGGTCTCCTCTGGCTCTGAATTGGATTCTGGTGGTTCACACATGTATCAGTGCCCAAGTCCAGTAAAGCTGCTAGAGGAAGCATCCATTTTTCAGCTCACAGTGGTATTTGGGGTATTTGACACTCAGTAGGCTGCACCTGATTTTATATATTTGGCAATGTTTTTTGGTCATCCGTATTTGCCTGCATGGTTAATAACGCATTTTCTGTGGCGTGACAACCAACAAACAACAAACATTTATATTACTGCTTCAGTCGTCTTACTAGCACAGTGTCAGGTTATCATCTTCACTTCTTGAGCACATCAGAGGGTCCTTGGCATTAAAAAAAAAGAAATACAGTTACAGGTCTCACAGGGATACTTCTCTGAGAATTTGCCCACCGAGAGTACTGGAGCTACTGTGTGCTCGGGGAAAAATCTCTGTGAGTGGGAAGTGGCTGGATCTATCACATACGTAGGCCTGCAACACAAAGCATCTAGACACAAATACTGTTGTGTAGGCTGAGTGAAGTAATGGAGAACTCCAGAGAAGACTCTAGGCTAACAGGAGCCATTCAAATCAAAGCAAATAGGATTGTTGCCTGTTTTCATCAGACAAATCCGCAGTGAACCAGTCTGCTGGCTTCTCGGCAAGTCCACTACAAAGCGTTCCCCCCCTTCTTCCTTAGAAGCCTCACAGAGAGAGGAAGAAGAGAGGCTAAAGAACAGGCTTTGTTGCTGAGCTCTGAGCAGGGGCCCTGTTGTGGCAGAGCACGGATTATAAAGATTAGCGGCCTAGCGCGTTATGTAATTGGCCGTAACCGAGGGGGAGATGTGAGGGATGTCAGGTTGACATCCTTGAGTTTTTTTTTCCCAATTATTTATATGGGGGGACAAACTTTCTCAGAAGTTTAGCAACAGGCCAGTGTTAGCATACAATTAAAGAATGTTTAAAAAGCCAAAAAAAAGGAAATGAAAGTCTACAGTTACCTAAAGCACACCTAAAGCACACCTAAAGGCTGGAGGCTTCCGGCGCTGCTAAGCGTTTCCATCTAAATATGCCTATTTCTGCCATTGTTTAGTATTACGACTATGGTGTTTTATCTCCTTTTAGAGGAACAGGGTTAATAACAAAGTGCTAGCATGCTAACGTTTTGACATTCTTCGTTATGACTGTAGTGGTTTTGTCTGCTTTTGTGGGAACAGTGCTTTTTCGGGGCTAGCAAGAGTGTTAACATTTTTTAACCTGTTAGCATGGCTATTGTGTTTTCACCTCGTTTGTATGGTTTTGTATGATTGAAAAGGCTAATGAAACAAAAGCTAACATGCTAATGTTTTGTCATTCTTCATTATGGCTACTGGAGGTGTTGTTTTGAGTATTTCCTTGTGTGTTTGTGTATTTCTTTGGAGGAACTGTGCTATGGCATGTACCACATGCTAATTCTCCATTATTATTGTCTTTTTTTGTGTCTTTGGAGGAGCAGTGCAGGGCTAGTGAAACAAATACTATCATGCTAACATTTTGTTATGGTTCAGTGTAAGGACTGTTCTCATTCATATTGATAATAAGGACAGTCTGTGGTATAGCGAATGTGCTAAGAAAACATCATACGCTTTTAAAGAAAATCACAGTTTTCATAAATTCTGCAAGGCTGCGTTCACTGGCTTCTTACTGATGAACAAACGAAGGGAACGACTTTTGCCTCCAGCATACTGGCCTATGGATTAATCTTGAGGAGTTTGTCGATGGGTTCTTCTTCCTCTGTCATATTTAAGAGCACTTAGGCATGAGCATTGTGTAAAACGTGGCTGGGCTCCCTGCACACGCTCTGTCAGACAGATGAACCCATAATTCCCTTTGTGGGGAAGATAACAGGGTAGAAACAGTGCCCTGTTAAAGAGTCCTGCTTTAACCTTTAGCCTAGCGGAAGTGCTAAAGTGGGCCAGACGAGAGTCAACAAGTCTTGAAATTTGGTTGTGACTCTTAAATAATTGAAAGGCTCCATATCCTCCTCTTTTTCTGCTGATCAATTATTCATCCCATTTGAAAGTAGATTTAATTTGATTTGGTCTCTTCTGATCTGCCTCCCATGGCAGAGAGAGAAAGAGAGAGAGAGAGAGAGAGAGAGAGAGAGAGAGAGAGGAAGACCTAGTTCATTTCCCCAAGATTCTCCAGAATTAGAACCGTGCTGTCAGTGGTCCTGGAGCTCCAGCCAAATTCAGTTACAGGCTTGATGTAATTAAGGCAAGAGAGAGACAGAGTCTGAGTGTAGGCTGGCTCTGAGTAACCTCGGCCCCCCGCCCTACGCCCCCCCAGCTCCGCTGGGCCATAGACAGGCCTTCAGATGCCCCTACCACCATCACTTAATTAGCCCCGCTCGTTGGGACTAAGTCAAATCACCTGCTTTACTGAGAGGCCTCTTTCATTCTTCAGCCGACAACGCTTGAGAGACTCGGCGGAAGTGATTTGGAACACTGCTAGTGCTTCTTGTTTGCTCGGAAATCACACTAAAGGCAGCAGCAGATCACTCGTTCCTGACCTTGGTTTTAAACGCAGAGTGGAAAGAAAATGCTTATCTGAAAGCTCCCGATAAAGTATTTGTTTGCAGACCTGCTTTTTGTGGTTGCACAATGGCCAAACTGCAGCTCAGTGTTGTTTCTGCCCATATAAAAAACACATTTGAAATATATTTATTAACTATACTTTTAGATTACATGAAAGCATTTGTATCTGGTTTAATATGTCACTCAAGTATGTGCACAAATTTATGTCCCATGAATGTCCCTAAAATATACATAAATGTCCCTGAAATAAATGTACGAATATACATCACTGAAATATATGTATGAACGTCATTCACATATATGCATAAATGTATGTCACTGAAATATGTATACACACATATATATACATATATATATATATATTTACACACACACACACACATATACATATGTGTCACATGAATGCCACTTGAAAATATGTATAAATATGTATAATGTATGTATGTCCCAAAAAATATACACAAAAATAAGTACAAATATAAGTCACTGAAATATACGCATATGTAACTCAAATGTATGTATAAACATGTGTCCCTCAAACATATACACAGAAATGTCACTAAAATATGTGCAGAATGTTATGTTACTAAAAAATATGTGCATGATTATTCTCAAATATATTTTTAGGATATATGAAAGTATTTGTAATTGTCTCAATATGTTACTCAAATTTATACACATACTGAATTGAAATTTTTTAAATTCAGTATATACATTAAATTATTTAGTAACTACTATGAATTACTATATGTTAAAAAAAATAGGTAAAATGCATTTTAAGACTAATGGTTCAGCACAAATGATTGTTCAAAGTAAATTTATTGTTTCATATGCAAAATGCACATGTATTTGCTGTAATTTAGTATTATAACAAATAGTCGACAAAAGTTTCTGTTGCCATTTTTTTCCCCCAAATATGTATTCCATTTTAAAGTTTTCTCTCTAATATATGTCAGATGATAGTTTTTTGGAAAACCTATATTTGCAATGTAAATAATTTAATTAGATTTGACTGTGACTATATTACATCACATTTATCATATATCATATATTATATTAGATATGTATTTTTTTCATTTGAGTGACACTTTATGACAGACCTCTCACTTAAAAACAGGTAAATATGCTCAGATTTCAGGTTTTAGGAGCGCTGGTACTGTTTTTAAGCTATGCTAGCATACTTCTGTCCACTTAAGCAAACTTAAGACACCAAATGTCTTGGCTGTTAGGCTACATTTAAGCAAGGTGTAAAATATTTTAAGGAAGGCATTCGTCTTCGTTTGAGTTTTGTTTCAGAGCTTGTTTAGCAGTCTCTTGTCTGTTCATTACTTCAGGAGGTTTTAAGTAGCTGTTCAGATGCTATGCTGGGCCGTGCTTGGCTTCGCAGCATTCATTATTAATGCGTTTCCGAATGCCGCTGGATTCTCTCTTTTTTCCCTCCCATTGTTTTGCACTTAACGCTGTATCACAGATGCTGCACCTCGGGCTGCTTTTCCAGTTTTAATGTGTAAGCTGAACGTCACATGTAATTTTGTTTTGCGAAGAAGACAAAGAGCATAGTGTGTACAGCACGATTCCAAACACTGTGGAATCTCCCTGTAAGGCCGCTGCATTGGAGTTCCTCTCAGCTGTCATAATCATAAATCTTTACAACGTGCAGCCTGGTCCGCGACACTGGGGTACATTGACAGAGACCATTGAATAAAAACAACTCTGCAAATTGAGCAGACAAATGTAGTATATACATGCACTGGGCAAGTAAATTCAGTCTGTTCTTATCCTTATACTGAATTCATTATATAAAGCCTGTCTCCCATCGTCTAAACAGCCCTGTTCAAAATGGCCGCTTTGTGTGTTTGTTCCTTTAATGGATAATGAGCTACTACTCACTCCATTCCCAGTACCCCAGTAGTACACATTCTCTCATTTTACTCTCACTTTATTCACCTGTTGATGAGATCAAGTTCATCTTACATGACATTACAGACATACAACTGACAAACTAATACTATTAACGTTAGTGTAGATCCTGCAGTAACACCAAATCATTACATCTCTGTTAAGATATTACCTCAGCTGTTAGCATTAGCTAGTGCTAAACACTAAGAACTTTGGTGAACAGCACATGTACATTATTATATAACCTCCACTGTTAGTGTTAGCTAGTGCTAAACACCAAGAACCTTCTGGAACTTTCTCAGTAAACAATGGTCGTCCGTGGTTGTCTAAAATGTGTTTAAATATAGTCAGATACGTGATTTCAACGTTGTTTCAACGGTTCAAGCGGTTCAAATGTTTACTGGGTTACATCTCTGTTAATATATTACCTCAGCTGTTAGCATTAGCTAGTGCTAAACAGCCAAAGAAACAGCATAATTATCTTTGAATACTTTTACACCATATGCAGTTTTGCTGTGAACAGTTGGCTTTGAACCCTCTTTTAAGAAAAGTTGCTGAAGTTGGCTTTTATTTGCCAGCTTCTTGAAACATTCCTGTTCCACCTTAAATTTTGCAACAGTTATATTCTGGCACTTTACGCTACCTGTCCAACTTCTTGTTTGAACTTCCTTGTTACGCCTTAAATGGTGCTGCAGTTGCTTGCGCACGCCAGAATATAACTGCTACAAAATTTAAGGCGGAATGGGAAAATTCACCAAACAGAAGCTGATGAATGGGAAGACGATTTTAACTTCATGTCAGACAAGAAGTGGTTAGCACGCTCATGCAGGTTTTTGCTGACTTCATCCGCTCAGGTGCAGCTGACAAAAGAGCAGTTCCTGTGATTAGCTCTTGGCTTCTACATAATGCTTGTGAGAAAAAAATGGTACCTCTATGTGAAGGCGCACCTTTGCAGAGGCAACTGTGAAGCTGTGGTTGGAGCTACTCAAATTGGGATGGTATTTTGAGCCCCCACTTGACGGAAAGAGAGCCAGATTTGAACAGCTTGTTGAATCCCATGTTTTCTGATCTAGGCAATTCATAAACCACTACCTGGGTTGTATTTCACAGTGTTTGGGTTGGTAAGCATTCCAGATACTCAAATATATAATCACAAGAACTGAAAAGGTGAGTGTGAAAACGTAATATATCTTCTTTAAATAAAAATCATACCTCTGAGGCGGAACTACCGAGAGGTCTTTGCTATTTTTGTTGGTTGAAAGGTGGTTATTATCAACGCATTGTTCCATTATTTGTACTTTTAAAAACCACAGGTCATTAATATCAACCAATATTAGCAAACCATTTGGTTGGGCTCTAGTTAACCCTTTGAGGCCGATCAGCTTGGGACGATGCGTCAGTTCATTAGCATTATCTGGCCAGACTTCTGTCAGATATAGGCCACGTAAAAATATGATATAAATGACCCAACATCAAAATCAGATTCAGGCAATAAATCAAATTTAAAGAGTTTGAAAGTAGCCTGAGAAACAGTGCATGTGGCTGATACCTGCTCCGTATGTCCTTATTTTGCCTCAAGATTTAGATGTTTGTCCTTGTCACAGTAGACCTCAGATAAGTGAATCATTAACATGCCCTTCAGAGCCAGAAAAATCCCTCTCCAAAGACATTTAGTCTTTACTTCCCTTTTTTTCTCTTGTTTCCTGTTGCTGGCTATGGTAAGACAGGGAAACCCCTTGGACACTGTCACAGGAGGAACGCTTTTGGTGGTAAAGCATCAGGAGACACACAACATGACCCCCTCACCCATTCTTACAGAGCACTCAGCAGCCTGTGGTGTAGCTAGGCCTGGACAGATTAAGGTAGAATGTCGTTGTCATTGAACTAGCAGTGCCGATATCCAGGCTTTAGCAGATCTGTGCTATCAGCGTGATTGAAAACGTATAAGCCTTCAAGGAAAAGCTTAGCGATAGGACACAGCAGGGATTACTCTGACCTGCTGATAGTTTGCGGTGGATGGTAGTAGAACACACTGAAGTACAAGGTCTGTGTTTAGAGATATTTCGTCTTGTATACTAATTTCTTATATAGCTATTTGCTGTAGTTGGTATGTAGGGTAAGTCTGCATAAAACATACCTGACATGTTGGTTTTCAAAAGGTCAAATATCTTATAGCTACTACTGTTGGACATTATATTTATATATTAAGATTGAGACTTTTTTTTATAAACAGTGCTTTACTGACTGATAAGGTGGTCAGTTAGTCTTAGTTGTCACACCCAAATAAACAGTATTTCAATTGTGGAATTCCACAATTTTTGTTTTCAAAGCGGAATAATTCAGTGGTTGAGATGTAAGCAGGTCAGAGTGACTGGATTTAACCCTTTGGGGTCTCATGACCTTTGTGACCTGTCCATCACGCCCTTGCAGAGTGAGGAAGTGAATTTAAGCCGGATGCGTTGGAACACTCACGCCGGCTGTCGTCTGCAAAAAAAGAGGGAAAAGGACAGATGGAGAGCGATAGAGAGGAACAGACAGAGAGAAAGTGGTTGGCAGGCAAGGTTGAGGGACAGATTGGACTCAGAGTGACCAGACTATCCCCTCTAATCCTCCATAATGGACGCCTATTGTCCTGGCATGCTCAGGTCAGAGCTCAAGTGGAGTGGCTGCTTTGCATTTCCCACTCAGCATTTCGCTCCCATTTACTCTCAACCATCTGAACTCTGAGGGGCTGTATGTGGGTCCACATTCAGTCCCTCGCTATGTTGACTGTATGCAGACAGACATTCTAATAACTGAATTCAGCATTTCAATTCACGTAGAAAAGCACTGACCAACAGAATAAGTGCCAAATGTGTGCTAGAGGGGTATAAAGCCCCCAGCATTGGGTTGTGGAGCAGTGAAACTGTGTTCTCTGGAGCTCTATCCAGTGCTATTGGGATGAGTTGGAGTGATCTAGAGCTAATCATCCAACATCAGTACCTGACCTCCCTAATGCTCAATCAAATCCTCACAGCAATGTTTCAATATCCAGTGTAAAGCATTCCCAGCAGAGTAGAGGCTGTTACTGCAGCAAGGGAGTAACGGATTCCTTATTAATACCCCTGAAAAGCAGATGCCTGCAAACTTTTTGACTTATGTTGTAACTTACATATTAGTTTCTTAGTAGTTACTGTATAATAATCCTGCGTTTTCTCTCTCTCTCTCTCTCTCTCTCTCTCTCTCTCTCTCTCTCTCGTTCTGGACATGGAAAAACATTTGCGCGAAGCAGCTTCAATGTGCTATAGAATGCATTTTTTCAGCATTTTAAATTATTCTCTGATGTCTACATGAAAGGTGTGACAGATGTTGTGGTGAAATATGTCCAGATGCAGTTTTACATGCTCATTTACACCCTATATTTGGTGACCTAATGAAAAATTGTATTAGCTCTGCTCTAATTGGCTGGTTTACCGTGAGACACCACAATGATAACATAGAAGCAAAATGTCTAAATTTAGATGCAGGCAGTTAGCTACGCTAGTTACTTGGAGTTTGTTAGCAGCTAACGTTACCTAAACTAGCTATTTACTTTGGATCTCGATACCAACACAAAGTAAATTAAAGTCGTTACTCACCATGGAACTTTCAGTTTAGGATGATCTACTTCAACCAGCAAACACTAATACAATCCCACAACATGGCTGCTACTCACAGGCTACTGTTGGGGTTGTGATGCTGATAAAGGTGTAACTGCTCCTCTCTGCAGTCTCTTCAGTGTTAACGCTGAGCAAAGCTGCTCAATATTGTCCAAGGTATGAGAAACTGTCCAGAGTGAAATGTACAGAGTAAACTAAGAACTCTGAATTAAAGTCATCCAGGACCCTGTTAAAAGATGCAGGAGCTGAATTTGGCCGCCTATTCACCAGCTTGTTTTGCGGATTTATCCGTTCCACCTTAAAAGTGCCGTGGTTACATTCTGGTATTTGTACAAGCTGTAGCATTTCAGTTGGAACAGGACATTTGATTATGAAGCTGGTGAATAGGAAGCCAACCTCAGCCTCGTTTAAAGATGAACAGAAACCATGCCTGCTGACATTTCGACTCTTGGTAAGGGTATGAAAAGTGTGCGCCATCCCCTTCACAGCCTGGAACAGTAGATTTCTCTACATAGTCCACCATTTTTGTTGCTGTTTTTCTCTTGTTGGAGTGTGCAAATTTTGTGAGTGTAAATATGAATGAGTCTAGACTGTTACATAGCATTTGGAATTGCCCCTTTTTACCACCCTCTTTCGCAAAAGGCAGGATTTGTATTCGAAGGAGGAACAACAGTGTTTGAGGTTTCCAATGTGTCAGTTCTAAGTAATGAACTCTCTAAATTCAACTATGACAGTGCAAATACAGTTCTTTATTTTAAGGCATCTTGAAAGGCAGAGTTTGGCTTTACCCCAAATATAGCCGATCAGCCGAGACATGTTTGGTGTCGGAGGTTGGCTTCTTTAGTTTTGCACAGGAGCTATGAGGCTACCATGTAATGGAATATGGCATATTGCTAACAGTAGGCCTAAATCATCACACATTTACCTTAAACTATGTGTTTAGTAGCCTCTAATAGATCATGTGGATTATGACACTGTATGACACACTGCTATCTATTCATAGTATTCCGCTGACATCACCCATTGCTGCCACCATACTGGTAGGGAACTTAAAGTTCCCTCGGCAGCACAGTGATGTTTTGGTAGTTTGATAACAAAGCCATACCAATCCAGCAAAGGCTGTGTAGTGTTTTTTCTCCTGAAACATTTGCTGTTGTAGTGATAATAAATGAAATCTGAAATCTAAACGACTGAGATTTCCCTCTGCACATTCCAAACCGTGTGCTATCGCACTAAATAGAACACAAAAAATACTGCATATACCATTAGAAGTGCACTCTTTAGTGTGGTAGGTGAAGTATAGAAGTGTGTGTTTTGGGGTACAGCATTAGCCGCATTCATTAGTGCAGCAGCTGATTTGGCAAGGACTGGACAGGTTTCTGGACGTAGGTGAGAATGTTGACATTAATGTTCAGCCACTTGCATCAAAGAATTGGTGGATGCCTTCCCCGGCACAATTCCGAGGAGAATTTCCTGTAGACTGGGGTTTTTGCCACACTATGGCCTTTGGCTTGCCCAAATGCAATCACTCCATTTAGCCAATCATGTACATCTGCTTCACGACCCATTTTCCACATATCGATTTTCCACTCACTGCACTGTACCTCTTCTTGATCTAAGAATTCTGTCGCACACCCCTGGTCAGTGCCTTCTGCAGGAGCCTGTTTTACTACCACCGTAAACATACAACATAAAATATGTGTGTGTGTGTGTGTGTGTGTGCGTGTATATATATATATATATATATATATATATATATATATATATATATATATATATA
>CM067484.1:12795743-12817465 GCA_034552555.1 Semaprochilodus insignis | reverse complement strand
GAGAGAGAGAGAGAGAGAGAGAGAGAGAGAGAGTAAAGAGAGAGTTTAAAAAGAGTGAGAGAAAGGAATAGAAAAGAAAGCAACAATAAAGAGAAGAGAAAGCAGGAGTAAAAAGAGAGAAAGAGAAACAGAAGATAAAGATCTTTTTCCTTCTATATTCTTTGTCTCTCTCATTCTCTTTCTTTTTCTTTTCCTCTTTTTATTTAATTTTGTTGCTTTATCTTGTCTTTATCTCTTTTCTATTTCTATTCTTTCGCCTTTTTATTTCTGTCCTTTTCTCTCTTTCATTCCTAACCTTTTCTTTTTCTTATCCTTTCTTTGTGTTTTACGTCTTTCTTTCCTTTTTCTTTCTTTCTTCTGTTATACTCTTTCTCCTTTCTCTTTTACGCTCTTCTTCCTTTTACAGTCTTTGTATTTCCTGTTTCTTTCTTTTTCTCTTTCCTCCTTCTCTCTTTCTCTTGATCTCTTCACTGTTATTTTCTTCTCTCTCTCTCTCTCTCTCTCTCTGTGTCTCTCTCTCTCTCTCTGTCTCATGTGTTGTTGTGTTTATGTGTATATGCTGGCGTGTCCAGGGTTTTTAAGGTCAGCTCTGCTGGACTCCATTGTCACAGCTTTAACCCCTCAAAACATTCAAGTTCATCGCAGGCAGCCAGTCAGCACTGATCTACAACTCCCACCCCACTCTGAGGCCCATTCATCAGCTGTGTGGATCAGTCCCACCCCTACTGACCTCAGCACCGGTCAGAGGAACCAGCACAGGACAAGAGCAGAGTGGAGTGGAGCACAGCTAGGCCTAATATGGACAGAGAGAGAGAAGAGATAGAAAAGAGGAGAGAGAGTGTACACAGAAAAAAGACAAGGAGAGAAAGAGGAGATAGAAAAGAGACGAGCAAGAGACAGTGATAGAAAAGAGAAATGAGAGAAGAGACACAAAGAGAAAGGGAGAGAAGAAGGAAAAAAGAGAGAAACAGAAAAGAAATGAGACAGACCAAACAGAGAAAAGAGAAAATAAGAAATAGAAAAGAGAAAGAGAAGATGAAGAGTAGAGTACAGACAGGAGAGAAGATACAGAAATGCAGAGAATGCAGAAAACTGAAAAAAGAGTGAGAGATGGCCACAAGAGAGCAAGAAAAGAGAGAGAAAAAGAGCAGAAATAGAGAGAAGAGGAACAGATTGAGAGAAGAAGAGGATAAGAGATGCAGCTTCAGGGTTCCCTGTGCAGGTTTTTCCGTCTTTTGGTTGTTTAAGCAGATACGCAACAGCAGCTTTAGCTCAAGATAAAGTCTCACCTCTTCAACCTGATCTTCCTCAACCTCTTTCTCTCATTCATTACACAGAGTGATGAGGGATGGAGGGGTTTACATGAACGCAGAGAGCGATAGAGAGAGTGGAGGGGGGCAGTGAGGCTTGTGTGGTTGCTCCTCAGATGCCTGTAAAAGTTGGTTTGCACAGATGGAAGTTGTACTGAGTGGGGAGTGGGGCAGAGGCAGATCGGAGGTGGGGGGGATGGGGGGATTATGAAAACATCAGAGCATTATGAAACTGGACGGAGAGCTAAATTACCCCGCTAAATCCAGCACTAGTACAACTGGCCTTGAGAGAAAGCCAGTTCGCTTGGTAATCGGTGAAAACATTGTGAATCTAGTCAATACATCTAATATTCGTTCACTTACTCACTCATTCATCTTCTAAGCTCCTTATCCTTCTGGGCACTGCGAAGATCAGAATGACACACTTTCACCAGATACAATGACTTTAAACAAGTAAACATGTTTAGAAATATGTTCAATAATCTTTATGTTTCTAGGGATGCACCGAATTTTTGGCAACCGAAATTATTCGGTCGAAAAGACCCAATAATTTATACCGAACAATGACGTTTCACAACGACAAAGCCGTTAGGTTTAACAAGCACTACGGCGAGGCCGACAGACAGCAGATTCTCAGCACACAGATGCACTTCTATCTCTCACTCTATCTCTCAGTGTTCGTGCCCGCACCTCCTTGAAGAAACACACACCCCAATTTTACAACAATTTTACAATAAAATTGCAGCCAGTGTGGAGCCAGTGTGGAGTGAGGTGCTCTTTATGAGTGCAATGAACATGTCGCCAGATTAGGACCACGCCTCGGCCAAAAGTAGGCAACTCGTGAGTAGCCTGTATCTGTGCCAGAAGTGGACCAGATCTGGGCCAAATGCTTGTTGTGATTATGTAGGCCACAGCAGATTGCCCGTGCTGACAGTAGGCCAGCAGTGCCATATCTTTACCAGATGTGGCCCACATCCACTTGCTTTCTGGGATTTAGGCTATTTAATTTATGCAGACGTAAAAAAACCCAAAAATTTCTAAATTAATGAAACCCACAAAAAAACCCTTTTGGTTTCGCCCAAAAAATTTCATTTTGGTGCATCCCTAATATTTTCCTAAAACAACCTCCTAAATGAAATGAGTGTATGTGCTACTCCTGAGAACTCTTCTTTTGCTCAGATGTCACATTTTGTAGTTTGCTGATTTAAATGTATTCTGAGAAAAATAAAGCTTTCAATGTGAGTGAAGGTTGAGGCACATTTTATGGCCTCTATTTTAGGTTTTATTTTGCTTGAACTCAGCAGTACATAAAAAATCGTGTGCTAAATGCCAAATGCCAAATTTTTCTTTATTTTGAAACTCAACAAAATGTGGGGGGTATTCAGACTTTTGCATGTGGCTATACTGCAGTGTGAAAAACACTTATCCTCCTTATACGTTACGTCAGATGTTTTGGACTCTGTAGGCTCTCATTTCATGGAACGGTGCAGATATAAATAAGCCGCATGCTTTGTTGGGTTGAACTGAACATTCTATAAAATGTATCCGACCTTGCAGCCGTTCCGAAAGAACACATTTACGGACAGGTCCATTCCAGTTTTCCCCTTTCTGCAGAAGACGGTGGAACTCCAGCGGTACGCTAACTGTGCTATTAAGGTCTGGCCGGGTGCGGGCTGAACTCGCGGTGCTCTCGGCAGTTTTGTTTCGGGCTGCGAGGAGGAGGAAAACCTAATGAATGTTTATTTTCACCAGAGGAGTGGTTGGAGGGTTTGCTGGTGCTGGACTGAGTGTAATAGGAGCAACTCTATCCCCCAGAACCGGGAGAACGTATGCGCTCGGCCGTCTGCAGGGAGCGAGGCCTGCCTGTAAACTCTTCAGCAGCCTTGATTTCCCTGTGGCCTTCCATGGAACTGAGCAGCCAGAGGTTCTAAATCGCCCTGGCGCTCCTGTGTTTGAGCTCGTCCGTCACCGTGCTGATTGGTGATTGATGATTGGTAATTGGTGATTGCTGATTGAGTGAGCTGGGTTAGCTTTGCTAAGCAGCAGCGCTGTTGTGTTTGGTGGAGGAGAAACGCAGGACCACGTATTTCAGCTTCAGATACGTTCGGTCATAAACACGGTGAAAGGTTCAGCAGATGCCGTCACTTTGTTGGCCCCTCTTCTGTCTGTCCCCTTTCCAGACCGGATCCCTGGTTTCCATCAGTGTCTCTCTCTCTCTCTCTCTTTCTCTCTTTCGTTCATTTCCTTACTGTCTCATTCTTTCACGATTTTTCTCGATTGCTTCTTTCAGTCTTTTCTTTCGTGCTTTTTCTCTTACTGTATCTCTTCTCTGTTTCTTTGTCTTCTGTCTTTCTGTCTTTCTCTTTCTTTTTCTCCCACGTGCTTGCGCTTTTCTTTTTCTTTCTCAGTTCTCTCAGTCTGTTTGTCTGTCTTTCGTTCACAAGTTTAGTTTATGTCAGTAACTTTATATTTTCTCTTCCTGAGTTTTTCTGCTTTCTCAGTCTTCACTTTTTCTCTATTTGTGTCTGACTACCTCTCTGTTTTGCTGGCTTCCTCTCTTTTTCTTTTTCCTTGCTCCCTTTCTCTGTCTTTTTTCTCTTATTCTCTTTTTTCAAATCTTTTCTCCCTCTTTCTTTCTCTTTTTTTCTTTGTCTCTCTTTTCTTTTCTCTTTTGGATATTCTTTCTATTATCTCTTTCTCTACCTCTCTCTTCCTCCCTCTCTCTCTCTCTACCTCTTTTGTTTCTTTTTTCTCATTTTCTTGCTCACATGGTTTTTCTTTTCTCTGCCATCTCTTTTTATTGTTCTCTCTCTCTCTCTTTCTCTCTTTCCCTCTCTCTCTTCCTCCCCCTGTTTTTGTCTGTCTCTTTCTTTTCTCTTTTTTGCTCTCTTACAGTTTTTTTTTTACAAAACCTTCTACTATCTCTATTCTCTCATATCTTCTTTGTCTTATAACTTCTTGCTTTCTTTTTTCGTTTTTGTTCTCTCTCCCTCTTTTTTCCCTTACTTGCCTATTCTCTCTTTCTCTCACTCTCTCTCTCTCTCTCTCTCTCTCTCTCTCTTTTGGAAAGTTTATACAGTAACTGTAGCCGCGCTGCCTGTGCGGCTCTTCCGGCCCTGATTACAGGCGTGGATTCTGTACAGTTTCTGTGTTCGGGCCGGGACGGCGTTCTCTCCAACCACCCAATTACCCCTGAGCTGATTGCTTTGAACCTTTCCAGCCTGTCCAAACCATTGAAATAACTGGAAATAAAAACACATTATGCCCTGCTGTTGCTCTTGGGTAAAAATAGATGTGTAATTCAGTTTCCTTCTCCTACAACTCTCTCTCTCTTTCTCTTTCCGTAACCAGTTCTCTCGGAACCCTCTTCAAGCAAGAGTTTTCCACCAAATGTAGTCAGTCAGTCAGGACAGTTTGGTGTCTGAGGTTTGCTTTTGTGGAGCTACAAGACTAATGTAGCTAACAAGCAAGCATAACTTACAGCCCACCAATTAGCATGGTGCTAACTGCATGACTGAAGCATCACAAACTCTCCTCAAACCAAGTGGAGTTGACTTGACTACATGGTTTCTGATCATAATTTTGAATCCCAACAATTTCAGTGCAATCTATAACCGAAATTCTAAGTAGAGAAACTCTCCAAAAAAAAGTCCCAGCTAAAGGGGGACTTGTTTATTAACTGTGACTTAAAAGTAGAAAGAATAGTTGGGAGAACAGGTTGATTTGGGTGAACATTATGTCCTTAAGTTGAGGTAACTCAAGTAAAGCTGTGTAGATGGTCACTATGCAATATAAAGATAGATTGACTTTTTCTTATTTTACAGTGTGACGATTAAGTGTTTTATTATGTCCAGTTGTTTTGGGCACATCTAACGTTTCTTATGTAATTAATTATTTATGTATTTATTCATTTTAAAGATGCACTGACCAAGACCGGTGACCCCCCCCGGCAGTACCAGCAAGATAGTATGCACTGCACTTAATAGTACACACAAGAGCCGCACCCGGGCTTGAAGGACACCTTTAGGACAGAAACATACATTACGCAAGGTTTGAACACAGATGCTTGGAGCTACAACAACAGCAACAATAAAACATCTCACATAGTTCCTGCAGATTTTGCGGTAAGGGTGGCGGTGGAGTGACACCAGGTCTTCTAGACGTGTGACGCGTGACAACAAATTGTTCATCTTGGTGCTGACCACGGTGCCAAATCCACACATGGGTTTGTTGGTCGTCTCCACCAAGACACAAGCGAAGCTCATCACTGAAGATGACCCACGGCCATTCTGAGTCAGCCTATGACAGTCTGGCCCGACATCATTGCAGTCTTTGGTGGCGCTGACATGTTGTTAAGGGCAGTCGTCATAACGGTCTGCGTCCATGTAGTCCTACGTTGTGCAGCCGTCTGCCAATAGTGCTGGCACTAACAGGATGCCTCACGGAGGGCATCACTGTTCGCTGAATGTCCAATCGTTGGGTCTGTTGGGTCAGTCACGTACAGGAGTAAGGTCTGTCCTTGCTTATGTCACATGTTATGGCCTTATGGCCCAGCGTGAAACTCAAGGTTTTTTGATGATGAGTGTATATATATTACGACGCAATTTATAACGTAACCCGAGAGCGAGCTGCGTTCTGAACATTACAGCAAGGCGCTATAATGACAGCTAAGTCTGACCAAGCCACCTCAAAACAACAGCGTTCTTTTTAACTGGCAAAGCAGATGAGCAAAAATGGGTTCGCTTACATAAACAAATGTTATCGTCCGTGTTTAGCTGTTGAGGCTGTTGGAATAACGGTGGATGCTGCTCTGATTTGTCCTCTGTCGCCCCCTTAAGCACTGAAAGTTCTAACTTTCACAAAGTATGCACGAAGAGTTTGTACAGAAGGTGTTTGCAGTACATTGGCCAGGTCTTCTCATTTGTGTTCGAATCCTCTTGAAGTAGGTTTTTGCCATTAATATCTCTCCATCACATGCATGAGCGAGGGAGTGAGTAAAATTGGAATCAGCAGGTCAAAAAACATATCACAAAAATCAGAAAACTGCTCTTTCTGAAAAGTGCACTTTGTTTTAGGACCAGTGTATTGGTATTACAATTTAGCTGCATCTAGATCGCTTTCATATTATTGAAAACATTCATTCCAGACGTTTTGACTGTTTATATAACAGGAAAAACAATCTGGCTGTACAACAAATTTAGCCTATCACAAATACGTAAAACAGCTCTTTTTATGACATAGTAGATTTAAAAAAATAAAAAGATCAGATTGGCATTGAAAAGAAAAAGCTGTATCCTGTAATGGGAACGTAGTAGATGCTTGACAGGACGTCCTGCCTGGTGCTGTATGCTGTAGAGTATGAATCCAGTGTAAAAGTGAGAATGAGGGTCAAATGGGTTTCTTCTGAATAGGGTACGAGCTGCTACACTCCTGGGTCGTGTTTATTAGCAGAGGTGGCGTCTTTATAGCCACACATACGCTTCTCGTGATGAGGTGTGGGGTGGACTGAGGGCGCAATGGAGGTGAACAGTAGGACGCAGGACTGTATATGTTCTCTCTGTATTATGTTGTGTAGTGTGAAATTGTGTTATGTTGGCCTGTGTTGTGTTGGCTGCAGCTTGAAGAGTTGTATGGTGTTGTATGATGTTGTTTGTTGTTGTATGGTGTGGTATGTTGGTTTATGGTGGTGTTGGTGTTGTATGGTGATGTAAGGAAATGTGCGGTGTTGTATTGGGTTATATTGTGTTATCTGTTGTGTAGGGGTGTATGGCATTGTGTGGCATTTATGGAGGAGTGTGGTGGTCTTGTTGGCGTTGTGTGTTGTTGTATGGCAGTGTGTTGAGGTCTTGTTGGTGTGATTTTGTGTGGCATTGAATGGCAGTGTATTGTGTTGTATGGTGTTGTACTGTATTTTGTTATATTGTATTGTGTTGTATTCTGCTTTAAAGGTGTGTTTAATTGTCTGTTGTCCTGTGTTGAGTGTTGTGTTGTCCTGTGTTGAGTGTTGTGTTGTCCTGTGTTGAGTGTTGTGTTGTCCTGTCCTGTGTTGTACTTTCTCTTTGTTGTACTGTGCCGTGGAGTATTGTGTTCTGTGTTATCTGTGTCTCTGTGTATTGTGTTGTGTGTGGTGTTTTTACATGTTATTGTTGGTTGGTTGGTTGGATGGAGACTTTAAAGAGTTGTGTTGGATGCCACATTGTATTGTGTTTAATGTCATTCAGAGTGGATTGATGTGAAACTTACAGACAGTGGTGGTGATGGGACCCAGGGGTGGCCACGTCTACAGCTCTAATATAACCATTTTATTCACTATCCAAAACCACCAGTAAACATACCTGTATAGGGTTTTTTTGCCTTATGACACCCTTTATGTATTTCTCCATTATGAATGCATTAAAATAACCTGATTAATACTATGTTTTAGGTCATTTTTTTTATCACAAAACTATCATAGACCAATGTTTCAGACATTAGGCAGAGTTTTCATAAGCATTTTATTTAATAACTTTCTGTGAGGGAGCTTTTAGAGGTGGACACCTAGTTCCTATCACCACCACTGTGAACATTTCTGACTCTGTAAGTTTCTCTAGAACGGAGCATTTCACCCCAAACCACTCTGCATGTCTTTGTTGACGTTAACCATTTAATTGATCCGAAATGAGTGGAATTCCCCTTAAAGCTATGAGTTTAAGAAGTGCGATAATTAAAATAAAATCAGTCGATGAAACACTGTATGTGTTTAAAGCTATGTCACATTTAATAAATGAAATGATATCATCCCATCAGACGTTCCTCTTTTTAGTCCTCTTAAAATCTGCATCGGCCATAGAATATCATATCAATTGTCGTACCACTCTCCCGTTCAGTACAAACCATAACAAAAGGTGAGTTTTTTTAGAAGTTGTGCTCTACTCGTATGTCTGCTCTTGTTATGACTGTCCTCATGTACATACAGGCGTGCACAAATACAAACACATGTAGGCTACACTTTGCATCTTTGCACCGTGCACAAAACTGGTTGTTTGGTAGCTAGTAGATGTGCATGTTCAGTCAGCTTTTTTTTTTTTTGTGCGCTGCAAGCCCGGTGCTGGCATACGGTTTGTAGCAATGCAAGAGCATGGAAGTGATTAGCGAGACCAAACGAAAGGCTGCAGAGTGATCACGCTCTAAACAGTTAAGGCACTGTGGTCGCCAGCAGCCTGGGAGGCACACAGATGTGTATTGTTGTCGAAAGTTACCACTAAGAGGGAAAATAGTCAACAAAACGTAATTGGATAAATGATGACTGGCCGTGCCTGCGCTGGGCCAATGGAGTTCTGTGGCTTTGTGATGTTTTACTGAAAAGCCTCCTGTGCACAGAGAAGCACGCGCCTGTTCGACAACATCCGCAGAGCAACTCTGCAGCCTTCACCCATAAATCTGCTGCTACCAAAGCTCGGTGGACAGATAGCAACAATTAAGATTTCATCTTTTTAATCTCATAAAACTTATATTTCAGTTCTTCACCCTCATACGTACAAAGCTTACTCATTCGTCTCATAGTGGATACTGAACAATTCATAGTTGATACTGAACAATTCATAGTAGATACTGAACAATTCATAGTAGATACTGAATAAACATAGTAGATACTGAATAATTCATAGTAGATACTGAATAAATAATAGTGGATACTGAATAAACATAGTAGATACTGAATAATTCATAGTAGATACTGAATAATTAATAGTGGATACTGAATAAACATAGTAGATACTGAATAATTCATAGTAGATACTGAAAAATCATAATAGATACTGAAAAATCATAATAGATACTGAATAATCATAGTGAGTACAGAATAATTCTTAAGATACAGAATAATTAATGAAAGTTCATAATAGTTACTGAACAATTAATAGTAGATACTGAAAAATCATAATAGATACTGAATAATTCATAGTAGATACTGAAAAATCATAATAGATACTGAATAATTCATAGTAGATACTGAAAAATCATAATAGATACTGAATAATTCATCATAGTTAAACAGTATTCATGTTGTACAGTATATATCTTCAATATGTCGTTTTGAAAACCGAGAAACGTCTTTTAGTTGTCTTTGGTTCTAGCTAACAGCAGCAGGAGTCATTAGCCTAACTACACCCACATTATTTCTGTCACACGTTCTTGCAGTGTGCTCACATTAAGGCTCTCATGCTTCGCCATAGCAATAGATATATATTTACATGTTGCAGCCCTGGGAATGGTGTTACTCTAAAGAGGCCTGTACATTTTCTCCTGACTTTTCAAGATAAAGAATGACAAAAATCTAAATTATGATTTAATTACTTGACCACTGGCACTTCAAATGGTAGAAACGAGCAATCAAGTAGATATGCACTTCTCTAATGCAAAATATAAGAGCACGGATGATCTTATAATGCCTAGACGATTATGTGCGATTATTATAACTATATGATTATGTGCAATTTAAAGCATAATGGCCACATATATCACTGGTTCCTTATGAATTATGCCTGAAGTATGTAAAGTGTGGATGTCCACTGTGGTCTGAGGGTAATTCTTCTCTCTGTATTTTGACTCTGTAGCAGACTCTGGACACCTGCCAGCTGTTAATCTGTCATCGTGGCTCCGTGTGTCGCTCAGTGAGGATGCGGTGTTGCTGTTTGCTGTGTGAGCCATACGCTCTCTGTGACATCTTAGAACTGAACAGCGAGATTAATTACGACACTTGCAGGCTTTGATTGAGAATGAGCATTTTCAGTAGAATTGGGCAATATGAAAGAATTTAATCATGATAAATGACATCATGATGTAATTTTACAGTTTAGTCGGGTACAGTCGTATGCAGGCGTTTAAACGCCTGAAACGCCTTCATACCTCATAGGTTCTGAAATCCCAGCTTCTACAGACAAACAGTGTGATATTTGTTGTGTATGGATGTGGTTGTATCCCAGATAACTATATTTAGCTATACTGTGCTCTGCTGGGCTGCAGGAGTCAGTATTTAAATTCCTGTGTAGAGAAGTGTATAGGGAGCAAGGAGGCGTTTGAGATTCAGCCCCAATGTGGGAAAAGGGGCGGCATTGGATTGGTAATAAAAGTACTTATAAAGTGCAGGTTTTTACATTAAACAGGGCTGTGTTACCATGTGCTCGTTATAATACCAGTAAAAAGTTCATGAGCTGTATGCAATACATTATACGTACAGTAACTGGTGATCAATTGTTCTTCTCGTTTAATGGTCCATGCTTGTTCAGCGATGGTTCTATATTTTAAAGGAACTACATTTCTTGGCAGAATCAGCGAGGCGTTTGAGATTCAGCCCCTCAAACTCAAATTATTTTCTGAAAAAATATGTATATGTATTTTGTTATATTTTACGTTGGTTGCCATTTGTAAAAGCAGTAAACTAGTCAAGGCCACGTGTTACCTTGATTTTATCACATTCTGTTAACTTCAGTTGAATCGTAAATAATTTATTATAATTATATTTCTTTTTTTCCAAACCACAAGTAAAACAAAATATTGGGATGAATATTGTGTATCGTGTTTATGTATCCCAATGTTTTTGCCATATCCTTAGTTTAACCACGCTGTTAATTACTGCCACAATTTAAAAAAATGAATTCTATTTAGTCTACTAATTGAAGTGATTGAATTTATATATAAATCACTGATTATTCACAGTAAAATGTAATTTTTCTCTAAATTAACTCTTTTAAAGAATTTCTGTGTAGTATCAGCAATGCATACTGTGAGGTTGAGGTTATCTGAACTGCACACTGTTATGGGATATGACACCAACTGAGAGTTTAAAAAGTCATTCTGAAGACTCACATGGTGTTTCAAAGACTTTTTACACTGGAGTTTTTTTTTTTTCAATGTTCACATGCTGGGGACAGAATATTCTATTATTTATTGGGCAACATGAGCTATTCTATGGATATACCAGTGCAAAACATGGTGAATAAATATGTAAATTGGCACTGTTTTAATATGTATTTTATTTATGTTTGTCTTTATTCTTTACGTGATGTACATATTTATAGATCTGGTCAAATTAAAAGCCCTTTTAATGTACAGTGAAAGTTTAATATACAGTTCTGAGTTGTATTACTTTTTCATTTGTTGTGTAAAAATGCATGAGATGACTGTGTTGAATTGCAGCATATTACTGTGAATGTACAGTGGAATAACAGATACATCAGACTAATCTAGTGTTCCAGATGACTGTGGAGTCACAGTACGCAGACATTATCTGTCATTTTACAGTTACTTACTGTTATTAATGCAGCTATTAGCCAGATAATTACTGTAATTTTACCATGAAATATTTAGCAGTGCACCTGTGTGTCAAAACCAAAGGCATATGGAAATGCAAGATCTCTGACAGGTTCATTACGTTGGATAGATAGTGAGGATGGAGTGACAGTGGAGAGAGAATAAGAAAGAGACAGAGCTTTTGTTCTGATGTTGTCACAATGTCAAGCTTGTAGCAGAAGATACCTTCTTGGTGCTACATAGAATACATTCTCCAACAATCCGAAGAATCATTTCACCATGCAGTGAACAATTTAGGCTTGCAGGTGGTTCTTTGAGTGTTGATGGTTTGAATATAAAACCATTGTCTTTGCTAAAGAACCCTTGAAGAACCATTGTATTGTGCATGGCATCTTACATATGACTGAAAGAGATTAGAAAAGGTATAGCTTGATAGTTTGTTGCTTGTTTAAGCAAATGGGAAGTGTTTAGCATCAAATTATGTTATAGCTTTATTACCTCTGGTAATAACTGTAATTTCTGAAGGGTTTATCATCATTAGAGATGTGTGAGTAGATTCATTGGAGAGTGTTTAAGTAGTTTCAGCATGATAGACTACTTGGTTCTGGTACACAAAGACATTCAATTGCACACCAAAAGTTACAGCTGTATGTTTTTTTGGTAACTGGTCATTATTGGCCCCAGTAGGACCTACCTGAGGTGTTGAGCTTATGGTACATGAGGGTTTTGTCTGTGTTGGTAACACTTGCAGCTAAAGCTAACAACAATTTGGCAAATACTCATCCAGGTGAAGATGGAGTGGCTACTTTAGAGTGGCAGAAAACAGCCACAATAAAATTGCTATTTGCGGTTGTATCTTGGTTCTAGCTACTCCTGAAGAAGGTGCAAAATGAACTAGCAGTTTCAAAGAGAAATTACCAGATTGGAGATGACACTCGTGCTCAGTTACTTGCATTCATGCGTAACATGGACCAACTGGCATCTTGGACTGAGGAACTCCGTACACTTCTATCAGGCTTGCCCAGTTTATGTTTGTCATCACCTACTGAGTGTGCGATTGTGTTTCTCACTTACATTCATTCTTCTCTTCCCTTCTTTCCCTCAGGACGAGTTCCATCCGTTCATCGAGGCGCTGCTCCCGCACGTCCGCGCCTTCGCCTACACCTGGTTCAACCTGCAGGCGCGCAAGCGCAAGTACTTCAAGAAGCACGAGAAGCGTATGACAAAGGACGAGGAGCGTGCCGTCAAAGACGAGTTGTTGGGCGAGAAACCTGAGGTCAAGCAGAAATGGGCCTCGCGCCTCCTGGCCAAACTTCGCAAGGACATCCGACCTGAGTGCCGCGAGGACTTTGTGCTGTCCATCACAGGCAAGAAGCCGCCATGCTGTGTTCTGTCCAATCCGGATCAAAAGGGCAAGATGAGGCGGATCGACTGCCTTAGGCAGGCGGACAAAGTGTGGAGGCTGGACCTGGTGATGGTCATCCTCTTCAAGGGCATCCCTCTGGAGAGCACGGACGGCGAGCGGCTGGTGAAAGGAGGCCAGTGCTCCAACCACATCCTGTGCGTGCAGCCACACCACATCAGCGTTTCCGTAAAAGAGCTGGACCTCTACCTGGCCTACTTCGTCCAGGAGAGAGGTGAGTTAGCATGCTAGCCTATTTATCTTTGGCTGCAAGACCTGTCTCTCTGTTCTGACTGTTTGGTCAGACCCCATCTTGATACCTGACGTAGAATGTTTGGATACTCGGTTGTTTTTAAGTAATTCTGTTGGTACCATTAATGTCTTCAGGAACCATAAAATCGTACAAATCTCCATAACGGTTTTTGACCAGTGTAGAACAGATACATCATTTAAAGCCAACACACATGCTCATTTCCCCAGATATAGATCATGAGATTCAGTGCTGGAGTGCTGGTGATATACTGGTTTTGATCTGTCCGTTACCCAGGCCAAAAGACAGAAGAGGAAGCTGGAGTGTGTCCTTAGCATCAGAGCATTCGAGTGAAGTGAAGCGGCAGACATTTTCGCTCCTCGCTCAAAGTGTTTCTGTGATCACTCTGTTCCAGCTCTGCTCTGGGAACACACATGAACAAATGCGTATGCTTTAAAGACCGTCTTTATTATCATTTATGCAGCAAGATGGACACAAGACTGACTCTGTGGAATGTCTGTAGAACTGTGTTGTGATCAGTATATGTATATTTATATTGCTGAACAGCTCTGCAGCGCAGATGCTGTGTATGACTGGCTGTTGCGTGCAAACTGTAGAGTCACTGCCACATCACTAACGGCACGCAGAGGTAGTCAATATGGGGAAAAAAAGGGCTGTCTGCCTTTCAGGATCGAGCGAAATTGTGTCGAGAGAGAACACTGGCGCTCTGAATTTATGAAAACCTGCTCTGTGCTCAGAGCTAATTTCTTTCTTTCACTTTCTGCTTCACCTTCGAAGTGAGAACTTTTTGCTTCTACCCGCTGTTTCTGAAAGCTGATTTGCGTTTTTAGTGGCATTTTCTTGTTCTTTCAGACCGGGCTAAAGTCGTGTATGTTTTGACAGGGGGAGTTACTGGGATACAAGAATGTAACATGTGTTGCTGTTGGCGTTGTGTCTAAAACTAGTTTGTAATTATCTTTTAATGAACGAACAATTTCATTGAAGGTGCAATCTTTGAGGACCCCCATCTCTTTTGAATCATCCTACTCTTCCAACCCCTGTAGCCAGCCTTGGTGGTAATACTGAATCGTGACAATATGCAAAAAAATGCATTTTTTGTTTTACATTTAGGCCAAACAGGATCTTAACTTGTTCCACTTCCAACGTGTCATGCGAACGTGAGCTTTATGAGTGATGGCTCTTTTAACCAGCGGTCACCTTGCAAGATGCAAAATGAGGAATAGGCATTCTGAGAAGCATCTCACTGCTGGTGTGTAAATATAGTACTTGGAACCGTTGGTTGCAGAGAATCCCAGGTACGCTGAATAGCAGTTGGTCGACGGACATGTGTTTAACGCTTCTGTGCAAATTACAAAGGATGCTCTGGTTCGCCCTTCTGGGAAATAAAACCCGCTGAGTCATCTCCTGCCTTGCATGCTCCGGGTGTTTAGTGGCTCTCCTAACCCGGGTCTGCATGACCTTTTTAAGAGGAGAACTGAGCTGCTAGAACTAGAGACGGCAGAGCAGGAGAGAACCAGGTTGAACAACAGAAAGAGAGAAAGAGGGAGAGAAGACGGGAGAGAAAGAGAGAGGTGGAGGGAATTAAACAGAGCCAAGTCCCCCTGCCGTAAATCATTTTAAATGAGCGCGGGTTGCTCTGGCAGGCTGGGAGATGTGTTAAAATTTACAGTGCTGTATAAAAGGGTGTAGGCTGGCAGTTAGCAGCCGTGCTGGGAAGCAGCTGACTAACAGACGTCCCGGTGCAGCCTGAGAAAGAGCCTGACGCAGAGAACCTGAGACAGCGTCTGAGGCTAAGCTTGAGATGGAGTCTGAGTCTAAGATAGCGTCTGAGACACAGTCTGAGACAGATTCTGAGTCCATGTGATACAGAGTTTATGAGGTCTGGGTCTGAGTCTCAGATGGATTCTGCAATACAGGCTGAGACAAAGCCTGAATCTGAATCTGAGACAGGGCGGGGTATACAATACTATGACAGTCAGAGACAGCCTGAGTTCAAACCTGCGACAGTCTTTGATACTGTCTGATGCTGTGACCAAACTACACATATTTATGATTTTGTTGTATCTGACAAATTTCAAGTGTCATGCCCGAATATGAGCATTTGGAACGAGATACGGCTGTGTATTGTGGCATAATGAAAGAGCATCAGTGTGGTGTCTGGGATGCCTCAAGACACCCGATGTAAAGTCTAGCATGTCAGAATTTTTTTGCATCTTTCCATCTAGTTTGACACCTCCTAATACATTTTCCTTGACGTTGACCAATAGGAGGACGGAGCGCTTTCCAGCACACATATGTGAACATGGAGAACAAACAGAGCTGATGGATTTTAAACTGCATCTGTGAAAGTGAAACTGCTCTTAACACATTCGTTACCTCAAGTTCGTCTTAAAGGATAGACAGTTCATACTGTCCTCTTCCTGACCCCCCAGGAGTGTTGTTGTTTCTTTCTTTCTGTTTCCCTTCAGAACACAACACTCCCAGCTCCACGCACAGCGCTTCTGTAGCCATGATTGACAGTTTGTCATGATTGACAGTTTATTGTCCCGCCTCCTTGATGACCTGTGAACTTGTAAAAAACGGTGATTGGTCAGAGTCAAACGCGTTGTGTTGCCTGTATCCTGAATGAGACACGGCACAAATTTATGGCTCTATGATTGTTTATCTGACACAGTGACCATTGTGAAAGACAATAATATTGTGTAATCTGACCCTGGCATGAGGCAAAGTCTGAAACCAAGTCTGAGAAAAAGTCAGACATAGTTTGAGAGAGACTGTGAGACAGAGTCTGAGTTTGATGTAGAATCTGAGACAATGTCTGAGACAAAGTTTAAGATAGAGATTGAGATAGAATCTGAGACAATGTCTGATATAAAGTCCAAGATAAAGCCTGAGAGAACGTCTAAGTTAGACCCTGAGACTATGTTTGAGATAGAGTGAGACACATCTTAAAACAGTTTGAATGAAGTCTGAGACAAAGTCTAAAACAGAGTCTGAAACCGAGTCTGAGACAGTTTGAGATATTGAGACATGTTGTTGTGCTGAGTGATCTTGTCTGGGTCGGAGAGGTGTGAGCATCACCTGACACATTTTAACGGCGTACAAACAACAAAGAGATTAATGTAACAAATGCATATGCTGGAAATCAAGACACATTTGTTTGTTTATTAATTAGGATGTTTGTTTGTTTATTTAAATTAATAAATAAATGCATTCTAATTAGTGGTTTGATTTCCAGTGAGTTGCTCGTAGTTTTGTTTCATTTCCGGAGGTTGTCTTCCTGTGTTTTTCTGTCTGTTTGAGGGCTTGTTTTTTTTCTGCTTTTGCTCACTGAGCAGACACAGCCGGTCAGCTCTAATATTGTCCTTTGGGGGGCAAAGAAAGCATTCCGCCAACCGGCTTGCAGTAACCGAAAGAGGCTGAACTGGTCTGTGTGGGTTTGACTGCGCTGGTCACAAAACGTTAACTGTTTTAGTCTTTGAGAATGATGGATTGTACGTGTATGTGTGCATGTGTGTGTGTGTGTGTGGTGGCAGGAGTGACTCAGTTTGTGGTGAGACTGCTTGATTTTTCCCCCTCTCTGCATTGTCTTCTAGAGCCAATAAGACGGCTTCAGTGGCCAGTTTACATCATTTGATCAAATACAGCAAAGAATACTTGATGCACTTTGTACAACTACCATTCAGCATCCTGCATAATCAGGGGAACAAAATACCACCGTATTTGACGTTTTTACCCCCAAAATATAGGGATGCACAGCAGCATCTCAGTTATATCAGTGTCTGCAGATAGCAGTGAGTCTTGTTATTGATTCATTGGGATCACAATGTTTACACTCCCTCTTACACTCCTGACTGGGAGAGGGAAAATGCAGATGATGGAGACTGCAGTGCTGGAATAAATAAGATATGGGAAGGCTTAGTTCAACCTTACCTGAAATGAAGATTTCCTGTAAGATGTGTAAAACTGAGCTCACTTTTGACAGCAGCACGGCTGTCACGCGTGACGATCCAGAGGAATGCATTTGTGGCAGAAAATGCTGGAAGCACTGCATGGTGAGTAACAGTAGAACTGTTAAAAGGTTAAAACCAGCTTGTCGTCGCCCGCTTCGCTTTTCAGCAAGTTTAAAGTAATCGCCATCGGCTGAAGGGATTGCAGAACACTGTAATGTAGTAATGCCCAGAAATGTAATAATGTCTTCCACTTAACTTGGAAACCATAATGCAATAATTCGCCCAATAATGTAGTACCATGTCTAAACTGATATGAGTTGTTTTGTAATGATAATGGAGTATCTTTTTCTACTACTGGGTGTTTTTTGCTACAGTTTCTGGTTGACCATTTGTTTGTCTGTGTGTTGATGGAAAACATATTGTGACGAGCGCTGAACTAAAATCAAGGCGAGGTTTATTTAACTGATTTGTAGTCAGACACAGCAGCAACAAGAGCAAAGCGGACATAACAAAAGACCAAGGCAGAGTCAAAGTCAGTAAACAGGCAAGAGTCAAAACCAAACAAACAGTCAGATCAGCAAAGGTACCAAAGGGGCAAAGACAAAAGAGTATTCAGAGAATCAGAAAGAAGTCAAAAACCAGATTAGCAAACGAGAGAGAAACGAGGGAGAAAACTCTCAGTATGCAACAGAGTGGTAAAACTTCACAATGGACCAATGTGAGAGAGGAGTACAAACAGACTTGATGAGGAGCAGGTGTGTGTGATTAGTATTCTGGGGATGGTGGACATGTGATGGTGATGTCATCGGGTGGTGGGTTATGGTAAATCTAGTCTGGGAGATCGGAGGTGAGAGGAGAGCCAGCAGGCGTGACAGTCTGATAGAATGTTACGTAAACAATTAACTTAACAATTAACGTACAAAATAGATCAACACGGTTAATACAGTTAGGTATTACATACTAGCCTGAAATGTAACATAATGTACTATATCAGTTTAGACATTCTATCGCATTTTTGACGAGGTTAAGTGCATAATATTACAATTATGGGTAATATTGCCTTATTTTCATCTGAACTGCTCAGCTAAATTATACTTATATGTTGCGAGTGTGCTAATGCTCACAGACCTGGCTCATCCACAAAGACAGTGTAAGAGTTTTAGTTTAAAACATACCAAAATGAACTGAAGTTATCAACGGTATATGAAGAAATGTCAGTTTTGACAGTACCTTAACAACATCTAGGTATCGCGTTGCAGAGATATCTACTGAAGTTAGCGTGCTAACCAGCTAGCCATGTTCCATTCTGACTCATAATGCCTCTTTGTACCTCAGGAGGTGATGGAGAGTCAGTGTAGCGCTGGGTTGAATCAGTACAACATGAGAGGATGAAGAAGTAGCTCTGCGGCGTATTCTTACCTCTTCTCAATCACGTTGAGGGTTCTGCTTCTGCTTAGATCATTTAAGGGCAAGAATCCAATGAAAGGATCAGTAAACATGCCAATGCCTGAAGCTCTTGGTGAGTATCCACTGCAGCTTGCTCCTGGCAAGAAACCACACTCAGCAGCGAATTGAAGGAATGAATAGATAGAAGCAGAACAAGAGTTACCATCGATGCTGCTTTCCTTCGCTGGAGATGCTCATGGAGAGTAAAGAGATGAAGTCTGATGCTGAACTCGCATCTTCTAGACTGGTAAGGAGTGAGGAGGGAGGATATGGTGATACGTTGTTGGACAGGCTGGGTCATCATACAGATTGCTCCTTTGAAAGCATTTCTGTGTTTTCATGTGGACGGATGTTTGCTGCTGTTTGACGAGTGATGAGCACGCTTTATGGCTTTGCGTGTCTCCTATGGCTGATAAGCAAGCTGCTTCTGTGAGCTCAGCAGTATCAGGTTTGATTACACGATGTTACCAACCATACAGGCTAGTGAACTAACTGCTGCTTCGTCATTTAAATCATTTGAAATCATTTGAAATCATTTGAAGAGCAATTCAAAGTTTCCTCCATGCTAGTACTTGGACTGTAAGGTTCGTTCATGCATTGTTCCTTTACACTGGGTGAAATATTGTTTTTGAGGTTGGTGCAGAAGGCTTCTTGTGGCACTGTTGATCTTGATTAAAGTATGATTTAGAAGATAACGGAGGTGTTTATGGTTAAAAAAAGCATTGTGCAAAAGGAGAAATAGCTTCTGCATTTTGAATTTGTTGAAAGAACCATTTCATATGTTGTGAAATATTGAGCTGTCGTCCAACTACTGGCTGCTCTGTTTCTTCTCCCCATTAAGGAATTAATCAAAGTCATAATGGAACAACTAATACAAAAATCATTGTACTCCAGTGACAAATTTGTATGTAATTATAGTCGGATTTTGACCCAGAACTCCCATATTGGTGCATCCCTGATTAAATTCAACTTCAGAGGTAAAAAATATGCCCCAAGTCATATTAATAACAATTATTTACAAATCTGACATATTGAAATTAAAGTAGTAATGCACACATATTCTGTGTTTGTCACACCAGAGAAAAATGTGTTATTAACAACCCAGGCTTAAATCAGGCTTAAACCACTTAAAAATCATGAAAATGCTGGCGGCGCATCCGCTGAAGGCGCTGCAACCTCTGCCAGTCATGTGAAAAGTGTAGCGTCTCTCAAGTGTCCCCACAAATACCACTACCACCCGAACGGAGGTGTGAACATGGACGTATTCTATTCTGATAGAGCTATTATTTGGATTATTAATGGCTGCATGTATATGTGGCTATTTTCAATTGTAGTCTTTATAACGTTACGTTCTTATAGCGTTATGGTCGTACATAGTTAGTTAAGGATGCCAAAGACAGAAGCTCGCTGATTGGTGGGTGGAGCAGCTTAAACGATGACAGCGTAGTTTCATAATACGTTTATTTTTTAGGGACCCCAAGAATTTTGATTTTGTGACTTTCAGGTTCACACTCTGGTTACAGTGTTGGTGGAGAGGTCACGCTAAGACTAGTTTCAGTGCGTAATGGAGCCATGATTCCAGGCCCGCCCACGAAATCCTGAAGACTGACCTGAAGAAAGGTTTAATGGTCTAACTCCACGATTCAGGACTACATGGTTCTTCTAACATGTCACAGACCTGAAGATGTTGAGATGTTAGTTTGTGTGTTTTTGAAAGCGTCTCTGTTTGTATATGTAATGCTCCTAAACTTCAGTCCATGATGATATGTTTTTACCGTATCGCCCACCCAGCAGTACAGTAGTGTATACACCAAGCGCTGAGTGAAATGTGACACCACAGGCTGAATCGTCTCAGTTGATTGTGCAAACATCTCTTTGAGAAGCGTCAATATTTAGAGGGCTGCAGGGCCGTGTGCGGTGTCTACGGGTCAAACGCAGGGTGAAAGACATGACCGTGCAGGGAGAGAGAGAGAGAGAGAGAGAGAGTTAAGCTTCTCTGCTGCAAGCTCCCCTTCCCCACCTCCTGACCTTCAGCCACTCCAGTCTGGGTCAGCGAGGCTTGAACGTCACCTGACCGCTGTTACGGCCTCCAAACTCCTGGCTGTAAACTCAAGAGATAAGGAGCTGCAGCTTTACACACACAACAACAGAGAGGGAGTGAGAGAGCACAGAGAGAGAGAGAGAGAGAGAGAGAGAGAGAAAGAGACATGCAGTCAGCATTTGCTCTTAAAGGTTAACTCACATGGAATGCTGTGCTTCTCTTTCTTTCTTTCTTTCTTTATCTCCCTCTCCTAATTTCTGTGGGGTTGTACAGGGTCAGTAGTAACAGTTAAGTTCTTCGTTCTCTCCCACTCTCTTTCACTCCTTTTTATGTAGGGATCCCATTCCCTCTTTCTTTTTGCTGCCTCTCACTCTCTTCTCTTTTTCTTTATTAATTCCTCCCTTTCTGTTTTTCTTTCTTCATCTCTCTTTTTTCTTCTTTCTCTGTCTTACTGCTCTACTTTCTCCTCATCTGTCTCTTTTGCTTTGTCTCTATCACCCCCCCCCCCTCTCTCTCTCTCTCTCTCTCTCTTTCTCCCCCCCTCTCTCTCTCTCCCCCTGTATGTTTTGGTATGTTTGTTAATGAAGTGTGGAGGCCGGGCGACCCAGCATTACCCGTGTCTCTCTCTCTCTCTCTCACTCTGACACTCAATGGGGTGTTTGTTCCAAAAACACGCCCCCCACAGACCTTCGAGCTTCCCTGACCCAGCCACCAGATCTGACACATTTACAGTGTGATCGTCTGGGCTGAGAGAGCCTGTCGCTCTGTGAATGCGGACTCTGTCGGAATAAGAGCTTGTAGGATGTAAGAAAGTATAAAAAGTCATATATAATACAAAGTAATGACATTGTGCTGAGTTAGTGAGTCATTTGTCCTGGCTGAGCTCTCGCTGTCTCCTCCTCCTCTTTCATAATGAAGAGAATAAATATGGCATAAAAACGTGTCAAAACAAATCATATGGTGGTTTGGAAAAGCACTGATATCAAGCAGGAGGTAAGTCGTGCCAAAG
>CM067484.1:12750575-12795662 GCA_034552555.1 Semaprochilodus insignis | reverse complement strand
GCAGGAGGTAAGTCGTGCCAAAGCTCGTTCTGCGGGACCCTACCTTCATCTGGAACACCCCCCTCCCCCCCCCAACCACCACCACCACCACCACCACCAGTCTGTTTCACAGTACGGAGCGCCAAGTGGCATAAAAAAACAGTTTGTGTTCTGTAGACTGTGCCTTCAGTTCTGTTTAGTTCAGTTTAGCTCTGTTTGGTTTGCTTTAGTTTAGTTTGATTTACTTCATTTGGATTGATTCGTTTCTCTTTAGTTTAGGTTAGTTTAGCTTGATTTAGAACTTTTTTAGCATAGTTTAGTTCGGTTCGGTTCAGTTCGGTTCAGTTCAGTTCACGTCAATTCAGTTCAGTTCAGTTCAGTTCAATTCAGTTTAGTTTAAATTAGTTTAGAACCAGAAATGGTTCTTCTGTTGTTAGAAGCTTGACATGGTCACAATAGCGTAACCCTTTTTGATGCTATATAGAACTATATACAACACTTACCTTCATCAATCTAAAGGACCATTTCACCTTGAAAAGATCCATTAAGACCCATTTTCTAATTAGAACCGTTGCCTTTACTAAGGAGCCATTGATCTTTTTTGAAGGTGCAGGTCACATATTGTCTTGTAAGTGTTGTTTAATGTAGTCATTGTCTGTTTTGTATGTGCCAGTGTAGTAACTGTTAGATGAAGCATAAAGTTATGATCTAACAACAGGTGCTCGGAGTACAGTTACTGCAGGACAAAAGCAGCAAAGAAAATGACATTGGAGAGCTTATTGACCCGTCATATCATCAGAACAGACTGTTGTATAAAGTCTGGTAAGTTTTGTTTTCAGTGTCTCAAATATGACAACACAGCCAGTCAGACTGCATGGTCAGAACTAAGTGTTGTAAAAGGGTCCTGGGTGCCACGGCGGTGATGCACTGTACCAAAGTGTGCAGCAGTGTGTCCCTCAGTAAACATGAAGTCCAGCCTTTCATCTGGATTTTAGGATTGTTTTTTTGTGTCTCTGTGAAGGAGATGACTCTATTATGTTGGTCTTTTTCTCAGTGAAAGACGCTGCGTCTGTCTCAGTCTCACCACTTTTATAGTGACCACACAGTCTTTTCTCTTTGAGAAGCAGCCAAGATATTTTTTTGTAGCTGCCTTTTTGTATAGCTGGACTGTGGTCACTGAGAACGGCCTTGGTCAGTACACTCCTCTGCACTGAAAGAAAGTGCTGCATTGAACTGATAGAACTCAAATTTCTCCATAAACAAAATCTATTACACAACTGCTGTCTTTCACTTTACTGACTTTTGGCAGTGTGTACTGCTGTGCAAAGGTCATGAAAGCTTTAAGTGCTGATCATCTGATGGAGACAGTTTTGGTGGTCTAGCAGGTCTTCCAGGTGGTTGTTAGGAGTCCCACTTTCTCTGTAGCTTATGCAAGGGGTAATCTGCTATCTAAGCTCCTGGCTTGTGTGCAGTGCTGTATATAATATATACATTTACATGCAGTAAATTTACTGTATTCAGAGAGCAGATAGTCTGTCTCTTAATATCCTCTATTCAGGGACTCTATCTCTGCACTCTCCTCAGATCAGTGTCTGCACTGCAAGTCAGCGGAGCAGGACGTTCCAGCACTCACTCACTCACTCACTCACAGTAAACACAGCGAGGCAGGAATGTGCTCCAGTGCTCCGGCAGCGGAAATCTGGGAGGGGTGGGAGGGCCGAGGGTCAGCTCAGGTCAAGTTCAGCGGCACAGCCGACCTCCAGCAGGGGGAGGTGTTCGGCCCCCTTTTCTCTTAAAGGCACAACAGCCTTTTTATTGGAGAACTTCAACCAAAGCAAATACATTTATTTCCTTTGGGCTGTTTTAAATGTAAACATTTTAAATTTGAGCATTTAAATATATTGATATCTTGGATATTTAATCTATAACTTGAAATTTGAAATTATTTCTTATGAGTCAATGTATTAGCCTGGATGACCTTTGCTTCATCATCTAATTAACATCATGATTAAACTGTGAAACAGATATTCTCAAGTGAAGGAAGAAATGCGTAGAACACAACATGAGTCAGTTCTGCAACACTGCTGTTTTTGCAAAGAACCTTTTGAAATATTTCTGATATGTCAGCACCATCAAACATTTAAGACCAAATCTAAACTTCAACTTCCTGCTCAAGGCTTAGTTGGTTTAGGTTAGATAATTTCAGACTGTACTATTTAATTTTTGCTGATAAACCATTCAGTGATATTTCACCAGTATCAGGCTGATACCAATACTGAGAATCATATCAGCACATCCCTAATTTGAAGGTTGATCAGTGTGCCTGCCTCTGAAAACAGAAGGGAACTTAGGTTTGGTGTGAAATTCTCCGTTCTAGAGAAACCTGCTTATATTACCTGCTTAGACAGTGGTGGTTATAGGAACCAGACCTCCACCTCTAAATACCCTCACATCTAAAGTCATTAGGAATACACTATCATTGTTTTATGTTAGATTTGAAGTGTATTGTTTGAAATCCATTGGTGGACAGTAACTAAGTAAATGTAATTAGTTACTGTACTTAAGTAGTTTTTCTGTGTATCTGTACTTCTGTACTGTTCTGTATCGGTACTGAAGTATTTCCATTTTGGACGACTTTGTACTTTAACTCCACTACATTTCAAATATCAAATATTTTGGGAAATTTGTAGTTTCTTTTGGCTTATGTGCGGATAAATACGTTACATGATGAATGAAACAAGCTTATCCATGGATTCTTGGCATCCATGGAAATGTCCATTTTAGGCCTTGACTACATCAAGGACCACCTGGAGGTTGGTAGGTAAAGCAGGATGGGGTTAGTAAACAGATAAAACATATTGTTCCCGACTTTGTGGGTAAATAGACCACAATATAGAAGTATGTACACATGCACTCGTGACTGGCGAGTGTCTTTATCTGCATTAATACAAACACTATTTCCTTTTATAGGAAATTAGTGTTGGCCAGTTTATGTTTATGAGAACTGCAGATGCAATATAGTAAAGGAAAACTAATTTGTGATCCTGTTTAAAGCAAGTTTTTATTAAACTTTAACTTAATAAATCTTAAACCGAAACTCTGCTTGTTTGCAAAAAGTTATTTTATAGTTCTAGCTAATGGAACCTGTTCTCCTTTAGTGTTCTGTGCTTATGGTCATTTGAACAGACATCAGTGTCAGCCTAATTAATGACCTTCTATTAAAGACTGGTGGACCGAGAGTGACACTAGAGTCTCTTCACCTAAAATGAGCTGATTAAGAGTCTTGTTCCAGAAATGATAATAGGACGTTAGAGCGATAACAAATCCTGCTACTTTTACTATCTGTACTTAAGTACATTTGAAGGTAAATACTTTAGTACTTTTACTTAAGTGTCTAAAGAGTGTCTACTCTAAAGGTCTAAAGAGAGGAGCTTCTACTTTTACTGGAGGAATATTTTACCTTGGGTATCTCTACCTTAACTCAAGTGCATGATTTGTGTACTTCGTCCACCACTGTTAAAATCCATTCATTCTGTATGGAGTTCATACTCTTCAAGATCATCAACATTCCATATAAACTCTCAGACAGGTGTAGGTTTACTGGTGGTTTTGATAGTAAATACATTTTCCATATTTGTGTTGTAGGCATGGTTCCCATCACCACCACTGTAAAGAAAGTCTTCACTGTCAACCATTTCCCACCAAACCACTGATCTAAACGACTTGTGTACATCCCAAACTCTGAATTCCGCAGAAATTAGGAAATATTGGTGGAATTCCCCCGTAACATGCTCATTGTCACATTCTGAAAGCGGATCCTGGTGTTAAAATCCAAAACTAGACCAATGCACTGTTTGTTAGCAAGCGTGTAGAAGCTGACCATGATGGACGTTTTGTGAGAATAAAGCAGCTGATGAAAGAAGTCTGGAGTTTCCCTTTAAGCCCAGCCTTACGCAGTGATCTGGACCCTCGCAATCCCTTGCCACCATTTATTTAGAGTTGCAAAACAGCCTCAGTTACGTTTCCTTTTTCTCCCTGCCAATTAACTGTAGTGCCGCAGAAGCTTTTTCTGCCTTTCATCTACTCTTCTCCTTTTATTAGCATGATTCTTAATGTGGTTATTGCACTTCATTTAATATGGAGTGTATTAAACGTGTAGTCTTTTATTTATTTGTACTGTCTGGGCTGGGTTGTGGCTGATACATAGTCCTGTTAACTGTAGAGATGAACTCACTCATACAGGAGTAAAGACCGATCAAAGAATCCTCCACACTTTCAGTTCACTCCATCCATCACTGCACTTTAGATTCTCATCTCTTCTTCAGTGCAGATCCTACCAACACTCCATTCTCTCTTTATTTCTCTATCCTGTGTTTTTCCTTTCTTTCTTTCTTTCTTTCTTTTTTCTTTCTGTGTCTCTCCACCCCCTCTGTTTTTCTCTTTTTTCCTTTTCCATTTCTCTTACTCAATTCTCTCTCTCTCTCTTTCTTCCCCTCTCTTTTTCTATCTATCCCTTTTTTCTTTTTGTCTCTCCTTCCCACCCCCCTTTATTCTTCTCTTTGCTCTCTCTTTCTTTTGTCTTTGTTCTTTCTTTCTGTTTTTGTCCTCTTTCTTTTTCTCACTATCTTTCTTTCTCTTTCTCTCTGTCTCTTAATATGTATCTTTCTTTCTTTCACTTGATTTTTCTCTCTAACTTTTTTCTTTCCCTCTCCCTTTCTCTTATACTTTGTTCTCTCTATTTGTCCTTTATTTTCCTTCATTTATCTCTCTTTTCCCCGCTGTCTTGCTTTCTGTCACTCTCACAGTCTCTCTCTCTCTCCCTCTGTTACTCACACTGTCCTCTATTCCCACCAATTGTGTCTCATTAGGTGCAGTGCTGATGGAGAGAGAGAGAGAGAGGGAGAGAGTCTGTTTTGTAGTCGCTCTGTCTGAGGAAAAATCTATGAAGCTGCGGTGCTCTCTCGGCCCTCGCCATGTCCGTCAATGTCCAATAAGTTAATGGGGCTTTGATTCCTGCCTTGGCTCCAGGAGACTCCACAGACTCGCTCTCCTGTGGGCCGCCGCTCTACAGTCTGAAACATGAAAGAGAAGAGATATCAGGAGTGGAAAAGTCAGACGTATGAGAGCTGTATAGAGGAGTTTCAGAAGTCTGCAGCTCCTTCTGCTGTTCTGTTCAGATGCAATGATGTTATTACATATTACATGATAAATTGTAAGTGCAAATCATAATACAATACTTACACACACACCTGCGCTGTATGTGGTTAAATGTTCAGAATCATACCCCAGAAGTAGATGATCCTCCAAGGCATGTTTAAAGTCCTTGTTTATGTTTATGTCTGATAACGAACACCAGAAATAAATAGTCACCCAAATCATTTACATAAATAGATCCCATGTGTCCTGTAGCCCACTTACAGCACATCCATCTCTTTATTAAAGGGGACATACTATGAAAAACTCATGTTGTTAGTTTGTGTGCTTATACATTTGGGTCGTACCAGCCCAAAAAAAGTAAGACAACCCAGTCAGTTTCCTGTGGCATCAGAAAACATCAGATTCAACAACCCCTTCGGATTTGGCTGTCCCTTCCTGCATCAATAGGGGCTTCATTAGAATAATACCACCCCCTGCCAGTATCTTCAGAACTACCTTTCCAAAGTGGTGGCATGTTTGCTCTTTAAGCCACTAGCATTACATGGAAGCTAAGCGCTAATCGTGGGAGCTGTTCTATCGTCTGTTGTAGAGAAGTTTTTTTTCGATAGTAACGTCACAGCTCCCTGTGATGGACTGACCGTCTGTCCAGGGTGTGTTTTGGAAGCCTTCCACCTTGGACTCTCGTGTGGCAGTTACATTCTGGTGTTTCAGGCTCCTTGTCCATCTCTTTATTTGAATTATTCCACCTTAAACGGTGCAGCAGACATTCTGGTCCCTGAGGCTACCCATCAAGCTTCTCTCTCGAATTTTCTGGTTTCACCTAAAATGGTGCAGAACTTGCATTCTGGTGCCTCAGGCAACTGCAGTTAACTCCTGCAACGCTTAAGGTGGAATGAGAAAATTTGAAAAATTAAGAAGTGTATTTATGTGTCTAACTGCTTTTCCAGCCTGGGTCAGTACAACATAGCACTGGCAATGAAACATTTCCCCAAATAGGGATAGCCAACACTAACAGCTGAGGTATTAACAGAGATGTAATGTTCTAGAAAGTTCTTGGTGTTTAGCACTAGCTAATGCTAACAGCTGAGGTAATATATTAACAGAGATGTAATGTTCTAGAAAGTTCTTGGTGTTTAGCACTAGCTAATGCTAACAGCTGAGGTAATATATTAGTAGAGATGTAATGTTCTAGAAAGTTCTTGGTGTTTAGCACTAGCAGCTGAGGTATTATAGTAACGATGATGTAATGTTTTAAAAAGTTCTTGTTGTTTGGCACAAGCTAACACTAACAGCTAAGTCAGTATATTAATGGAGATGTAATGTTCTATAAAGTTCTTGGTGTTTACCACTAGCTAACACAAACAGAAAAAAGATAGAGGAGACAGAAATATTGGAGAAAAGATTTTAGTGACAATTAATTCCTAGTGTTTGTTAGGAATATTAGCCTCCTAGCCCTTGTTTAAAAGTAAAGCAATATTTGGACACCAAACGTGTATTGACTGATTGAATGCATCTGGAAAAAGTGTATCATTGTATAAATAAGTGGGTTTTTTTGCAAACTATTCCTTTAATCAGCTACAAGTGAGGAATAATATAGAATAATAATATGTTTTTGTTATCGGTTTGTTATCGAGATATCTGTCACTTCTGTGCTACACTCTGCTTACACCTTATATCTGTGAGATGAAAGTGCATTTTAGATGGATGCAGCAGTCCAGATCTATATACGTGTGTGTGTGTGTGTGTGTGTGTGTGTGTGTTTGTGTGTGTGTGTGTGTGTAGAAAAGATGTGTTTGAACAGACAGAGAGATGTTTGCGTGAGGGAGGTCACAGGTGAAAGTCAAAGGCACTGCAGCTCAGAACTAATCAATCAGTCTGATCAGTGCTGTGGTTGAGCAGGCATGCTGGCAGGCAGGGAGAAAGCAGACCAGAGTTGATCATGTGTAAAATGAAATTACTACCGCACTGTTATGACCATGTGGAGTTCACGCTGACCACATACCTCTCCATGGAGTGCTAATAGGACGTAGGGACTTTAAATGGGGACTGCAAGCTACTATATAATATTGAATACACTTCTACTGCTACTGTAGTGACTGCAGTACTACTAGCGCCTAGTATGACTGCAGATTATTTAGTATAGTGACTACTAATAGTGTGAGTAAAGTATTTAGTGCAGTGAATACAAATAGTGAGTACAATTTATTTAGTATAGTGACTACAGAGAGTGTGAACAATCTATTTAGTACAGTGACTACAAATAGTGTGAAAACAACTTGTGAATACAAAGTAGTATCGTGGCTAGAAATATTGAATACAGATGTAAATACAGAATATAGTGAATACAAAAAGCAAGTACAACCTGTTTAGTATAATAACCACCGAGAGTGAGCACGAGTTGTTTAGCCTAGTGTTTACAGATACTGAGTAGAAACTATTTATTGTAAGTGACTACAATTAGTGAGCACAATGTATTTAGTATAGTGACTACATATACAAGTACAAACTGTTTAGTATAATGACTAAAAATATAAAGTAGAAACTAATCTAGTATAGTGGCTGTGAACTAAAACTCTAGTTAGTGATTACAAAGAGTGACTACAAACAAGTTAAGTGGCTACAAATACTGAGAATAAGCAATTTCTTTTACAGATGGTGATTTAGTGTAGTGACAACAAATAGTTCTGTCCGCTATGCCATGAAGTACAGTGACTGGAAACTAGTATAGTGACTACAAACCTGTTAGTATAGTGACAACAAACTTTAGTGGCTAGAAAATAGTTAGTATATTGGATACAGATAATAACAACAAATTAGTGCTATAGTGACTGCAAAAAAGACTACAGATTATTTAGTAATTTTTATTTGCTACAAATATTAATGACATTCTCTTTAGTGTTGTAGTTTACTGGGACCAAACACAAGCATAACCAAAAATGTAAAATTATTGACAGCATTTTGTGCACCGTGATGTTTTGTGTCATTTTATTTAGGAGTGTATTTTGATTATCATGAACATGTATGTTACTGTGATGTGAGTTTGTATCTTTCATTACTCGTACTGTGGATTAAGTCCTGGAGTATTTAGCCTCTCTGTATGGAAACAGTGTACAGCAGCATTACTCAGTGGAGTCGTTGCTCATACATACTGAAAGCTGTGCTGCGTTGGTGTAGACTAACGTCATGCTGCAGTCTGGAACCGATAAGGAAGCCTAAAGCTTCACTGATTACATTGTGGGCCAGGCTGATAAACACTGCAACGTTACTTTACATTACAGCTGTGACGACAGACGTGTAGCAAATACACTGTGATATTAAATTATCACTGAGACATGAATTAAAACAAACTTGGTCTCTTTCTTTGATTCTGAATGTCTCTGCCTGAACACAGATTTACCGTGGGTTGGATTTTTTTGCTTGGCTGCAGTTTAGCAGTTGTGTCGAGAGAGAGAGAGAGAGAGAGAGAGAAAGAAAGAAAGAAGAAAGGGTTCTTTGTGTTTTTTGTCTGTGTTCTCTCTGTTGTCTGTGTGTGTGTTGTCTCTGTGTTCTTTCCCTGCAGTCTCTCTGCTTTCTTTCTGTTCTCTTGGTCTTCTCTGTGTTTTCTCTCTGTTCTTTCTATGTCCTTTCTATGTTCTCCTTCTGTTCTATCAGTGTCTCCATCTGTTCTCTCAGTGTCTCAGCTCTCTCTTCTTTCTCTTTTCTCTTTCTGTTTTTTTAGGGTTCTTTGTGTTCTCTCTGTATTGTCTTTCTGTTTGTCGTTCTCTCTGTATCCTTTTTCTGTTTTATCAGTGTTCTCTTTGTTATCTGTGTTCTCTTTCTGTGTTTTCTTTTTGTTCTCTCTCTTCTCTCTGATCTCTCCCTGTTCTCTCTCTGTTCTCTTCATATTCTCTCTGTACTCTTCATATCTTTCTGTTCTGTGAGTGTTCTCTGTTCTCTTTCTGTGTTCTCTCCATTCTCTCTGTTCTCTTTCTGTGTTCTCTCCATTCTCTCTGTTCTCTCTCTGTTCTCTTCATATTCTCACACTGTTATCTTTCTGTTCTGTCAGTGTTCTCTGTGTTCTCCCTCAGTGTTCTCTGTGTGCTCTCTCTGTATTAATGTTCTGTGTCATCATGCTGGCCATTACTGAGGGTTAACTGAAGTGATGAAAGTGGCTGAATTCTGCAGGAATCGGGGTGGGGACTGGTCAGGGGGGTCTGTGGGCTAAATAAAAATATTTCTAGTTAAATGCTCAGACAGCTGCTGTGGTGCAGAAAGACATCTCCATTGACCCTGTCTGTCCCGTCTTCACCCGGCCACTGTGTCTCGGCCTCCCCACATTACTGCAACAGCTGCCCGCTCACTGTTACCACTGTGTCTGAGCGAGCATGTGAACAAGACCCTGCACAACGGTCTGATGCACTGTCACTGCCTGAGTATATTGGCCTGCTGGGCTGGAGAGTAACATTGGCGTTATGTTACCTTCGCTGGCTTCTGATTTTGCTTAGAATTGGAGTAGAAAACTGTGATACAGACGGCACTGTAATTAACTGTAACTGCAATGTAAACATCGGCAGCAGGCTTGTTTCTCTTTTAAGGAACATGGGAACCTAGATCTAGTTTTCTAATGAGATCTATTGCAGGTAAAGAGTAAACATGCGCTAGGTAAAGCCTTTGAATCGTGTTCCGATGACCAATAAAACACAAAGCTGTTTCACCATATTTCTCTCTTCACCATATAAACTGTAAACCTTGGGTAACGCTTCTGTAAGCACCCTCCTAACCAATCACAAGGCTGATGTCTCCTGCCCTGCCCACACAAAACAGTATGAAAAAGTCACCAAAATTTTGCGAGCTGAAGCTAATGAGAATATTGCCTGTTTATTCCTTTATCCATACAGCAAACTTGTTCCTTCCTTCACGTGTTGCTTCATCAGTCTGTTTGTTAATCTGTCTCTCTGAATGTCTGACTGACAGCAAATCTGTTCATCTGTTCCTGAGTGTTGCTTTGTCTATCCATCCACTTGCACATCTGTTCATCCGTTCCTTTATGTATTCATTCGTTCGTTTGTGCGTCCATCGGCACATCTAGTCATGCGTTCCTTTTTGTTGTTTTGTCTGTTTGATCTTTGTCTGTCTGTATGTTTGGTCGTATTTGCTCCATTTAGCGGCACATTAAAGCTGAATAATGATTTTAGTTCTGTACGCGAGGCACAGCAGGCTTGGAGTGTTGGACAGAGAGCTGTCAATCAAGCCTATTAGCCATGCCCACACAGTTCTCAGATTGGTTTGATCAGATGATTTAAGCCGTGTTTTATCATATTTATCTTCTATTTTACATTTAATCCTTAATGAACGTTTAATGTAACACTCACGTTCAGCATCATACAAACATATTTACTCTGGCAAGGGTTTGAATTATACCTGATGTGAGATTTAAGATTGTGGAGAGTATTTATTCAACTGGGAGTAACTATGGTTACGACCTGAAGCAAGGTTGTTCTTTGCCAGGATGTAACTGTTGCACAATTTAAGGTAGAACTGAAAGTTTATATAATAGGGGGTGCAGAATAGGGGCTGCAGAATTCCAGTGTTGGTCAGTTTTAGGTGAAACCAAACTCTCAAAGTGCATCACATTGATCAGTATCATTCTGCATGGTTTCTATAATGTGGATGTTTTGTTATGATATGCATTTATTGCCAGATGGTTTCAGTTTTTGTAAATGAGATGTGGCGAGTGAGAAGAAACTTCTTAAAGGGCCCAAAGCATGAAATAAAGCTTTGTTAAAGTGTTTAAATAAAACTGATTTTAATTCATTAGTTTGCACCTTTTTACACTGAAGTCATAAGGAGTGCTTCAGACTGGACATATGGTAGCCAATTAGAACAGAGCTCATTTACATATAAGGTAAGAAAAATTCCTGGGTATTTCTCTTTATCTAAAAGATAAAGAGAAGTTAGAAAACAGTCATATAGATATGAAGTATGACCGTCTTGGGCACATAAACCCACACAAATGTTAAGCTGCTATATGCTAGTGTTTCTTTTGCTGTCAACATCTTCTAGTAATGGGAGAGCCTTATTTGTGCCTGTGCCGTGCTCAGTTTGGGTTGTGTACAGTATAATCTCTAGTGGTTTAGCCAGCATTTAACAATTGTTTTATAAAAATCTTGAAAAAATATCTTTTGGAAAGTGTTTCTTGCAGTTTTCTTGCAGTGTTCTAGGATTTGAAGTTGTTTGCTGTATCCAAGACAAACTAAAGGCCACAAAACAGCAGGGAAGTCCAGGTGTAATTTATTTATACAACTCCCATCTGTATAAAAAACCTCTCACTGTCAAAGCAAATGTTATCTGGCAGCCCCTTCATGCTGTGTTTAGAAGGCAGATGTTGTCCACCACAAGTGGTGATGTGTTCCAGCCCTGCTCTAGCCGACGTTCCTCCAGTAACAGCTCACCTCACCGTGTCCAGAATGGACTTCTGAGAAATCATTTTCTCATCAATACAATTTGAATGTAATGATATGTTGGCAGCAGTTGTGTTGATTTAGTAGTTATGCTAAACGTCCAAAGGTTTGTAGACCCCTTTCCTTCTGAAATAAAGGATATTAATAAGGAGTTTGTTCTGCAGTAACAGCGTCTAGTCTTCTGGGAAGACTTAACACTAGATGTTGAAACATTGCTCTGAGGATTTGATTGAGCATTAGTGAGGTCAGGTACTGATGTTGGATGATCAGTTTTGGAGCACTTCAGTTCACCCCAAAGGTATTGGCCGGAGATCCATCACTCTAGAGAATGCTGTTCCACTGCTTCACAGTTTAATACTGTTGAACTTTGTACCCCTTTAGCTAGGGCTGAATGGTTTTGGGCTAAATTGTGATTTTTCAAATCTTATGAAAATATTAGTTTTTTTCTTTTTTCATAATTGAGCTACATGAAATCTCTTCGGGGAATGTTTACATGGAGAAAGGGCTGTAATTGCTGTTTTAGGCCTGAAAGCAGTACTATGCAATATGTTTTGTTAAAACTGAAAGAAGTATTATTACTGAGTGAGGAGAATATTAACAGGTTAAAGTATGGTGAGCATGCACTTCTGCGAGTCACCCTATAATAATAAAATGATAAATAATTATTTCATAGTCAGAGGAAACAGGACGGGTTTGATGAACATTTATCACACAGCGTCAGGCGCCTTTGCATACTAATGTCACATGTACTCCAAAAGAAGGTCCAGCTCCATGTTTAGGTCTCAAATGATCTTAAATCAATACAATGACAGGAGTAGATAATTCACTCACATCTTCAGTAGACACATCCTTCACCAAGTTTTGACTGAGTTCTTTTTGAATATTACGCAAGCACAAAATGGCAAAACAGTAAGGTTACAACATTAACGACAAGTCATTAAATAAACAAATGAATAGTGAAAACAGTGAAGTTTTATGGGTTAAACTTCTACTTTTGCTGAAAAAGAAGAGTCAGTATTGGCCACACAGCATCGATGGCTTCAGACATCTAAAAAACATTGCCAAGTCAGTTAGTGTTTAATGTGAGACAAAATATTCTCTATAAGATTTAAATCTGGACTCTGGACAGCCAGAACAATCAGTAAAAATCATTATACATTGTGTTTGCTCCTTTTTTTGCCTGGGAGTGAATTTCAACATGCTCACATAAGTCAGATTCATCCACTTGTGGGTGTCGGAAGCACACCCATTGCATGCAATTGCATGTTTCCACCGGGGAAGTGGAAATCACAATTCAGAAAGCACAATTCAGTTTTTATTTAGATGTTGAATTGGAATTAGTGCAGCACAATATATCGAATGTTCAATACAAATCGCTGGACTCTTTGATATTGATCATTTTGTTCAAGGTTGTCCAAAAATTAGGAAAAATAAAGTTACTTTTTGCCATATTGCCCAGCTCTAGTTGAAACCTTACAGCTTTAAGTTTGTCCTTTAAGGTAGATCATGTTTTCGGTCATGAAGACCAGCATGTTCAGTTTTTTCTGGATTGAGGCTTGAACATAGCATAGTGTAGTTATTTGTGGTTTTGATGTCACAGCACATAGCCTTTTTTTGATTTTATTGGATTTAGTACAGCATAGTAGGGCTGTAAGATTAAGTAACGCAGTAGGATCGTAAGATTCAGTTCTATATCAAAATCGCAATGTGAAAGAGTGCAATTTTTATTATAGAAGACAAAAGTGTTTTTATATCAGCAATGTTGTCTGAAGTAGATTTTTTCTCAAATCTTTTAACCCTAAAGCACAGTTTGTGAAACATTATTTTTGTACATTTTAAACATAATAAATGATGTTTTTTAAATATGTGGCACTACATGTTCTAAGTTATCTATTCAAACATGTTAAATCTTTGTAAAATGAAACATAGTGATGCGTAGTGAGCACCGTGAAATGTCTTGTAGTGTGGAGAAACAGTAGTTTTGTCTTATCGTCCACCTCTTGCTATAACTTTTGCATACAACTATGTGTTATGTTTATGTGGTAGATGATGAGCATGTTTGAGTCAAATAACTACAGGAGCAAGAAAAGCTGATTTGTACTTCACACCCGATCTTGCTGACCTTTACCACAGTTTCTTTTTAGAAAGTGGACTGAAATCCCCTGTGCGGCTTTGTTTACTCCTAGTCTGTGTCAAGTCATGGTTCATTCGCCACAAATGGGAAATTGAATTGGTATCAGTTTCCCTCTTGACTAAGCTCGCCTCATAGCGATGCCCGAAATGACGACAACGGAAGACTTTTCCCCAAACAGGAAGTGTCCCTTTTTCGCTTTCCTTTAAGCTCTGACCTTACAGTATGATTAAACCCGTACACGCGCGGCAACCGAAACTCTTCCACACTGCGCAAAACTTCACAAAGACTCTCTTTTTCGATGCTCTCTTGACGCAAGCACCTGCACTTGTGAAAGGGGGAGTTTCTGTCTGACTTGGCTGGCCTTTCATGTGGCACTCTCTGACAAAAAAAACGACATTGTCTTGAAATTTCCCACTTCGACCCCTCTGTTGCAGTGTTGGTAATCAATTGATGAGTCAGATGTTTTTTTTTTTTAACGTTGGATGATGCCTGACCTACATCTCTGATCTCGGAAAAGCCTCCATATATCCACTTCTTTCTGAGACGCTGGGCGGAAAACATGCTGACTCAGTGGATTATATATGCTTTGCTTTAGTAAGCTGATTCTCCTGAACAGTGCTGCTTTATATGGAGATGAAAAATCTTTGCTCCTCACTTTGATCGCCAGTTTCCTCCTTTCTATCGGTTGCGTGTTATCCACTGATCTGCTTGTAAGTTAGCTCTTCAAAGCATGGACTTTTCTCTAAATGTACAATGTCAAGGCATCTCGCATATATGTCCCATGTGTGTTATACATCCACCAGACACTTCATTAGGTGCACCTTCTTGTATTTACACTCATCTCCGTTTACCATATAGGAGCGCTTTGTAGTTCTACAACAACAGGCTGTAGTCCATCTGATTCTCTGCAAACTTTGCTACTCTGTTTGGCAATGGTCAGGACCACCATAGGACCACCACAGAGCAGGTATCATTTGGGTGCTGGATTATTCTCAGTCTCCTTGGAAAAAAAGCCTGCTGCCCTTTACATTGTAAATTTCATGATGATTGGACCAATCATGTTTTTCTTTCTCTTCTTTTGAGGTTTTGTTTTAAACTGAACTCATAATACATATATGTATATATATATATATATATATATATATATATATGTGTGTGTGTGTGTGTGTGTGTGTGTGTGTGTGTGTGTGTGTGTGCATATACTCATGCTCACTTTGACTTTGACTTTCAACTTTTGATTGGGAGATGTGTTGGTGGGGTAGTTTGTGGTTTCTCGTGGCATTTGTAATGTAATTGTGCAGAAGTGTTCAGTAATCTTTAGGTACTAATCTTTCTTTCTTAGCTTTGAAACGCAAAACAGCCACAATTGGTGTTCGCTGGGGTTTAACCACATGTTGTGTGCTTCTGTTGTGCCTATGTTCTCTGATCTCTGTGTGATCTGAAGCTCTGACTCTGCCACTTAGTCAGACTGCATAAACAAGTCGACATTTCACCTCCTACCCACACACATGCGGTCATCTTCACTCTTTTTTATCATAATCATCATCGTGGTGTCACAGTAGGTCTTCTACAAAGTCCCATTAATTTATGCCCTTGCTGCAATCTCAGGACTTTCGCTTTTTGCACACATTTCTTTTTTAGTTTATTTGTTGTCAGTTCCACTCACTTCTTAGGTCTCCCTCCCTCCAACTCACAGTAGTGGTTGGTGATTTAATGCAGTGATTCTAGAAAATCACGGTTACTTACTGTGTCATCATAGTAACTTTCTTGAAGTTTACTTGTTTTGGCAATGTTGTCTTCATGAGGTATGTTTTATTGATTTGCAACCATTTGACACATGTTAATGCAAAGGACCATTTTCATCAGTATAGGCTTTGGGTTAGGATTTGGGCCAGAGGAGTTGGGGATAGTGAAAATGAAGATGACCTTCCACAGTAATTAGTTTATTGCAGGTTAAAAAGTGAATTGTTTCTACCTTACTGCTCAGAAGTTCAGTGAGGTCATTGATTTCACTCATATACAAAACTATTTTTTAAGTTGTGTGCATAAATTACAAGTTGAATATACTAGTATACAAGTTTCAAACAGTTTGTAGGAAGCCGTTAAAATAAAGAGGTTTTGGTTCCTGTAAGTGATCTTGTTGTGATAATTGAGAATCTGTGCCGCGTTGAGAATGATATAAAGTGTATATCCAAAGTGTCTCATTCATGATAACAACACATTTCAATAAACAGAAAATGATAGCTTATTATTTAATAATACTTCCATATTGTTTTACAGTGTCCTAGATTTATGTTGTTTCCAAAATACTGTAAACTGTGAATGAAGTATTGGTTTTAGTTTTGGTGTCTGGTTTATAGCATTTCAATCTACACCGTATGATTATTACTGAATAACAGTCATTACTGTGACCCCAAACTCTTGAGCGCTTGTCTGCAATGTATGATTGTTACCCCATGTGCATATACATATTATCACTCAAAACGTTTGGAGTTGTTTGTCACAGTCATGAGTTTGAACACCTCACACCAAGTTCTGTGTTTTGTTGTTTTTATTTAACGCTTTCTTTTACAGAGAACACAGCATTTTATTGCACAATTACTGTTTATTTACTGAATTTAACATTAAGAAATATAGGAAACTTAACGTGGCTTGTGCAAAAGGTTATGGCACATTTAATACTTTCTCTTTGTTTGTTTTTGTACAATATCAGAGATCCAAACAGTTAAGGGGTAAAAAACTAGAACATTGTGTGAATAGAGAAAACTTACCACAACTAGGGGTGTTCAGGTGCATCCTTCCCTTGCAGACAATTTTAAAAGATATTTGATTCACGTGCTCATTTCTAGTTATTGCAGTTTCAAGTTATTAAATACATTTGCAGCTGCCTGAAAACTGATAATCAACCTTAGATCAAATATATAACACAAAAGGCAACACAAAACATCTTAAGCTATTCAGCCTATATCAGAATTACCAAATTACGAAGCTGAAAGTTAAAAATGAGCTTACATTTAGAAATTGCAGGTAATTTGAGGTCAGAAACATTTACACTGCAAACTTTTAAAGGCAGTTTAAATCTGTCAATATCTACTCAGATATAAAAAATACGTAGATACGAAATAATTGTGTTTATCAACATGTCTCGGACATGCATAGGAGTTTTTCATACACAGTTGGCTAGATAGCTTAAGATAACTACCTAGCGAGCTAGCCAAGACACTACCCAACACACAGCTGTCATTAATTTATTCAACATTATTTTTAACAACATTATCATTGTTATTAATAAGCATTGTGTTTTTATGGTTTATTCTAAATCATACCAAAATAATTATATGATGAAATCATGTCCTCTCGTGTTACTCAGCAGTGTTTTATTATTAGATTACTGTTCTACAGTGACTCCAAAAGCTTGGAGATCACTTGGCAGTGGAAGAAATCTGTGCCTAGAAGTCGTTTCTGGGCCAAGGCTGTCTGTGTTTGGGTGAGGGAATCCTGGGACAGCCGTGGGTGTCGACCTACTTCTGGAGCCATCTTCATCCTCATCGTCCTCCTGATCTAATCCCTTCTGCCCTCAGAGGAAGCAATTAAGCTGGTTCCTTTAAAGGGTGCAGTTAGAGAGAGAGATCTCCTGCTGATGTGGTGGATAAATGAAGCCTAAGTGCTTGTTGTGCAGTGGGAGCGCTGTTTAAAGGAGCGCTTCAAACTCTCAGACCAACTGTGTGCTTGAGTGTGTGTGTGTGTGTGTGTGTGTGTGTGTGTGTGTTTTAAACCCCTAACTCCAAAGACATCAGAGTTCCACGCTTCAATTCTTCACTCTCACATAACTTTAGAACTCACACATTGTGTGTGTGTGTGTGTGTGTGTGTGTATATATATGTATATATATATATATATACATATATGTGTGTGTGTGTGTGTATAGAAATGATAACTTTACTCAAACATATGTAACTGCATTCTGTTCCAAGTCATTTTATTGGCCCATTCGTCATAAAGTGTTTACACATTTTAAGGAGCAGTTTCAAAAATAAATAAAACAAATATATTAAATAAAATAAAATAAAAAAATATTACTATTAATTCTGAAATACTGAATAATTCATAGTAATTACTAATTGTTCATATTGCGTACAATATAATTTTTTGTGGATGCTGAAGAATTTAGAGTGGATGTTGAATGATTCATAGTAGATACTGAATAATTTATAGTGAATACTGAATAATTCATAGTAGAAAAAGAATCATTTATGTTAGATAATACCCCTAAATCTTTTCTGTGAATCTTTTCTGCCTCCGAATCATCATCGTTTTAATCGTTGACAGGGATTTCCACAAAAGAAAACAAGGTTTCACAGAAAATGTACAGCTGCTAACTATCATGCTAACCTCCTCCGCCAATCTGCCCTGCATTTCCATCCACCCATTTAACCCATCTTTGTCTTACTCATCAGCCCCTGTATTTTCCTAAACAGTTATTCTTAGTAGAATAGAGTTATGGCCATATCACGGTTATACCATGTTGTTCAAATAAAAGTACATATACAAATCATTATTCACAAAGTGGGTTATACAGTTATTACATTTGATTTAATTCCTATATTGAGATGTCCCTTTTAAAAACAAAAATAGGATAAAACCAGAACCAAAATGCAAATAGTTTTTTTTTTTTATCGCTTTGTGCAAAAGACGCAAAAGACGTTTCTGTAATTCAGAACATGACATTTCCATTTAATTTCTTATTGAAAAAAATGAGAATAATTCTCAGGTCATTCACAAAGTAACAGTTTATGTTGACTTTTGTGGAGTGTCTGTAAGAGTGTGGAGCAGGCTGTGAGAACTAAACACCCATGTACATATTACATTGCAGTGGCAATCACTGGGGTCCAAGCACAAGGCACCTTATGTAGCTAGTAAAAAACAAATGATAGGCAAGGAGACCTGAAAGTAGACACGAGGCCACAACAGAAGAAGTGTGTCCATACATTTGGGTATGATGTGTAGTGGCATAGTTGAACTACATTATTGTACAGCAGTTGCCCCAGAATATTATGTTGAAACCTACAACGTGACTGGTCCCAGCTACAGGGGATTGGTTTCTGAACTATTCACCTTTTTCACTGTTCATATAGGGGCAGAACAGTGTGGCAGATGTTTTGACTGCAGCGGTATACCTTTTTACTTGTCATCTTGGTTTATTGTCAGTAGGTGTATAGTAAGACTGCATGGCGTGATAAGCCCAAGTTTGGCTAAACTCTGTCTGACAGTTTCAGTCTCTGTATGAGGTGCGTCCATAGATCAGGAGATATATATTTCCTTTAATGAAAACTGGAGACAATCTTGCTGTCGCTTTTAATTTAGCCCACATAGCGTGTTTAAAGTAGGTAATGAGTTTTGTGTTTCACTTTAGTGATGAGGTAGAAATATAAAGCTCAGGATGTTTTTTTCTTCTTCTTCTTATTTTTTGGAAAGCTCTTAAGACATAGTCAGGAGTCAGACTTATTTGCAATGTTGACCTTTTTTGTCATTTGTCATAGCAGATCAGATAAATAGGTGGTGAAAGTCATTTGACTGGTTCATTCTGGTTGTTTCTGCTTGGTTTCAGTTTATAAAGTCATCAATAAGTAGGCTTATGTTTCCACTCCATACAGATATAAGTCATTGCATTTGCACTTTGCTCATTGATTGATCTTGGTTGTGCGGTTTTTTGGGAAATATCCAGTATTTAGCATGTCTGAGGTTACTGTTGTGGACTGATGTGCGATCTGCTATGTAGGGTTTTTATTGTACTCTTTAGGACAGTAAGATTCTGAAGTTACGTACATTTGTATGTAAAAGTTTGGTCAGAATCCAGATTTTGTTGTTAAGTTAACATGTCCTCTGCAGAGAGCACACCTCTGCACGTTTTGATCCACCATGACTTTTAGTTTGATAAGTTTAACATGTCGGTTTGTGCAAAAGTTAAGGTTTTATATGTTATTTATAGGTTTTATGTTTTATACGTTATTCTTCCCAAAGTGTTAAACACAGCAAATAAAATAAAGCTGTGAACATATTTGGAGGACTTGTGAACTTATTTTCACTTATAGAGTCAGCAAAACAGGTAAAACTGAGGCATTAAAACTCAAAACAGAACTTTCTCGTTCCGTTTCTAACAAAATTAACCCCAAAAATCACAATTTCAGAAAGAAAAGCATGGTCACTTGAGCTTGATCTTACATTTTGATGCAGTAACGTTAATTTTTTGCCATTACGTCATCCATGATGTGTTTCTTCGACTTTACTTGCTTTCTGATTTTAGACTTGGTAAACATTTAAATGCTGATGTAGATATTTATATACAACTGTAATAAACTGAACTGATGCAGAAGATTATAATCTTTATTTTTCATAAGGTGAGCTGTTGTTTGTTGCTGGATGTATTTGAAGCCTAAAGACATCTTGACTGGCACTTCGAATGTCCTCAGTGTCCTGAATACCGCAGCTTCTGGACGTCCTGCATGGTTTACCTAGTGTTCAGTCAAAAGAGGGGGGCAGTACCAATGCTCATATTTATATTCAGATAGCTGTTGTAATGCAGAAATTGGAGGTGTATTACTCATGTGTTGCTATGAATTCTACTACTAAACGTGCTGCAGGCTGTAACATTTCTATAGTTCACTTTTTTAATCAAAAAAAGTGATAAAAAAGTGATAAAACCAAGTGTCGAAACCACAAAGTGAGAGAAATGTTAGGTGTGAGCTCGCTATGAGTGGATGTGGACTACTGAACTTTTAACGACCACAGAATCGTTAAGTCTTGTTTCTCTTCTGCCTTATGGTCTACCAGGACGATTAACATAGTTGGCCAGGGCACAATCTGATAAAGCAGTTTAGAAAATACTACATGGTCTTAGCTGGCTAATTGGAATAGTTTCGATAGACACATTGTTCAGTATCTTCAGTGAACTGTTCAGTACCTATTATGAATTATTTGTGGTATACTAAGAATTATTCAGCATCTACTACAAATTATTTAGTGTCTACTGTGAATTATCCAGTATCTACTGTTTCTGAGGATGTGCTATGAAACTTGCTTAAAAGTTCTGTAGAAAAGTTAGTTGCCGGAATCGTCAGAAATCAGCAACTGAATTCGAACAAGACAGTTGCAGGCTCTAATCATGAGTGAGCACCAGCGTACGGCTCCTTAGTTGTTTAAGGGGTTAACGGAAGGTTTGCATTCATTCATTCAAATGAGCGAAAGAAATTTTGAGAAATTCGAAGAGAAGGCAGAGTGTCCATAAATATTCGATGGACAGTGTTTATGCTTATCACGCTGTCGCTGTTAGGTCCAGTGGAGCTGTCTAGGGTGTTCCTGATGGGCTTTTAATAGGAGGTGATGCCAAGTGCTCTGTTTGACTGACACCTCAGTGACCCTGTCTGAGCGTGCTCCGCACTGATTGGCCTGTGGGGTGGCCGTAACCTCTTGCTGGAGAACAGCTGCCACTCCGGGTTCAGGCTGCGGCCAGCGCGCCTCGCCGGAGGAGGAAAAAAAGAAGAAGGGAAGATTGCTTGGAAGACTTTGATCGTATTTTCTCTGCCCTCTTCTCTGTTTGTGATTCTTTCCCCTGTAAGCTTCCATTCTGGTGTGTTCTTTTCACCCGGGCCAAGCCACCCTTCTCTCTCATCCTGTCTTCTCAGCTCTCACTTTCTTTCTTTTTTCTGCTTTCCACGCGTCTGTCTTCCCTTTCCTTTCTTCTGTGTTTCTCCACTCCGAGTCTTTGCGGGAGAGAGCACCATCTAACTGATGTCTCGACCATGTGTTGTTTTATTCATCCCTTTTTCTTTTTTTGGCTTTGCTTATTTTTCATTGCTACCAGGCGATATATTGTCAATATTGATTTTAGATGAGGCAGTAAAAACAGGGTGCCTGAGTCAAACATAACAATGCCGGTAAAGCGAAGCTAAATATTGTTGTGCCGTCACCGTGGCCGCGCTGAGACCCGTTGAATCACACGGTTGTGTCGTGTTTGCATTGAAAAGCCTCATTAACATTATATCCCCCGTTAAATATCAGGCCCCGCGTTGCATGTGGCTACCAAAACACGTGCCCGCGCCGCACTGTATCGTTTGGACGCGTTTTAAAAGAATGACATTCGCTGGAAAGCTTTTTCGCCGGCCTCAGCGTTAAAGTTGAGCACGATTCCAGAGCGGGACGCCCACTAATAGCGCCTGCGGTCTCTTAGGGGTTCTACTAAGGGGAGCAGAATGGGCGCAGGACCAGCAGCCGTGTGGATTTATAAAAGCATGGGGGGCTGTTATTTAACAAAGGGGCACTGAGGCTCCGCCCCAACCTGTCAGGAAGGTGAAGGCCTGTGAGTAATTTCAGGACTTTTCAGGACACAAAAATGGTACTGCCAACGAGACGTTGTTACATCCACACCGGTACAGTTACAGTTGGCAGTAACTATGTTCTTTATTTGTGACATTGTTTTGTACGCCGTATCATTTGGCAAATGTAGATCTGCTCTGGTCTTTAAAACTTTGTTCAGCTAAAGGAAGAAAACACTGTCGCCATTCACTGTTAAAGTGCTCTGATCTGGCGTGAAATACGATGTTAATAGTAAAGTATGTTTCCTGAAGATAGTGCTGTGATTCCACAACATTAGCTTAATAAGATGTTGCTAGGTATTTGCTATGGCATCCTCCTAAGTGGTTGCTGGAGTATTGCTTGGCAATGGTTATATGGTATAGCCATGTGGTTGCTAGGATGTTGTTTGGTGGTTGCTATTGTATCTTACATGGTTGCTAGGGTGCTGCTGTGGTATCCTGGCCGATTGCTTGGGTACTGCTTGGCAGTTCCTATGGTATCCTAAGTGGTTGCTGGAGTGTTGCTAGGTGGTAGATATGGTTTCCCATGTGGTTGCTAGGATGTTGCTATAGTGTCCCGGACAATTGCTAGGGTACTGCTTGGCGGCTGCTGTGGTATGCTAAGTGATTGTTAGGCAGTTGCTATGGTATCCCACATAGTTGCTAAGGTGTTGCTAGGTAGTTGCCATGGTATTCCACATGGTATCCCACATGGGGAGTTGCTGGGTGTTTGCTGTTGTAACACAAATGGATGCTAGGGTGTTGCTAGGTAGTTGCTACGGTATAATAGGTGGTGGCTAGGTGGTTGCTGGTGGTTGGTATGATGTCCCACATAGTGATTTAAGCTGGACATTTGCTCAGCTTTCAGACAGTGTTAACTACAGTGTTTTGCAATGTGTGCTTTGCAAAGCGCAATCACAGAATAATATGTTCCCTCACCTGCTGGTGCACTGTGACGTGATCAAAAATAAAGAGAAAACAAAAGTCACAAAAAAGAACATCTTTATATTTTAAGTGGTGTGAGATGATGAACTGTGCTTAATATAAGAAGTAACATACATTAAATGATTTTAGGCTGACTTTAAACCAACAATACAAAAACAACAGTTGCTAACAGTGCTTAAACAGTACAGTGGTGCTGGATGTGCTGCTAGCGCCAGCTTAGCTAGCAGTGTAACAGTTCCACAACACTGCAAGGTTTAATTCTGGATAAATGACTTCACTGACAAAACTTCAAAACTTTCATGAGAAATGAGTGAGAAAAAAGTTAAGTGTCTGGTGTGACTAGTTCCACTCTTCTGTCCTAGGTAGGTTCTGGTGCCAGCTTAGCTAGCAAGCTAACTGCATTACGGCACCATTTAGATTTTAGCTAGCTAATGTTCCACTGACGGACGTTTAGAGTATAAGGACTCAAGTCTGAGAGAGCAAAGTCCAGACAGGTGTTGAAGGTAACCAGAACCAACAACTGGTGTATGGCGCTGTTAGCCTGCTAGCTAAGCTAGCACTACCACCACAGCCAGCTCCAGTACTGAGCAAGTTAATACTAGCTTCTAGTGCTAGTTTAACTAGAAGTGTTAACAGCGCCAAACAACACATTACAGGTTAGGTTCTGGCTAACTATTGCCCCACTGACACGAGTTCAGAAAATAAAGACTCAGATCTGAGGGAGTGAAGGGGAGCGACAGTTAGCGTCGGCCAGAAACCCCAGTGAACAGTAAGCCTGCAGGTTTAGCTGTTCAGTAACTTGCTGTCTGCTGTTGACACGCTAAGTTTGTTAACTCTGTGTAGCGTGTCAGATTAGCACGCCCCTTTTGTGCCTTTGTGTGTCAGCCACCGGCCTCGTTCCCTTCTCTATCCTCCGCTCCCACCGCTCTCCACCCTCCCTTAACCTCCCTTCCCCATGGCTCCGCTCCCTTCTGCTGTCTTCCCAGCCCCATGCCAGCTGCTCATTGGTCACATGGATCCATGCCAGTGCTGGCAGCTGGCACCACTAGTGGCATTGAGACAATGACGCTGCTGCTGCCTCTGATGGCACGCTTGGCCCTCTGCCAGTCTCTCCTACTGCAGGGGGAGGGTGAAAAGAGAGAAAGAGAGAGAGAGGGACTTTGAGATAATGCTGAGAGAGTGATAAAAAAAGAGGAGACAGAGTAGAGAACAAGAGAGTGAGAGAGAGAGAGAGAGAGAGATAGAAAGAAAAAAACAGGAGAAAGAAATAGGGAGGAAGGAAAGAAGGGAGAAAGAGCAAGAACAGGAGAGTGAGAGAGGGTAAAAGTGAGAGAAAGAGAAGAATCAGTGAGAGCACTAGCAAGAGAAAAAAAAAAAGAGGAAAGGGAGTCCCAGCGGGAGCCGCTCTTTCCTTTCATTCCATTCAAAAGTTGGAGAAAAGAGGGAAAGAATGGGTAATTATATGGTTGTTTAGGTTTACCCCCCTCTCTCTCTCTCTCTCTCTTTTTCTGCTCTCCACCCTGACCCTCGGCTAATTCATTAAGCCTCAGATCCAGCCTACAGTCTGCAGCTGATGGCAAAGAATAATTACAAGTGCGCAGTCTGCTTCATTTGCGCTCCGTACGCTCCGGCCTCCCGCTCGCCCACAGGAGCAGAGCGGCTCGCTCTTCCCCTTTGTCATCTTCAATCACGTCTATATTTACGGCCTGAGGGAGAGACTCCGCGCGGAGGCCGTGAATAGAGCCTTTGTTTTCCGCACGGATAATGTGAGTCCGTATGACTGCAAATTACTCCAGACACATTGTGCTGAATGTTTGTGAACAGACCGCAGGTGTCCCATCTGAAATCTGCTGGCATGTGAACTGCAGTAAAATGCAATACCCCTACCATAAATCCAAGACAGAGGCCGAACTCGATACGCTGTGGCAGAGAAGCATGTTTCGATGACCATTCTGCCAACTAAGTGCTGAATAGAGGAATGTTTGGGCAAATCAGACAATTTACGTTGAATTAATGTCGATGTTAACGACAGGAAGACATAGCGCTGCTACAGAGCAGTAAAACTAACACACATACATAGGGACTTCATAGCACACGCATAGGCAGGGAATAACATTCATATACAGCTCTGGAAATAAATAAGAGACCACTCCAGTTTCTTCTTAAATCAGCATCTCCACATGTACAGCAGGTTCTTAGTGAGGAACAGAAGGTTCGGTTCTAGCTTTACTGGCAGATACAGTGAGCGTCTGGTACATAAGAACAAGGTCAAGCAGCAAACACACAGGACAACACAGCTACAGACTGGCAGAGGGCGAAAACCGCTCTCTACTGACCGTGATGAGCGCCACCTCATTCCAATGTCACTTAACCACCGTAAGATGACCTCATGTGACCTAGAGAAAGACTGGCGAGCGGTGACTGAGGTGAAATGCACAGCGAGCATGGTTCAAAAAAACAGGCTTCTGGAGGCGTCATTAGTCATTTTCTAAATAAACAGATCTAACAATATTTGATCTGGAATTTGTGAGACATGTTTCCAGTAGTGTATAGAATAAAACAGAACTACTCATTTTGGTCAAACACAAACCCAGAAACTGTAAAACTAGAGAAACTGATCATTTTGAGGTGGTCTCTTACATTTTTCCAGAGCTGTATAACAATATTAACAAATTGAATACATATTTCTTCACGTTTCCTGATGTAAATGATATTGTATTGACGTACAGGGACTTACGCAGTGTACACACTCTTAAAAAAACATGGTTCTGTAAGGGTTCTTTAGTAGAGACGATGGTCCTAAATAGAATATCGCACCAGAAAGGTTGTCAAGCTTGTTACAACAGAAGAACTCTTATTTGACCATATACAGCACATTCTCCATCGATCTGAAGAACCATTTCCCCATGATATCCTCTTTCAGTGTCCAATGGCTGCTGCTTACCGGCTGCTGTTGGGTTTGTGATACTGATAAAGGTGGGACTGCTCGTCTTCAGTGTCCTCAGTGTTAAAGAGGGTAAATATTGAATTATCTGTGTTAATGTTGCAACTCTGACTATTTTCTATAAATTAAGGTTCAGGCCTGTTTTTTAATGCTGGCCAAGAAGAGCAGAATGTCATTGATGCTTGACCCTTGGATGTATTGTGCCCAACCGAGAGAAAGTTGTGGTTCTGATGTCACAACAGATGAAGGTTTTGATGCTTCTGATTGGTCTATGGGCATTTCACAAGCTCTGTTTTATTAGGTTAAATTCCGCCTCCTAAAATGTAGGACAGCATTTTATGCATGATAATGTAGCATCATAATATTGGCTATTATTTAAACATTGCAGCCGTTGCAGTTTATAAACTGTGGTCTTAAATTGCTGTTTTTATATAAAACCTTTCAGCCGCAGTGTCGAAGCTGCTCGATATGGTACAAGGTTGAAGAAACTGTCCAGAGTGGAATGTGCAGAGTAAACTGACAACTCAGAATCAAAGTCGTCCAGGATCCTGTTAAAGATCCGAGAGCTGAAGTTGACTTCATATTCGCCAGCTTGTTTTGAGTTTTCCGTTCCACCCTAAAAGGTGCCACAGTTACATTTGGCGCCTGTACAGACTGCAGCATCTAAGGTGGAACTGAACATTTGATTAAGAGGCTGATGAATAGGAGGTCAAGCTGAGCCTCGTTTACAGATGAACATTAGCCTTGCCCACTGACAGTTGAGTTCCTTGGAAAGGCTAGGAAAAGTGCCGACATCCTCTTCACAGCCTCATGGGGACAGTTTTGCCTGTCTACCAGTTCTTCCAGGAGTTTGGAGTTTCCTCTGTCTAATCTCCTCAGAAACATCTCCTGGAACATGAAGAGCCTGTAGTTAATGGCTGGTTTGAAGGTAAATAAATGGAGGTGCTGTGCTTTACTGTAAGTAGAGTCTGGAGTTCCCTCTGATGAACCGGAGAGGTGTCTGTGAGAGGGAGATGAAGTAAAACGATGATGTACTGCTCAACAGGCTGCATTTTAGTGAAGTGAAAACAGATCAAAGTGTGCTGCACGTTGTGTGTTAAGCAGCTTCTGGGTGGGATAGAAAAAAAGCTCCTGGCTTCTGTTGATGTTGGAGAGCGCTGTGATATTTAAGAAGTCAGGAAACTGTGCTGTAATTTCAAAAGGCATAAAATACTCCTTTTTTTCCCTTCATGATTTTACGCAGGACTCGAAACTTTATTCCCCTAATTGCTGAGAGGCTAACGTTAGCAGTGGAGCGGTCTGCTCAGTGATTAGAGGGGAGCGCCTTTCTCTTCCTATTGCTCCACAACTTCTATTGTACTGTCCAGATCCTGCTGAGCAGACCTGCAGAAGAAACACCCTGACCCTGAACTGACCACACTTCACTTCACCGGTTCCTCTCTTTCACCTTTTTTCTCTCTCTGTCTTCTCTATTTCTTCTTGTTTCTCTCTCTCTCTTGCCCCTTTTTTCTTCTCGCCCCTTTGTTCTCTCTTTTCGTCTCCTCTCTTGTCCATACATTACTAAAGTAATTGAGAACTGGGAAACGCATGGCCCTCACTTTGAGACCACCCGCCCGAAAACGCAGAATATTTTATAAGTGTGTTTGTATGGAATCAAAGACATTTGGAGTGGTGTATGTGTGTGGGGGGGGTGGGGGTCTGGTGATGATGGTGGGGGGTGGTTTAGGCTGTGAGTGAAAGTGCTGGCACCAGCTGTTTGATGGGTTTGAGTTACACAGCTGCACTCACCCATGACCCCCTCCGCCACCCTTTCCTCCCCTTCTCTTCCCAAGATTTCTGCTCTGTAAATTACCCCCAAACTGCAGACAGCAGCGAGCGTTTAGCACAGGTGTAAATCTGCAACCCCATTCATGATGCACTGAATGGGGTTGCAGATTTACACCTGCACTAAAAGTTATTATTATTATTATTATTATTATTATTATTGTGCACTGAATGTGTACAACTGACCGTTTACAGAGTAGAAGAACATACACATTAAGAATAGTTCTCACATTCATGTCTACAGCCTGCAGTGTTTTGAGTCGTAATGTCCTGATTCGATATAAATCAGTTTCAGAGGTGATTAAAGGAAAATTCCGTCTGTTATTTAAATTTTCTGCCTGAGGAAATCATTAAGATGTGATTCAGAGTTTCGTGCTTTGTGGTTTGAAGCTCTGTTCTAGAGAAACTTAACGAGTCAGAGTTTGCAGTGGTGGTGATAGGACATCTGAAGGCCTCTAAAAACCTCTTACAAAATATTATCACACAAAATAGTCATGAGTCTGCTGCCTGGTGTCTGAGACGTGGTTTTATGATAGTTTGAAGATGAGATGAGGTTTTGATCTAAAATATATTCTTTTTTCAGATTTCCCACAGTTTAACCATCATCAGCATTCCATATAAAACTCAGAAGACGCATGTAGGTTCACTGGTGGTTTTGGGTAGTAAGTAAAATGGCTATATTTGTGATCCCTGGTTCCCATCACGCTCCAATTAACTTTCGTTGCCGGTGCTGCGTCGTACTGAAGCAGTTTGGTAAAATGTCTGAGAGATGAGGCTGAAGTCGGCTTCTTATTCTTGTTTGAATTTTCTTGTTCCACCTTAAATGGTGCGGTGCTGCAGTTAACACCAGTTAACAGTTTGAGGTACCAGAATGTAGCTGGACCAGGGAAATTCTATTAAGAAGCTGGTGAATATGAAGCTTTGTGTCAGACCTTATTCACTCAGGGGCAGCCGTTCCTAAGCTTAGGTCTTAGCTCCCAGACAATGCTAGCAGCTCCGGTGCTTGCCAGAAAAAAAGTGTCCCACCCTCATTGAGGTAGCTCTAAAGCTATGGACGGAAAGATAAGGGTGGGTACTATTCTAATGAGCCCCACCTGACATGGGAAGGGAAACCAAATCTGAACGGCTTGTTGCACCACGTTTTCTTATCCCACAAGCACACTGACTGGGTTGTCGTACTTCACAGTTTGTGGGTTTCTAGATGCTCCAGATACACAAATGTAAGAATGCAAGACCTGAAGAAGTTTTTCATGATGTGTTCCCTTTCAAGACCTCAGATTGGGATCTGGGGCAAAAACAGCTACACCCGGACATCCCTAATAAAATCCCTGTTATAAGGCACGCTCTCTGATCATTGTTGACAGCGAGTATTGAGAGAGCTAGAGGAAATCGTAGCGTGAGGGGACGCCAGGCCATAATGAGGGGGTTGGAGGGGCTGGTAGTGAGGGTTTGGTGGTGCGTTTGCTGACAGTAACACACTCCAGACTGATTAAAAGCAGCACCCAGATGTGTAGCTCATTATTGCCCCACTCTTAAACTGTTGGCACAACCTTCAGCATTGTGTTAAAGAGGGAAGCGTCTGATGTGTATCTGTCAGTAATGACCTCTGCAGGCCAAATATGAATCCTATCTTTTTTATTTTTTTTTACCTAAACGTTTTAGCATGTCCCGTGCAATGCTTTCCTGTTTTGAATGCAGTGAGGATGTAACAGGAACAGCGTCAGGTTCTGCCATGTTGTGCTTTCTTTTTCTGTCTCTCAACTTTTCTACATGCAGCAGGCTTTTTAAATAGCTGTGCTTAACCATGCCAGCCAATTACAGCGATAGTTCTAGGCAGAACTTTGAACCGTACCCCAAATCTGTGCAGCCAGCCAAGACAAATTCGGTGTCTGAAGTTTCCTTGTGTAGTTTTGCACTGGAGTAGTGGTAGTAATGGAAAGCAGTTAACATGGAGCTGTCTTAACAAGTAAATCATCACACTTCCCTCCAGCTGTGTAGGTGTGTGGAGTTGTTCAGTAATCTCTAATAGACTTGCTTAAGACACTGTGTTGACTAACACCTAGTGTTAACTACATATATTACTAAATGTATGTGGAAAAGCTAAAAGTTGTGGAGACAGTCACTTTAAAGCCTGAATTTGGTTATTACTTTGGTTCTGTTGCTGCTGTTTGGTTTCCAGTGCTACAGTATATGTTGGAATGCTGGGCTACTGCACTGAAATAGCTGCATTTTATTAATATTCTTTTTCATTTAATTTCGTGAACTTAATTTGCAGGCAATGTGTATAACTATCTTCATCTTCAGAACTTCAGAATGGTTTATCTTACAGGCAACATACACAGCTCACACACAAAATCCACCGCAGACTGTGATATATCTGTTTTTAGGCTTCAGTATGTAAATTGATTATACAGTGATGTTACCTTAGGGGATGGCTTGGGAATGCTTGTGAGGTGTTATCTTGTGAGTGAGGTTGAACGCTTGCCAGCATGCTCATAGCAAGGCGACATGAATTATCAGAGTTTGAATGAGGCATGGTGGTGGAATGAGTGGAATGTCTCGATTGGGCTCATGAAATGTGAACGTTCAGGCCGCACCATTCGTCTGAACTCTCCAGAATGCTCCTCAAACCAGTTATGGACAACTTTGGCCTGAAGGCACGGTGCATTATCCTGCTGCAGTATCCCCTAAGGGTACATGATGTCCATGAAGGTTTGCAAATGGTCACGAAGCAATGAAATGTAGGGTCAGTGACATGTTCAGTGACACCAGTATGAAACCACCACCAGCCTGCACTGTGCCTTGTTGATAGCTGGGGCCCATGGCATCAAGGGGTCTGTAGCACAAATAAACCCCTACCATCAGCCCGAAACAATTGGTACCGTGACTCATCAGACCACACCACATGTTGCCAGACCTCTAGGGCCCAGTTAGCAACCTCACAAGCCCAGGTGAGGTGCTGTGTCCAGCGTTGTGGTGTTAATAGAGGCACGCTGGGGTGCTTCTTAAAGAACGCTGCATTGACCTGCGGGATATGCGCGCGAGGCCTCCTGCACTGAATGTGGATGTGATTTCTGCCTGAGCTGCTTGGCTGTTTGCATGGACACCACCGGTTAAGCTCCTGTTGTCCCATCCATCTATCCCACTATCATGCCTTGTTCGAACTCCAATAATCCACTTGCCATGAGCATGCTGGACAGCGTTCAACCTCACCCACATGATAACATCTCACAACTTACAGGTGTGTGCGTTCCCAATTAATAAATGTACATACTTCTATCCCATGACTTTTGGTAAGGTTTAGGTTTGTGAAATGTGCTGAAGGATGGATCGTGATAATATTGAAATTGCAGTTTTCATATCACTAGACCTGCAACTTTAATTGTAGCCTGTGTTGTCAACGATCTTGGGAACGTGGGGAACGTTAACCTAATATCAGAGCTATTAAACTGCCTGTGGATGAGTTAGACCAATCAGAAGCAACTAAAAACAAATAAAACGTGCTCTGACATCGCACCCACAAACTGGCATGTTCAGTGTTCAAGTCTCAAACCTTAAAAAGTGGAACTAACAGGCCTAACCAATTTAAATTGCATTCAAAATACTTATCAGACAAATCGCAGTGAGATATTTTTCCTAAATCGTTCAGCCCTAATTTATAACCAGCAGTTCAGTGATATTAAATGTTCATTGTCCCATTTCAGCAGCGGAGCAGATGTCATTACAGTTCATTACGTTTTGGATTATTAGAACTGGTTTCAGGTTGACTGTAAGCAGATCTGATCCAGCTATAGGCTGAGAGTTTAAATGATGTTAAAGTATTTGCTGTGGAAATGAGCTACATCATCATTTATGTAACGCATGATTTCTTGTATTGTTTGGACTGAAGCTGTTTTGACATTTATTGCAATGTAGTGTGTGAGTGTTTGGCACAATGTGAACTTTTCTCCTCTGCCAGGTGCTCCATACCCACACACACTTACACACACGACTCACCACATAATAACCTACCCTCAGCGTCTGTGTGTGTGTGTGGTATTAAGCTGAACTTCGGTAAAAGCTGTCCTGAAGAGAGCTGTCTGTAGGGTTGTAAAAAGGTATCGATTCATGATGCTCATTCTGAAGGTGATGCTTCAACTGCATAGTTTTAATAATATTAGAATTGATTTTTTTATTACGCAATACAGTATGTGACCATTTTCTTCTCCCATCTAAAATTCTCTGCCTTTTCTGAGGCAAAAAATATAGTTTAATTGTCTATATTAAGGATGCACCATAAATGCTCAAAAGTGGCCTTTGGTTTTCATCTGTAAGTGACAAATAATTGAATAAAAAAGTTTAAACGTTTGAGCATATATATATAATAAAGCTTCACCTGCATTTGTGGATGTAGTGACAGATGGTATTTATTGATAACGGTTCGTCAAGTATTCCTGTGCAGGTTTTAACATAGTGCCATCTGAGGGGTTAAAGGTCACAGTTTTATTCATTTCGTTTTTCAGTCTTTTCCTTCACGTAGAGATTCTTCCCGGTTCCTGAATATTTGGATGATATTCTGCACTGTAGAGGGTGAAATACCAAAACTGGCCTTCGCTGGCTGAGGAACAGAATTTTACCCTATTGGGGTTTTGCTGACGTGGTGAGCCTCATAAAGGACTCGGCCTTTCCTAGATGCCTCTTTTATCTCCAAGCAGGAATGATCATGTCACCCGTTTGAATTATTATCATTATTTTTAGAGCAGTTCACTATGTTCCTCCACTATGTTTTTACACTCATCCTAAATACTGACTCCTAATATTACCTAATATACCTAATATTGACTCGGGGCTCATTTGAGTGAAGGGCTCATTATCACTGGTTTGCTTACATACACAAGAATTCCATCTGATCTGTGGATCAAAAGCAGATTTCACACCTGACCAAATGTACCAAACTCCCAGAACAAGTGGTCCTGGTTCAGGGGAAAAGCTCTAGTGTGTAAAACGTCCTTAAATTGTCACTGTCCCTGCTTTTGTGTCGCAGGCATCCGTTTCAAAACAGCCTTGTATTTACAAAACAATAATGAAACTAAAGATAAAGATACATTAGTTATCCTGTCAAATACAGTTTGTGTGCTTTTGTTCATATGCAGATCAAAGAAGATTTGTAAATCATTGCACTGCCTTCGCATTTTGCATGTTTTTATCTGCGTTTTGCCTGTTTTTATCCACATTTTACCTATTTTTATCCGCGTTTTGCCTTTTTTATCCACATTTTGCCTGTTTTTATCCACATTTTGCCTGTTTTTATCCACATTTTGCCTGTTTTTATCCCAACTTGTTTGGAATAGGGCTTTTGCTGCTTTTTGCCTTATAAATCACTAAGTAATTGTGTTGTGTATGTGTGCAGGTGAAGTGGTCACAGACGCTGGTGTGCTGGGGGGTGGTGGTGGGGTTTGGTTTCTTGGCTCTGTCCAACTGTCTGCCTCTCTTATATTGATCAGGGTTTTCCAAACTATTAATAGCGCCGCCCGCTGCGCTGGCTCCCTGAAGCGGCCTGCAGGACCGCAAGCTGTCCGGCTCCAACAGCACTCTGAGCTGCAGGAGACACATAAAAAATGACCCAGATCTTCCACAGAAGTAGAACCTTTACTGAGTTAGTTAGAGTGAACCGTTTGCATGCTTAAGTGGTTCTTTGCATGATGAAATGGTTCTCCAGATTAATGGAGAATTTGTTGTATAAGGTTCTAAAATGAATTTAATTTAAAGAATTTTAATTCTATTGCTACAAGCTTGACATTGGGACCATAACAGAACCCTTTTTGGTGCTATGTAGAACCTTTATTGCAGCAAACTCTATCAATACGAAGAACCATTTCATCATGCAAAGAACCACACAGATATATACACATGTTACATGTACAGTATGTCTCTGTTTTATGGCAAAAAACACATTTACTACCCACATAACAACAACAACAACAACCATAATAATAATAATAATAATAATAATAATAATAATAATAACAAAACTATTATTATTATTATTATTTTTATTGTAAAAGAAGTCATAATGGGGTGTGTTGTGTATTTGACAGCCCTAAGGTAAAAAAAGAAGAAAAGAAGAAAAGAGAAAAGAAGGAACATCAGTGAAATCCCAGCTCAGCTTACACTTAACGTTGAATTTGTTTTCATCAGTTGTGGTGTTCCGTTGGAACAAAGTCAGGAAACTGCCATAGAAGGTTAATGTGACTGCAAGGAATAAAAAAAAGACGACTGCGAGGGAAAGAGAGAGAGAGAGAGTGGGTGAAGGAGGGAGGGAGGCAGATATTGCTCTTTTATAATGAGCCGTCCAGATGGCTTGAGGTTAATGTTAATGTTTGCCACATTGCTGCATTGTAGCACAGAGTATATCATAAAAAGAGAGAGAGGGATTGAAGTGGAATCAATAAGAACGAGAGTGATAGAGAGAAAGAAATGAAAGAGAGGGAGGGAGAGAGAGAGAGAGCGAGAGAGAATCTGGGAAAGTGAGAGCAGATTTGGCAGCAGAGCGTGGCCGAGGGGAGGGGTGGAGTGTTATTGGAGAAAGGGCGTTTAAGGACACAAGTAAACGTCACACTTTCCTCTCTTCCTCCCTCTCTCTATCCCTCTATCCTTTAACCCTGACTGCAGGAGTCATATTCACCCTGCACTCACTCCTCTCGTCTTCATTCCTCCTCTCTATGTTTCTCCCTCTCTTCTTTCTCTCCTTAACACTCTCTCTCCCTCCTTTTTTCTCTTCTTCTCTTTCCTTCTGTCTGTTTTCCACGTTTTTAGTCTCTCACTCTTTCTTTGCTTTCCCTCTCTCTCTCTTTTTCTTCTGTCTCTCTCTCACTTTCTTTGACTCTCTCCTTCTTCTTGCTCTCTGTTTCTCCTTCTCTTCTTTCTTTCTCTCACTCCTTCCTTTTTTCTCTGTCTCATATATTTTTGTTCACTTTTTTCTTCTTTTTCTTTCGCTGTCATATTATCCTTTTCTCCTTTTTATCTTTCCTGCGTTCTCCATCTCTTCATGCTCTCTCTTTCTTCTTTCCTTTTTTGTTTCTTTTTTATTTATTTATTTTACCCCTCTTCTGCCTTTTTGCCCTTGCCTGTCTGTCTTTCTCTTTTTCCATCTCTCTTGATCTTACTCTGTTGATTCCACTTGAATCTCTCTTTTTATGATCTCCTTCCCATTCAATTCAAGTCCCATTTAAAGGCCACAAAAATGGAGGTCTGAGACAGTGATGATATATGTATCATGTGTATTATGTATTATATATTAAGTGTGTTCTCTGTGTGTCACATATATTATTATATAGTCCTGTTATTGTTTCTGCTTTGTTTCTAGTATGAGCGAGTTCAAGTTATTAGGTTAAGCACACAGTAAAAAGGCAGTAAAGATATAATATGGTAACATTGCTATAATATCTGCAGCCCTGTGTTTATGCAGTGTTGTTCTTGTGTTGTGTGCAGTCATGTCACGTTTCGGTCGGGTTCGTCAGCGCCGACCACAAGCGCTAGACTTCATAAAGAGCCTCATGGCGCTTAGCAAATGTAGAACAGACTTTTTTTCCCTTCACTGAGGCCGAGTTACTGTTCTCAACGGCCCGGTGGCGCTTTACTGCAGCCTCACTGGCACTGAGCAGCAGCAGGACTGTAGATGGCGGATAAGTAGCTGCCTAATTCTGCTAAATCAGATGAATTCCACTAAATCAGATACAGAGCAGAAACTGTGCTCCGGTGTAATCAGAGAGAGAGCAGAATCCTGGAGCGTTCCTCTGTCTGGCCCGATAACCACCCCTCCCCGCATCCTGCACAAACGTGAGGAGCATGCCAGAGCCCACAGCGCACCACAGAGCACGAAAGAGAGAGAGAGAGAGCGAGAGAGAGAGAGGAAGAGATAACTGTCATGTTTCAGCTACGTGACCCTCCCACCCTTCGACAGATTCATCAAAAGTCTGTGGTTTTTTGGAGAAACCACTAAACAGCCTTGGAGTTGTGGTTGTGCTGTAGGCCCCAGGCTACATGTTGCACAAACTCCAAAACTACAATTACTGTTTTCGCTATGATACAAGCTGATAGACATTAAAATGGCAGCATTTTAGGTTTTTTTTTTTTTTAGCCTTAGAGTGGATAAACAGCCAAAGAGGTTCCTCTCTCCTGCTGCCTGGCCCCTATCTGTTTGCCGTAAATCAGAGAACTCCTCGGTCTGAACCATACTGGACAGTTTTCTAAGGTTTTGGCTCTCTCCTCTAACACGCTGGATATGAAATGAAATGATTAGTGCCAAATGTCATGTCCACAATCGTGTGAGAAGTGTATTTATATTGTCATAGTTGAATAAGGAGGGATCTGTACATGGAACTGATATACTGTGAACTTTTGCATTTATGAAGGAGGACAGTAAAACAGGTCCATACAAAAATCCTGAGCTGTTATGTAACAGCCTACACTCATGAATATTTAGCTCCACCCTCCACTGTTTACGTACAGCAACAATGGAGCAAAAGACCAAAAAAATTGCAGACTGTGTGGTGAAATCTCTTGTACCAGGCTGTGACGGGAATGTTGGCACTTTTCATAGCCTTTTCAGTGGATGACCTGTCAACAGGCATGTCTGATGTTCATCTTTAGATGAGGCTGAAGTTGGCTTCCTGTTCACGAGCTTCCTAATCAAATGTTTTGTTCTACCTTAAATACTACAGAATATACAATTGCCATTTAAGGTGGAATGTCAATTTCATGAAACAAGCTGTCAAGTAGGAAGCCAACTTCAGATCCCACATTTTTAACAAGATCCTGGACAACTTTAATTCCAAGTTGTTAGGTTACTCTGCACATTTCACCCCGGACAGTGTCTCAAATCTTAGACAAGCTGCGCTCAGTGTTTGACCCCGAAAAGACTTTATTGGCATCACAACCCCTACAGCAGCCTGTGAGCAGCAGCAGGGCTGGATGTGAATACATCATTATGAAGCAAAATTAGTTCTGTTTAACTAGATTTAGTGCAGCGCTGTATGACAAATATTGAATATAATATCTCACTGTTAAGCAACACATTAGAGCAGAGCTCATCAAAGTATTCATGAGCTCACCAAAATAGGCAGCTTGTTTCGTTCTCGGGTCTTAGGGTGTATATGGGCGTGTAAAACCGCATCTGGGCATTTTAGGGCCCACTCTCAAAGTCACATACCTTCTGTGTAGACATCAGAGAACAATTTAAAATGCTAAGTAAATGCGTTCTGTGGTACCTTTAAGCACATCTGGAATCAACTCCAGTTCTTTTGTTAGCTCTCTTGCACATATAATAAATGATGCTTCTTAGACAGCTGGCTGAGAAACCATTGAACAGCTTACTGAATGGGGGGACTAGAGAAACTTGCAGACTCTATTTTCTTTATGGTGGCAGTGAGACGAACCAGGGGTCACAATACTTACTTGCTCTGAGGGAGCTTTTAAGGGTGGACGTCTGGTTCCTACCGCCACCACAGTGAACAAATCTGAGATGGTAGGTTCCTCTAAAACAGAACATTTCACGGCACACCACTCTGAAAGACTTTGTTTTGGTTTCATTAACACCAGTTCTGTCTGTGGGTGCGTGTGGAGGTTAGTTTGCCTCACTTGTATATCGAGTCAGCCTCAGTGTTTGTGCGATTAGTGCAGCGCTGCTCCATATGTGTGGCACGTTGTTCTGCATCGGTGGCTGCGGTCTACCCCTTGGCCGTCCCGTTGATGAGTGTGCTGGCAGAGGGCGACAGAGCGCCGAGGTGCAGGCGGTTAGCGGCCGGGACGTCCCAGCAGTGTTTTTTTACTGCTCTGCTCCTCCTCCTCATCTTCACACATGTGTCTGCACACTCCATCAACACCACATGCCGGAACAGCGACACTGGCTGACAGCACCAGGCTGTTTGTTTATTTGTTGTCAGGGATGATTTCTTTGTTGGTTTGCAATATATAACCATATTAAATGGAAAGTTAGTTCAGTCTTGACATGTCCTTTGCAGAAATCTGATGGAACAACTGATAAAAGTGCTACTTTGGGAATAAAGGAAGCTCATTTTGTCCTTCTTATTGGGATGTCAGAAACCTTTCAGGTGGTTAAAACTCCAGAAAAGTTTCAGTATGTGCTTCTAACAACAGTCCGGAAAGGAAAACTCTCAAATCACTATTTCAAGCCAGCTCTCCATGGCCAGGAGGACACTTAGATGAACCTGAAGCTGAGAGAGTGCAGAGATGCTGTATAATAAGTGCAAATATTATTTGGAAAATGATGCTAGGAGGCAAAGTGTCCTTTCATTCCATGCTAATAATCATGTATCACTTTTCATTAATCATAAAATAGCTATATTTGTGTTCTAGACATTGTGACCCCTGGTTCCTACAACCACCACTGTAAAGAAATCTGAGTCTAGAGAAACTGATACAGTTCCACTTATGGTAGTTCTGCTCTTTACTGTGTGAATCAAATGGAAAAGAAAAGTATCGGATCGCGTCATTTGAATCATTAGCTGCGGTTTGAACGCAAGGCTTCCAGCTCTGCATTTTAGTGTGAAATTGAAAATGTTTTTTTTGTCAGTTGGCGCTGACACACTTGTATCAGTGGCCTCCTGAGGCTTTGCCGGTTGTTCTGTGATCGTGATAAGTGCCAGTGGTTTCGAGAACGTTGCAGCTGGAAATTTCCACATTGCTGAACTTCATCTGGTAAAAGTGCATCACGCCTCCCTCCAACAATGCCCCCGAATGGCCTCAGGCCATAGCTATGCAGTACATAAACTCTGCTTTTACACCAGGGGGTTTTCAACCAAAACCTGGCAACCTGTTCCAGTTACACCAAATGTCTTGTTTGTAAAATACTTACAGATTTGTTTGCGCGGGCCAGACACATCATCAAATATCGGTTGTGATATTACTCAAATCTAAACGTCAGTCGAGTGATATTTTTACTTAAGGGGTGTCTGCTGATAGTGATGTGATTTAGTACTATTGTGCACCCCTATTCAAAATCAAGCTGCCCTTTACAACATGTGAACATTTCCTGATGAAAGTTGAAACAGTCCAGAATGAGTAAGTAATAAGTGAAGGGGAATTCCACCAGTGTTTCAGAATTTTTTCATCATTCAGTCCTTGAGACTCTGATTTCTTTACCGTGGTGGTGATAGGAACTCTGGCTTGCCATATCGACCACCCACATATATCTATTTTATTTACTATCAAAACCACCAGTGAACCCACATGTGTCTTTTAGCTTTATGTGTGATACTGATGAAGGTAAGATATTGGCAGACCTGATGAGAAGCGTGTACCCCTACAGCAAGAAAGGATCATTTTTAAGGCCAAACCTTTATCACAAAACTATCATAGAACAGTCTCTCAGACATCAGGCAACTTATTTGTAACTATTTGATTGTGAAATAAAACTTTCTGTGAGGGAGCTTTTAGAAGTTGATACCTGATTCTATCACCACCACTGTGAACCATTCTGACTCTATAAGTTTCTCTAGAACAGCTCACCTTAAACCACTCTGAAAATGAGTGGAGTTTCCTTTGAACTGAACAAAGCTCTTCTTTCTCCTGTTACTGTTTAGGATATATGAGCTTTTCTTAAGAGAGTGACAACATACATCAAATAAATCTAAAATGTATTCTTAAAAGTTAAAAAAGGATGTCTCATTTGAAGCTGAATTATGTGGAAACTGCAGATTCTGAACTTTTCACCCAAGCATTGTTAATCCCAGCATTTTTGCAAGTAGAAGACAATGTATTTTATTATGATTTGAATTTAATAAAAAGTTGCAGAGAGCAAAAAATAATAAACATGTATGTTTTGGTATGTTTTGCCATTTACTGAGTCAGTCTGAAAGGCCAGGCATTAATTAAGTAATTATGTGAGTATATTTACAACAGCATAGCAGCTCTAGACTCACTTCTGTCCACACACTGTCCGTTTATGGCCGGCACTAACTCTTGCCCCAGCTACCCCGCAGTCCAGCCACGTCTGTAAGCTAACAGTATCTAGTTACAGTTTCTCTTCTTCTGCTATATTTTGTAAGTTTTGGCCTTTTGTGCATTTCTGGTGGAAGGATGCATGTAGGCCGTTGAGGCAAAATAGGTCCCAACATTTTTGTAATATTACAGCTGAATAAAGACACGTGTAGGTTCATTGGTGGTTTTGGATGGCTATATTTGTAATGTAGATATGGCTTTAAATGACTCAATAAATTAAGCAGGTAAAAAGCTGAAAATTGGTTCATTCATGCCAGTTTTAGACCATTTCTGTCGCTCCATTTGCCTTGAAATCTTCAAACAGTTTAGTGACCAGGAATTTTCAAATGATTAAAAACTGACAGTTAAAATATTAAAACTTCAGTGTTTATGTATAAGTATTGAGATATATTGTATGAAAATATGGTATAAAATATCGGGTATCACCATTCCCAGATCAGTTCCCCCCTACTTTTATATGACAGCACTGCTACATTGTGCAGTTACATTGCTGAAAATGCAGCGGAAACTGTTTGGTAGTTCCTCAGAGCTCCAGTCCTGGTCCTTTATGTTATGTTTATATCAGTGGGGAGTCTGTTTGTTATCCACAATTACAGCTGTGGTTTCAGAACCAGGACCGCTGGCGGTGAAGAGCCTTTGAGTAGAGTCACTCCGAATGGGGCCTTGGCTGGAATAGACGGGGGTGGGGGTCAGATCCGAGGGGGTCAAGGCCTCTTGTACAGCAGAATGAGAGAAAGAGGGTTGGCGTTTGTTATGAATGTGGCAGAGTTTGGCAAAATGTATGTGCGGTAGAGGCGGACTGAAACAAGAGTTGGGGGGTACGGGGGTGGGGGTGGTCCTGCAGGCTTCAGCTCAGACCCAGGACTTCCACTCTCGGCCTTGGAGCCTCCTCCAAAGCAAACAGCCTCCAAGCGCCCACCCAGCTCGCCTTGCTCTCCTCCACACTCGCTCTCCCAACCCGCCGTCAGAGTCTCTGCCCTCCTCAGTTCCAGTGGACGATTGGAGACGTCAGGGAATATTTCTGACGGCCATCCAAAAACCTGCTCAGTAACCTTGGCAACCAGCTGTGGAGACATGAAGCATCAGCAGCGCTCGCTGACTTGGAGTGATAGATGGAGCAGTATGCAGAACCTTTTTACAGCTTCCATTCTTCTCAGGAGAGTAAATCTGTAGATGAATGGATGCATGTGTGCTTGTGTGTGAATGTGTGTTTCTACTTAATACACGTGAATTTGTGGGGTGTGTGTGTGTGCGTGTTTGTGTGTGTGTGTGTGTGTGTGTGTGTATATGGTATGTGTGTATATAATCATTTAGCATTATTATTCCTTGTGCCAGCGCCGCTGCACTCTCCACTGCATGGGTCCTTGCAAATGACATGTTGTGCTCAAATTGCAGGGAGAGAGCTTTATAGCCCGTCCAAAGGCTACGGTGGGTGGCTCGGCCCCTTTTTTATATATATAAATATATATTTTAATATGTCTATGAAATGCGTCCAAAAATAACTTGAAAAGAACACGGCATTCGCATCTGGTTTTTATATTGCGGTTTGTGGGGAAGCAAGAAAAATAGAACTTTTATAATTCTCTGCACATAGTGCGTGTGAGGAATAAAGTTGGAGCACAGGGCCCCTCTGCTGTTGTTAAAGTTGGAGCACGGGGCCCCTCTGCTGTTGTTAAAGTTGGAGCACGGGGCCCCTCTGTTGTTGTAAAAGTTGGAGCAAGGGGNAACTTGAGCATGAAACTTCTCTGCTGTTATTAAAGTTGGAGCAAGGGGTCCCTCTGCTGCTGGTAAAGTTGGAGCGTGTGAGGCCCCTGTGGTGCTGTTAAAGTTGAAGCACATGGGGCCCCTGCGCTGCTGTTAAAGATGGAGCATGTGAGGCCCCTCTGCTGTTGTTGAAGCTAGAGGATGGGCCCCTCTGCTGCTATTGAAGTTGGAGCACTTGAGGCCCCTCTGCTGCTGTTAAAGTGGGAGTATGTCAGACCCCTCTGCTGCTGTTAAACTTGAGCATGAAACTTCTCTGCTGTTATTAAAGATGGAGCTTGGGGCCCCTCTGCAGCTGTTAAAGATGGAGAGCAGGGCCTCTTTGCAGTTAAAGGTTGAGGCCCCTCTGCAGTTAAAGCTGGAACTCAGGGCCCCTCTGCTATCAAAGCTGGAGCTCATGGCCCCTCTGCTGTTACAGCTGGAGCTCAGGGCCCCTCTGCTGTCAAAGCTGGAGCTCAGGGCCCCTCTGCTGTTTAAGCTGGAGCTCAGGGCCCTTCTGCTGTCAAAACTGGAGCTCAGGGCCCCTCTGCAATTAAAGCTGGAGCTCAGGGCCCCTCTGCAGTTAAAGCTGGAGCTCAGTGCCCCTTTGCTGTTTAAGCTGGAGCTCAGGGCCCCTCTGCAGTTAAAGCTGGAGCTCAGGGCCCCTCTGCAGTTGCAGCTGGAGCTCAGGAGCTCAGTTATAGTTTTAAGCACTGACACTAAAGTCAGTTTTAGATCTGGATCGCTCCTAAAACTCAGCTGATTTGTTTTTTGCTGTTTTTGAGGCAGCCTGTATTTAGTCTAGTCTCACTTTCTCTGCATCTATTAATCTTTTCTCTTTTTTTTGGAAAGTCTTGTTTTTTTTGCACTGCTTCTCGTTTGACTTTCTCCTTCCTGAAGCAAGATTGTCTTGTATCTGATCTGAAGAGATATCTCCTAAGCGAAAAGCTTAATGGCCATTTTAATGGGAAAGTAAATAACTGAAGGGTCTCTGACTCGTGAACAGTGTACGGTGTACTGGTGTGTTACTGAAGACCACATGGCCTCATAAGTAGGACATGAATTCTTTGGTGAAGTGAGGACATGGCCGTGTTTTCACCACAAATCACGTTTTTTGGAAGATCTAATAGAGCAGAATAACAGCAGTTGGACACGGAGGTTAAGGTTAGGTTTTGGTGTAGGTGTTCTGTTATTCAGCTGCAGTAATACAAAGCTTAGTAGAAACCTATGGTTGACCTCACAAATCCAGTAAGACAAATGTGTGTGTGTGTGTGGTTGTGTGTGTGTGTGTGTGTGTGTGTGTGTGTGTGTGTGTGTGTGTGTCAGCGTGTGTCTGCACCTGCAGTGTGTCTCTGTGTTTCTCTCCCAGCTGGTAGTGATTAGCTCCGCCCCTCTGATTGAGTAAATGACTCTTCTGTGTTATTACTGTCAGACCAGCCAGCCCACAGTACCCCTCTACCACAGGAAGCTGCAATCCAGCAGTAAAGGTCAGCTGGGCCACTTCCCCCGCCCTGCCAGCCCTGCTATTTTCCCCCCAGAGGCCCCTAGCCCCCGCACAGGCATCTCAGCTCAAACCAACCTCCGTCATCGGGTTTCATCCCAAATCAAACTGTCCCTGGGTTTCATCCTTAAACAGTGCTCAGACAGCAGCGCCCAATTCAAATCCCATCATCCGACTTGTACCAAATTACTGGCATCATTGACTTTGGGCCCAAATTAAAGCCCGTAATTGGATTTGTCCCAAGTCAAAACCCCACATTGGCTTTAGATGCAAATCAAGTGCCCTCAAATAGGTTTTGTGCCCTTGTTTGTTCATAACAATGTGCATTTTTTGGAAATTGTTAAAATGGGACAAAACATACTTGGCTGACCCAAGTATTCAGTTATGTCATTAAAAACATCTTGCCGCCATTTTGGTAGGTGAGCATCAACTCTGACAGTGCTGTAATATTGCTCGTCTCGTCACTGTTACTTCAGCTACAACTCTGGTTTCTGGATGGCTTTAACGTTAACCTGCATACCTCTCGAATTCAGGACATTCCAATGCATTACATTTTATGAACAAAAAAGTAATAAGCATAATAACAAAAACTACCAAACCTCTGATACATTTAACACAGTGAGGCTGTTAGTAGCTTATTTTAAACAGTGCAGCAGTTCAATTCAGATGCCTTATCAATAAAACCACGTTCCTTGAAAAACTAGCTGGTGAATAAGAAGCCAGCATCATGTCACAGACATTCAGTGTCCTTCAGTAACTCCATCCTCAAGTAGGAAGTATCTCAAATCTTCACTTAATGAGCCGTTAATAATCAGCACAGCAGAGCTATAATCAGACACCGGAGCTGCTGGACTGTTGAACACATCTCACATGGAGAGAGCTTCTCCCTGTGGCATGTACAGTGGTCTTTATAACTTTGCAGACATTTACATGCACACAAAGCTATAGAACACTAAAGGCAACACCATAGCCACACCAGAGAAACACCATAACAGGTGTCCTATAGGCCTCCCTTGTTCTCCTGAGCACTCTCTGTAACACTGCCATACACAAAATCATCACCATCACAATCATCATCATCAGTGTCGTCACCGCCATCATCATCACTGTCATCATCACCGTCATAATCACCATCACCACCGTCATCACGTCATCATCATCCTCATAATCACCATCACCACTATCATCACCATCATCACCTTCATCATCACCGTCATCATCACCGTCATAATCACCATCACCACCGTCATCACGTCATCATCATCCTCATAATCACCATCACCACTATCATCATCACCTTCATCATCACCGTCATTATCACCATCACCATCATCACAATCATCATCATCACCATCACTATCATCATCACCATCATCATCATCATCATCATCATCATCATAATCACCATCATCACCATCATCACCACTATCTCCATCACCATCACTATCATTATCATCATCATGACAGTCATCACAGTCGTCACCGTCATCACCGTCATCATCTCTTCCTCTTTGCTCTCTCTGTTTTCTGTGGTGCTGCTTTTGTTCTCTTACAGCAGAACTCCTGACAGCAGAGTCTGACAGATAGAACTTCAGACTGAAGAACTTTTCTCTCTCACTTCCTCTTTCTCTGCACCTTTACCCCTCTCTCTCCATGTGTCTTTTACTTTCCTTCTCTTTGTTTCTTTATCTCTCTCTCCCTCTTCTCTCTCCCCACACATCCTATTTCTGTCTTAACACATATTTCTCTCCATCCCTCTCTTACCTTCTTTTCCTCTTTCTTTCTTTCTCTCTCTCCCTCTTTCTTTTTCTTTGTCTCTTATACATTCTTTCTCTCTCTCTCTCCATCTTTCTTTGTCTCTCTCTTACCCCCCACAATATATTTTCTGAAATAGGTTTCTCTCCATCTCTCATTCCCCCTGCCCCCACCAACCTCCACCACCCCCTTGTGGTTTGATACTGGACTCTATCTTACTGATGTATGAAGAGATGGCTGTATTCATCCAGCGTGGCTCTGCAGCATCTTCCCCATTTCTCCTGAGCTCAGCAATCTGGGTGAATGAATTAAGAGTA
>CM067484.1:12735480-12750483 GCA_034552555.1 Semaprochilodus insignis | reverse complement strand
TCTCTCTCTCTCTCTCTCTCTCTCTCTCTCTCTCTCTCTCCGCCTTTTTGCAAGCACAGGACTTCTTCAGGCCGTAGTGCTGCATTCCCATGCCTCAGTGTATCCTCAGCTGTGTGATCTCTTCATTTGTGCTCTAAGACTCCGTTCACACCTGGTCATTCCTGCGTCTGGAGTCACAGGATTAGCATGTGTAAACGCACCCTGATTTAAACCTGGTCACTTCAGCCACTGCAGGAGACTGTTCTGAGACGCATTTTATCCAGATGTTGTACAAGTGTAAATGCACCCGTCACTCCAAGCCACAGTCAATAAGCCCCTCCCAAAACTGTGACTCCATCCATGAGCTTTCCATCTATCTATCTATCTATCTATCTATCTATCTATCTATCTATCTTATTTGCTTTCTGTTTCTCACTCCAGTTCAAACTCCTCTCTCTTTCCCTCTCTCTCTCTGACAGAGATTCAGAAGCAGAAACAGAGAGAGAGAGAGCAAAGTAGAGAAAGTATAGGAGAGTAGAGAGAGATTGTTGGTCTTTGAGTTCACTCAGTTGGAGTTTGAGTTGGAGATGTAAAATTGATTAGGGAGCTCTGAGAGTCTGAGGATGAAAGACAGATAAAAGAGAAGGAAATAAAGAGAAAGAGACAGCGGAATAGAGTCTAATTGTGCTGAGTCTACAGATGTAGGCTGTCAGTCAGCAGAAATATAGATCTACAGCATGTATAAAACTTAATTGAAACGAGCCGATATAGCAACAGACTCAGGCTCAGGTCTGCTTTCCTAAACACATTTCATACATGGGCTTCTAGAAGAGCCTGAAGATACCTGAAGTACAGTGAGGGGCTCATTGTTAGTCTGTAATTAAGTCTAATTCACACACTTACTGCGGTTTGCATGGGATTCAGTCAGTTTTCCAGCCAATATTGGATCCAGCATCCAGCAGGGATGGACTGATACCAATCACCGGTTCACCTGTCAGTGCAGTGGGGTGATTGAGGGCGTGGCTGGACTGTTATGGTGTGTTCACATGTTTGCCCTGAAAAAAGCCCTCACCCTCACCTCATAGCGGAACACGGCCTGTGCTACCAGTGAATTAGAGCTTCATCAGTGTAGATTGTTTATTAAAGGTGGAGAAAAGCAGGAAGAGCTCTGTAGTCTGTTATCTTTGTAGTCCAGTATATTTCTGGATTCATCTGGAATTCAACAAGTTGTTTCTTGTCCATTGCTCCTAAAAACATCCGGTTCATTCCCCTTTGGTTGATGGCAAAATTTGTGAAAATTGAATTCCTGACAGTGTTCCGCTTACCGCTTCTACATACGGAATGTTCCCGCTTCTGTTTTGGTTTCTTTGAAAACAATGGAATATCTGTTTTTACATCATCCATCTTAGCACAAACATGTGAACACAGCATTAGTGGTCTTTGTTAGTTGCTGCTATAGATGTGATCCAGTCCTGTCTTTTGAATCACCAGGAACACCGTCAGCGTGCCATGCAGTGTGTCTTTTTGCTTTGGTCTTGGTAGTTGGTTTTGGATCGTATAAAACGGGGAACCCAGACACATCAGATATGAATTTCTCTGTCCATGTCGCTCAGATGGAACTATTTAGGCACAGACTCAATGTGCATGGACGACAGTAAAATGCTTTTGCCTGATTGGTCAGTGCTGCACGACTGCGGTGTGTAATTTGCATAAAGCTGAAGCCAGCCAAACTTTTCTCGCTGCGCCATGAGTCCTGTTCATGCCGATCATTATTCCACAATTCATTGCGCATTTATTTCACTACTGCCTGTTGAAGATGATAGGGGGATTCACACAGAGTGGGCACATACTATTAGTAAATGTTTCAGCAACGTTTCAGAAGTTTTAGACAGTGGCAAAATTCAAGTCTAGTTGTACAGCATTGAGTTGATTTAATTCCATTTAACTAAGGCTAAATGCTCACAGAGCCTACTGCATTAAATACTGCAACTTTCTTGATAGCCACTAATAATGTTTGTGTGATGTTATATACCAAAACATATTTCATATTCCATGTTTTAGTTTCACAGGATGTTTTCCTGACACTGCTTATCCCTTTATTCATTTAAGCAGGCTGTTTTGGTTACTGTGCCTTCTGCACTTATATATGTAAATGAGCTCAGTTCTGCTTGAACAGTGGCTTCACGGTATTCCGCCTCAGAAATAATACAAACACGTCTTATTCACAAAACAACAGACTCAACTTTTAGCACTGTGATTGGGAAGCAGATGCACATTTGATTATCACAAATAAGTGATTTCAAAACTGGCAGCTTTTTTGCAGGTTCTGAAACTTTAGCAGTGCAGTGCAAATGACATCAAACTCTTTTTAATACCAAAAATGTCGAGGAAAATCAGTAAGACATAAAATAACTAAAAGCCTTAAAGAGTTAAACAGTTTGGGCGTGCAGTTTGCACAGTTGCTAAATGATGTATATAAATTAGCATTACTTGTTAGCTACATTAGCAAACATGCCTTGATCAATAGACTTTGGTTGGGACAAAGAAGGAAAGCTGTTCGGTTGATATTTAGTCTAACAGTTCCTTTAAACAGGCTGAAGCGGGTTCCCCAAGCTGTGTAACCAGCACTCAAGGAGAGCCGATCGGAGCACACTCCAACCTTCCACAGCCCACAGCACTCAGAAACCCATCGCTCCGAGTGCCTCTACTGACACCATCAGAGCTAAATTATGTTTGGATCAAATGCTCAATTTCCAGTTCAGTTCTGGATTTGAGGAGTCGGAGTACTGATTGATTCTGCAAAGACTGAAACAAATTGGGCCCTGTACTGGCTTTGCTAGTCCGCAGACACCTGCTCATTCAGTGTTTCAGGGGCGGAGTTTGTTCCCCCTTTGCTGCAGTAACAGCCTCTACTATTCTGGGAAGGCTGTACATTAAATGTTGCAACATTGCTGTGAGGATTTGTATACATTCAGAATTCACAAGAACATGAGTGAGGTCAAGTATTGACGCTGGGAGGATCAGTTCTGGAAGTACTGGAAGTATTGGGCCTCTCAGTGTTGGGCTTTATACCCCACTGGCCCACGCTTGCCACCTAGAGTATATTGAATCGGGGTTCAGTATACCCATGTACTCAGACATCACTGCGTCTCCAGTTTGAATCTATATGGTGTGTTGATATCAGATATCTCTGTTACGTGTCCTCTTCATAAGAAGATAAGAGTTGGATTCGTTTTGCTGTGGCTGATATGATCCTGCTAATCACATTTAGCTTCACTGTGCACGACAAAATGCTCATGTTAATATCTGATTTCTGTTTGCTGAACATTCGTTTTCTCACTTGTGTGTATCATATTGCGATTTCTGTACAGTGATGAGTATTATGTTATGAAATGCCTGTCAATATCCAGCTCTAGTGAGGGATACTGTGACACTGGATAGATAATGTCTAAAATGACAATAGTGTCTGGAGTATAGAAGCAGTTTATAGAACTGCTAGTGCTTCTGTGGGGGTTGATGTGATGTTTTAATGGTGTTTAACCTAAAAAACACCTAGCCTTTGTTAGCATAGCTACAAACAGTAGTAGCAACCATTTTGAAGGATTTTGTAGATAGCATTTTTATAGATAGCAGTGTGTCATATATTTAGACACACACCATTGCCTTCATGCAACATAGCCTTTTTTTCAGACCTGTGCATTTTCGTCTTATTTTCTGATTCTTATCTCTTATTTATCAGTTGTAGCTATGCTGAGATAAACAATGTGGCTAGATAGGGATAAAATGAAGAGTGACTAAAGCTTTTGTCTTAAATGTGACATAACCGAGACAGTTGATATGCTACAAAAGTTGCAAGTGTCAACCAACACAATGAAAAAACGATCCAACAACAGCTTGTCAAACTAATTTATTACCTTTTGATGTTGACATTCTCGATGCCTTACCTAAGCCTTAGAAAGTGTGCCCCTTGCAGGTGGTTTGCATGGATCTATCCTATGGTTCATAAGTCTGGAAAAGGTTCATTTATAGGCATGATAGTGTGTTTGTAAAGTAATCCTTTCCTGGCCTACAAAGCATAGGATAGCGCCATGCAAACTACCTTCAAAACACGCAATTTAGGCTCTGACAATTAAAAGTTTTGTTGTCTATGGGGAGGGTTCAGATTCTTTGATGCTGGCTACAGGCGCGCTGCTAACATTAGCTGCAGCTGCTGCAGGGGACTCGGCTTTGTTAAAACACAGTCCGCTTCTCAGTTTTTAGCTGTGTTGCCATGGCCAGCTTGCATTTAACATTATGAATATTGTAAAGAGCATTGTCTGCACCAACTTTAGAAAAGTACAATGACACCTGAGGCCTGAGAGTTTTTGACTCGCCATTGAACTGACTGTGTGTTGGGCTTAAACTGAAATTTGGCCCTAAAACGTGAATCAGTACTTTGTAAAAGAACTCCAATGGTACATTCACTTTGTAAGTCTCATTGCTCAAATCTGACTTTTTGCTCAGATCAGGTAAGTGACTTAGATCTGCCGTTAATCAGAACAAACCGGCGTCCTGAAACGACCCACATGTGGATCCTTAATCAGTAACGTCATGTGAGTGAACCATATGCGTCATGAACAGCAAACTAACCAGCAGAACGAGGCTTTTCTGCCAAGGTAATTAGCTCTGATCAGTTCTCAGCTGTTGATTATTGGAGCAGGATGGAGATGAAAAGGGGTCAGTTGTGATGCATTTCCATCATTTACTTGCTCTAACTTCACATTTGGCTCTGCTGCCATGTTAATGCTAAATGATGGCGCAGACAAAATCCGATCCGAATGTTCACGTTCGTACCACATGTTCACAAATCAGATATGTATCCAGTTTAAGACCATGTATGAAAGTGACTCAAATCTGATTTTTATGTTCGCTTCAGGCTATGAACGTAGCCTAGCTTGCTACCCAACCCTAATTCTGGTGCACCTTTGGATCATGCAATAGTGCTTTAGCAACTTTATCTTCAGTTGAAAAGTAGGATGTGCTAACTTGTTGTTGGCTTCAGCTCAGGCTTTACCAAAGAACAAGGACCCCAGGCTGGGATTAATACTACTTATAGCAGCTCCAGCTGCTTCTGAAAGCTGGAAACCAGGAATAAATACAAGTAAAATCCAGTCCATACTCAGGCACGTTTGAAATGACATCCAGCACAGCAGGATTTTATTGTTATTGCTAATGGTTTGTTTGTTCTGTTTTGATTGAAGTGTTGCATTTTCTAGTGATCCCTAGTGGCTGGATCTGGAATTGCCGCTTAGGTCAATAAGGTTGCCATGTCCTCTGTAGAAAAACCATGAATTAGTGCTCAGCCACTGCGACAATGGAGAATCACAATCTGCTCCTGGAGCGGAGTTGGCAGGACACACAAACCTTGCCCACGCTATGCTCATCTCCATCTCCGTAAAGCGGAATCGTAGCATTCACTCACCGCACGCAGTGGTGAATGTTTCATGTCATGGGACCGACTAAGATAAACAAATGATGTCTTGCAGTCTTTCCAGCTGTACTCATGTTTCTTATTACTGTGTTTTTATGTGTTTGTCAGGCTAGTTGTGCTGCTCTGTATGAGAGCGTACATGAACCTCTGAGAGACATTGTAATGATTTGCTGCTTTATTTGTTCTGCAGGATAGCTTTGTTTTCCCTTAGGTGTGCGAGAAAGAGGGAAAAAAACAGAGAAAGGGAAAAAGGGGATCCTTTACTGTCTCTGCATGGCCTGCTTATGGTCACTGTCACTTGAAAGTCTCTCTGTTTTTTCTTTGCTGTTTTTATATTTTAGCATCATTATATTTTAACATCAAATGGAGATGTCCTGAATGTGGGATGATTTGACTGATATAAAAAATAAATACTTTAATTGTAGGGCTTTAAACTACAGTCACAGACTTTGTTCCATTCATAATCTTGTTTGAAGTATCGGTCCCAAGAAAAATCAATGAGTCTTTTTCCAACGAGCCCTGGAGAATGTTGCTAGCCATGAGGAAACCCGATATATGGGCCCTGAATTCACCAGGCCTACTATCACTGCTTTCTTCTCCGAGTCGTCCATGTTTTTAGTATCAAAATCGTCTCAGCAGTCAACATCAAGACCGCCAACGACAAGCTTGAATCGCCATCTCGTGCAGTGAAGTCAACTGGTCTGTGCATCTCCTAGTTTACGCGGCAGAATGAATGGAACTTACAAGCTAAACAGTCAGCAGAGCCTATAGACTTCTGTGATCTCATTCACATATTAAATGTTCATTCCTCCTTCTCTCTTTTCTTTGCATGTCTTTTGTCATATACAGACATAGAACCTAAGAATGTATGGACTAGCGTTCGGACCCTGCAGTAGGAAATAAACTGGACTGGGTGACCCATTACTGGCTGCAGTGTGCCGCTAGGCCCAATCACACTGTCAGTTGTACTGCTGGGTGGTGGGAAAGAGTCTAGGTTTAGAACATGGGCAAGGGGGCTTTTGTAGGTTGCCTAATCTTTTTGTTGGTAAATTGTTGCCACATGTGGAATCATGGAAAGTACAATCAAATCTAATTTGTCTCTAACAACCTCATTTTACTGAAAGCAAAGTTATGGTCAATGAAATCTATAAACCAATATTTACGAAGTTAAAGTAATATATGGTAACAATAACATCATAATAAACGTCATAAAGGCACTTACAAATCCGATTACTGTACAATCTGGACAATTTATTACAGTGTATTTACCACCTGTCAAACATCTACAATATATTACCTTCTAAAACCGTACAGGCTTATTGACTAGAAATGTTCACAAAAATGGACCACCATATAATTTTGGCGGAATTTCACAGTTCCTTCTGTTCAAACTATGATTTCCAGTAGTCTTAATTTATAATCCAGGTAGAATGTTACAGTTACAAAATGCCTGAAAAAGTACAGAATATACGATATGTCGCCCCCCCCCCCTTTTAAATGTAATTAGAAGTTTTAAACAAAATCAACATTAGTCAACTTTGAGAAGGCATGACCTTCTCTGTCCTGACCATTCCTGGTCATATGATGTCATCAAGTATTTATCCTTTCAAAGGAAAAGACCCTTTTCCTCAATTAAACAGTAAACCATGGGTTTTATGTTGCAGTAAATTTGAGATGCATTAATAAGCAACAGAGGGATATTCATGGATCATCACATTCTTGTTTAGTGTTGAGGTTTAGGAACCCTTCCAGTTGCTTGGGCGAAACAATACATGTAAAACATATGTAATAATTTTTATTCAGCATAGATTCATTTTTAAATGCTGACTTTAGGAGTGAAATCCTGGCAGTGATTAACAGCGTATGTAATGCTTTTGGGTTGTTGTTTAGCTGTTACTCATTTCTGAAGCTGACTTGAGCTGAAGGAATGTCTGTCTCATTAGGTCATTTCCACAGTGCAAAACTTTCTCCTCTCTCTTTTTCTCTCTTTCTTTTTTTACTCTCGCTCTCTGTTTATTGCCCCCTCCGCACTCTTTCGGAATCCACATAGCCTTTGCCAGTTCTCTCTCTCTCTCTCTCTTTTACTCTGTCTTGCTCTCCGTCTTGGCAAAGGGGCATGTTGGCACTCTGCAGCAGGGCTAGTTCTACTTTGTGTGTTCTTGCTTAGATGATGAGAAAGAGAGAGAGAGAGAGAGAGAGAGAGAGAGATGCCAGAAAGAGCGATCTAAAATGGCTGCCAACAGCAAGCTCCTCTACACATGAAATGTCTGCCAAAAAAAAGAACCCATGAACGATTTCTCACCAGAAAAAAAGAAGCTTGAAAAAGTAACAACATGAACGTTAACCTCACGGGACCTTTCCATAGACATGCAGGACGTGCTCCAGAGCTTCAGCGAGGAAAGCCAGGAACGCTCTCGGATCGTGGAAAGTTGAACGCAAAGAATTTTAATTGAGGGAAAAACGGAAGGAGGGATGAGATGAGGGACAATTTGTAGATTTGCAGATCATTAGTTACGTAGCCGCCTCACTTCATTTTAAGTTGTGTTGTGTTGGTTTGTTTAGTTTTAGCGAGAGTGTTGCTAAAGAAGCTGCAAGAACTGTTTCTCCTCTTCAGAAGAAACGGCAGGGAATCGTTTTACAAAATGGCGGCCGTTTTGCTCCACTCTGCTCGTTGAGAGAAAATGGAAGCCGCCGTGTTGCTGTAGCGCGTTTCATTACATCATACTTTCCTCTCTGGCGTCCGGAAAACTGAATATGAAGGAAAAAACACTTAGATTTTCTGTTCGGTTCTTAGCGCATTTTATGTATCTTTTTTTTTCTCTCTCTCTTTCTATTTCAGCATCACCAGCCTTATTGAGAGTGAGCAGTTTGACTGTATGTGAGCCAGCCCCCCAGATCCTCCCCCCCAACCTCCCAACAAACTCCCTGATTTTATTATTTCTCCTTTTCAGTCAGCCGTGCCAGGGATTTAGTCTGAGGGCTCCTTGCCTAGAAACTGCTGCAACTCTTGGCAGAAGTGTTTTTGGATATTGAAGATGGCTGACAGAGAGAAACCAAAAGAGAGAGAGAGAGAGAGAGAGAGAGAGAGAGAGAGAGAGAGAGAGAGTTTGGAGAGCGTCCCTCTGTGTTTCTGGCAAGGCTGCATATTTCAGCCCTGGCGATGATGGACGTGTCTGTGGTGTGTGTACGTTTCATTGGTCAGAATAAGCAACAGCTCACACAAATACAGTCCAGTGTCCAGTGATTTTCAGAGATAGGCTATCAGGCCGTGAATGTTGTAAACCGGCCAAAACGGAATAGGAAATAATCCACTTCCACATCGCTAACTTCTGCTAGCTCCCCTATGGGATTCTAGGAGCTAATTAGCACTAGATTAAACAGAGGTAAGAGGGCAATACACTGGCATATCTCTGCTAGAAAAAACAGCATAGCCAACCAGCACAACCAACATATACTGTGTTTTGTCACTCAGCTTGACCAGCGTAACTAACACCAGACCAGCACTATTGTGTGTAACTGAGAGATGTGTTTGAGAGCGCATGTGTGGGTATGTGTGTGTTTGGCCAGGATGAATGAAAGCAAGAATGAATGAGGTGGCCAAACCGTCAACCACTAATATTTCATGATTGTGACAACCTTACTTGTAGGTGTTAAAAAGCAGTATTGTCCATTTGTGTTTTTACTATTTCACCCAATATTTTTCATCCAGAGTAATATCCCAAAAATAGGTGGTTTCATCTGAAAAATATATGTAAAATGAATGAACATAATATACTGAGATGTACAGAAATCTGAGTTATACCCTGATATAATTTTTGGCTTGTTGTATGTAAAGCTTGTGGCAATAGTTAGCATATTGCCACTGTCTGAAATGTATTTGCCTTTTTTTTCTCCATAATTTGAACATGACAGCTGGCCTTCAGATATTGTGAAATTAATCTTCATGATGAACATTACACTGAAAGCTAATGCTACATTGCCCTCTCGTGTAAAGTTGCAGTTTTTTGAACTGTGATGGTATTGGGGTGTCAGAGGATTCCTATGTTTGTGATTTCATTCCAAAGACTGTCATATTTGGTTCTAAAAGGCCTTAATGTCAGGGTTAGGCTAATTTAGGCAATTAGATCCCCCCACTCCTTCGTAAACGTGTTCTTCTGCAGGGACTCAGAAGAACTAGTGTGGGCTAGTTTCATTTCCTTTTGTGGGTGTTGTTTGAGAAACTTCCGAGGGGTGAACAAAGGAGAGCTAGGCTAGGTGATTCTGAGTAGTAGCTGCTAAGCTAAACACAAGTCTGCTGTTTGCTCACTGTAACTGCTGGTTTTTGGAGTTGAGCTTGATGAAAGCTGAGGTTGTTTTTCCCCCTCACAAAATCGGTCCTGCCTGTTGGAAATCAGAATGCGATTGGTTGATCCCCCTGTCACTTTGTAGCCTAACTGTGCTGTTAATCTAACACATTGTGATTTCTTATCAGCTCCTGAAGTCCTAGCCAATAGGGTAGCTTGTGCAGCCACATCTATCTAGATGCCATGTAGAAAAATAATTTCATGATAGGCCTTTTTTTGTGTATGTTTTAACCAGTTGTTTTCTTCCAGAACTTGAGACAAGAGTGTCGCTTTAACCCTTGCAGACTTTAAATACAATCACACTTCTTTTGAATAGAAATTCAGTTGTTCATTGTCAGCTCCGATTCACCCCATTTAAAGCAGAGCTTATCAATAGTAAGTGTATTTTTTCAATGTCTTTCTGCAGGGCTGCTGCAGGGTGGGGATTTGTAGTCAATGATTATTTGAAGTACATAACCCACAGACCTCACCAGACGTGAAGCTGACACTCCCGTAGTGCAAAGATTTTCACTTCCTGCTTGTTTCAGAAGCTTTTGTCTTCAGTCACACTTTTAGTAAAACAAATGTAGTAGCTGTAGTTCAGGTTAGGTTCCTTTATTTTTAGACTCTAAACAACTTGATACACTCTTACATGATGCCAGCAAGTGTTTTTGGAGTGAAGCTGCAGGAGAATTAGTAGATTTAGTTCCCTGAAGATCTTAACATTGGCCGGTAAATAAGGTGAATGTGAAGCATGAATAACCTTTCTGAAAGCTGAAATGATCTCCATACAGTGTGAATGTTCTGTAGAACCATACGTCCAAGCCAAAATACTCTCTACACAATTCTTTTAATTCCATTAAAAATAAAGGTGTCTGAAAGCTGTTCTGTGGAGTGATGCCTTGAAAAAACCACTTTCATAAAATGAGATGCATGGAGAATCTTAAAGAACATCTTAAAGAACATCTACATAATGTGGGCGTTCTGTAGGACCCTAAATGTCTCTGAACTCTCTTGAGGAATCCAAAGGTGGTTCTTCTGTGGGATCGCTCAAACTTTTAAAGCGTGTAGAAGCTTTTTGTCTTTGCTTTAACATGATGTTTCATATAAGTTTCTTGTCATCCGCTGAAGTTTGAGGTGTTTGGTTTTGATCCAAGTGGTTTAGTAGCTTCTGTTCACTGAAGAATTGGGAATTCTGCCATTACGTCATCTGTAAAAACATGAGAGAGTTCCTCTGCCAGTCATGCGTGCAGGTGAGGTGGTTTGCTTCAGATCATGAGTGAATTCTTTATTTCTCCTCATATTCCTGATCCATCACTTTCGTACAGGTTCATTTTCATTCTCACAACTCTAAAGGTACTTTCAGTGAGTGAATCGGCCTTTCTGTTCTTGAGGCTTACCACTGGCTTGTATCTTGTGGTGAACCCTCTGAGGTCATGCTGTCGTAGTCAGCGCTTTATGCTAGTCTTTGCCAAAGAGTGCTGTTCATCTCCTCAGTGTTTGAAGGTATTCTGTACTCATTCTGTATTCTGTAGTCATGCTGTGGTCTTCTGTGATCTTCCACGTTGATTGCTTTTGATAAGTTCACCAGTGCAGGCTTTGGACTGTTGGTTGGACTTCAGCTTAATTGTTGCTTGCTTTACTGGCACAAGTTAAGAGACAACAGCTAAAGATGTAATCGCCTACATCTGGAATCAAATCTTTCGCCTGGGACACACTACAAGATAATCAGGCCGATGTTCTCCTTCTGACAATCGTAAGGCTCTCCGTGTATCAGGGTGATCTTAAATGATGATCTTTCCGGATTATCCTGTGGTACGGGGTGACTATAATCAAATCTTTACTCCTCCCAAACATGTTAAGTATTTACGACACAGTGTGGGGTGGACGTCGCTTCCCTGGCGAAAGCCAAGGTGAATGGACCCGTGAAAGCCAAGCTGAACAGTGCTGAGCTCATGTGTGCAGAAGAAGCTGTAAGTGCGGTGGCTAAATCGAGAACTAAGTGGAAAAGGAGGAAAAGCTTGTTGAGTTGCGGTAACAGTGTTAATGTCTGTATAATGCTGTAAAACCACAACAGAAGCGACCGCTTGGCTTTGTTTGTCCAGAAAGCACACACCTCCAATAATAGCCTCACTGTCATCCTCCATGTTTGTTTGGATCGTTATGTTAGAAAGTTGCATTAGTTTGCAAAAAATACTGTGAAGTTTTGAGAATTGGAACCATTGGTGAACCATTGGTCAGTGCATAATCTGAAAGTGTATGGTGGTCTTGACTAACAACAATGTTAATGAAAAGTGTCATTATGTGTAGGGTCTCGTGTTTTCATCATTCATTCATTCATTCATCCATCATTTCTAAAATCGTATAGTGTAGCCCAGCATTAGTTATGAAATGAAGAGGCTACGCCTGAAAGGTTGATTCCTATGTGGTTCACCCAGCATAAATGTAATTAGTATCAAATTAAAGTCTAACCTTTTTTACCTTGCTAGTTTATGTCTTTGATCATATTAAGCACAGTTCATCATATTTAGCAAAATGTTTGCACAATTTTGGACAAAGTGGGTTAATGTGAAGTGGTTCTTTGTAGAAAGAACAAATGTTCTTTAAAGTGGTGGTGATGGGAACCAGAGGCCACCATGTCTGTAAAACAAACCCACCAGTAAACCTACAAAATAGGTCATACAACAATATCACAGACGCCAGGGGGCATATTCACAAACATTTCATGTAATAACTTTCTGTGAAGGAGCGTCTGGTTCCTACCACCACCATTGTGGAGAGTTCAGACTTTTGAATGACGTATTACAAGTAGATTGTGTAGAATTTGTTTATGGATTTCCCACCTTTTTAACCTAATTCTTCTTCAGTACATACCCGAAACAAAAAAAACCTGTCACTGTCCAATTACTTACACCCCGGTGGTGGGCCTAACAGCCAGCATTCAGCTGGTCTACTTCTTCAGCAGCAGCAGATTGGCCTTACTGGACAAAAGGAGCATTTCCCGCATTCTGCGTTTACATGCATACGTGTATTTAGAAACGAAACATGCTTATTATGCAAATAGCAGACACAATGGAAACCCAGGGACAATTAAAGCCATTACCCAGTCCAATACAATTAGGTGAGTAGTTCTCGTTCCCACTATTACCAGTGAAGTCATAGATTGTATCAGTGAGTGTAGTGCACTGTTGAGGTCGTGGTCAGCCTCAAACCTGTAGGCCAGAGAGAGCGTGTGAGTGGTAATGGTGCGTTGCATTCTTTGGGCGCTAAACTCAAACATGTGCAGCAGGCCAGGCTCCCCTTGACTTTGATCTGGACGTGGAGTCCGGCCTATCAGATACACAGCGGTCCTATTTATTTATCTTCCTTTTTTTACTGCCTTCTCTCTGAACCTCTGCCAGAGTCCTTGTGGTAAACCTTCCATCCCATGATTCTGCATTGAGAAAAATCCTTGCGCCGTCGCCGACTCTTGAGCTGTTCGGCTTGTTTATCTACAGAGTTTTATCTTCCTGTGCCGCAAAAAAAGAAAAAAGCCCTGAGTTCATGCAAATGAAAAAGGTTTTATGGTTGGATTAGGCTGCTTTGTCCTTATTGACATGTAGACACGCTGGCAGTGCTGTCTGATCGCTTTGCCAATAAAGAGATTTCAATTGGTTTATGGTCAGGGCTTGCCATACAAGTTGAAAAGAAAAAAAAAACCTAGAGGTTTGAATAGGTTTGGTGTGTGTACTTTGATACCGCATGTTTCTCATTTCTGTGGTTTATGAAGTGTTGGACTGAGCCACGCTACATCTCTGAATATTGCATTGATTTATAGAAAACATGCATTCCCAGCTATTCCTCTTCTGTGCTTTTTTCATAGGTCAGATTCTAAAGGCTATCTGTATACCTATCAACCACATACCGACATACAGCATGTGATGTTTGCCTGCCTGTGAGGCCTATGAGAACATCCTGTTACAGTTTTGTTCTAACCGATATTTGTTGTCATCACACAGAAATCAGGATATGAGACAGATATGAGAATAGATTTAGTTTGAATGTAGACAGTTTATCCTACATTCAGTCGTTAAGCCAAGAAATGTTTGGTGTGTGAAGGTTTTAGTTTTGTGTTGAATTATGATTAAGTATTTCCCATACAATATCCCATATAATAAGAATATATGGGTCAATAAAATGAAAATAAAGTTTCCAAATTGACCGTCTCATTAAAAATCACAATGTGCATTTTAAATATATATATGTTGGCATCTATATATATGTGCATTTTATATCTTAAATATAGTCCGTGTTATCAAAGCTTTTGCCTATTGCCTATTGCCTGTTTCACTTCTTGAGGTTGTGCTGGTGTGGTTGCACCATTTGGCTTAATGGTTGTGCCGTCTGACTATTCAGACTAACTTCATAACTTCATCTGTTGAAACACTCGTAGAAGCCTTTTTATACTTACATTCTATTATAATAATTACACCGGGGATGTACCGCCTGACATGGTAAACTGACCCATGGCCAAAAATCACACCAAAATCACTCATAAGTCACGTGTATTAAATAAAATCCATGAAAGAACTACTGACCTTGCCACCATGCACCAGGAAGGTCCCTTGGGGTCTTTTTTATAATGCAGTGCCCTGGCCCCTCTTTCGGAGAAGCCAAAAAAAAAGTTTTTGGTTGTGCTGCTTGACATTGAAGGAAGTAAGAACCAGCAAACAAAAGTTTTTCAGTGAGTTGAGCACTTTAAAAGCTGCCTTATTTTGTAATGTTTTTTTATTACAAAAACATAAAATCATGGCAAACTATTTTATTTAGAATTTTGTGGAACTGTAATACCTTTTTTGATAGCTTACTTACATAACATATGTTTGGATGGTTGCACCACTTTACATTTTTAGACTTTTAGAGCAATTTTATATGTGGATGCAATGCAAATTGTTTCACCTAAACAAATATTGTTGGATTATATAAGCATACTATTACATTGATTATGTGGTCTATGGCACTGTATGAAAAGCGACTGAAGTACGTTGCATAGCTACATACAGTAGTATCACCCATTGCAGCTTGATTTTTGTCCATTTTGCCTTGGCCAACCTGTTACTGCGTTCACATTGAGAGGAACGCTTGTACGAATGAGATTTTTTGCCCAGCTATTCCTTTAAGCCATGTGTTTTTTTAACCGTCACAGTGTGTGGTCCTGCATGCTTTTTACGAAGTCCTTTTGTGCAGTGAACG
>CM067484.1:12636150-12735402 GCA_034552555.1 Semaprochilodus insignis | reverse complement strand
CTTCTCTCTCTCTCCCTCTCTCTCTCTCCCTCTCCCTCTCACTCTCTCTCTCCCTCAGAGGCAGCGGAGCAAAGCAGTAGCCCTCGTACAGGTATTGGTTCAGACCAGGAGGACAGTCGAGCCGCAACAATGGGTAAGAGTCTACACACATACACACCAAGGTCTGTTTTTATGCATATTCACCCCAGACAGCCTTCTAATGAGTCGGATCAGCTGCTTTAAAGTTATCCGTTGCTGACACAGACATTCAACAGCACAGATTTTAAAATCTCCATAGAAAAAAAAGTTTGAGCAATAGAATTGGACACGCTGAAGCAGCAACACAGGAGCATAAGGTCACCATGCCCAGTAGCAAGCACGGGCTTGTGGGGTATAAAGCCCCACATCGCTGGCCTATGGAGCAGTGGAACTGCATTCTCTGGAGTGATGGAGTCCAGTACCTTTGGAATGAGTTGGAGTGATTCAGAACTGGTCATCCAACATCAGTACCTGACCTCACCAATGCTCTTGTGGCTGAATGCATTTCAGTCTCACAGCAATGTTACAACTTCCCAGAAGCGTAGAGACTGTTACTGCAGCAGAGAAACAAACTTCCCTTTAATAGTCTTCATTTCAGAGGAAATGCTGGGTGAACAGGTGTCTGTATAGTGCTTTTGGTCATAAAGTGTATGGATATACATATGTATATACTAGGGATGATTCAGAATTGAATTGGCAGATAAGGGCTTTAAAAAAACTGAAGTAAACTAAGATTTTATAAATGCCTATGTATCAGCACCAACAGGTTTGTAAATTTAAAAATATATGTTATTAATAAAATAAGTATTTAAAAATATTATAGATTATTATTTCATATGGATAGTTAGCTGGGTATATACACACCACATTACATATATCTACATCTAAAAGTCTAGTCTAAATACAGATATATGCAGGTAAATACCTTTATGCAATACACAGTAATATCACCCCTTATATGTGTGTGCATGTGTGTGTGTGTGTGTGTGTGTGTGTGTATGTATGTGTATGTGTATATGTATATGTAATAATACAGCCTATATATATATATATATATACATAAGTTTAGGCCTAATCTGACTGTCAGTTACCGGAATACAAACTCAGGAGCATTTTGTTGGTGCTGTGTCTGTGTTAGTGTTTAGTTTGATGGCTGGTGTCCAGCTGAGTGTCTATTTGATTTTTAGCTGAAGGTCAAGTTCCAGGTCACACTGGGCCTGTGTTATACAATCATAAGCCCAGACATGGTTTAACATTATACTTATCAAAGGCCTTACATTCTCCACCTGTACGGCACTGAACATGTGCGTGGGTGTTGGTGTGTGTGTGTGAGCGTGCTGCAAATTCTGTGAACTTCACTGCAGTTCATGCTTGTTCATGCCTGCCTCCTCTCGCATGTGTGATGCAACAGTAAGCGCTTTTCTGCACTGTACAAACATCCTGTTTACCCAGTACAGCATACAAAGAGCATAGCACAACTTCCCAAACTCTAAGAAACCCTCACAGACCCACACCCTAAAACACCTCACACACCTCACTGCTCATATACACACTCCACTGCCCACGCACGCACACACACACACACACACACACACACCCACACATACCAGGCAGCCTATATCACAATGCAAGCTATATATACTACATGTCCTATATGCATGGACACACATCAATATATATATATATTATATATATGTATTATATAATATATATATATGTATTATATAGATGGAATGGCTTTAAATTATACTCATATATATGTAAGTACTAATGTAGCATCATACATAATGTCTGTGATAATCGTATGTCGCGTATGTATTATATGTGTAGTACCTAATAATAATATGTCCTATAATTATTATGTATATATACTCTTTATATGCAGTTAATACTAATATTATTTATACATATAAATATAAATATGTACTAATATTATTTATTTATTAATTAATGTAATAATAACGTGCTGTAGTAGAACCATTTTTTTCCTTAAGAGGATGGTTTGGTTCTATAAAGAACCTTTTTTTTAAATGAGGTAAACCTTAAGTAATAGTATAAAGGTTCTAGAAAGAACCCCTAAACTTTAAAAGATTCTCCGTACTCTCAAATCTCTCTTTCAAAACTTGTTCTTTAGGGTACCCAAAGTAGTTCTTCTATGGCATTATGAGTGAATAACTTGACCCACCAGTTGGTCATGTTTATTATTGTACCCTCAAACAGTAAGATATCCACAATGTGATGACTAGTAAGAGAAACAGTGCTATGAATGAACATTCATACACATGACACTGCGCCCCCTGGGGGTCAGCACACTACCTTCAAACCCTGCAGTGAACCCACTCTGATATTTGTTTGTAATAAAATCTGCAGCTCAAGGCTAAAATAAAGTCTTGCTTTGGATTTAACTTGATTGGACTGTTTGTGCATAAATTAGTTACTTTAATAGTCTGTTTAATAGTCAACAAGACCAACTTACCACTGCAGTCACAACAAAACAGCGTATCTCAGTTTTTGTCATTTTTCAGTTCTTGACATGTTTTGAAAACGCTAGTTGCTTTTTATATTGTGTGTTAAATTCATGATAAATGAACCAAAAGAAAGGGTACTAACTTTGACAGATTGATTACGCTGATTTCTTCCATGTTTTTGTTTTGCATCTGTTAAAATGATGGAAAAGAGGATTTTAAACAGTGTTGCAAATGAAACACTGAGAAAGGAAAAGAAGGGAAACTAAGTGTTTATTTACTTTGCATGTATTTTGAGCAGTTATTTCTTAATTATCTGAAGCATCCAGCAAATGACACACTGCTGTTACCTATATGCTTGTACTACATCTAATATCTGTGTGAGTTGACTTGTTTATATATTTTTTTCCTACATCCTAGATCTTTAAAATGCAGTTCTTTATTAAAGGCCCATGAACATTCAAAGAATCATTTGCATACTTAAAGGGTTCTTTGCCTGTTGAAATGGTTCCTCAGATTGATGACACTGTAAAGGGTTCTGCCATTGTTATAATTGTTACAACTGTGTAACAAACAAAGAACTTATTTTTGTGCTGTAATCTCAGGAACCATTTCACCTTGTAAAGGCAGAGGGAGTGTGTCCTCATACAACAGAGGCTGCCAGTGCCTAGCCCAGAACGGACAAACCAAACACTCACTGTAAAAAGTGCCTCTCACATGGACTTCGGTGGGGATGCAGGCTGGGTGTGTGCTGAGGTCTATCAGTCACGGGTTCTCATCAAAATATTAGGCCACGCCCAGACTCAGGATTGTGTGTGGTGTCATAAATCTTAGTTCATGCCATATGTACATATTTCATATGTACAATAGCTTTTTTTTTCTTTGTTTTAAAATTACTGTGTCTGCAATGTCACGAAACACCAGCACGTTTGCGGACATCTATTTGTTCAGTCTACAGAAGTTTAGCCCCACCCTAGCTAGTAGCCTGCAGTACTTTGTGAATTGAGCACCGTACAGTACAGCCAATCAGAATACAGGTTACTTAAATATCATTCTTAAATCATTCTTAAAGGCACAGTAACGAAGCAGAAAAGGGGTAAAGAGAGGAGTCATCAATTATGACATTTTTAGTACATAATCCCAAATGTCCAAATGTCACAAGTAGACCTCAAGGTAAAGTGTTAAATGCTTTTAAAGCAGTAATAAATTTGTGCTCACCCAGAAAGATTCAGGAATCAGGAGTGAAGGAAGATCATCTTGATTATTGATATGGTCATAGAAGTTGAAAGATAGAGTCATTTGGAAATTAATGTTTTTGGCATAGCCTACCCCGCCAGCCCCCGCCTCACACAATTAATTGGGGCCACGGGCCCACTGCATTCTCACATGAACTCAGGTCATGGGTCCATTGCGTTCATTATATTAACTAGGGACCATGGGCCCATGCATTCATTCATCAGCTCTGAGTCACGGGCCCATTGCATTCACTCATCAGCTCGGGGCCACAGGCTCATTGCATCCACTCATCGCCATGGGCCCACACATGCACCATGTTCGCCTAGGCCACAGGCCTACGCATGTACTTTATTATCTTGGGGCCTCAGGCTCACATGGTGACAGTGGCTGAAAGACTGTGCGAAAATGACACAGCATGGGAAAGCTCTGAACCCTCATGTTCATTACGGCTGTGAGAAAAGTTGTCTGAAGCTTGCGAAAGCTTGGGAGCGCTGTGTTTGTTGCAGCTGTGCAAAGAGGTAAAAAGAGCTTGATAATAAGAGGCCACTGTGATCTGTGACTCGTGTATAGGTGCCTTAAGCTGTTGTAATTATGCAAGTGAGTTTAAGGTACTGAAAATTGGTTTAGCCAGACTTTAATGGTGATGCAAAACAGTAACCGCTACCAGTAGCTTGCAAGTATGTGTCATCTGAACTTGCTTCCAAGTATTTGGTCTTATTTATTCTTATTTATATTCAGGGTACTCGGGTATTTCTCCCATTTACTACCCCGATTGCTCAGAGCCAGAGGTCTCCCTGTTCTGGTTAGCATCGCACCCTGGGAGAGGGTCTCTGTATGAGCTAATGAAGAAGGGCTGAGATACACATCATGTACCTCTTACCCTGTGCAATTGGCATTTTAGTTTGTTTGTCTACATTTGTGTTTAAATTTGCTAATAGACGCTCAGTAAATCACTACGGACTTAGCACACTGGAAACCTTTCATGATTAAAACACGGCGTGCAAAGTTTACAGCTGCTGAAGTTGTAGCAGCGGTTTCTCATTACAGAGAGAGCTGTTATTGTTCTGAACTTTGATATGAATCATATGGTATGAAGTCGAATCATGTTGAAAGGCTAATTATTAGAAGATATGCAGAAATCGAGAGAATGCTCTTAAAACCTGAGGGGTAAAACTCCTAACCACAGCCGTGTAAAGCCACAAAATATGCTTATGCATTTGCACAACTGAGCCTGGGCGCCTAACCTAGCAACAACGATGGGCAGACGAGCATAACTGAGGACAAAGTCAACCAGTACAGAGTAAACCTGTTAGTAAACTGTGCAGCATAGGCCTCAGAAGCCCCCCAAAACCAATCAAAAGAGCAGCATTAGAAAAGAAACTAAAGAAAGATGAAAGATGAAAAGCCGGAGCAAACAGAGCCACAGAGAGAATGGTGGAAGGCGGGGCAGAAACTGCAAAGGCCTGCAAAGAGAGCAGAGCAGGGGCACGAGCCACGTCCAAAAGTTGAAACTCAGGTGGTTTTAATGCCAGATATTGGCCAGCTATTGGTCTGGAGTAATGAATGAATGACATTGCATTGGAGGCTTCCTGACAGAATTTCGTCTAAGATTTCTGAGTTTGTCACACCACAGAAAAATGTGTTTTTAACCACCCAGTCAAATTTGAATGCTTTAAAAAAAATTGCCAAGAAGATAAAATTGCATCAAGGTAGTTGTGCACTTTAATTGTGTAGATTTAATGGAATAAAACGTTTAACATAATTTAGTGGATTTTTTTCGTGTTTGAAAGGAGCTAACTCTTCACAAAGGCACACTACACAAACTACAACTGACCTTTTCGCAATGTGGTAAGGTATGCAGTGGTACTACCAAGGTTCAAGGTGAAGCAGGTTACGCTGGGACTGGGCTGGCAACGTTAGCTTAGTTGATGATTAACATTTATCATCAACACCCCTCTGTGTCTCCTATAGACTTTAGATGAACTGGCTCTTCAGTGTAAATGTGAGATTTGTGTCCTCTGATACTGTATGTACTGTATTTTGTGGAGGTTTAACTTGTACAGCGCAGCAGTAGTGTCATTAGTTTAGCCATGCAAGGCTAGCAGGGTTTGCAAAAATGCTGCCTTAAATGGAATATGCCAAAACTGAGTGAAACGTGCCAATGAGCACAGATGATATGAATCCTCAGCTGTTTGTCAACATGGCTCTTCACAAAATCTATCCACCCCTTTTTCGTCTCATAATTTCTTACATCATTAAAAGAAGGAGATTGAGCTGTTCTGCAAATTCTCATTCTAGTGTTTATAACGTTATAGTCTTGGGGTGGGGTTAAGCTAAGTATGGCTCCAGTGTGTCACTGAATCATGATTTTAAACCAAACCAAAAGATCCTGAACACATGTGTAAAGTATGTCCCTGAAGCTTCTAAACACAGACTTTAAACTGATAATTAGCAGCAAACATCCTGTGCATCGCAAACACCACAAACCGTCCCCTCATTCTGCCGTCGTCACAAATGGTGGAGGCTGTAATCCGGTGCAGGTTGTGAACCCTTGTCCTAGAGCATCTAGGACATCTGATCTAGCTGCAAGAACACACAGATTCCACTGGGATTTTGTAATTATGGTGATGTAATGACACAACAACCATATTGTTCTGATCTCCTTTTTCCTCTTTCACAGATGGGCCTGAGTTTCAGGAGAGCTTTGTCACATCGGGAGTGTTCAACGTGACAGAACTGGTGCAGGTGTCCAGAAGTAAGAGCCTCATGTTTTCTCCTCCAAAGCTCAGAGCAGATCAGCTCAATGTTCTCCAGCAATCATCAGTAAACCTGAACACTGAAGTGATGTGCTGAGCCGCCTTCACACTTTGGCTTGTCAGTTCTTTTATCTGGATGCTGTAAAAAAGCAGACAGCGCCAGCATTAGACAGCTAGTGTTTGTTGGACAGCGTTGGGTCTGTGTGCACTGAACTGAGCTCTTTAACACTGAGGCTATTCTTCAACATGTACCACTGACTCAAACCATAGCAGCTTAGCTCCGCCCACTCATACTGAAGTTCTAACCAGTACTGCATCTATGAGTGCTTTTTGCCCAGTGCACAGGACAGCCGCTCAGAGTTCATTCATTTCTCTTCAATTCGAAAGGTGCAGTAACAGAAAGAACCACTTTGATTCTAAAGAGTAAAGAGAGATATGAAAATGTAAAAAGTACTTATGCCAATTTTTGGTGCACAAATCTACATAAATCTACATATGAGTGAAGGGAAAAAGATTAAATATGGTATCGGTTTAATAGTATGATGCTAATGTTGCTTTTATTTGTCATAAAGTACATGATCTAATGGAATTGACAGTGCATAGTTTTATGTCCCATTTGTGTTACCACCATTTTACTACCGGCAAACACAGGAATAGGAATGTGCTTCACATTTCATTAGTTGTTTATTGTTACTCTGATGAAACTGATCAAAAATAAGAAACGTTTCCTTAGCAGTTGCTCAGAAACTATCACCATGTGGAGCATCTTTTATACATTGATAGGAAACACAGTAGCTCATAGAAAGCTCCAATTCCTCATTCTGATCCAGTTTTCTAAACCAACATGGACATGCGGCTCACCAACTACTCTGCAGGCAAATATTAACCATCGTTTTCCAGAACCGCTTACTGCATCTCTAAAGGGGACAAACATGGATCGCAGATTAGAGGTTAGGTTGGCACCCTCTTTTAAAATACCCAAGGTCACCATGGCCAATTCCAAGCGTGGTCTAGAGGGATATAATGACCCCCAGCACTAGACTGTGGAGCAGTGGAACGGCATTCTCTGGAGTGATGGAGCTCCATCCAGTACCTTTGGGATGAGTTGCAGTGATCAAGAACTGATCATCCATCATCAGTACTTGACTGCACTTATGCTCTGAATGCTGAATGGAATCAGACCCCCATAGCAATGTTACAACATCTTTGTAAAGTCTTCCCAGAAGAGTAGAGGTTGTTACTGCAGCAAAGGGGGGTACGTTTCCTGTTAGTACCCTTCAGTTTAGAAGAATAGGTGACTACAAATTCTGGACCTTTAGTGTTGGTTTCCTCAAAGCACCTTTTAGACTGGTCCTGGGAAACAGACCTATACTATATGTACAGCCAGGTGCATAAATATTTGGGCATGGGCCAAGTTCTTATTTTAGCTGTCTGTTGCAGCATAAATGAGTTGAATTAATTTATTAAGTAATGAGTATGATCTCAAAGATTTTCCCCATTGTTAGTTGCTCGAAAGAAATGGAAAACTGGCTTTTAGCAGAGGAGTTTTATGTGGGAGGAAGGAGCAGAGATGAGGGTGCAGTTTATTAAAATCTAGAACTGGACTTATTTAACCATTAAATGTTTTTAATATAGTGTCTGAATATTTTGTCCATTAGTTTTTTTAATGTTTCTTTGTGTAGACTTATGAATAAATATTTTGACAGAATTTAAAGTATTTGTTTGTATATATGCGCTGAACGTATTCAGTATCTTCCCCCTCAGGTTACTTCTCACTTTAAGTTCATTTAGTTTTATTGATAATTATTGATTTTTTAAAACTTTGCTCATCACTCCAGCCCAACATTTCATGCTCAGATATTCCATCGGCATTCCCAATGTATGTGTTTCGGATTGGATTGGATTGGATGTGACTCCCAGCTGGGACAACCATGTTTATCCAGCCAGCCTGAGCACAGCTGGGGTCTGCGTGCGCCGCCAGTGGACAGCCATAACTCACATGATTACAGCTGACTCTGACGCAGCTCACATTACTGCAGCACTGTAAAGCTGGAACTGCCTCAATCGCTTCAATATGAACCATTTCAGTCTGGTCCCACAGAGACAAAGCGGGCATCTGTATTCCCCATCCTCATCACTCCCCGCATCCACCCATGCACTTACACGTGCGCCTTCAGACTGGATGTAATTGTGTGTGTTTCCCAGCAGATTGTAATCAAATGTGACACCTCCTCTGCAGAAGAGACAGAACACTGCCAGTCTGTCAAACGTAATTGATCATATTTAGGTGCAATTATGCTCATTCCCACTGGGCCCTCCACTGACTGGCTGTCAGCGGAGATACAAGCTGAATGAGGGAGTGAACGAGAGGGCAGCGGTGCCTGTCAGGGAGTGAGTGAGGGATTTGCACCAAAAAAATGCTGATCATGGCAAATGAAGCATCTTGAATGTGTGCAGTATATATACTATTTCTCATTATGAAGAGTGTTGTAGGAATATTAAGGTTATTCAACCCGTTTCTGGGCATTTTTGCTTTGTATCTTATCATATGAACTGGGTGCACTGGCTATTCATCTTCCCTGTTTCAAGAAATAATGACTGAAGGAAATTAGATAGCTAGTCCAGTGAGATCACTTCACTTCATCAGATCTCTTTCTTAGTGTAAGTGAGCTAGTGAGTGAATGAGCAAGTGTTGTGGTGGGAGTGAGCAAGCGGGTTGGGGAGTGAGTGAGAGAGTGTGTGAGTGAGAAAGTGTGTGAGTGACTGAATGAGTGAGTGAACAAGTGTGAGAGAGAGTGAGAAAGTGAGCTAGGGTAGGAGTGAATGAGCTTTAGAGTGTAAGAAGTGAACAGATGTTATGATGTGACTGAGTGAGTGTGGGAGTGTTGTGGGAGTGAGCAAGCCAGTGTGAGAGCAAAGAAGTGAATGGGTGGGGCAAATGTGCTGGTTAATGTGTGGGCATATGGAAGTGGGAGTGGTTGAGTGAATGAAGCAACCACATGTGTGTGTGTGTGTGTGTGTGTGTGTGTGTGTGTGTGTGTGTGTGTGTCTGTGTGTGTGTGTGACTGACTGTGTGAATGAATGACCAAGTTTAGGGAGCGAGTGAGTGACCAAGTTATTGAGCAAATGAATATGGGAGTGAGTAAGTAGGGGGTTGTGTAAGAGAGTGAGTGAGGTAGTTTAGGAGTTAGTGAGCGAGTCGGTTTGTGAGTGAGTGAACTGGAGAGTGAACGAGGTTGTAAGTACATGAGTAAACTAGTGCCTGTGTAATTGAGGTTTGGAAGGCTCCTCTGCTCGCAGCACCTGGCGCGTAGTCTGAGTGTTGTGCCTGTCAGATGGAGAGTGATGGATGGGGAGTGAAATTAGATAGTAAAGGCATTCATTAAGCAGCTGTCAGCTGGCTAAATAATGCAGCCTGTTCTGATAAAGTCACGCTATATCCTTCTTACCACCAGTGCCGTTACTGCATACCCCATCAGCCGATGCTATCACCAGTCCTTAAGTCCATTTCTTCTTTCCTTTTTTCACCTCCACCCCATCCCATCCCACCAGCCCCTTCCTGGAACTATGGTAAAATAGGGGTTAGTTTTTGCCTGCCGTTCAAAGATAGCTAGAGGATGGCAGGAATGGTGGAAGGGATTCCTCTGCAGTTGCTGGAAAGGCTTTCTTTTTGGAATCAGAATGGAGTGCAGGACGTGTCCCACCAGGGCAGTAGAGCCAGCATCATTTATAGTGAGTCCTCATCCCAGTTTTTGAAATGACCCATTGTATCAGTTTAGGAATTGGGAGCATTTGAAGGACTCAGCAGTATTAAAATCAGGACATTCCAAACAGTACGCATTCCAATTAGGGAATGTTTTGTACCTCTTTAAGCTGTGGTCCATCTTTACACCAAACTAAAGTGGCAGGAAACACAGTTTTAATCGCCTGCTGCTCATCTTCTCAAAATATGTCTAGATTGCCATATCTAACCAAGGACAGGCTCAACATCTTCTTTAGTCTTAAAGAAGTGGGAAAAATACTGCAACTTTGTTCTGTAGTGGGCTGGGAATTAAATGTGTGGTCTCTTGGATGTGGAGTCAGCTCCTTACTTACAGTACTATACAGTACTGTTTGATTTAAAGACACAAACCATGACTGTGCTGTATTTGTAAGAGGGTCAGTGACAAAAATGGTTATGGAAAAAGTGTATTGTTATATCTGCATATATATATATATATATATTTGCAATTACTATATACCTGTGTGTTTTTATATCCTAAATATAGTCAGTGATATCAAATCTTTTAATTGGCTATTTAAGTTATTAAAGCTGTTGCACTATTTGACTAAAGCCAGGCATACACTGTGTGATTTTAGAAATTTTGGTGTTCAGTCACAGCTCACACTGCACGTTTGAATCGCCCACTGTGTACGCACAAAACTTGCACTTTATATTCTTACACTGTACGAAAACACTCCATCTGACTCACACTGCACGTGAAATGCAAATCTTCTTTTGGCCTGCATTTTCCCAAATTAATTTAGCTGAGCGCAATGAAGAAAGTAACAGGAGCCCTGCACATTTACCTACAGCAAATTCACCAGAACATATTAATTAAAAAATGGATTAATATGCTTCCAATAATAGTCACTGATTAAAAATGAGCTATTATGAAAATGGATAGTTCAGTCCTAAAATCTGATTGGCCAAGCCATGTTCAAAGTCACTGTAGAATACGCAATATACACACAGCTATGACCACCTCACAACTGAACTCTGAACGTGAAATGCAGCCCATACAGACAGCTTAGATCTATCTACAGACAACTGTGTGTGTATACAGTTCCATACTGGACAAATGTTTCGGTGTAGAAGTCAGAACTTGCAATACGCACTACAAAGGAAGGAGGAGAGCGTTTGGGATTGAACCGCTGACGAACCAACTGTGCTACAACGGCTTTACTAAGTTTACTACACTGCATTGAAATTGAAATCCAGGCCAGCTACACAGACAATATAAAACATCACTGTAGTACAGTTTGCATTCATGGACGCTGATACTGCATATGTCAACTCTTTAGCCTCTCTTTAAGTGTGCGCAGCTGTGTGGGCTCAGTAGTTGTGACTGTTTGTATGTGGTTTTTGGTCCGACTTTGAGAGATCAGCTTGTGAAACTGCCAAAATTTCAGAAATTCATCCAATCATCCGACTGCTCAATCGAAGTTCACTCGGGCAGTTAATCAGACATCGCATCCCATCTCATCCTGCGCGGCAAATGGCACCCGAGGAAGCTGAAATTCAGGCCGATCATGAAATTTAGTTGGCTCCGACCAAATCGGGCTTGATATCGGGCAAAAATCGCAGTGTTAGCCTGGCTGTACTGGTTGTGCCACCTGACTTTTCAAACTAACTTCAAATTAAACAGGCATCTACTCGGACACTCATAGAAACCTTTGTCCTTTAAACTCGAGTTTATACTTTAATTTTTCAAATAAATAAACGTAATAATTGAATAAGTTAATTTTCAGGAAAATGATAAACTTGGAGACAAAAATGCATGTTATGTCACTGGCCCAAGTGTGTATGCAACAGGATTGGTATTTGTCCAAACAAAGTGACTCCAATCACTGCATTAAACACCCCCGAGGCGGAATTTAGTGCTGTCCGTTAATACCTCACAATGGGTGTAACATATCAGATTCCACAATTATATTATACCGCATTTAAGAGTCCCTGCAGACCGCAGAATGACTGGAGCAGACTCCACAAAGATCTGCTTAACCAGCATATACTTTTCCTTCAGTACTTTATTGCTGTAGGAGTCAACGCAGTCTGAGAATTGCGTTGACTCTCAGAACTGTCTGTAATTATATACGGATTCTCATTATGTTTACCCAGGGGGGACGGAATCTGCATAAAGAGTTTGTTTTTGCAATACGCAACTGTTAAAGGATCTTGCTGTGTTGATTTAGTCTCCAAATAAAATGTGCGTCCTGAGAGACAGGCGAGCGCGTTTGCTCTAAATGCTCAAATCTTCTTTTGGCCTGCATTTTCCCAAATTAATTTAGCTGAGCGCAATGAAGAAAGTAACAGGAGCCCTGCATATTTACCTACAGCAAATTCACCAGAACATATTAATTAAAAAATGGATTAATAGGCTTCCAATAATAGTCACTGATTAAAAATTAGCTATTATGAAAATGGATAGTTCAGTCCTAAAATCTGATTGGCCAAGCCATGTTCAAAGTCACTGTAGAATACACAATATACACACAGCTATGACCACCTCACAACTGAACTCTGAACTGCTGTGTGAATTAAACTACATAAAATATGATTTACTGTAAAACTGCAGTATAAAAGACTAAAGAACATCACTTACACATCTTACACACTTCAAATGTTTATGTTTCAGAAGTAGCATCAAACTCTGAACCTCAAACGCCCCTGTACTCCCTAACTAGTGCACTATTATAGGTTCCGAAATTCCAGCTTCTACAGATACACAGTGCTTCATTTGTCAAGTATGGATGTGTCTGAATCCCAAATTTCAGATTTGAACTATACTATGCTCTGTTGGGCTGCAGGAGCCAATATTTAAATTCCTACATAGTGTAGGGAGCAGGCCCCAGTATACAGTGATGGGTGAACAAATGCTGTAGAGGAACTACATTTCTTGGCTGAGTACTTGTTTATGAGGATTATGATTAATAAAAACTGAAAAATGTGTAGTTTGACCTTTTTTATGTTGGTCTGCGTTTTATAAAAGCAATAAGCCACTTGAGGCGTGTGTTACTGTGATTTTATTTTGGGGAAGAGGGTTTTATTCTGCTTCAGGACATGCCTAAGAACACCCTTTCCCATGATAGAATCGCAGCTCTGGAAAGTTCGGCCTGATCAGGAGTGGTATACTTATATACAGCTTTTTGAATTGACCATTACCATAGCAACTGCCTCAGTCAGTATATACTCTGTAACCAAAAGTTTTTTGGAAATTGCTCAACAGCCTAGCGAGCACCTGCAATGCCATTGCAACCGCCTAGCAACACTTTAGCAACCACCTTGGTTACAGTAGCATCCTAGGATCTGGAAATCCTATGCTCAGTTCATATTGCTTTTGTTGTGTTACTGTTTTGCTGTCCAGTGTCGAGGATGGGTTCCTCTTTTGAGTCTTGGTTCCTCTCGAGGTTCCTTCCTCTTGCTCTGAGGGAGTTTTTCCTTGCCAGTGTCCCCCTTGGCTTGCTCACTCGGGGCTAGGAAGCAAATTCTCTGTAAAGCTGCTTTGTGACAATGCCTGTTGTAAAAAGGACTATATAAATAAATTTTGACTTGACTTGACTTGATTTAACTGCTTTCATGTGTGAGCGTGTGGTAGAGCGAGAATCTGTGGTTAGATGGAGCTGGAGTGATTGGCTGCCTGGGGAACAGGTCTGGCACAAGAGCTCTGTTAATAGGCATTACCTGCTGAAACAAACAGGCCATTGTTTTCATTGTCTGTAGGAATTGTGCATAGAGCCCAGTCATTTTTCATGTCCCTTATACTACAGCACCATCCTCTAGGGCTGTAGCTCTGGACACAGCGTCATATAACATACAGCACTCCTTTATACTACATCCGTATAGTCGTTCTGCACCGTATATATGTATACCATCCGTATAGCCGTTCTGCCTCATACCAAATTGCTGTCCTTTAGGACTGTAACGTGTAAATTGCCTCATACTAAAATGGTGTGTTTTTAACCTGTAACAGTACCTTATACCATTTGCTGTATTTATGACTATAACTTATAACACATGCTCATACTACAAAGCTGTCCTTTAAGACTGTAATCTGTAAAGCTGCATTACACTTTAGTACTGTTAATGATAGTGCTGCCTTATTCTACATTGCTATCCTATAGGGCTTCAACCTATATCACCTATATTTCTACTACAGTACTGTCCTTTATGTCTGTAAACTGCCTCATGCTGCAATGCTGTCTTTTAGGGCTTAAACCTATGTCGTCAAAGGCTTCCTTCTCACTTCCTACTCACTGTATTCTGATAAGAGGCCTTCTGACGACTAGTTTTAGTCATTAAAAGCGGTTTCAGTAACTGGTATAGTAAATGAGAGACATTCAGAGTAGAGCAACCAGCAAATCAGTGATATAGCTTTATTATTGATGTGCTTGTTCTCCAATTTTTTTTATTTTGAAGGTTTGTTATATCTAATAATCAGTATTTTTGTGTAATTGTACTCCCATTACTAATTTTAGCTTTTGTGTTTTTGTGTGTAGCACCTGTGGTGACGGGAACAGGGCCAAACTTCTCCCTTGGGGAGCTGCAGGGGCACCTGGCCTACGATCTCAATCCCACAGGCGTGGCCATGAGGAGAACCCTACCCAGCACGTCCTCCAGCGGGTCAGCACACACGCAGGCACACACTTACTCCAGCAAATCATTCCGTACGCCTACATACTCTCCCTCAAAAAATCAGTACACACACTCACTCCCACACAGACAAACTGAGCTTCTACAGAGACTCAACACACACATGTAAGGAACCCCCCACTCACATACACCCACCACACTCCATCCAGCTCTCAGATCATTTCACCACCTGTACTGTAACCCTGCACAGACTGCATGATGCTGAACTGTGAGTGTGTATGTAAAATTGCATTCAGAGATTTGGAATCACTTGCTGTATCCAAATGCAGTTTCCAAATACAGTTTCAAGAAAATGCAAGTGAACCCTTTGGAATTACCTGGATTTTTGCATTGATACTAGTCATTATCAGTCAAAATTGTAGACAAACACAATCTAAACTACTAGCACATAAACAGTTGTACTTTTATTGAGCACATTGAGTAACGTCCACAGTGCAGGCTAGAAATTTAACAACTGGTACATCCCGCTTTAGCAGAAGTTAGGACCATTTTGGACCGTTCTTCTCTGCAAATGTGTTTCATTACATCAGCTCTTTCAGGATGCCTTGCTTGCACAGCCCTCTTCAACTCAGATCACAGCACCTTGATAGGTTGAAGGTCAAAACTCTGACTTGGCCATTCCAAAATACAAACCTTCTTCTTTTCAACCATTCTTTAGCTGATCTACTTGTGTGCTTTGGGTCGTTGTGTTGTTGCATCACCCAACATCTTTTCAGCCTGAGGTCATGGGCTGCTGCCCTTACAGTCTCCTGGAAAATGTTTTTATACACCTTTGAACTCATTGTTCTCTCAATGATCAGAAGGTGCCCAGGCCCTGAGGCATCAATCTAGCCCCAAACCATGATGCTCCCTCCACCTTCACAGTTGGGATAGGGTTTTGGTGTTTCCCATTTGTTGTAAAAAAAATAAATAAATAAAAATCCATGTTTGTCTCATTTGTCTATAGAGCAGATGCGGTGTGTAGCTTCCAGTTTTGGGCAAACTTAAGACAGGTTGTGTTCTTCGGGCAATCTTAACAGGATGCCCACTGAAAGTAGCAACAGTTCAGAATTTTCTCCATTTGTAGATGGATTAATGTACATCCAGGTCTTTAGTAATGCTTTTGTAGCATTTCCAGCTTCATGTGTCTCTAAAGCACATCTTTCTTGAGAAGAACAGATTTGTCAGTAACCAGGGTTTGTGTGCTGCCACTATTTAATGGGCACTGCACCTGTGAAACCCATACTTGCCAATTAGCACTTGGAGGAGCCATTGCTGGTATTACACAATGTGCTCAATAAAAGTACAGTTTGAGATGTCAGTCCCATTTATATTGTTGGAAACGTTGATTCCAAACTCTTGAACAGTTCTGAGCACTGCTTTTTGAGTGTGTCTGTGTAATGTGTGTGTGTGTGTTGTTGCTGTTGAGGTGGCTGCAGGCTGCGTGATTTATCTGCTCTCTCTCTGTTCCAGACTCTCCAGCTCTGATTAATGCTCTTATTTTCCATTAAACGCACTGCAAAGCTAAAACAAAGTGAGCCTGTTGGCAGCCTGCTCCATCTGAGTGGCTGGGGAGTGCAGAGCGGGAGATCCAGTAGCCAATATCCAGACAGTGTGTGTCTGTCTTTTAGCACTTTTCCCCAGGACAGCACAGCTACAGTTACAACCTCTGATCACACATGTTGTCTAGAGATGCACACTGATAGTATTTTATATATCATTTCATATTTTATATATTTGAATTTTTTTAAAGTTGGCATAGAATGCGTGTATTTATCATTTTAAATTGTTCTTTGATGTTTGCATTGAAGGTATGCGACCAGATGTTTTACACAGCCATTTGTACCCTATGATTTGGTCCTAGAATGAAACGGGCTGGTTCCCTGTTTTGGTGAGCTCATGAATAATTTAATGAGCTCTGTTCTGATTGGCTGCTTTACAGTGAAACCACACAGAAGCAACATGTAGTAACAGACACAGATAGGAAAATAAAATGATCCTCTGTGTGATTAAGCTTCGCCCTCATACTGTTAAGTTAGCAATGCTAGGCTGCATCTTGGACCTTGCTAGCAGTTATCAATACTAGCTACTTACTTTTAATCTTGACATCAAGACACAGTAAATTAAAGTTGTTACTCACTATGGGACTTTCAGTTTAGGATGATCTACTTCAACCATCAAATACTGCTACAATCACACAGCATGGCCGCTACTTACAGGCTGCTGTTGGGGTTGTGATGCTCTTCTCCTTAGTCTCTTCAGTGTTATGGTTCGGGTAGGATCATAAATTACTATTCACTGTTAGCTTGTGTTGTGAGTTTTCCGTTCCACCTTAAAAAGTTCTGCAGTTACGTTCTGGCAGCGTGAAATCTGATCTGAGATTTCTGCATGTATAGTCTACCGATGTTAGGTGCTCTGTATTCCTTGCTTCCTGCTGGCCTAGAATGTTAGCTGGTAAGTTTAGGGGGAATCATTTTGGGTGGAGTCAGTGCACGTTTAACTATGACCGTATAAATACTTTTCATTTTGTGGCACCTTTTTACAAAATGCAATGTGTAATGCAATGACTAATTAATTGTCTGAGTAGAGCTTTGGGAATGGTTAAATTAACATATAGTGATGTTTGTGAAATAGTCTGTAGAGACACAGTACTATCCTACCATGTATGTGCGCTATATGTTTTTAGTACTCAGTGCGGAGCGTGTTATATTGAATGAAACAGCTTTATTTGAAACTGTATGTAAACAGCGCTGTTTGCTCACATAGCATGGGTTGAACATTTTCATACAGTACAAGGCAATAACAAGATTGGCACAGTGTGTGTGTGACTTTAGGGGGCATTTAACTACAGCTCAACAAGCCAACAAGACATCACTAAACATGAGCTCCTTGGATGTGTTAGCCTAATTAGCCTCCGATGCTCCTGCTGATGAGACATGATTAAGTATTGTGATATAGTATTTTTGCCATATCGCCCACCCCTACATGAATAAGCCAGTTAACTTCCATGTTGTCTCACCGCTTCTCTTTTAATCTCTCTCTCTCTCTCTCTCTCTCTCTGTCTCTCTCTTCCTCTCTTGCAGAAGTAAGAGGCAAAAATCCAGCTCTGTCGAGGGTGATATAGACACCAGCCCCGGAGGCGAGTACTACGCCTCTCCAAACTCTCCAGCGAGCAGCTCCCGAAACTGGCCGGACGAGATGGAAGGAGGTTAGCTCAGTGTGCTAAAGCTACACTGGAAGTTGTACTGTGAATAGCAGTACAGTGTCTGTAATTACAACACTATCAGTCCTAGAATAGCTTGTTACTGTTAATACTGTCAATGTTTATACCAGTTACATTTTAAACACTATTATCTGATTAGAAACACAATCTTAGTTTAGTGTAAGTGTAGGTGTTAGGATTTAGTGTAAATGTAGGGGTTAGGGTTTAGTGTTAGTTTAAGTGTTAGGGTTTAGTGTTAGTTTAAGTGTTAGGGTTTAGTGTAAATATAAGGAATAGGGTCAAGTATAAATTTTGTGTTAAAGGATTAGTGTAAATGTAGGGGTTAGGGTTTAGTGTAAATGTAGGGGTTAGGGTTTAGTGTAAATGTAGAGGTTAGGGTTTAGTGTAAATGTAGGGGTTAGGGTTTAGTGTAAATGTAGAGTTTAGGGTTTAGTGTAAATGTAGGGGTTAGGGTTTAGTGTAAATGTAGAGGTTAGGGTTTAGTGTACATGTAGGGGTTAGGGTTTAGTGTAGATGTAGAGGTTAGGGTTTAGTGTAAATGTAGGGGTTTGGGTTTTACGGTAAATGTAGAGGTTAGGGTTTAGTGTAAATGTAGGGGTTAGGGTTTAGTGTAAATGTAGAGGTTAGGGTTTAGTGTAAATGTAGAGGTTAGGGTTTAGTGTAAATGTAGGGGTTTGGGTTTAGTGTAAATGTAGAGGTTAGGGTTTAGTGTACATGCAGGGGTTAGGGTTTAGTGTAGATGTAGAGGTTAGGGTTTAGTGTAAATGTAGGGGTTTGGGTTTTACGGTAAATGTAGAGGTTAGGGTTTAGCGTTAGTTTAGGTGTTAGGGTTTAATGTAAATGTAAGGGTTAGGGTCTAGTATAAATGTAGGGGTTAGAGTTTTCTGTAAATTTAGGGGTTAGGGTTTGGGTCAGATACCTCCCAGTAGAAAGTGCATGATGATCATGATTGTAGCTTGTCTCTGTCTCTTGGGTTTAAGTAGACCATAACATAATTCTTGTGAGCACAATGATTGTGAATCACAAGTGATTAAATAATTAATTGTTTTATTTATTTATTTTATTTGGTAGAAGGGTTGATACAGTAACAAATACAGCTTTTTTAATGAGACAACTTTGGAAAATGGTCATGTAAAAATGAATTATGCCTGGTTTTCGATTCATTAAAAATGCAGTTTCTGTTGACCATAGGAGGTAATATGTGGTGACCTAACTGGCTACACGGCTAAATTTGTTGAGCTTTAATCAACACTTTTGAAGTACTTTGGAAAGAGTGAATGACAAACATATCGTCTTTTTGGGGTCAATGTGTATAAATCCTGAGCTCAGAGGCTGCTGCGCGTACTCGGCTTTGAATTTCCTAAACAGAGCTGTGGGTCGTCATTAATTCATGAACTCTCGTTTTTGTGGAAGTCTGCAGAAAGCACAGCGGCCGGGTGCTCCTTTTTCATCGGCCCGCAGGCTGCCGTCCTGCGCTGGAGCACGGTACCAGCATAGACTATCCGTCCAATGTCCGAGGACACCTTGGCGTCTTTTATCCTTTTTCTACTCATTAAGAAAAAAGTCCTCCAAAGCTTTCGTTAGTATAACACATCTAACAGATAGCTCGAAAAACTTGAGTACTTGAGTACTCGTTCATTTTGTTAGTATTACTTTCTCTGTATAGCACTTAAAAACTTTTTTAAACTTCAGAATACATGCATTCTAGCTGCTTTACCTGAGTGTATCACAAATTCATGCCAGACACCCACATCACCTTTAGTGCTTTTTCATGTAGCCGCTGAAGCTGAAAGAACAGACACAAGAAATTACAGATGTGAGAGCACTTTGATATATTGGACGATAAGAAAAACGCTCCGTGCAGAATACAACTCAGCTTAATGTTCTTCTGAAAGAGCCAAACTATTCTTAAAAGTTCATACTGAAACTCTTTTGACCCCCAAATGAGGTTTAGCCTTCTGACTGGCCATGAGCCACCAAAATGTCCCACGTTTTTCATTCTACAGTACTATTAGCTAAAAAGAATGTTCTTCAGTGGTTCTGTAGTAAAGACAGTGGGTCTATCTAGAATCATGAACGCTCAAATAAATATTTGCATGCTTATTTGCATGCTGGTTATTGCATGGTGAAATGTGTATTATGTGGTTCTATATAGCTCCAAAAATTATTATGTTATGATGATAGACAACAGAAGAACCCTTCTTGGTGCCATACAGAAACATAAAAAAAAAAACCACATCATTTTGACGAACCATTGCATGAAAATTGTTCTATGTGTAACCATTGTCTTTGAAGAACAGCACCCTTTTAGGTGCAACGTACAACCATTTTTAAAATGTTTCTCCGTCACAGAGAAAATCCATTTAACCAAGTGAAGAACAGAGATTTTAATGAAAGTTAGATTTTAAGGGGTTAAACTGAAAGGTTTGAATGCTCAAGAGCACTGACATCACAGCAAGGGGATACAATGGGTGGCCTTTGGTTTTCTTCCCGAGGCAGGACTGTTGCAAACATAAACATGTGATATTGTTTCCTCTAAATAAACATGCTCGCTCGCCCCTTTACCACATTTGAAATGCTGCCCACACTATGGGCCAGGATTGCAGAGTGTAGAAAATGTTGTATTTTATAGCGTTTCTAGATAAAAACCAGTAGGGCTGGACCTTCTCCTTTTCTTTATTTTTACTTTTTACTTTTTTCAGCTAATTGTAGATTATCAATACAGGCAAAATGCAAAATACTGTAACATTCTCGGGAGTTCTCAGGAGAAACTTGGGTGCCTCAAGGTTACAGTCCATAAAGCAGCTTTACCAAACACAACCAGAATCCAGCGCTAACAGCTAAAACACCAGAAAACCCACCACTCCACCCGTATTCGGGCTTTTCAACATAAACGTCCTTGTGTGAACCTCCAGCGAGCCTGAAGATTTAGATTTTACAGCAGATGAAGCCGCAGATGTGCTTTCAGCATAGGCGTTGGACTTTCCCCCCGGGTGCAAGGCTTCAAATATTCCCTGCTGATTACTGTCAAACTCCGGAGCCCAAAAAATGGTATTCGGAACAGCCACAGATCCCAGTACCATGCTGCTTGTGGCAAGTGACAAAAAAACAGACTTGGAGTGTAGAAATGCGCTTTGTCTGCTGCTGCGCAGTGCATACCTGGTGTAAAGGTTCCAACAGACTAACATTGGGACATTAACAGTGCAGCGGTAGTGTGATTAACGCTGATTCAGGCCTAAAATACTCTTTAAATGGGCTTCATGTGCTGGCATATGAACACACTATGAACACAATAGACACCGTCAGCTTTTAATGCTGCGATTATAGTATATCTTATTGAGGATAAGAAGAAGAGCTATTAATGGGATGAGAAGGCGGATGATCCATATTACTGCCCCCTCCTCATTTATCTCGATGGTAGGAGAAACACTGCAGTTGGGAGAGTTTTCCTGTCAGAATGTTGAAATATGTAACAACAGCAGGTGCATACAGCATGCTGCAGGAATGTATCAGATAGCCATAATGAATGCATTAAATCAAAACCCATTGACGTGGTGTGGTAATGGATCTGGTTCACCATCTAAATCTTTTAAGTGTGCGTGTGTAAGTATCTATCTGTAAAGTGCAGTAAAGTGCAGTATAAGCAGCTTCAGTTAGAACTGAAACACCTGGTCAAACCTGGCTGGAGTTAAAGTAGGCCACGCAGTCATTATATAAACCATGCTGTGATCTACTTACGATTTTGTGTGCGGGGGTGTGTGTGTAGGATAGGACACTCATCGCTGTGCAGGGGGGCAGTGCACTTCAGGAGGAGTGTGGGAGAGAATTCTGTGGGCTTTTGTGCATGTGGTTGTAGTGGAGATGTGTTGGTGGTTGTGGGTGTGTACTTACATTGTAATCGCTATCACAATCAATTAGGTTTGTAATTTTTTAATGGTGGCTGATTTTTGAAAACAGTGTTGACAAACATGAAACTGATAAAGATGTAGCTCTTGAAGGCTTGTAGACCAATAGCTCTTGGTAAGTGTAGATTTTTATCTACACATAAAACTGACCAGACCAAAAAAAAGACATGGCAGCCGCCCGTTTAAATCTACTGCCAGAGGAGTTGCATTGTGTGTGTAGAACTGGAGCTTTTTGTGAGCTACCATGTTTTCTATCTCTGTGTAAAAGATGCTGGAGGCCTCTTATATTATTTGGTGCATCGTTCTTTTCTGATTGAGTTTGGGCGCTCATTCAAAACAGAATTTAGATCTGTAAGAGCTTGTTATTGATTAATCAACTTAGTGATCAAACGTAACTGATATGTGACCACTCGCAGATGAAGTGAAAGACGCTGATCATCTCGTAACAATGGCGCATGTCAGAATCTGGTGATATATATTATACGGTAAATGAGCTGTCAGTTCTCGTAGTTCATGTGTTGGATACTGCATCTGTGGGATGTACTGGAACAAGATCTTACAGGGTTAGCTGCCAGATACCACAGGACACCCTTCAGTGGTCTTGTAGAGTCCATACCCCTGTAGGTTGGAGGTGTTTTGGCAGGACCAATAGCATATTAGGCAGATGGTCATAAGATGAACGCTTTGTTTTCACGCGTCACATGTCCAGAAGGCCTGGTGTCGCTCCACCTCCAACCCTACTGCAAAACCTGCAGGAACTGAGTGAGAATATTCAAGCTGCATGGGATGGATTATTGCAGTACACCATTAGGAACCTCTACAACTTCATGCTGAGACGTCTGGCATGTTGCATTCCCAATAGCATTGCAATTCAACACTTCCTTCCGGGTGCAACTATTGTTTTGATGATGAGTGTATTTTATTCATGAATTTTGAAATTCTTTGCATTGGGTACATTCCTTGTTTGTTCGGCTTTTAGAGCAGGGGAGACTGGGTCTTAGTGGGCTGCAGTCCTTCACAGTTTTGATGATATCCCAGCTCTAACAAACCTCTTGAACCTGCTTATTAACTGCTGAGTTGAATCAGGTGGAAAATCGCTAAGCTGTGCTGGCCTGCACTTGGAGAGCTCTGCCTCAGAGGGCTTGATAAAAACTGTGAGCTTGTTGAATCAGGTGTGCTTTAAAGTTGTGGAAAAAAAAACAGTAAAACGTTAAGCACAGTGGGGTCAGTGTTGAGCAGCATGGCACTGGGGGTCTTCCAAACTGTTCTGAGACCTGTCCGCTCAGGACCCTTTCAGACCCCCAGCCATGTAAAGCAGTGTATAAAGGTGCTCTGGGATCAGGCCTCAGCGGGACGCCCTGGAGGAGAGCAGCCCCGCCCACCTCACTTCCTGTCTAGACAGCTCTAACGAGGTCCTCTTTAACGAGGCTCCCTGACTGATTGCTCTGGGTGGGGGAGGGGGAGATTTTTCTGCACCTACACAGGTACTCTTAGGCTCACAGCCTGAGCAGCAGCTGCAGACTCCAGGTGGCTTTTTTGGAAATCTCTAAACCTGGGCGTTAGTAGGTGGCCACTGTGACATCAGGCATCAGTAATTGCTAAGTGCTTTGTTGTCATATTTAAGTATTATTTTGGAGGATGTGTAACTGAAACTCAATACTTTCAGTCAGTTTTACATTTTACAATTACAAAAACATTTTACTTTTTACTCCGTACATTTTTGTTTAGACTTTCAGAGTACTCCTAGCAAACCAGGAGCTCTTTCTTTTTCCAGTCAAATTCCAGAACATTCTCCTTTAACTTAATTAAACCATCCATAACTTTATTAAACCATTTCATATTTTGGCTGTCAGATGAAATCAGAGGTGAAATTTGAATTTCCCTTTGTTTGTGTGTTTGTCAAATAATAGTTCAAAATAATAGTTTAATTTTAACTACAAATAAAAAAGGAAGAAGACGTATTACAGCAGTACATATTCTGTTATTCATTCAAAGTGCCTGAGCTGCTATGAACCTTTCACATATTTGCAAATAATTCAAAACATGCAACTAAGTAGTTAATATGCAGAAGTTAGAGAACTTTTACTAATCAGTCAAAATGGCCATTAAGAGATTAGATAAAAGATAATCCACTTTCATAAGTAAGGAGAAAGTTAATGAGGAAAAAACAGGAATTCTCAAAACTGGTGTTAGGAAATGTAAAGCTACAGAGAAAATGAGACTCCTAACAACCACCTGGAAGACCTGGTAGATCACCAAAACTGCCCATCAGATAAACAGCTTATAAAGCTTTATCTGTAAGTGAGGGGAGAAAATCAAGCTGCTTCAGATCTGAAAACATCTGCAGGTGTTTCTGTCCCATCCTTTCATTGTGAGAAGACAACACAACACTGTGGGTCTGAAAAGATGTGTAGCTGTTAAGAAGCCCTCACTGAGAAAATAGAGATACACGTCCAGACCTGAACATCACTGAATGTGTTTGGATGGTGAGAAACAGAAAATGTTAAACCGGCTTATGGTGTTGCTTGGTGGTTGCTGGCGGTTGCTATCATATTGCTATTGCTAATGGACATGATATAGACTGCTTTTGTGTTTGTAAACAGAGGGAGGTGTTTGGTTCGCGGAGCTTAACTGAAGGTAGAAAGTGACAGGATAGTGGTGTCAGGTGTAGGAATATGGATCATGTGGATGCCTTCTCCAGGTCTTTAATGGTTTCTCAGCAGAAAACAGGCTGTTGTACATTAATAAGTTAACCCTTAGCCATGGGGTGGGGTCCCGACAGGTGCTCAGTTGGTCAAGGATGTAACTAAATATTACAATAGCCGGACATCTTCATATACCTTGTGGAAAAACCCAGCAGAAATCAAAAATCAGAAATCAACGCTCTATCAACAGAAATACTCATACAAATCTCAAAGGCTTGTAACTCTGTTCATCTCATACAGTTTTATACTTTAATGTCATGTCCAGAAATCTGAATAGCAAGTTTTTTTTATATTACGGACTGATGTACTGCCCTGCTGGCAACAAGGACATAAAACACAGCTACACAACATGTGGGCTATTATAAACAAGTCAGACAAATATGTACTGATGGTAAACTGCACTTGCATGGCTGTGTTAGTAGTGTTAGTTAACTCTTTTTAATTGTTCATTTCATTGCTACTGTTACTCTCTGGGTGTGTAAAAATGCTATTTCTAGTTATTTCATGTTTTAGGGGTGATTTGGTTAACTGTTAGCTGTAGCACTTAGCTGTATGGCTAATGCAGCCCTCAATAAATTGCATATGTAAATATTATCTAAATCTGTTGTTTACATCAAATGCTGCATGTCAGGATGGAAATGACAGAGAGACATCAGGGACATCCATAAACATCTGTGTTTTATGTCAAAAGGCGTCTTCAGTGATGCCACTTTATAAAATTAAGGTTGTTTGTTTTTCCATTCTGTATTCTGGCGTCCAACAAGACGTTTTTTATTGTTGTTCTATGAATCTCACCCGTTTCACTCCACTTGATTTTGCTGTTTTTATGGCAGCACAATGCGCATAAACTGCCAGTGACATAACCATGACATCCACTGCACATTGGTCTATAAGCTGGTTATACAAACTTTTGCGCCCCATTCATTCCTATGGGAATAAAATCATCCTAAGACAATGATTGCATCTGGTCAGAAAGCAGTGGGCAAGCACACCATTCCCACTCAGACCAAACATTCTGAAGTTGGATATGAATGTCGATATCTCAAAAACTGCAGGACAGGTTAGTGGCTGAAAATTTAGCAGAAAAATAAGCATGTACCGTCAGATATCAGTAGTCACTACTTTTAGTAGTCACATGAAAAAAGAATTTGATTTTGTTGTTGTTATTGTACTTTCGGATATCCGTAAGATCGGTCTATTTGGGATAACTACCAAATATGGAAGCCTCTAAATAGGTTACTCTACAGTGAAATTCTGTTTTCATGTTTCATATCGGCTGTGTCCTATAAAAAAGCCTTCGGAAATAAATGCGTCTGCTGCTGGTGGATCATTTTTCCAGTCAGGCACACATACACAAACCTTGACACCACTGCTGCAGCTCCACAGGGAGATGAGAGTGGCCCATAAACACTGCAGTTCACTGCAGCACTGGAGTGTGCTGTGCTCTTAACAAACTGCGCCACTCTGTGGTCAGAAACGCCAGCTACAGTCTGACTTTACAGAACCTGAGTAAAGGAGCTTGACGGTTAGCTGAGTAAGCATTTCGTTTTAGCTTTACTGACATTCATACTCGTGTGGAACGCCATGGCTCACCTCTCTCTCTCTCTCTCTCTCTCTTTCTCTCTCTCTTTCTCTCTCTCAGGGATCTCCCCAACAGTGAAGAAGACTGAGATGGATAGTCCATCTCCTCAGGAGAGTTCTCCACGCCTCGGCAGCTTCACGCAGCACCACAGACCCGTCATCGCAGTTCACAGCGGTGGGGAAACTCTCCTAAGAATTCTACTGATTCTGCATAGTCAGAGACTTTAGGCCAAAGCATTTTCAAAGCTGTTGTGAAACAATGTCTTCTAACCATTAATGGAGTAATGTCCTGTTATGGAGCTTTTAGAGCCTTTTCAGATGTTTGGTTCACCACCACTATGAAGGAATTTGACTCAAGAACAGCACATTTCGCAGCTCTAAAGGATGTACTGTATATCTTGGTGAATTATTTATGCAGAATTTTTTGAAAAATCCCCTGAATTCACATTTAAGATTTACATTTTGCGAGTAAGTACATAAACAGCGTAACACTATGGACTGCTGCACTGCTTACATTTTAGTGCCCCTTACACCAAGCTATGAACCTTACAATAGCTGTGTCTGCAAGTTTACAGTCCACTGAAGTTCTTAGTCTTAGAAGCTTGACCAAGCCAAGACTGTTTACGAGAGCTGTATAAAAACTAGTCTTGTTTGTGTGCACGTCAGCATAGTCTGACTTTACACCATGAAGTGTCTCCTTCAGGATGTGCCTAATGTTAATTCTTATCTCGTTTTGCACGAGGAGCACTGATGACCAACTTTAACGGGCACTGATGACCAACTTTAACGATTTCTTGCATTTGTGCCTTTGGTGTTAATGAGCCGTTTGGCAGTTGTATCATGCTCAGATTTGGACAACTGTATTTATGGAATGTTATTTTGCTTGCTCGTCTGCTTTCAAGCTATAAAGACCCAGGGAACCTAAATCAGTGTTTTCCTTTAAGGTTAATCTTGTTCTTGCAGGTAAACAGCAAACCTTTTAAATAACGTTCCACTGACCAACAAATGGCCGATATTTATCTTCTCCATGTAAACTGGATGGTCCTAATCTTAGGTAGCGCTTCTTTAGCAACCTAAAGCTAACCAGCACAACCAAAATCTAGCAAGCTGGACCACCTGTTTGTAGCTGCCTGTTCATTCAATTATCCAGCATTATTCATTCATTTCTTCCATGGTTCAAACTTGCCCTTATCCCTCCGTTTGTCTTGTTTGTCTGTTCATGTCTGTTCATCTGTTCCTTCCTTCATGCATTGCTTTGTCTGTCTGTCCGTCTCTTTGTACATTGTTTCATCTGTCTGTTTGTCCGTCCGTCTGCATCTGTTGGTCATTCCTTTGCGCTTTGCTTTATCTGTCTCTTTGAGCATCCATCCGTCTGTTCGTCCATTCCTTCGTGTGTTACTTTTTCTGTCTGTTTGTCTGTCTATCTGTCTGCACATCTAAACCTTCACATGTTGCTTAATCAGTCTGTCTGTCCGTTTCTTCACACATTGCTTCATCCATCTGTTCGTTCGTCTATCTGTATATCTGTTCATCTATTCCTTTGCGCAAAGCTTTGTCTAATTGTTTGTCTGTCCATCTGCACGTTTGTGATGTTCGTGACTTTTTTGGTCCAGTTAGTGTCACATAGTGTCATATGAAAGACGGTTAATGGGTGTAGTACTGTATGAGGTTCGGAGCAAGCAGGGTGCCCTTTAGCTACACCCTCATAGTTCTGATTATCGCTCTACTGGATGTTTAATATAATATAATATTTTACTCTGGGTTGCCTGATACTTTAAAACATGCCATGCTCATATTTTTCCAGTTCTTAAATCTGTGTGATAGTCCTCCTTAAATTTGTATCTAAAATGTGTACAGTATTATTAATGCTAATGCAGCACTAGATCAACTCAAACTCCTGGTTCCAGAGTGAAAGTGTCCATATTTGGTGCTGAAAACTGTAGATGGGCTTTGATCCTTGGCAATGGCACAAGCACCTGTTGCTGGGAGACCAAGAGGTCACCCCCTTCTATTTGGATAGGCAGAGCGGCCCTGCTTCTCACCATCAGTCAGCATGATGCCAGCCAATAGCAGCATCTGTTAGTTGTTCTAACAGACATTCTCCTCCAAGCGTGTTGAGCTCCACAGACTGGTTAGCGGCAGTTTGAAAAGATGTGGTAACGCGTGGGTGTTTGGGAGGAGGCATGTGCTAGCATTCAGTCTTCCAACTTGGTATCATTAGTGTATTAAAGGGACACCCAGCTAGCAAGTGGATAGGAAAATGAGGCAAGATTGGTCAGTGCCTAAAATGGAATTTCAAATATCCAATTAAATAAAGAAAAAGATAACACTTTCATAACATAACATATTAAATGTTGACTGAAGTAGTCATTTTGAGTAGGCCAGTCATAAAAAATGTCCTACTGGGCCCTATCATGTCACTACCACTGGCCACACAGCATGAAAACTGTGCGACAGACTGATATCACAGATATTGTCATTAATCACTTAAATTGCAGTGCCAGCCCAGAAACATATCCATGAAATCCATGGTCTGATTGGTTCAGTGCTTTAGCCAGGCCCCATACTTGCGTACTTGAAGTGCACTTGGTCTTTGTTTGTGGAGTTAAAGTAAGTGTCCTCGATTTGGGCGTGTATTGGACAGCCTGCCTAGGCCAGGAAGAGCAGTTAGTATGTGTGCGTGATGAGCTGCTTTATCGCAGGCTGTAGAGCACTATGCAGACAGCAGTGCTCTCTGTGACAGGTAATTGTTTCTGGGACAATGAGGAGTAATCTGTTGTCTGGCAACGCTCCACTGTCTGCACAACTATGCTACAACAATTAGCGCCGCTGTTCAAATGAACTGGTGGAGCATTGCCACCATATGTCACCGGGAGAGGAGCGTTAGCGCCGATATTACAGCTGTCGCAATGAATTATGGAAATCAGCGTCACTGTAAATTGTTCATTTCCAGAAGGATTAGGAGAATAGAGATCTTAGACGCTTGACAGCCCAGCAAAAGACATTCATTATGTGGTGCGGGCTGTTAGGTGATCTCAGATGGGTGGCGCACGCATTGCGTTGTCATGTACAAATGCAATTTTCCCACTGTAAACTCAACAAACATGTTGCTCTGCCATACGACTACAGAGTAAAGCTTATTGTTCAACTTCTACAATTAACCCTTTAAACTTCTCTTAATGGCGTACTCTCATACCTTACACGTTAGTTTTGTAATAGTTACAGAATAATTAATTTCTGATTAATTTATAGTAACAATTCATAATAAATCACTTGTTCTGTTATTTGATTAGTTCTATTTTTTATGCTATTTTACATAATGTATGTTCAAATCTTATAGCACCTAAAGGAGCTTTTACTTTAGTTTTAGTCAATATTTTGTTTGTTTTTTGTATGTTTTATATTATATGTTATTTTATTAAATTATTAATAATTATTATTACCAGAAAAGGTTTTTTTATTGATTTATTTTTGGTAACTTCCTAATTATTAGAAGAAGATCAGAGCATTCGTTTGTTAATTTGTTATGTATTGATTTGTATTGTAATTTAAACATTTACCTGAAGCCACACTGGTTTTATATTATTGAAAACATTGATTTGAACAGTAGTGTGCATCATCACAATTTTTAACAAATTAAACCAACATATGGCAGCAGTTCATGTAAAATATTATATTAATGTGTACCTAATTGACACATGTAAAACTTGGCAACAGCATACAAAACTACAGCATATATAACAGCAAAACTCTTACATGATATATAGACAAACATATTGTCTCTGCCAACAAAGTCTTCTATATCTGTATCTTCGTGTAACACGTTAGTAGTGGTGGACAGTAAGGAAGTAAATGTAATTGGTTACCAAAGTTTTTTTTTGTTTTTTTGGATCTTTTTACATTTTGAGTGACATTTCTTGCTTTTTACTTTTACTGGAGTAATAGTTTAGCTTGTGTATCTCTACTTTAACTCAACTGCATGTTTTTTTTTATGCTTTGTCCACCACTACACTTTAGTAACACTTCTCTGTGTGAGCGGACCCTAGGTTATTGTCATTATGTGAGATGGCATTAGCTGGTATCTGAGTGTTGGACTTTTGTTGGAAACTTAGTGCTAAGTAAACGAGCACTGTACTGGGTCAATACCCAATACCAGTATTGGTAAAGTGCATCCCAGTGCATATCAGTGGTAACCCTAGTTACCTTTTTTAAGGTACATGTTTTTGTTCTGCCAGCAACTATATAATTGCATGAAACAGTACATATACCTCTTATAAGGTTAGGTGAAATGAATACATGCAAATGGGTATACGAGTTTTGACTTTAAAATGTGTCTATTAAAAACTGAAACTGAAAACTGAAATCTGTCTTTTTGGTGTTGACTGTCCCGCAGGTATCTCTCGGAGTCCGCACCCGTCTTCGTCGCTGCATTTTTCGCCTACCCCAATCCTGCCCCAGTCCACCTCTACCTACTTCCCACATACGGCCATCCGCTATCCCCCCCACCTCAGCACGCAAGACCCGCTCAAGGACCTGGTCTCTCTGGCCTGTGACCCGTCCAGTCAACAGCCCAGCCCGGTAAGTTTGCTTGTTCAATCAGGAGCAAACTCAAGTAAAGTGGGCTAGTAAGCTGACTCCTACTTTTCCTGCACTAACACACCTGATCCAGTTAATAACATAATAATGCTATAATGCAGAGGAAGCATTAAAGGGGAACCCCACTGATTTTGGGAGCATTCCCACATAATTAAATGGTTAAATTAAAAAGTTAATTAAAAGTCATTGGGTCAGAGTGGGCTGGTGTGAAATGCTCCGTTCTAGAGAAGTTACCAAGTCAGAATTGTTCACAGTGGTGGTAATAGGAACCAGACGTCCACCTGTAAAAGCGTCCTTACATAATGTTATTACATGAAATGGCTATGAATATTCTGCCTGTTGTGTGTGCCATTGTTTTATGATGTTTTTTAATCCATTCGTGGTGGAGGGGTATTTGAAGGGTGTTGTAAGGCAAAAGGAAACCTTTTTTTCACCTCAAATATTACATGTAGGTTTATCACCACCACTGTGAAGAAGTCTTTTTCTCTACACTGAAAAAAGTTTTCTCTACAATGAAGCTCTATACGTCCAACTACTCAATGACCAGAATATGCACAAAATGAAAGGAATAGTGAAGTTCCCTTTTAAATATGCTTTTCTTCTACCGTATTGTTATTCCCCAATACTGCTGTAGTGGTCTTTTTGATGTGTAAAGAAAAAGTGATCTAACAGTGCATAAATACACATAAATACATCACATGAATACACAGTCATCTGCAAAGGTTTAAGTGTAAGTAAGCAGACATGTTGTTTACAGAGAACACACTTCTACACACTTTAAAGGGCCGAATTGTAAGATGTTTAGTCTAAAATGTTCCAAAATTAACTAAGATTATCAACAGAATGAGAAGAACAGTTTTAAAGGTGTTTGAAAAGATTTCTGTGTGTCATGTAACCATCTAGCCCCGGCTGGTAATACCACTTTGTACTTCAAGAGGTGATAGTGAGTCAGTGTAGCATGGAGTTGAATCAGTCCAACATGAGAGGATCAAGATGTAGCAGTGCAGTGTATTCTAACCTCGGGTCGGTCATGTTGAAAGTCTAGCTCCCGGTTATCATTTCAGGACAGGTAGCCAGTGAAAGAAACATTAAACACAACAATGGTTGAAAGTACCTGCAAGCGACTGCTGCTTCCCGCTCTCAGCAAGAAACCTCAATGTGGCCTCTGCAAAAGTTATGGCATATTTGCTAATGTATGTTTTATGCCTTTATCTTCTACAGTGGATGTGTTAACTTATTTTCACTTCAACAAATCAAATCAATAAAGCATTTACATTGACTGGACCAATAAAGGTAACAGGCCCTTCCTGAGTTGTGGGTGTGTTACACCAAGGAAAACTGTGTAAAAAAATGTGTAGGGCAGGGGCCTCACAACTTCATACAAGCTCTTGTTTGGTAAGGCTGTCAATGTAAGTAAACAGATTAGCAGGCTTCTAGTTACGTCAATTCTGACGCATAATAATAATAAAAATAATGTAAAAATAAATAATAATTCTAATACTACTACTACTACTACTACTACTAATAATAATAATAATAATAATAAATATTTATTTATAGAACATATTTGGCAGTTTTACAAATGGATGATGAACCTGGGTGATAAATTCTACTGCTATGACAGTAGTACAAGAAACTATGAGTGAAACTATGAAATGAGTGGCCCATATATATATATATATATATATATATATATATATATATATATATATTGTCGCTGTCCAAATAAAAACATGTATCTCCATTTTTGTTGATTTTTACTTTTATGCCTCATTTGATCACATGAGCTGCTATTTACACTGTGTGGAAATTTCATGAAGAATGGACCAACAGAAATGGCCCAAAACTGCCTGGAAAGACGTCTGGTTCCATTGACTTCCATTCAAATTAAATTAGGTTTTTGGCCTCTCCTGTAAAGTTGCCATTTTGGAGATACCTGTTTTTCTTTGGACAGCGACGATATATATATATATATATATATATATATATATATATATATATGTATACAGCTCCATTTACTATGTAGGTGCCAGTTACAGACAGTAGTCCATCTGTTTCTCTGCATACTTTGTTGGCCCCCTTTCACCCTATTCTTCAGTGGTCAGGACCACCACAGAGCAGGTATTATTTGGGTGGTGGGTTATTCTCAGCGCTCCAGTGACACTGACGCGGTGGTGGTGTGTTAGGGTGTGTTGTTGTGTGTGGTACATGTGAATTAGACATAGCGGTCCAGTGACACTGAGGTGTTTAAAACTCCAGCAGCACCGCTGTGTCTGGTCCACTCACACCAGCACAACACACACTAACACACCACCACCATGTCAGTGTCACTGCAGTGCTGAGAATGATCCAGCTCCAACATAATACCTGCTTTGTGGTGGTCCTGCTGGGATCCTGACCACTAAGGAACAGGGTGAAAGGGGATAACAAAGTATGCAGAGAAACAGATGGACTACAGTCTGTAAATGTAGAACTACAAAGTGTTCCTATATGCAAGTGGAGCTGCTAAAATGGAGAATGAGTGTATATATATATATATATATATATATATATATATATATGTAATTCACTTTTATTCTACAGCAATTTGCTAACCTTCTATGATTAGCCATGACTAAACTTTGACTGGTAGTGTGTGTATATATATAATAAGAACACCCCCTTGTTTCTACACTCCGTATCCAGTTTATCAGCTCCACTTACCACATTGGCTCCATATATGTAGTTCTACAATTACAGACTGTAGTTCACCTGGTCAGGACCACCACAGAGCAGGTATTATGTTGAATCTGGATCATTCTCAGCACTGCGGTGACACTGATGTGGTGGTGGTGTGTTACTGAAAATAGCCCACCAACTATTTGTATTTGAACTAAGTGTAGAACTACAGAGTGTGCCTATATAGTAAGTGTAGCTGATAAAATGAACAATTAATGTAGATATAGGGAGGTGTTTTTATATATAGTAATATATAAATATGTTTAATATGTAACATATACAGTATGTATAGTAATAGAAACAGAAGGAGAATAACTATTGGACCTAGAATATCATCTCTGTAAGTAAACATCATATCTTTGAACTATAACTTAAGAGCAAAGAGAAAGAACATTCCAGTCTTGTAGCATTGTTTTATTGTAGGTTATTTTGGACAATTTCTGTTTGTCCATTAGCCATGAAATGTGTGCACACTGTAAAGGACAACTGGTGTTTTCCAGTGATGTGAATAAAGAGCTAAATGGCTTGTGGGGGTGGAAGATGGGAGTTACACTGCAAACTATTAGACTGCTAATGTTTCGCCTCAAAGTGATTGGATGGCTTCATTTCCTCCTCTGCCACCGTACCAAACAGCAAGGCCAGTAAATCTGTATTTTATATAGCTGTGAAGTGTATCTATTTGAATTATATATTTTTTCATCTTCTTATATCAGATGGGTTTATTAATTCCTTCTTATTTGACTTAATGACTATCCATCAAAGAAGAGCAGCCCATAGCACCTTACACACATGTATGAGGTCATACAGAGTAGGTGGCTGTATGTATATGTTTTTACATGTGTTTCATTGTAATGGTGAAAAAAGATTATATATTTATAATAATAATTATTAATTCTATATAATTTAAATACAATTGTCCAACAATTACTCCCTCACTGTCATGGCAAATTATTAAGAAACACTTAGTTTCAGTCACAGATGCTCTGTTTACACATAGATGGAGAGTCTTTAGCATGTAAAAGGCTAATTCCAACAGTTTTAGGGAGTCATCTAGAGTGGTTTGGTGTAAATGGCTAATTGTGTATATGTTTATGTAATTGTGTGTGTTTTTAGGGACCATTTTGCCTCACAATGCCCTGCCCGTACCCCTCCACCAGGACATTAGGCAATGTATTTATGACCATTTCATATAGTAACTTTCTGTGAGGGAGCTTTTAGAGGTGGACATCTAGTTCCATATCACCACCACTGTGAACAATTCAAGTTTCTCTAGAACAGGGCATTTCACACTAAACCACTCTGAATAACTTTGTTTACATCCCTCCAGTTGCACCAGTGATTCAGCCTTTAAATACTGACACCTTAAAGTACTCCAGTACCCGTTGAGTGCACATTTGTGACTTTGTAGGAATCATAAACATGATGTATTTGTATTGTGAATACATAGAGCGTGGAGGATTGTAACTCATGCTTGTGTGTGTGAGATGAGCATTGAAACACTAACGTGTCTGAGTATAGCTGCTGTAACCTGAGCCCAAGCAGCTCAACCACAGACATGTAGGAGCATACAGACCTGCCAGCTCTGATTTCCCTTGATTCTCACTTCTCCATAACCACACACACATACAGCTCCCACTCTGAGACTGAAACATTTAGACATCTGTCTCCAAACCAGTGTGGACCCACAAACAGTACCGTCCAGAGGTCCATACTTCAGTTATTGCTCAACAAGGCCTTTAAGTACAGGGTACAAACATTTCAGGAGATATTTCTGAGCGGATGAGAGTTTGTAGGACTATAGTTGATTAAAAGCTACAGAGAAAATGGAACTCCTAATAACCGCCTTGAACACCCGGTAGACCACCAACATTGTCCCCTACAGATAAACAAGTTCTAAAGATCTTCAAAGCTTTCATCTTTGAGAGGGAAGAGAAGATAAAACTCCCCTCTTGCTTTAGATCTAAAAACATATACAGGTGTTTCTGTCCATCCTTCCATTGTGAGAAGAAATCAGTATGGGTCTGAAAGGATGTGGAGCTGTTCAAAAATCCCTCACTGAGAAAAGGAGATATACACATCAAATAAAGAAGCTACTGGTGTTCTCAGAACAATGGTCTGACCACCCCAGAGTCCAGGCTTTGTATGTGTTTGGGATTACTTAGACAGGGAGGAGCAGAAAATGCTAAACCAACTTCTCAGACTGAACTGGAGAGGTGTGTCTGTGTCTGACAGGGAGGCAAGACTGTTCTATTTTAGAAAGTTACAAACAGATCTCTATGAAGAGCAAAAATTTTTCATCTGAACTGAAAGATCAGCTGCTATTGAGGCAGTACATATATGAACTGCCTTCTCCTCCAAACATCCTTCTACTTAAGAAAACTAATGAAAGCATACGCAAGTATCTAGGCATAGAACTTTATTGGTAGCAGTTATTTCAACCTTGGTACCAAGGTGCTCCACGGTGACTGTCATTTGGCTTTCTTATATCATCCTGTGGGTTAACCTAGCAACAAACGTTCAACTCCACTACACCTCTTGACATTAACGTTATGGTTGTTTACTGAGGTAAATCTAACACAGTGCTCACCCACAGATGAACTGCATAAAATAGAATACTCTGCTCCTCATGACCACACAAAGCAACTTCTTAACTCCTACTCCTCCTGTTCCACCTTCAGTGGTGTAATAGCCACCAGAATGTAATTGCTGCAACACCTTAAATGTTGTAACAGGCGCCAGAATATAACTGGTGCACCATTTAAGGTGGAATGGGATCATTCAAACAAGAAGCTGGTTAATTGGGATCATCAGCCTTGTCCTGACCACAGACAACGCCTGCTTTTGTCCTTGAAATTCTTGCGTTCTTATGACTTTTAAACAAGAAATTATAGTGCTCGATGAAAGCTCCTTGTGCTTTCTCCTTTGGATATGAGCAACTGAAAACGACACAAACCATAGGCGTTTTGAGAGCTTGTTTATTGCACTTCCTATTTAGAAAATAACCTCATACCTCCATCTCTAGTTTGTGCCACAGCAATGCAGTGACGTGATATCATTTGCAAACAACCCGGACCTGATGAAAATCACCTTATATAGAATTATAGAAGCTTTTGTTTATTGGTACTGAGAATGATTACACAGATACAGGGAGATGGTTCTAGATCTAGGCCCAAGTTAAGTTTGCTACTGCTGCTGAGTTTACAAATTACTAGGTGCAGAGAAAGATGTCACTGCAAAAAAAGAAAAACCCCTGACTCTGAAAAAGGCCTTTTTGCTGTCCACAAGGCAGAGAGAGCAAGAGTGATCAGACAGAAAGAGAGAGAGTGCAGAAAATTTGAAGAAGGAAGTGCAACCAACTTCTAAGACTGAACTGTGGGGGTGTGGCTGCATATTTCTATGAGTAGCTGAAAGTGAGTCTCCTGAATAGGATGGAAGCTGTAATAAAGGTAAAGAGGGGAAGAGTGGACAACTAAACACTGGAACATCTGATGTTATACTTAGCTGTTTAGGCTTTCGTGTAAAATGACTTTTTAATTACTCTGTAAAGTGAATAACTTGTACATAACGGCCATTATGACTGGAAGTTAAATAAAGCAAGGTGGCCTCTGAATTGGCTGATCGTCCACATTTGGAGTAGCCTCTAGTTCCTCCAGCTTCACACTGCTGCTGCTGCTGAGTTTCCTAGGTCCAGTCTGACAGAGAGAGAGAGAACCCCCAGAGTCAGAAAAAAAAGCCCTTCTCAATATCCGCAAGGGAAAGAGAGGGTGAGAGAGATCAGACAGAAAATGAGAGAGAGAGAGAGAGATAGAGAGAGAGAGAGAGCAGGGGGTTTAAATTTGAATTTGAAGAAGGAAGGAGATTCCCGTGTGCCTGGCAGCGCTGCTGACGCTGGCACAGAGAGAGGGAATGAAATAGAGAGGGAGAGAGAGAGATTTGTCAGGTTTGCCCCGTGGCAGGCAGGCTTGGCTCGTTCTGCAGACTCATTGAAATTCCCCCTACTGCAGTGCGACTGCAGCCAGCCAGTCACAAAGGACAGACGCAGCGGCCCACAATGCCGCTGACTCACTCAGCAACTATTGTTGTACGGGACAGTGAGTGTGCAGTCCTGGGGATGGATGGATAAGCTGTGAGAGAGAGGGGAAGAGACAGAGAGAGAGAGGGAGAGAACGATGGATGACGGCTGCCTGCCAGAACAGTGCCCAGAACATTACTCTGTCTCTCTCACATAACTGCTGACGCAGAGAGAAAGAGAGGCAGAGCGAGAGGGACTCGACCACACTTAAGTTTCACCCAGACCTTCTGGACCGAATCTTTAATTACAAAACACACTGGAAAGCCATAACACCCTCCAGCCTCACCCTGATTTAGCCGCACACTGACTAATGGGGAAAGGAAGGGTAAACATATGGCAAGTGACTGCGTTCAGCAGCAAACAAGAGAAGGGATATAAATAGAAGCAAAACAAGAGTTACCACTGGCACTGCTCTTCATCGCTGGAGATGCTGTTGGCGAGTAAAGGGATGAGGATGTTTAATGCGGAGCTCAATGGTTTTTCTCTAGACCGGTAAGGAATGAAGAGGGAGGTGGATATTTCCTGGTGATGTGTTGCCTCTGTTGTGCGCAGCGTGGACGTGACATGTTTTGGACATGACATGGACATGTTTGCATCATCCTACTAATTTTTCCTTTAAATGCAATTAATACTGCAACAGAGCAAACTAGTGCCAGCAGGCAGTAACATGAACCTTGCATATTTACATGTGTTTTATCATTCAGTAATAGCCCAGGGCAATCTTTTTCTCGCTCTGCTTGAGTAGCAAGGACTGCTTCTTCGAATGAGTTAAGGCGCTAGCGCTAACTGGTGCAGTCATTTTCTACATAAAGTATTTTCTCCTTGGTGGATGATGTGGTAACATGTTAACTGGTCAAGAAAACTCTGATAACAGAGTCAAATATCTTTTTATTGTTTTTAGCTCTAGCTAGCACCAGCTGGAGCAGTGTTACAGCCTGGTTGGTCCGCAATGGAAAAAAATAGACATCCGCACTCTGAAGTATTCTAACCCTTACTTTTCCCTAAACTAAACCAGGAGAAAACAAAGGCAGGCAGTAGTAACCCTGTGTCCCCAGTAAGAGAGAGATGTCTCTGAGTAGCCACGTTAGCTCAGCGTTTACAGTATACTAAACAGTAAGCTAAGACATTTTCAACAAGCAACAATAATGCTTATTAGCAATACAATAACTGCCAGGCTCTTACACAGACACAGCTGTATAGATGTAGCTCTGAAAGACTCTGAAAGAATGCAACAGAAACTGCTTCAGAACCAAGAACATGTCCTTTTTAAAAAGTGGCTCCCCCTGGTGGTGATTTAGTGCAGCCCCCGCTAACAGTTCTACAAATCAAAATAAGAGAAGACAGACACACTACGAAAACATACACCATGACCCGTAGGGTTCTCTGAGAGTGGCAGCACAGTCATAAAGGCACTTGCATTTCATTTTAGCAAAGTATGATACATATACATACTTAATATTGTACACAGTCAAAGGGATTCCTGGTATTATTAGCCTAGATGATTGTTTGTGGGGGCATTGTTGGGGTTAAATGCCTAAAGGCATGATCAGAGGTACACAGTCACTCAGGGGAATAGATCCCATGACCGTCTGGTTGTTGACTCACCTTACTTACCCCTAGTTCCCAACCAAGACCTTTTTCTGTATGTGGATGAATCAAGGCATCCAAAACCGTAACTCATTCCAGTCAGTATAATGCAGCGTCTGTAACCATGTTAGATTAAGGGTTCGCCAGTGTGTTAGTAAGGTATTGGTAGGTGTATCCTAGTCTCAGCCCTATAAACCTGTAGCGGTTAGTGACAAGTATAGCTAATAAAGAGAAGCAGGGCGAGAGAGAGCAGGATAGAGAGAGCGGGAGAGTGAGAGAGAGCAGCTGATTGTGTTTGTACATGCCGTGGAGCTCCTGGCTTACTGTTGCTCTCTCTTTCTCCTGCAGCTGAATGGCAGTGGTCAGGTGAAGGTCCCCCCTCACTACATCTCCTCTCAGATGCTGGCCCCTCCGCCTCCCCCGGCCCTGCCCCGCCTGACGTTGCCCCCTGACTCCAAATCCAGCACCACCTCTGCAGACGCAGCATCCAGCTCACCCACCTCCCCCAGTAAGTGGGTCATAATGACACCCGTTCATCCAGCCGTCCATCCGTTCGTCTCCCTGCCCTGGCCAGCCTTATAGGGCTTTGGCTGAGAGATGTGTGTCAGGCTTTCCCCTTGGCAGTCAGTCTCAGACTGTTCTGCAGATGTACTGCTTAACGCTAAGCTTCGTTCTCAGGAATTCGAGAAGCAGATTATTGCTGTAATTGTACAATGGCAATGAAATTCCATTGAGTTCCGTCCAATAACTTTTGACCCTTCAGCAGCAGCAGACAAAAGTTAGGGAAGTCCAGACACAGGAACAGGCATAGCTAAGCTAGCTAGCTGCATTATAAAGACCCAACACCCCAGCGTTCTCTCACACAGTCGACAGTCAGTTTTAGAGTGTTTAGAAAAAGAGCTGATAAACCAAATGAACCAGCGTGAATGGGTGCAGAGCGTTCTAGAACAATGTAAAGAACACTGTAGAACAGTATGGATGGGGGGAACAGCCTAGAATTGTGAGGAACATTCTAATACAATGTGAATCAGCAGAAAAGATTGTAGAATAGTGTGAAGAACATTCCTAAACAGTATGAATAAGGGGAGAACATCATGTATGTATGCACCAAATGTCAAGCCAATAGAATAACCCTTTATGCTGTGTAGAAACACCAAACAGGTTGGAAGGGTGTGAAGAGCATTCTAGAGTAGTGTGAATAATGGGAGAACATTGTAGAAGAGTGCGAATGAATGAGAGTGTGCCAGCATTTTTTGAATGGGCTGGGGGGGTACATTATAGAGCAGAGTGAATGAAGGGAACAATCTGGAACAGTGTGGAAGAACATTCTAATACAGTGAAGGGACAGAGAACATTCTAGAACTAAGTGTATGAGTTGAAAACATTCTAGAACAGTATGGTTGATGGGAGAACATTCTTGAACAATGTGACTAAGGGGAGGACATTCTAACAAACAATGGGGCAAACATTTAACAGTGTGAAGAATGAGAAAAGTGTGAAAGGGCGAAAACATGCTAAAACTTGTGAATGTGAATGTGAGGAGGACATTGTAGAGCAGGGTGGAAGAAGTGAATATTCTTCCACAGCATGAATAGGGAGAACATTCTAGGACATGAACATATGGGTGAATATGCTTGAATACCATTTATGGGGAGAATATTCTAATGCAGTGTAAATCAGCAGATAACATTCAAGAATACAGTGAATAACATTCAGGAACATTGTGAATGAGGTGAGAACATCATGTATAGCACCAAAAGGGTTCTGGTAATGTTACAATATCAAGCTTATAGAACCATTTTCAAAAATACAACATGTTCTCCATCAATCTTAAGAACTGTTTCACCATGCGAAGAACCATTTAGTCATGGTTTTCATGCTTCTATATAGAAACATTGTCTCTACTAAAGAACCCTTGAGGAACCATCTTTTTTGAGACTGCATTGTATGTGGAACAGTTAACCTGAGCTCCTGCACACACCCAGAACAGCCAGATGCAGATGGACTGCTATGATTGGGACAAACTGCTTCTCAGAGCAGGAATGCTGACCCACCGTTGCTTTCTGCCTTTCGTATTGGGTAGCAGTGCATGGACAGTGTGTTCTTACTTTAAGAAACTTGATAAATTATGCCGCATTGTCTTTGGCTACTGAGGCTCATAAGCCGCCGTGCTCTTTAGATGACGAGGCAGTGGGCCATAGAGGCCCTCATCCATTAATCATGCTAATTTCATTAAGAAATGCTGAGGGGAGCTCGGCCTGCGCTGGGCCCGGCACTGCCGCTGCAGCAACCATGATCAATCCTCTGGCGTGTGGTCTCATCATCTCACCCAAACACGATTAGACCGTCTGCCTGCTCCTTCAGCTGAGACGCTGTTTAATAGTTATGGATTCCCAATGAGCTTAGTTTGATGTGAATGAATGTGAAGATTTCAGCCTCTGGAAAAATACAGGCCTAAAAGAAGCGAATGAAGCAGGCGCCTGAGATTTCCGATTTAACAATCAATCAAACAGCGTCTATTCAAGAAGCTTTTCTTGTTCTTTTTTTAGGGTGGGATTCCCTGCGAGAGGCGCGGATAAACACGGCTGCCTTTTTAATTACTCAGCTCAGTCAACTGGCTCGGATTAGAAGACATTAAAGCGTGTTTTCATTAACGAGGCGCTGGATTTGTATAACGAGATATTATTACATGCAGGGAAAGCGTTTTGATTCTCTGCGCTAATTCTGTTTACTGTCAGAGTGGTCTCGCAAGCTGTCGTCAGGGAGTCTGGTGGGTTTCATCAGAGCCAGTTCAAGAAGAGCCTCCCATTATACCAAATGGAAGGCAAAAAAACTGCTAGAGGCGCATTAAAGTCCTCAGTGAAGGGGAGTTTTAAATGGCTGGATATATTAATTAAATGTTTTTTTATGCAGAGATTTCTTAGATTTTTAGAAAACAGGTAAATATATTACAACAACAAACAAAAGAAAGCCTTCCAGTGTCTTCCATTTTCTACAACAGACAGGTTTGGAGCAGTGGATTGCTAGCATAACTGCTAAATCAACAGCCCGTTTTGAGAGAAAGGGGTAATTTCATCCAGAGGTACGGGGGGGTGGGGAGCCACAGGGGCACTGGTCCTAGTTAAAAAGTGATTGGCAGCTTAAGTGCCCCTCTGGCGTCACTCACCACCTACTGAAATGCTTGTTACGTAGAGCTAAACCATCTACAAATTATATTGCATGTTGCAATCATTGGGGTCCAGGCAGCCCACGCTAACAGGCTTATATATGCAGCCAGTATAAGCCTGTTAGCATATAGAACACAAATGATGGTCTCTGTTTAGAGTTCAGGAGAAGGCAAAAGCAAATGCCTGCTAAATTCCATACACACCTTTTGGCCTTGGTATGGAAAGCAATAGATTATTAACAAATATGTACCTAGAAAGCAGCACAATTATGACACAACCTACCTGTAAATTGGCATAGTGGATGAACACAGTTAACTGAATCTTCTTTACCAGTCATTTCTTTCCCTGTATTTTATTCGTTTCTTTTTCATGTTAAAATCAGTGAAATGTTCTCCAGGTTGTCCACTGTTGTTTGGTTCCTTAACTATCCTGCTGCTTGCAGGTTTACATGTTTGAATATGGTAGGTTTGAAATGATTGGTCGTAATGTTTACGGTGTCTGCAGCTGAATGTAAAACTCACTGTATAAAGAATAATATGAATAGGATAACAATCTTGTAGTAGTAGTATTTATGGAGGTTTTATTACTCGTAGGGATTTACATTGCCCCAGAACAGAAACTATTGTGTTTTTAGGTGGGGGCATAATGGGACCCATTATGCCCCCACCTAAAAACACAATCCACAGTCACTGTATTTGACTGACATGCAGACTTATCAGCCGCAAACCATTTTAGTGTGAAGAGCTAGTTATCAAAATGGCATTAGAACACACAAATATATTTAGTTTACTTGCTACTATTAGTATTATTAATAATAATAATAATAAGAAGAAGAAGAAGAAGAAGAAGAAGAAGAAGAAGAATGATCATTATTGTTGTTTTTGGTACTGTTGCCAATCCTTGGCAATACTAGTATTAGTAATACTACTAATAATAATGGTCTTTCATTGGTCATGTACTAGTGCTTGGTGACTAGTTGCTTGGTGGTTTAATGGTGCACAGCGCCACCTGCTGCTTGTCTCAGATGAACACATGCTGAAAACTTTACATGATTTTGTCAGGCTGTTGCTTATTAAACACAACTGCTGTCTTTCACCATTTGCTTTAGTATAGTAGTATGTAGTACTCCTGTACTCCTTTACTATATAATGTATATAGTACAGAAGTGCTGGATACAGTGTATTCGTTTTTGACATGCAGTCTTTACTTTTTTCCACAGCTTAGACAGTGCTGACCACTGTCCTGATTAACATTATGTTTGTCTCTGTCTCTCTCAGCATACTCTGCTCCCGGGACACCACCTGCCAACCGCTCCTTCGTAGGAATTGGCTCTCGAGACCCTGCTAGTCTGTATCAGGCTCAGGTATGGAAATATCTCATCACAACCACACCTGGCTGCTTAACCAAAGTCTGTCATTGCAAGGAACCATCCAGAGCACTATATATGGACACACAAGATGCCTGTTGACTTTATTCTTATAAAATTCTTAGAAACAGAGTATGTATTCTCATCAAGCACATTGTTAGGAACACCTCGCTGCTTATACACTCATTGTCCATTTTATTAGCTCCACTTACCATATAGCAGCACCTTGTAGTTCTACAATTACTGGCTATAGCCGTTCTGCTTTTCTGCAGACTTTGTTAGCATGTTCTTCAATGATCAGGACCCCTACAGGGCCACCATAGGGCAGGTATTATGTGGTTGGTGGATCAATGCTACTAACTGAGTGAGAATAGTCCACCGACCAAAACTAGTCGGCCAACAGCATCCTGTTGGGCAGTGTCTTGTGGGCATGTGTATGACCACTGATGAAGTTCTAGAGGGTCTAACACAAACTGTGCAGCAACAGCTACAGCTATTATTTCTTCAGCCGCAGCTGCTGTCTGATCCACTCAACACACACTAACATGCCACCCCCACCAGCAGTGCTGAGAATGATCCGCCACCCAAATATTACCTGCTCTGTGGTGGTCCAGTGGGGATCTTGACCTTTGGAGAACAGGGTAAAAGGGGGCCAAAAGTTTGTGCAGCATATTTTTACCAAAGGTAAAATTCAGATTCAGACACATCTATTGGTTTACGAATTAAATATACTGCATTATATAAACAAAATCATTTATTTTGCCAAAATGTTACACATTATATTCAATGCATAAATGATGCACACATTCATAGCACTTTTTTATTTTCTGCATATCGTTTAAATACCTATATCCTCCTTCCCTTTATGCTGCTGCACTAACTAAAATGTCATATATTATACATTAAAAGACAGTAAATAATGAGCCATTTTTCAGAATGTTTCATTTTAATGACTTTTTTTTTTAATTCACAGAAATATGGGCAGTATAAAGCAATATTTGAGTTCCCATCCTCGTGTTGCGGTCTAGGGTGGTTTGCCCTTGTGTTTGAGATAGGGAAGCTACACCTCTGTGTTCAATTATGGATCAGAGGAGTAAAGTCGCTGTCTGCCACGCACACTCTCCAACCTCGCACATCAAACACTGCCGTAGTGGAGAGGAAGCCTCATGTAGTTTTCTCTACTCAGATAAGACGCATTCATAAAACCTTGCCTGGGGCAGTGGATGCAGCATAATTTAAGATTTATTGATTCTTTCCCAGCTTTCTTTTTAACTTCAGATATAAGCATTGACTTGCTGAGGTTTCCATCTGCTTAGTCAGGTTCTATATAATCTCAGAACCTAAAACCCCTACCAGGCTAGCAAGGCAGTTAGCATATCTGCAACGGCATTTTTAAAAACCCACCTGCCCAAAAATGTGCAGCATTCACATTTACCATTCCCTGTGTGAGTGGACTCAGTCATGAGGATGGTCAGTGCTTCAGTTCACATCACGTTTGACCATGCAGCACCATACAGCGAAAAAGTTAGAGACTCTTCGTATAATTTTCTGGCAAAAAAAACACAATTATTCATTTTCTTCAGGAGATGAGGAGATTATGAGATAATCCAAGTAAGGAAGGAGAAAGTCACATAAAAAAATGAGATTTCAAAACTGGCGTCCCATGTATGGTTTAAAATTACAGAGAAAATGGGACTCCTAACTACCACCTGCAAAACCTGGTAGACCACCAAAACTGTCCCCATCAGACAAACCACACTTAAAGCTTTCATCATTGAGAGAGAGAGAGAGAGGTGAAAATCAAACACCACTCTTCAGATCTGAAAACATCCTCAGGTGTTTTTGTCCATGCCTCCACTGTTAGAAGACAACTCAATGCTATGGCTCTGAAAGGACATGTAACTGTCAAGAAGTCCTGTTGAGTTTGTAATAGGGACTGGTTTGATCATGAATAGCAGAAAATGCAGCAACTTCTAGTTGTGGCACTGGAAGCTGAAAGTGAGCATCCTAAAAAGGTTTTAAAGTAAGAGGGGTGTGTGCATTAGATGTCACTGTATCACTTTAAAGGAGAATTTCACCTAACTTCTGAATTACTCAGTTCTTGAGATTTTTGGGGTGTTTTGATGTAAAATGGTTTATTATTGAGAAACGTGGCCGACACAGATTCACAAAAAATTGAGATGTCCATGTATGATTTATACTCTTTTCCTGATGTTCAAAAATGAACAGAGGTAAATTTGAATAACTTAAGTGTGGTACTTGATTGACTGACAAGACTAAAGATGGACAGAGTTTCCAGCGAGTCCTGGATCTTATTGCTAGCCCTCGGGTAACCGGAGAAACAGACCCCAACATCAGGCTCCACACCTATTTTTGTTTTGAGGCGTCCATGTTTTTAGTGTTATCATGAATGTGATCAGCGAGTAGTCAGTTGTACAGACTATAAACTACAGACATCTCATGGTTCTGCACCTCGAATTCTTATGTTGATTTACTGTTTGAATAGCAGTCACCTGGTAGCGCAGTCACCTGACAGCAAGACAGGCCTGTGTTCAGTTCCAGGCTGGCGTGTCCAGGGTCCTTTTTGAGTGAAGTTTGCATGTTCTCCCTGTATCTGTGTGGGTTTCCCCCTGCAGTCCGAAGACATGCAGTCAGGTGAATTGGAGATGGTGGGAGTGTGTGTAAGTCTGTGTGTCTGCCCTGCAGTGGATTGGCGGCCTGTCCAGGGTATTTCTGGGATAGGCTGGGATAGGCTCCAGCACCCCCTGTGACCCGAAAGGATAAAGCAGTTTAGAAGATGTGTGTGTGTATTTGGATACTTGAACGTTCTGACCTCTCCCTACACTGTAACAGACAAATCCATTTCTGAGAAATAATGACTTTTACTGTAATTCAGCTACTTTAATTAATTATTACAACATACAGTATATACTATAATATTAACAAAATAAAGAAAGAAAGAAATGCAGATAAATTTGCGTGATATTTCTGTACATTAACAGCAGTATTAAAAACAGTGAAACTTTACGGAATCATTTTTGTTGAAAATTAAAAATAATTATAAAAATATTGAAATTAAATAACATTTTCACACATTTAATTTGCATTAGTCAATAATATTCAAAGCATGTTTACTTCAGTGCAGCGTGTTGGTGGACAGTAAATGCTCAGTTTGTTAAAGGTGCAGGTTCTGGGGTTTCTAGCCACATGGTGCTGCTGCTACTGCTGCTGCATTGCAGTGCTCTTTGCTCTATAAAAAGTGCAAGTGCACCTCAGCGAGGCGTGGGATAGTGGAGAGTTTGTGTGTGCCTGGAGTACTTTACTACGCTACTAGTGTTTTCAGGCGTACGGTGCCACAGAGCTTCACATGCTCTTCCGGGCACTCGTCCCACTTCACTGCTAAGCAGGTTTATTCACTCTGGCCAGCTGTAGTGGACAGAGAAATGAGGAATGAGGGAAGGAAGAAGAGGGAATTAAAAGAGTAGAAAAGGTGCGACTGTGTGCCCTGTCCGGGACGGTCACGTCCAGAGCAGTCTGGTTGTTAGGGGTAACCAGACATGACGTAATGAGAAGATGAACTTGAGAAGAGGAAGAGAAAAGGTCCACAGGAGGCCGAGCTAATTCATGCCACTCATACCTGCCTGATGGAGGCGCTAAGTGCTGTTTGCCTTGATTATTAAGGCCTTAGTCGGAAATAGGCTCCTATGCCCTCTTTCTTCACCCCGTCACCACTACTGTGTCTGATCCATTCTGTGATCCACACTGTGTCTGATGCTGAGAACAATCTACCGCCTTAATAATACTCACTCACTGTGGTGGTCCTGTGGGGGTCCTGACCATTGAATAGAGGGGTAACAAATTATGCAGAGGAATGGATGGACTGCAGTCTGTAACTGTAGAACTAGTGCTCCTATTTGGTAAGTGGACCTGATAAAAGATAATGAGCATTGAATATAAAGTGACCATTGCTTGCATACCATAATATTACCCAGCTCTAATAATCAAATAATGATAATAATCAAATAATAATCTAATAATTGTGACATCGGGAATTTTACAAACATTTTTTTTTCAATCTTGCGACTATATCTTTCACCAAAAGGCTCATTGTTGTCATCCAGATGGAAAGCTTAATGAACAGATAAAGCATGGAAAAACGTACATACATGGAAGTGCAAACAGCCAATCAAAATGCAGTCTCCATTTGAATTTATGATACATATCAGACAGCTCAGTGTACATGTGGGCAGAGCATCCAAGACTGAGACTACAGTGAATTTAGTTTGACGTGAATCCTCAAAGCCTCTGCAGTGGGCCAGAATACAGTGTTAGCAGTTCATGTAGTTCCTCCAGATCTGTTTCTTTTATTTTTCTTTCTCTCTTTTGAGCAGACTGCTGTTTCAGCCTTCCCTGAACTGTTCAATTAAAGGGAAAGATTGTCATTTGTTATGCCCTCATGGCCTAATAACCCGCCTTTCCCTTCCTGGATGGTGAACGCCCCTGTGTCAGCTTGGTGTTTTCTTAAGTTTAACCACCTGTCACCAAGACAAAACCTTCAGCTTTTATAGCAAACTAAATATTTCGGTTGGAGTTGAGGCCTGACCGCTGTTAATCTCTGCCGGCCTCTGCTGCTCGCCTTTCCTGCCGGACAAGCGCCATCCGAGAGCCTGTTATGGGGTTAGCAGTGCTTTTGATGCAAATAACTCAATCTTTGTAACAGCTGGCATGTGCCGAAAAGTTCCAGAATAAACGGCGGGCGGGAGGCCATAAAGGGAGACAGAGGGGGAGTCATTTGACTCCGCATTTTATCCTCAGCACATCATTTTGCTTTAATGCATAGCAGTAAATTCACTTCCCCCTGTTTTCCAAAGAGCTTTGCAAAATCATGGAATGGGCAGTAAAAACAGGAAGAACTGTGAGTAGAAAGTACATGAGTGGGTTTTAATAGGACTGCGAAAAGTACAGACAAAATTCAGCCTTCAGCAAAACTGTTACTACTGGTTTTAGCTCTGCTAGTGAACTACAGTCCATGTTTATAGATAGCAGTGTGATAGCAGTGTATTAGAGGATACTGAACATCTCCATACAGTTCGAGGCAAATGTGTGATGAATTAGACCTGATGTGTGATGATTTAGGTGGGGTATACAATTCTACTACTCAGTTGCTACATTAGCCTTGTAGCTCCAGTGCAAAGATTAAGAAGTCAAGAAACATATCTTCACATCAACATAACTTCATTTAGAGTAAGAGCTATGGGGGTGTGCATTAGATGTCACTGTATCACTTTAAATGAGAATTTCACCTCATTTTCAAAACTTCTGAATGCCTCAGTTCTTGAGATGTTTTGGGGTGTTTTGATGTAAAATGGTCCATCATTGAGAAACGTAGCTGACACAGATTCACAGCAATTTTATTTACTATCCAAACCATCGGTGAACCTACACATGTCTTCTGAGTCTTTATATCTAATGTTGATGATGGTAAAATAAATGATGGTCTGAAATCTAAAAAAAGTTTTCTATGAGTTTTCTATTTTGTGGCCTGTATGTACCTTCCATTATGAAATCGGGTAAACTAAACAGATTCATAACCAGTTCATTAGGTGGACATCTGGTTCCTATCACCAACCCTGCAAACAATTCTGACTCTAAGAGTTTTACTAGAACAGTGTGTTTCACACTAAACTGAATGGCTTTGTTTTGTTTCTTTCCCCCCAAATGTGTTAAATTCCATAATAATCATTAATTGTGTATTAAAATATGTAGAACAACATGGCATTTGACCAGAAGCACCCAAACCTTTGCCTATGATCACATATTAAAGGGGAACTCCACCAATCTTTTAAACTCTCTGCATGGAGGTCTACTATGTAAGTGAAATCATTCAGAGTGGTTTGGTGTAAAATGCTCCATGCTTGACCAACTTTGCGAGAATTGTTTACAGTGGTGGTGATAGGAACGAGGAAAATTATTACATGAATATGCTCCTTGTCATACGAAACATTGTTTTGTGATGACATTTTGGCTAATCAGTGTAGGTTCACTGGTGGTTTTGGATTGTATGGATTGAAATGGCTACATTAGACAGTCCTCTGGCTCCTATCACCTCTTTAAAGAAATTCTGTGTTGGTAAGTTTCTCTACAAATGCATTATTTGTAGATCACTCACAGCAGATCACTCTAAAAGACTTGTGTTTATATGGTAACTACTGAACTATGGAGTCATTTTTCCCGTTTAAGTCCAGTTGGCAGCTATTATTGTTGATACACAGGGTGTAAAGCTCTCTGAGTGATAACAAGGCCATTCGGGTCAGTTTCAGACAGAATTTTGTTGAGCTCAATTCAATTTCAGATTCAAAACTTGGTGAAGGATTTCAGGTTGAGTTTCATCTACACAAAAACCTGGCGACGTGAGTAAGGGGGTGGCTTTCTAATCATGTCCAGTGTATAATCAGGGCTGAAACACTCCTTATAACTTCAGTGTGAACAGGTGGAGCTAATCTGCTGTATGCTGAACAGGTGGATATATGTATAGGTGATTTTTGTGACATCACAATCACAATGAATTTGAAGGGCTTGTGTTTGCAACTTCGTTTCCATATAGACCTATTTTGAACAGTTCTTTTTGAAACTTTGACAGTGTTCTTATGTATATGTCAGTGATTAAATTCAAACAGTGAAATCAGTTTTCTTACGTGAAACTGGCCCTTTAAAAGGCTAAAACATTTTTCTCCTATTGCGGGGGCACCTCTGAGCAAATAAAAAGATCTTATGCATAAAACCCATCGGACATAAAAGCCCACCAGAAGCCACTGCTGTAAAAGTTCAAAGACTAATTGGTGTAGAACTATAGCACCCTCTTCTGGTTCCAGACAATATCAGTGACCTCCGTCACTTCTCTACCTCCCACTTTATGTCTGTCTCTCTTTCTTTCTTTTGTTCTCTCTATCTGTCTGTTTCTTTCTCTCCCTATTTCTCTGTCCCTCTCGTTGTTTCTTTCGTTCTCTCTGTCTGTTTCAGTGTATTTCTTTCTTTCTATTTCTCCTGTCTGTCTCTCTGTCTCTCTCTTTCTCTCTCTCTCTCTCTCTGGAGAGATCAGCCAGATGTTTATATCCTCTGAGGAACCCGAGTGGCCTGTTGTTTTTAGTTGTATTAAATCAGTGTAATTGGGTGTAGTTAAAGACGTCTGCTCGGCGCTGTTAAGTTACTTAGTCCTCGGTGGAAAATGTTGAACTGGTGGGTTTCGGCTCTGAGCTGCTGCTGTTGCTGCTCCACTGACTTTTTTAAAGCTTGTCAAATTTTAAAAAGTCTTCAGTGGTGCGCGAGCGAGAGCCAGAATCCTATTATGCTTTTTAAGAGCTTTGGTTTGGTGCCCGCTGGGCTCACTCGCGCTGGCGCTCTCCACACTTTAACCCGTATTATGTTTAATAGCTGCGTTTTTATCCAAGGCCTGACTGATATCTGCAGAGCTTGGAGCCCACTAGGGCAGGAGATACTGATTGCTGCGTGTTTGGAAAGCAGTAGTCATTACACTCCACTCTGGCTCCAGGATCACTATGGTTTTGCATTATTTAGAGCCATTACATCCATCATGAAGAGCTCCGTCCTCCTCATACACACACAGCCTTGTAATATTTAAAGAACCTCCACATACATTCAGTAGCCATTTCATTAGCTACACCTCCTTGTATTTATATTCATTGTCCATTGTATCTGTTCCGCCATATAGGTCCACTTTGTAGTTCTACAATAACAGTACAATTACATAGTTCCTCTGATTATCTGTACACTTTGTTACCTTGTTCTTCAATGATCAGGACCCCCTTAGGACCACCACAGAGCAGGCATTATTTGGATCGTTCTCAACACCGCAGTGACACAGTGTGCTGCTGTAAGTGGATCAGACACAGCAGTGGTGCTGGAGTGTTTAAACACTGTGTCCACTCACTGTCCACTCTATTAGACACCCCTACCTTGTTGGCCCCCCTTGTAGATGTAGAGTCAGAGATGAAGCTCATCTGTTGCTGAATAGCCCCACAGGACACAGTAAAAATACATACGTAACAATATCAGGACCCTTTTGGTGTTTATAGAACCATATATAACATATACAACTCCCTCAATCAGAAGAACCATTGATTGTTTGTGGCTCTGTTTAGAAGCATTGTGTTAACTGAAGAAAGAGGTGATTACCAGAAATAGAAACATTATTCCAAATGACCATCTTTGAGGTTACTTTGTTGTCCTATAAATGTCATTAATTGGTGGAAATGAAAACATTTGAAATTATACAATATCAGCATTTTGATTGACTTTGGTTGTGTGAAGATTTTACAGTGTAAAGAAGGCTGTATTCACATGAGTGTGTGAGGAAAAAAGGGTATAAAAGTAGCGGTGTGTGGCGGCATGAAGCCACACAAATGTTGACATGGTGACTGCGTTACTGGCAAAAATGGATAATTAATGGATGGTTAATCATTACAGATTTATTAGATTATAGTTTATTTAAGGTAGAGAAAGGCAGGAGGAGTTCTGTACTCTTTCATTGTATTGTATATTACCGGTGTCCTCTGGAATTCAACAGTCGACAGCAATTGTTGTGAAAATTGGATTCTTGACAGAGCATTCCATTCGCTGCTGACGGCTGCAGAATATTGCTGCTTACAGTGGCTATGCAAAGTTGTCCTCTGCAGGTTCTTCGAAAAAACAACGGAATATTGAAATATCCAGGTTGCTTTCATTTATCCACAGCAAACATGTAAATTAAGCATCAGGGTTAATCCCTTCTGACTGTTACAATATTACAGCATTTGTTAAGAAACACTGATTTGACCTCTCTCTCTCTCTCTCTCTCTCTCTCTCTCTCTCTCTCTGTCTCTGCAGTCCTGGTATCTGGGGAACTGATCTAGATGCGGCAGATTCACCCAAGGGGACGTGGACACGGATCTGAGATTTTTCTGTTTTTTTTTTGTGTGTGGAATTACGGAAACAACAAAAGATTGTGAACAAGATGCAAGAGGGAAAATAGATATATATGCAGTATTTGTATATATACATATACAGTATATGCGTGTGCGTATGGACATATGTTCACACATATATTTCTATATGCATAAAGATATATAAAAACGCTTCAGTACACTTTTTGGAGAGAGATATCGGAGAAGGAATGTCCAGAGAGAGCGAAAGAGAGGGAGAAAGACTATGGATGCATAAGAAGAGGATATTTTTTAGGGGGCAGCCACACTGAACTACGGGGCAGAGAACAGAGAGAAAACAAACAGAAAAAAAAAAACCTGCAAAAAAACCAACAAAAAAAGCCCGCCTTTGCTTCCCTCCTGGAACGGCCCTCTTCCCACCCCCCTCCCCGTGCTACAGGTGCTGCTTCCTCATATATGCAAAATAAGTATCCTTTATTTTCTTAAGCAGCAGGGATGAGAAGTGCGTGAACTTTCCCGCCACAGCGATCATGTCCCTGTTTATCTTTTGTTTCTTTCGATTGTTTTGAATGTGGGCAGAGGTTTCGGGGCAATATGAAGGGTCTGTGACTTCCCTGGAGTTCCCTTCACCTACCGTTTCGACAAAAGTAGGTTCGATTTTATCGACAATCATGTTTTGTTTTTAAAATCACGTCCGCCATTCATGTTCCGAGTCCACTTTTTGGTGAAAGCTGTTTTTTTTTCCTTTAAATTCGTGGTACGTCTGTGGCATTATGGGTCACAGTCAGCGTTCATATGCGTGCCTTCACGCGCACTCATTCACATTCATATACAAGCCCACCCAAACAGGCTTTTCCGGCATTGGCACTGTACTGTTAACGGATAAATCGATACACTAAGTGTTGGACAGATGATTGAGGGCCTGTAGGAGCAGCAGGGGTTTTATAGCACCTTCCCTGTGACACTGAAAAGCCCCTTGGCTCCTGTAGTCTACTGTATGTGCATGAGTGTGCATGTCGTACGCCTCATTTAAAGCCCCCTTATCCATCTTAATGAAACATACATACTCACAAATATGTTTTTTCTTTTTGAATTCATGTAGATAAGAGTATCCTACATAGTGACAAAGGGAGTAGGATTGTAGTTCTGTCACTACTACGACAGTATTGGGTGTAGAGAATAGACTTTTTTTTTCCTTTTTTTGTGTCATTTGTTTTAACTGCATTGGAAATTACAGGCATTGCACTACTTTAATTTTTTTTTCTTTTTTTTTTTTCTTTTTTTGGCCTAATCATGAATGAAATGCTGCAAGCCAGAGTTTTTTAGGACTTCTATTTTATAGAAATTTCTTTCTCTCGTGTTCTGGTAGCAGGGTACATGAGTGTAGGCTTCGGAGAAGTTCACGACTGCTTGTGCTTGAGTCTTGCATCCCGACATAGAGACTGCTTCCGTTCTTGAAGGGGAGCTCCACATACTTTTTCAACGTTTCTGCTTGAGATGGAAATAAAGTCATTCAGGGTGGACTGATGTGAAATATGAGTCCCAAATTAGGGTAATTGATGTCCAATATTTGACATGCTCTATTCCCAAATAAATGATTTTCTCCTGAAATAATGATGACTGAAAATGACTGCCATGTCAGGCTTGCCTTTAGTGGGCTGAATTGTGGCTTATTGGATTTTCTTTAGAGCACTTTCCACAACTGAGGACATCTGATCGTCTAAAGGCTCCACCATTCCTGTAGCACAATAATGCAATCCATGTGCTGTTCATGTGTTTGGCTATATAGAACGAATTTATTATGTTATTGACTCTTTAGCTGTTTCTCCCCTTGTTAATTATGCAAGCTGATTATTTTGTGGTTATTATCACTTATTGTCACTACGTTATCCCGCTCCTGCACGCACTGGATTGGTTAACCGCCTGCTGCAGTGCTGCAGGACTAACATTATTTAGTCCTATAAATTTAGTCATGCAGAAATACAGACCTCCAGCTGCGAGCCGGAGCTTTTTGGGACTTATCTTTTGTGATAAGTAACAGTTCACACAAGCATAGACTTCAGAGAATTTCACAGTACTTGTTATGTATCCCCACATAGAAAATGGTTTCATACGTTTTATTTGTGGACTGTTTTACCCCACAGCACCCTTTGTGTAACCCTCCACCATGAATAGACTTAAAGAAACACAGATTTTAGGAAAAAACTCCATCACATCAACAATGTTTCAGTCATCAAGCCGTGTGGTAGTAACCATTTCATGTAATAACTTTTTGTGAGGGAGCTTTTAGAGGTGGACGTCCTATCACCACCACTGTGAACAACCCTGATTTTGTAAGCTTTTCTAGAAACCGCTCTGAATGACTTTGTTTACATCTCAGGCATTTCATTATGCAGAAACTTTGTGGGAAAAATAATCTGTAGAACTCTGCTTTAAGGAACGTCTGGATTCCCACTTGAGCGCACTCTCTGTGACTGCATTACTTAAACCGTAAGCCACACAGTCTCTTAAGAAAAGGTCAGCTGGAGATTCTGATTGTGTTTTTAAGCTGAATCATAGACCGAGGAGAATGTGAATGGTTTGAGTACCTTTCGAAACTTCCCAGCCGACGGTTTCACAGAATCCTTTGCATGCAGGACGCCCATGACCAGCGATGTGAGTGTGTGTGTGTGTGTGTGTGGCTCCAGGTCGCTCTTCGCTGGTTTGCTTTTTTTTTTTCCTTTTTTTTTGTTAGGAGAAGAAACGGGCTTGTTCGCTGCACTCTGAGATGTGTCGACTGAAATTGTGTTAATAGAAACATCAGGGCTTAAGACTCTGCTACCAAACCCAAAATAATCACAAAAGCCATGAAAAGTGCCTAAGACATTGCAAGAGGTTCATTTGATTTTTTGGGTTGGGGTTTTTAAGCCTTTTTATTATTTATTATTATTAGTATTATTATTATTATTATTATTTGATCCTGTTTCGAACTGGACTGACCCACTGTCACCCTCATAGTGGGTTATTGTGGAGTCGGACAGGTAGCACTGGTGTGAACGGAGTGGTATAGCAAAGCCTAAAGCAGCTGCACCTAAAGTCAGAGATCCCCTTTCATTCTAGTCAAAATGGCCATTAAGTACAAGCTGTTATTTACAGGATATGTTAATGAGGAGATTAGCTATAAGATAAGTGAAAAACCGGGAGCTTCTAAAACTGGAGCTCAACTTTGTCTTAGGCTATGTTGACACAGCACATAAAAGTGGCCCAAATCAGATCTTTTTCTTTAAATGTGACATGGGTGTGTAAACTGTCTAACAGTGTAAACAACAAAATACACATTAAATGTGATATTTTCAGTTCCGATTCAGGGCCCTTTGACTGCAGACTGCAGACAAATCGGATTTGTTTTTCTACCTGAATTATTTAAGACGACTTTCCGCAATGTCATTTGCAAATGATCAGATCAGATTTTTGTGTCTAGACATCAACACCCTATCTGCATAGGTATCGATATGCTTGGGTAACAATGAAGGCATCAGAAACCACCTAGCAAACCCAAGCACTTTTGTCACTCCAAATTGTGCCATTGTTCGTCGTGTTATGAGTGGCACAAAAGATACTTTCAATCTGATCCAATTTCAAGTGTCGAGAGCTTCCAATGTGGTTCTCTTGTAACAATCTGTATATGCCAGGAATCGGATTTGGGCTGGCAGTCTGAACAAGGCTTTACATAGGTGGTAGTGAAATCTGATACGTATCCGATATGTGACAATGTGAACAGCCAGATTGGAAGTCATGAGACTTTTACTTCAATTCAAGTCCACGTTTGTCAGAATTCCAGACTGGATTTAAGTCATTTTTACATTCTATGTGAACAGAGCCCTGGAAGACCAGGTAGACCACCAAAAACAGCACTTAAAGCTTTCATCTTTGAGAGATAAAAGAAAATCAAGCTCCACTCTTTCTTCAGATCTCAAAACTCCCACAGCTGTTTCTGTTCGTCCCTCCACTGTGAGAAGACAACTCGACATTATGGGTAGCTCTCAAGAATCCCTGACTGAGAAAAGCAACTCCTTCATCTGAACTTTGGAGTTACTGGAAGCGAGTCTCCTGAAAAGAGTGGAAGCTGTAATGAAAGTAAAGAATGCACACGTTGAAATAAGCTGAGTATGTTCAGTTGTTCAGGCTTCTGTACAGTTTCCTGACGCTGAAAAACGACTTTAGCTTGTATTTAATGGCCCTTTTGACTGGAAACGAAATACATCACAGTCTCAGTACTGTGCATACACACCCAAGAGGGCAACCCCCTTCTGGCATCCGCTGCAACACGACTAAGCCAACACATATCAAAACTGGATGCTGCCTGCAAGGAAGCCTACGACAGTCCACCTTTTCCTCTTTACTCTGCTAACTTTTAAGAGAGCTTTGCATACCAGTTCTGTTCAGTCTGTGACCCGGGATACAGACATAACACGGCTCATGTTCAAGGTGCTGACATGAAAAACTATATTGAGAATCTATATATATGAATTATATATGAATATATAACTGCATGGTGCTTTCTAAAGAAGAAAAAAGTAAACAAGAATTAAGCTCAAATGACCACCGTTTCGCTGACATGGGCGCATGGCAGATACTCTTAGTACAAGCTCTGAAGCTAAACTCTCCCTCCTTAAACTACTTCTCCTTAAGGAAAGTCTCCCCTCCCCCCCACAAATACCCCCAACCCCGCCTCCAAGCAAGACAGAGAGCGACACGGATGGGTTTTTACCTTTACCTTTGTATGACATTGGTTTTGAATTTGACCCCTCCCGGACTGCCCCCACCCCGCCCCCTTCGACTTTGCACGACGTTTTATATAACACATTATGTGCCTTGCCTTTAGTTAAGAACAATAATACATGAAAAATTGTAAATTAATTTCTTTTTTATGTAACCAAGTGTCGCTGAAAACAAGAAAAAGATGTAAAAAAAAAAAAAAAAAAAAAAAATCGCTGCATGTTTGATTGCTTGTCATTATCCGATTAGGACTAATAGATAACAGTAGACTGAGACGGGTGAGACTGGCTAATTTTTCCCCCTTTGATAAGTATGATAGTCGTCTTTCCATTGCATGAAATCCTTGTTTTTTGGTTTTGGGGTTTTTTTTTGTTTTTTTGTTTTTTTTTTGCTTTTTTCACTCTTTTATGCTATTTTTCTCAGTGTCGGCCCTTTCGCTCCCGTAGATCAACGCTACAGGTACCTGCTCTCTCTTTTCCTTTCAGATGTTCATTTACTCGCCCACGTTGTTAGTCTTGTCTTTTCTTAAACGATGTAGACTGAATGTACCTTACAGTGAAATCATCTAGTAACATGGTGGATGTGAGAAAGAATGGCCAAACGTGAATGAATAGCACCCTTTCATACCCATGAAGTTTAGTCCTGGTGGTGGAGATTAAGGCCTGTAAGTAGAAGGAATTGGAAAGATTACTGTCGACCTGCTCTTGGAGCATCTTGGGCCAAATGGAGTGGTTCAAATGGAGGTGTGTGCTTGGTTTTAGCTTCAGGAAGTACAAACCTTTCCACATTTAAAATCTACACTGAAGAAAAAAGTGCTTTGAATATACATGATTTTGTATATTGTATATGATTGTGTCAAACAGTTGCACGAACACAATGAATTCAAATCCACTATCAGGAATTTATAGATTGAATTCTTTTCTTTTGTTAAAGTAAATTTAGCAAAATTTAAGAAAGTTGACCTTTCATATTACACCCAGATTACACACTCTAAGTTAGTTGGAGTGTTACATGTGTAATTTACGAATCTACAAAGTTATTTGGTTTGCTTTGCGGAGTTCCGTCTGTTTTGGCGAGCTGACACTGTCTAACACTCCTCCCCTTTGTAGAACACTAGATCATCATCATAGATGTTTTTGATAAATGCTGTCAAAAAAACTTCTGTTCTGTTACACAGCATATAAACACAAATGTACTAACTGATGAGTAGCCAGCAGATTATATAACTTATGGCATGATTTTATCCCATAAATCCAGCTTTCCTGTCACAAAATGCCAACTGCAATTCCACATTTCAATGCCTGGACTTCGGTCCTTTCTGCAGATTGCAGTGATCCATCAGTCCTTCAGCAGTCTATATGAAGATCACTCTGAATTCTTGCTTCGTGTTTTCATGGCATTCACATTGAACACTAACGCTGCCACCCAGCTAGTGGCTTTCTGCCACTCGGTGGGCGTAACCAGTGTAACGCCATGTACATAGCCTCAACTGTGACGTCATGTACGTAGCCTCTGTTACATCAATTGAAAAGACCAAACTCTTGTTTTCCATCCAAATGCAACTTTATCCCCGCCTCTAAAATGTCTTCGAATTTTTTAGACCAAAAAAATCATGCTTCACCTTCCCCTCATACCACACACTTCTGTCATCTACATCTACCCCTAATGACAGGCTTGTTGTCCTCCTGACCATGTTAATGAGCACACCAGCGCCCTCTACTTAGAGAAATTTCACCCTCAGTTCGTTCCAACAAAGATTTATGATTTCTGGCATAGATGACTAGATTTTTTCATCTATAATGAAGTTGATGCTCACCTCGCTAAGTGTGTTCACATGCACTTAATAATCAGATCATAATCAGATTTCTGCAGTTATCTGATTATTGAAGTGGACATGTAAACAGTGTACTCCATATTCTTAGACTGGATACAGGTCTTTTGGGTTTTTCAGTCTGAGAAAACAAGCCAGAAAATGCAAGTTGCATTTAACACAGCAACCACAGGACAACAACAAAACACTTTTGAAGCAACACTGGAACTACAAAATGAAGGATTTAACTATTTTACATATTCTATGTGATGTATGTTCATGTTTTCCACTAAAGTGACTCTTAAGTTTTAGTTTTATCCTGCGTTTATGTTACGTTTATCGACTGGTTTCAAAGCAGAGAGTTTGTATATTATCTGAGTATCCACATATGCACAACAATAATATAATAATAATGCCCTGCGATGGACTGGCAACCTGTCCAGGGTGTTTTCTTGCCTTCTCGCCAATGAGCACCCTCCCACAACCCAGAAGCATAAGCAGCTTAGGAGATGAATAAATGAGTGAATGAAAAGGTGCATGTAAGCACACTCGGTGTTTGATTCAAAAATACATCATGGTAAGAAGAAAAATTGGTTATTATTTCTAATTCACACAGACCTGAATAAGCATTTCTTTCGAAAATGTAAGCATCGACAGCAACATAGCAATTGAGTAGTCGATATTTTCCAATAACATAATGCCTGTGTCAACACAATTCTTACCCGAAGAAGTAAACTGGAAGACATTACCATGTAAATTCAAAGCACCATTTTTTCAGTGTAGACTGAGTTTACCAGATAGACATCATGTAAGACAGTATTTCAGACAATTTTCCCACATAGTGTCCGACTGGAGTAGACAGGTATGATGCTTTGGGGACACAGCACAGTAAATACTATCTGAATCTGAAATACTGGCTGATGAAAGTAAGAGAGCATCAAGGGAAAGGCCAGACTTCAAGAAAATGAGCAAAAATGCTAATATAAGCATTTGTGAATGAACGTCAGTGAATGAAAGCCAGTAGTGAGAAAGTAATTAGTCTGTTCTTTTACTGTAGTGCATGCCAGTGCTCCAAATTCAGATATTCAGAGTGATGTAGAGTGAACCTAAAGAGTGATTTCCCTAGCGATAAAGAAGTATTCCATCATCCACGCTGCTTTTCGGCATGACTGGTCCATTTAGCTTTTATTCATTGTTGTGATGTTAGTATTTTTGAGTGAACTCTTCCTGTAGCCATGGTACATTTTGAGGGCTTGGCTTCTAGAGGAATGTTATGATTGAATACCCAGAAAGAGGATAGGAAGCAGTTCTGAAAGCTTTTTCAGATTTAGTCGTTTAGTTGTTTGGTGCTGAATATCGGGGCTATGATGGCTACAGTGGAATGTTTAGCGATAGTGTATATTGTACGTATGTTTTATTTGACTAGTAATGGCTTATAGTCTTCCTTCAGCCCTCAAACAATCAACATTTCCGAGGGCTGTTCCCCAGAGCGTAGTCAAACCTGTGTTCTGGAGGAACCAGTGCATAGGCAAAGGTCCACCGTCCCCCCACCAGTGATCACCAACTTGACATTTTTAGAAAATGTTTCATTTAGATATTCCAAGATGCTTTGGTAGACTTGTTTCTTTCTTTCATTCTTTCTTTCTTTCTTTTCTCAAATTAGAGCGTAGGAAAGGTAATTTATAATTTCTTACTGCATAGTGTAAGAGAGTGTAAGGAGTGTGTTGAAAAAGAGCAGAGATTGTAGTTTTTTTCAGCAAGGTCAGTAAAGGCCATGTTCTAGTTTGTGATGCAGTGTATAGTACTGTTTCTGCAATGCATATTGCAACGCTGGTAGCTATAAAATTTTGCTGGTAGCTAGTAAAAAAAAAAAAGAAATAAGTGGAATCGGCAGAACAAGAGGTTTTGTTTACATGATATTGTGGTTAAGATCCTGGCGTCTCATGGTGTCTGAGCCCTACGGCCCCCGGCCTGGCAGGAGAGGAGTGCTGTAAACTGAAAGGCATTCCATCAAACCCATATGATTCACACCTCTAACAAAAGTGCTGTCATTCAGCAAGCAATTTTCTTTTTATTTAACAGGACAGGTGATGGGACAGGGGTCTGGTCCTGAGGAAAGAGAGGTCCAGTCTCAAAAATGTTATCCTTTAAGCCGTGTTTTGAAGTTCAGCTAAGGCTGTAGGATTTTTTAAACCCCTTAAATTCCCAGGCTTATTACATTGTACAGCTTGTTGCTGAGAAACTGTGTGACAAAATTAGCGCAAACTGGGAGGACCTGCCAGCTGCTACTGGCTATTTAAGGGGTTTATTCACTGTGATAAAGGACTGAAAGGCTGTGCATATTTAGTTTGATATACTAATACTATATGATACATATATAATACAAGAATGTATATATCTCACTGCTGTCAGAACAAAATCTCCTATCTCCAAAATGATACATTTAAAGCAGAAGGAAAAACATACTTTACTTTTAATGTAAGTCAAGGCAACCAGGCTTTTTTCATTTAGGGTCACGTAGGGCCTTTTTTTCGTCCGTTCATTATGAAAATTAGGTTGATGTAACTTTTTTTGTTGAAAACTGCAGTCACCCTTTAGCATTATTTCACTTCACATTACTTGGAAAAAATGTACCATTACCAATACCAATACTGTTTCTACAAGTTATGTTTTCTCCCTTTCCTATATTACCATCTTGGAGATAAAGGTTTTGTCCAGACAGTGGTGATTTTTATATCGACTTCTGAGTTTTTAGCCATTTTCACAGTATTTTATTCCAGATAATTTCTCACACCAGGTTCCACCACTTTACTACGTCTATCTTTATCATATAATGCTCCCATAAAGCTGGTAGGGTGAAGGCTGCGTGTTTTGCACCAAACTTGAACAGCTAATCACAAGCAAAGATGACATTAGACTACACCACTTAACCACATGATTGTTAAAGCCACAGTCCCTGAAAGTTGTCCTAGGCAGATGTATCCAGCCCACCACCTGTCCTGTGAAGATTTGCACTGCCCACACCCACCTATCTGAAGCTGTCAGCCCTCCTGCCAGAGCGCGGTTGGCCATTGGTGGGGTTAGTAGCCTGATGCCAGCAGTGAGACCCTGTAGAATGGTCTGCGAGCACGCCGTCTGCTTCTTCTTCTTCTTTATCGTTTGCTTTTCGTGCCAGACAGGAACGCTTTGTAAGACCAGCTTTGTCGTCACCCCAGTATGTACTTTTTAAAGTGGCCACAGGTGATGGTTGAACTTACTATAACATTTTTGAAACATTTTGATTATGCATTTGAGCTGGTGCATGTTTTAAAAAAAAAACAAAAAAAAGAAAAAAAAACAACGTAATATTTTATTTTAAAACCCTTGACTAATATTTTTATAGAACAGTAATTATGATCGTTATGCTTATTGTTGAAATGTTACATTTTGAACACATTATCTTGTGTATAAATGCTTACCGTATATCTAGTAGAATGAGGAGAAAAAAAAGGCAAAATGTACATAAAATGTCTTTTTTGTATAAGAAATTATGTTTATGTTTGTGTGTTTGGGTTTAGTTGTTATAAGCTTGTGGCCAAGCCACAAAAAAAAACTTGTGTTCCTTCTAAAGGATCTGCTGTTGTTGGTGTACACTCAGCACCACAATCTTTAGCCTTTCCTGAGAGGGTACCTGGCTTCAGGTTCTTGGCCTGGAAATGTGGACTCTTGTAATTTCAGCCTCACTTGTTGTCATTTTAAATCAAGCCTCAGTTAGCTTCGAGGGAGATATGCAAATTCCATCAACCTTTTTTTCTGTCCCCGTTTGTTTTTTTCTCTCCAAGATTTGTTTGAAAAGTTCTGCACTTCTTCTACAATTCACTATTGTCATGCAAGCTTTGAGATCTTAAAACACTTTGTTTTCTTTCCTTCTGTCTCAAAAGATTGCACTAGATAACCTGGTATTGATGTTTTTTGTCTAAGAATTCTTATTTTCTTTTTAAAGATCTGTTTCTCTGGAAATATCTCTGTTGGTCAACCTGAAGTGATGGAAAGTGTCTCAAAAGACAGAGAAACAGAGACTAAACAGCTGCTTTTCTTATGCTGTCCATCAACAGTTAATTAGTTGTAGCTTCCCACTAACCCCCTGCTCCAAAAGTCCTTCTTATTGGATTGCGGAGTTGGAGACTTCTGGTTAAGAAGTGATATGGCAGACAATGCGAAACCTTGTTTTAATTAGTGGAATGTGTTGTGGACTAGAGCCCGGCTGATATATCAGTTGCCCAATATCGATGACCAGTGGTACCAATGATTAGCAATTTGTTTGGCTGCAATCTCCCAACAAAGCCCAATATGGCTATGCTACCAATCTGAAATGCTATAATAAAGGTTGAACCATAGTCAACACCATCAACCATCAAAACAATGACATGCCAAATTAATTCAAATCTAACATTTAGCTTGTAAGAGGTAATTAACAGAAACAGGATCTGCCACAGTGTTACAATATTAATAATGTTTAAGGTGGTGATTTTCTGCTGTTTGAGTTTAAGAAATATGACAGTTAAGACCAGACAATCATACCTGTCAGTAAAACGCTGTTATAAAACTATTTAAGTCTATAATTCTTAAAATTATACCGCCCAATAGGAGTGAGTGTTATGCCAAGATGTGACATCACAATACATGAAGATGTTTTTATGATACCTATAAAGTTTCGCAAAAGCGCCAGTGGTGCCTTTTTGAAACAGCGCCTGGCGCCCTCTTGTGGAGGGTTTTTTGCCTGCTAAATTTGAGCGTGTGAGCTGGTTCTGTGAGGTATTTCACATGTAAAAACTATGAACACAGTTGTTTTATGTACTTTAGGTATTTCAGTAGAGCATATTGTATTGTAACAAATCTGTATTAGGATATTTACTCAGAAAAAGTAAAAAAAAAAAAAATTAATCAATTTCAATTCTTATAACTTCCTGGGCAATGTAATCACGCTACTTATTGCTGTCCTACTCTGGAAAACCTTCTTGTACCAACTGTACACAAAAGAACCGAGTAAGCATTTGCAGTCAATTATTCAGAAAGACCCGATCACTTTAAACACAATTTCAGTATGTTTTTAGTCCAGTTATGCTAATAGCACCTGCAAAAAACAGGGACTTTAATCCATTTTATTCATGTCAGTGTGATTATATACTTCACAATTGTATCTTGTCAAGAAAAAATCTTAAATCTAGTGGATATATCTAATATTTTTTCTTATTTTGAGATTGCTGCGGGCTTACGATAAATGTATTTCTGGGCAATTTCTTTATCTCATTGTGTGGACAGTGACAGATAAATACTTGTTCTGTTCCTGTTCTGAGGAATATGCTTGAAACAAGCAAAATTATCTGTAGTGGGATCATTTTGCTATACTTTTTTATCATTTTTAGCACTTGTTGGTATCGGTATCGGTCACTGAATTATCATACCAGTCGAGCCCTAGTCCATACAGAAGAAAGTGCGATTAGCAGGAATTCAAGCCCCACTCTGATCAGAGTGCCTTTTTCTTAGCTCAGTATTGAATGTCAGTGGAGTTTAGCTCTAGGATGCACTGCTCTGGTTGTCTGGATGTGCAATGGCAGATCGATTGACCCTGTGTGATTCGATACGCTGTGTTCCCCCGATGGTTAACGTCTCAGTGTTTGAAGAAGAATATGGTTAGTACTGTATTATATTCATTTAGTATGCATAATTATGCACTATAGCATCGCAGCGAGTAGGGAAAGAGGTATATTGTGAGTATTGGCACTTTTAAAGTTAGTCGTGTGTAGCTAAACTGAGGGTAATAGGCATGAAATGTCACGTGTATTCCACATTTTGTTCTACCCATTGCATATAGTATTTCCTGATTTGTCGTTTGTTTTTCTCGGCCTGCAGTTCGACGGCTGGTTGAACTTAATGTAGTAAGGATACTCGAGCTAGCGAGTCTCATTAGGGTTTAGTCTCGTGTTTTTTTGTTTCTGTTCTTCTACCCTTCCATGGTCTGGATGTGTTAAATGTCAAGGTACTATGATGCAAGTGAAACAGCAAACCTCTGCAAGTTCTTTGTACTATGTTTCCTTTCCTCGTACGCAAGGGCTGGACAATTTATTCAGGGCAGAGTCTCTGGAATTTGGTCTCTACTTTGTACCTTTTTACATTCTTTTCTTTTTTCTTTTTTTCTTTTTTTTTTTAACTTGTCCATGGTTTAAACAGCTCATCTAACACAAAACAGCTAATACTGGAATTATCTGTTGGAAAACTTGGGACTCGGTGCATGGAAAAAATCAAAGTGCATTGGCAAAACACCTGGGATAATCTCCGCTCAAGAAGACCTTTTAGAGGAAATCGCCTCAATCCTCACTCATGGAGATTAAAGTAAACTTCCTGATCACTGAACTGAACTAGGCCCAACGTTATGAAGCTGTCTGCAGCTACAACAGCAAGGATGTTAGCACTCAAACAGTTCAAAGATCCAAAAGGGCTGATGGTGTAACATTTATGTGGGGTCTTAGAGTGTTTTGTCAGTCATCTAATCTAAATAAAAAGAGATAAACACCTATAAAAAGGTTTTAAGAACTACTTTTGTCCAGGTTGTAAATTAAAAACTAGCATATTGTCACACGTGAGATTAGAGTAGGTTAGTGGAGAAAAAGGTGACTAAAAGGTTTTATCAATCATGAACAGCATGAAGTGAGAACTGACAGAAATCTAATTTAGCCAGCATCTGTGCTAACTGTGCTAGCATTCCTTCCCAAGCTAGCTAGCATGCTACAGCAGTGATTTACCTTGTGGATCATCTGGAATGCTTCACGTTGGACAGTTTTTTGGTTTTGACATTTCCAGTATATCACTTCCTGCTAAGACCAAAACAAGCTACCAAAAGCCACCTTAGCAACTCGCTAGCCATTTAGCGAGTTGCTGTGTGTTTTAGAGCATTTGCTGACGTTTTTCATTGGATGTATCAAAGGTGAAATATCTTATTGAGGATTTTGGGAGCAGACACTTATTCTAGCTAGGTCTGTATATCTGTAAACTAGAGCTCTTGAACAGGACTTATCCCAGTTTGTGCTAATGCTGTTTTGGCTTTAAAGGCAAGACAACAGGTGAGTCTCATGCGTTATTGTGGGTCTTTTAATTTGAGCTCTTCATATTTCCATGCACCAGAGTTTTCTTATGCAAATCCTGGACCGATGATGGTAAAAGCTGGTTCCATGAAAGTTACTCTTTTCATGACCAGTCAGAGATTGTTTTCATTCTTTCATCATTTTCCTTTGGTTGTCTCAAAAACCAGCAGGTGAAAGCAGAAGTATTTACTTGTGAATAGTAGTAGATACCAAAAAAAAAAAAAAACAACCCAGAAACATCTTCAACGAGCAGTGCCTGAACGTTTTACCGCTTCGGTTTACTACTCTCTTTTTTTTTTCCTCCTAGGTTTCTCCTATGTTTACTGAATGCTTCTGTTCCACATGCTTTTGGTTCATTACTCACCATTCAGAGAGCCAGATTTACTCAAGCCTCTAAAACACCGCATTGCGACTGGTGCAATACGTACACCTCGACCAGTCTTTAAGAATGTTTTCTTTCTTTTTCTTTATGGGTTTTGAATTTGCCTGAAGGGCTGAGGGCTTTGGTAAGTCTGGCCTCAGGCATGATAGCGAGGTTCCTCAGAGGGGATCTTGGGTGCCTGCTAGTCATGGTTTCTGTTCAAAGGGGTGAAAAGCCATGTAAATGCTTTGCAGTTATGCAATCTTTTTTGATAGTACTATCAACTATGAAATGCCAAAACACTCTGAGGCGCCGTCTGGGGTGTCATTCAGAGATTAAAAACACGCTCCAAACACATTAATGGGTGACATCTAAACTGGTTTATCGTGCCCGCTCCTGTTCACAATAATTCATTTTGGTTCGCTCTCGTTTGTTTGTACTTGTATTACGTTTCTCTGTGTAACTTCTTGTGTTTTGTTTTGTTTTTTGAAAGCATGCTGTTTCCTCTCTGTTAGGAGGTTGACGCGATGGCAAAAGAAAGATGGTTAAAATGTTTCTCAGAGAACATTCTAATGCAGTGTTAAATTTCAAGGGTTTTTATTTTGTTTTCTTTGTTTTTATTCTCATTATTCTTTGCAATTATTACCATAGTAGTTACGCATTAACCGCTTGCTTGCTGCACAGACACAAACTTCACACCAGGGAGGAGCATGTGGATATTTAGTTCACACCATACAATAAGAAGTAAAACACACACGATTTTCTTTTTTTGTCCATTTGTTTCTACGCCTTTAATTTTACGGGGAAATTTTATCAGCAAAAGTCGGTAATCATGTTTCCAGCAAATGATTTCTATAATGGAAGTTTTTTTAACAAAATGCACAAAAAACAGACTAAATTTGCCATATGCATTTGAACTGGTGTGAGGGGAAAATTTACAGCTTTGACAATATTTCATTATAACATTGTATTCCGCCATCGCTGTTCGCAGAAATCGCTCATAAATACAGTACTGGAAGTGAGTATGTTTCTCTATGCAAAAAAAAAGTATAAAAATTAATAAACAAAGCTATGCTACAACTCAGAAAAACAGTGGTTCTGCTTTCTGTCTGTGTATGCCTGTTGGTGCTTCGGGGTGACTGAACTGAGTATACAGCGGTGGCTAAAGCAACAAAAACAGGAGCTCATCATTAAAGAATAGTTGCACATTTGACGTAAGCTGGGATGGGCCTGACTGTCTCTGTACCTCTGTACCTGACTGAACAGCCATGATTGCAGATATGCAGCGAGCAGTGATGCCCCCCACAAGTTGTCCTTTTGACCTCACCATTGGCAGACAGCTGCGCGACCCAGGACAACATGCATGCAGACCGTTACGATGACGACATCCAAGACGTCTGGTGTCATGCCAGACTGTCGTGGAGTGACTCACCTTCAATGTCAAGTCCCACTTTTTTCCTGGTGGAGATGACCAACACTTTCCACACAGTGTGTGGAGGCACCAGGATCAGCTCCATGATGAACGGTTTGTTGTAACGTGCCACATGTCCAGAAAGCTTGGTGTCACTCCACCTTCATCTCTACCACAAAATCTGCAGGAACTGTGTGAGAATATTCAAGCTGCATGGGATGGATTATCACAGGACACCATTAGGAACCTCCATGCCGAGATGTATACACCTCCATGCCGAGATGTATGCATGTTGCATTAGCAAACATGGCGGCCCGACACCATACTGAAAGACACTACTTCTGTATGTGTAGCTCAATAAATATTGCCCATATCAGTCTAAATTTGTCATCATTTATTGTTCCTGGTAACCTTTATCTTCCTTCCCAATAGGAAGCAATCTGACACTTCCTTCTGGATGCAACTATGCTTTTGAAGATGAGTGTACGTGTCATGATCGATGACGTCATACAAAACTCTGGTCTTTGAGTCTACTGCTTTGGCTGAGGTTCTCATCTTATTCAACTGTCATTCTACCAATTTCCTTGCGATGAGAAAGAGAAGAGAAAATGGCTGTTGATAAGGTAAGTAACAGTTTTTAAACCAGTACAGAGGACGTTTGGTCCCAGAAGGCTCAAATATTAGTTAGCTAGCACATTAGCACCCTCATACCCTTGCATTGCCAGGCTCTGTAGGGATAGTCTGCTATCTTCCGCCACTTAACGTGGCCAAGCCTACCACTGTGGGAAAGAGCAATTTGACTGACAACCATAACTAACAATCACAAGCCTGCTATTAGGGACTAAGTATAGAAAGAGGAAATCTTGAAAAGTCACGACATAAACAGTTCCTCTGGAAACACACAAATATAGGATGAGTGGAGCATCTGTGAGTTGGACTGCTGTACGCCAGGCTAAACTTACCCAAAACAACAAAACTTGCAAAACCACTGCAAAATGAGACATGGAGGTGTGTATATGCAGATATGTGGATAGCCAGTCAGAACACTGTCAGAACACAACTGCCAGAATTCTGATAGTGTGGCCGGGTGTCAGATTACCTGTCTAGATATCAGACTACCTGTCTGTGTGTGGGCAGAAGGTCGGCTATGGTTGGCTAAGACTGGCACAAGTCAAAGTGGCCATTTGTGAATACCCTTCATATAGGCTATAGGTTATACAGAGGCATTCTGGATGTTTGCTTTTTGTCAAAAAAAAAGAACAGAAAAAGAAACTGATACTTTTATATCAGTACTTGGACAATACAATATTCTATAAATGATAAAAGATAAAAGATAATAACTTTGAAAATAAACGTATGCAAACGGGATGCAAACTGAAGCTTTTGGAATGGTCCATGCAGCAATCCATAAATATTCAGAGCTCGGAGTGTTCTGCGAGGAAATATGGATGAAACGTCCTAAAACAATGACAGAAAGACTCCTATGTGGCTAAGCTGTTATATTCTCCAATACTTAGTGTCATTAAGTAAGTTCTAAGCTTTCTGTACTCATTTAAATAAATGAATTTTTGAAATTTGGGGTTTGCAGTTGAATAAAACCATTAATTTATATCTTAAAAATATAAATGGCATCAATAAACTGGCAGTCACTCAGCACCCGTAGTGCTCTGGTGCCCCCCAGGCAATGGACTGCTTCATGCACTGTCACAAAAACATGTTGAATACATTTTAACATGTTTCATTTAGACAGTAGTAGAAATGACATTTTACCTATATTAAAGGGTGGGTGGCTGCACCCTCCAGGACCCCCTTGATGCTGTCAGTTCTGTATGTGATGTATGTGATACATTAGGCAGTGAGAGCTGCGTGTCTGGGCTAATTTTAGTCTCTCTGGAGCTCTTCTGGCCTCTGGTTACCCCACAAAGGCCCTGTGGGGCCAAAGCCATGCGGTTTCCTGGACTCTACATGGTGCCGTATTTACAGAGGTAATGGTGCATAAAATGGCCAGTTCTTAAACACACATAGGGCAGCAGGGTGATACATACGGAGCTGTTAGAGCAGCGTTTCTGGAGCAGTTAGCACCACTGCCTAAAAGCACTTCCTCAGTAATTCTCAGTTGTCAACCAAATAGTATTAATTACCTTTAAGTTATATCATTCCTGCAGATGCTGTGTCAGTGATGACAAAATGTAGGCCAATCCAGAAGTTGTTGCAATAATGACTTTATTAATTATAGAACTTTAAGGACCCCTCACTGATGATACAGGAGCTCAGCGTATGTAATCTTAATAGAAAAGCATTGATCAGTAGAATTGGATGGTCTGAAGCAGCTGCAAAGGAGCACATGCCCAATGCCAAGCATGGACTAGAGGGGTATAAAGCCCCCCAGCACTGGGGTGTGGAGGAGTGGAACTGCGTTCTGTGGAGTGATAGAGCGCCATCCAGTATTTTTGGCTGGAGCTATAATGATCTAGAATAGGTCATCCAACATCAGTACCTGACCTCACCAATGCTCTTGGTGAATGAAAATGTTGAAATGCAATGAAAAATGCTGAACACATCCCACACATCCAGAAATGCAGAGAGTTACTGCAGCAAAGGGGGACAAACTCCCTATTAATACCCTTCATTTAAGAGGAATTGCTTGTTGAGCAGGTGTGAGAGCCATTTCAAATGCTTCACCTTGTGGACTTTGAAGTATTTTGGATCGTTGTTCTGTTGTAGAGACCAGCCTTGTTTGAGTTTTGAGTTTCCAAGAAATCTGGCAGTTTTTGTTGGTCTACCAATGTCTTGCCTCGACTTCCACAGTTTCCCTTCTCTGCTATTTCTTAGCAATATTTCATACAGTGGAAAAAGAGTTTAAACCGTGTTTTTCTGAGCACATTCTTTCTTAAAGCACATGTTTGAGGCTTTACCCAGACAGCAAAACTGTTCTGGCCCAAATCTGGCCCACGTTCCCCATTTTCATCTGACCCACTTACCAGATGGGTTGACAGTACTTGGATGAACCTGGTAGCAAGATTTGTGCCACATTTGCACCACATTAGGGCCAGGCTAAAATTAGGCATTTCTGTTGTATTTGTCCCAAGGGTGGACCAGATCTGTTTTGGGACAGGTGGGCCAAAGGCATGTTGTAAATATGTGGTGTAAATATGTGGCTCACAGCAAATTGCCAGTGCCGGCAGTGGGCCAGGAGAGCCATATCTTTGCCAGACATGGCCCACATCCACTTGCTATCTGGGTAGTCTCTGTCTCTGCTGCTGTTGTTAAAGGAAGTCTCTTGCTAACACTTTATAATGTTTAGCAAAATTATATAACAGTTTAACAATAACAGCTTGAAAATCATTAGGGAAAATGTCATCTCTGCCACTCCAGTCCCAGAACACCCGCTATAGTGCTGTGTAACTTTGAAGAAGCAAGCACGCGGCATCTTGCGAGAACCATGTAACGCTGTTTGGCACCACGTCATATGACAATAACTATGGACCTTGAGCTAGCTATGAGTAGAAGCTAGCTCAGTATCCCAGCATAGACATCATGGCAGAGGCTGTGAAGAGACAGAAGAAGATGGTGTTGGGGGAAGCAATGAAGAGAAAAAGAGAGAGTGACCTAGTAATTAAATCTCAGTCTGGCTTTTACTTGTTGGCGAGAGCTAACGTGAAAACAACAAGTGGAGTGTTTCTTCCCTGCTATTATTTATTTATGAAAGATTGCGATGTAGGCTGTAACCTTATCCATGTCTTCACTGTCTCACAGAGTTTCGTAGGTTTTCCGGATGCCAAATGTCATCTAACCTCAGTCCTGTTTCAGGCTGCCAAAAAGTTCAGTCTTTGTCAAACTCACCCAAATAAGCCTTGAAAGGTTGAAACCTCCTGCAGTAAAATCCTTTAAGACTACTTTACCTTGTAAGTCGACATTGTTCTTTCTCCTCTGATGTTGACTTTGCCTGTGAATTCCAACTCCCTGGCAAATGTACATGTACATGAATTATGCTTATGCAATTGTAGAGGGACCCCAAGAGTGAAAAATACCAATTCTCACATAATGCTGCTTTAAAACATGGAACAAAATCAAAAACGGCTGTGGTAATCTCCAGCTACTTTTTGGACAATCCTCCCATGTTTTGACCCTGCCTCTCGAAGGCAAACATGCAAGAAAACCGCATTTACTACTTTACCGTGCACATGGTCTATTCACTGGGCACTTAAGCCCATAAACTGGCTCAAAAGCCTTAGTACACCATAGTGTTTGGTTTGCAGTTCTACATGCTACAAATGATAGGAACAGCATATTCTTCGCTCAGAATCGACCTCTGGATCATCAGACCTTTTAAATGACAGTTCAAATTCTGGAAAAGCGAACTGGATGAAGCTGGCAAACAGAAAACTGGAGTGCAGCTGCGAACGAGGTGTATGTTTTCACTTAAACTTGGCCCTGGAGTTGAGAGCACCTGACTCTAATCATTCCGCAATCCATTACCCCAGATAGCAGGGTGCTGGAGCCAGGTTCGGGAAAAAGTACAGCTTCAAACTTTGGAAAGGAAGTCGAGTTTTATTTCATTTTAATGACTGAAAATAGCTCGGGCCAGCAGAGCTTTTTTACATGCGAGGGTGAGTGGGTGCAGTAGTACTTGTCGAAAGGGTCGACAATAAACGTAGGGAGCTCACTCCTAAACGCACACGCAGGCCCCACAATAGAACATAAACCACACAGACCTGCTGAGCTGTTACTCCATCAAACACTCTTATGTTCCCCTATTTATACATCCAACCAAATGTAAAAAAAATGCCTACACTTTAAATCAACTGGGGAATTATGTTCAAGACTCAAAATGAACCCCTAGTTTACTGCATAGTGAATCCCCATTTGCCAGTGGATGTACAGAGCAGGTATTATTTGGGTGCTGGATCATTCTCAGCACTGCAGTGACACAGACTTGGCATGTTAGTGTGTGTCTGATACGAGTGGATCAGACACAGCAGTGCTGCTGGAGTTTTTAAACACTGTGTCCACTCACTGTCCACTCTATTAGACACTCCTACCTTGCTGGTCCACCTTGTAGATGTAAAGTCAGAGTTGATAGCTCATCTGCTGATGCTGCTGTTTAAACACTATAGTAGCACTGCTGTGTCTGATCCACTCACACCAGAACAACACACACTAACACACCACCACATGGTGTCACCACAATGCTGAGAATGATCCACCACTCACATAATACCTGCTCTGTGGTGGTCCTGCGTGGGTCTGGACCACAGAAGAACACAAGTATGCTGAGAAGCAGATGGACCACAGTTTGTAATAGTACAATCGTACAATAGAACATCTATGTGGTAAGTGGAGCTGATATTGGCCAATGAAGTGGACAATGAGTGTAGAAATGATGCAAGAGTACTTGATAAAGAGCTTAGTGAGTGTAAATTCAAAATAACTTGTTAGATAGTTATAGGTGCATTGTGATATATCGTATGTCAGGAAATCAAAGCTCTGGTACTCTAGGATCCTTGTTGCATTGGTAAAGCCTAGTTAGTTCAATGCTCCAGGAAAAAAGGGGTCAATTTGAGACACAGCCAGAGTTTTAACAAAAGAGTGCCAAGGGAGCAGCTAATGGACGCGCTACTCCTCACTCAGTCTAAAATTACTCCAAAGTGGCTCCAAAGAAAACCGCCCTCCTTGAGCTGCAGCCTTGTTATTTTGCAACAGGAACTGAAGCTTCCAGATAAGGGCTTTTGGGGGTGGGAGTTCTGAGTGCAATTCATGTGTGAATTTCTCTTTAGGAACATTTTAATTACAGCCAGAGCTATGGAGGACATTCACACTCTCATGTGCCCCAGTTAGTGTGTCTGCAGGCCTTAGCAGCTGGGTTTGGTCAGCTTAATAAAAAAATAATAATAATAAAATCAAGAGAATTTTTATGGATGACTTCCCTGCAATAGTGCCCTTATTATATGCAGAATAATTATCTGTCTATTTATGATTTACAAGCCATAAATTTACCATAATCTATAGGGAGTGAGAGAATTCTTTCCTCTCCAAAACTCTGTCACGGCATAATTCTTCATATTCAGTATCTTCGGTGAGGCTGCAAACCGACCTAGTCTTATGATTTCATCAGGCCTCTGTCTTCATTTATCGTTAGCATCTTTCTGCTAAATGTAGTGCAAATAATTTCTATTGTGCCATAACGTTTGGACAGGCTATCTTATTTTTCCAGTTAATCAATTTAACAAATAAGCAGTAGCTGTGAAATTCAAACATTTAAATGTGCATTTAGTCATTTGAACTGAGGGTGCACAAACCTTGCAAGTAAACAGAAGAAATAGAACCTACTAAGTGCTATTTATGAAAGCAATATGCTATGAGAGATGATACTGTGATAGTGTAAGCGACGTTCGTAGGCTATATACTATAGACTTCTCTGGAGAAAACGTTGTCTTGATGGCAGCATATCTATCTCTAAAATCCCAATATATGCCTTCCTGTCAATGATACCTTCACACATATGCAGATACCATGGGCACTCATGACCCCTATAGCATGGCAGATGTTGTACCTTTTACTGATACAAATCTGGAAGATCCCTTTCATCTTTGGCATGGCAAACTAGTTGTCCATTTTTCCCTGACCACAGCACACATTTCAGGTCCAGAGATCTAAGTTGCATTCCTTGATGTAGCGGACGGCTATGTTAAGTGACAACGGGTTTCTGAAATACTCCAGAGCCCATGTGGCTATTTTTAACTCAATAGCATGTAGGTTTCTCATACAGTGCTGTCTGTGGGCTCTAAGATACCACACGTTCCACAGTGTTTTCCACCATTACCCTACACAGACTGAGATTTCTCTGGATTCACTCAATCTGTTCATGGTATTATGTACACTAGATGTGAAAGACCTATTTTTTTGCATCTTGCACTGAGAAAAGTTTTCTATTTTAACTGTTTAATAATTCTCTCATGAAGTTTGGCACAAAGTGGTGGACTATGACCCATCTCTGCTTGCAAAGATTGAGCCTTTAGTGCCTCCTCCTATTATACCCAATCATGATCCCCAGTTCATCTGCTTAGTGTGGTGTGTTTTAAAACAGTGTGACTTTCTCTAAACTTTTCACTCTGGTTCTGTCCCAGCGTAAGTATGTTGCAGGCAAATTCAAAATTTGTCTATATTTGCAAAATACAATCAAGTTGGTCACTCAGAACTTTAAAGGTCATTTCTTGGTACTTTTGCCAGTTAAATAAAGCTTCAAGAGAACAAATCACAGATTCTTGCTTTTGCAAAATGTCCCAATAATACATATCATCCAAATATCAGTCAGTGCCACATAACAAATCATGTTCACCTTTAGCTTCCAGCACTCTGGCAGTTTCTGAGTTGTTCAGGAAGAGTTTCTCCTCATCCAGCCTGAGGTAGAATGACAGCAGGGCGCCCGTCTAAAACAGCTCAGGAGGGAGGAATGTTGGATATGATTGTTTCTTGTGACCACCTACCTCTCATACAGCATTACATCACATGATACAGTGAACAATTAATCATACAACACAGACATGGGTCGTCTGGGGTCTTTTGGACCCTACAGTCAGAATCAGACGAGCTGAAAGGGAGAACTGCTATGAAAATGAGAGAAGAAGAAGTAATCTATAATGTAAAGACATTTAGAGTCATTTATTTGCTAATGGCTTTGCTCAGTGGGAATAGTGCACGGTTGAATTGTGACTGTTTTGATTACCTCTGTTTAGACTTTGAGACGTTACATCTCTCTCTCTCTCTCTCTCTCTCTCTCGTGTGCTCGCTTGCTGAAATATGCGCCATACCGCTTGATGAATTTAATATCTGAATTTACAGAATGTGATGGGAAAGCCTTATAAAAACATGCTGCAGTAATGCGCTCCAGATGTCTTTACAAAGGACTGCAACTCCCCAATGACTCTCTTCTACTCTCAGATACAGTCCTGATCAGATCTGACCACACGACTGCTTACACTCTCATCAACCTGATTTGTTCACTACTATGTTTTGTAAATGGGGTTCATTTTAGGTCTCAGAACTCTTTAAAAGTTGACCTTCTTTGGTGATTAATTTTTTGGACAAAGTATTGATCAAAGTATTTTCCCACCTCAGACTGTCAAATCGGAGATGGTGATGTATAAATGGCATTTTAAAACCTGTGTCAATTGAATTCATTATTTTCTAGCAGGAAACAGATATTATTCTCTATGTATTGTTTGTATAAATTTATTTATTTATTTATTTATTTATTTTTATATCACTTCAAAGCCTGCAGGTTGGATTACACCAACAAGGATTAAATTTAGACTTTGATTAAATCAGTTTAACCATGAGCAGCTTGGCAGGTAGCTCTAATGTAACTGATGTAATTACTGAGCTGTTATCAGTCTGCTCAGCTGTTCATGTTGGTGCTACAACATGTTTAACAGATAAACCTTGACTCGGTTCGAGCTTAATCCACGCTGGACCAACCTATCTTTAGACTTTCTTCCCTCTGAATAAAAATAATTCCTTTCATTTTTATTTTACTTTCACTCGAATTTTAACTAATAACCAGCACTCTTTTCTTCTCTCACACTCTTTCTTACTGTCTTTTCTTTCACTTTGTGTTAGTCTCTTTCCCTGTCTGCTTGTCTGTCTCCCTCTCTTTTCCTGCCTGTCTCTCATTTTCTCCATCTGTCTGCCTAACCACTTTCATCTCTCTCTCTCTCTGCCATCACTTTTTCTCTTTCTCTCTTTCTCCCATTCCTCTTCCTATCTTACTCACTCTATCCCTTTCTCTCTTTTTCTCTCCCATGCTCACTATCTCATTATATCATCTCTCCCTCTTTTTTCTTTTTCATTTTAACCCTCTTTCTCTTTCTCTTTCTCTCTCTCCCTCCCTCCCTCCCTCTTCTGTTCTCTGTCTCATTCTGTTTCTCCCACCCCTCTCTCTTTCTCTGTCTTTTTCTCTTTCTGCCTCTCCCTCACTGTCTCCCTCCTCTCTCTCTCTCTTTCTCTTTTTTCCTCTCTCTCTCCACCCTCTCTCTCCTGCCCCTCTGTTTCTCTCTCTCTCTATTTCTCTGGCTTTATGCTTCACCTACTGCTGCTAACATTGTGAAGGTCTTGTTAGTGTAAGATCTTCTGAGCTGGACTTCTCGTCTGCTCTGTGCTGATTTACTGTAAGCTGTGGTTAGACTAACTTCTGAAAGAACGTCTAAGACAACACTCTCAGATCTCTGCCATGAATTAGAGCTTGTTAAAGAGGCTGCCATGGTGAAAGAGCAGTGACTCTAAATATTTTCCCCTGCCCACTCTTTGTGCGGGAGTCCTCCTAGAGTTTATTTAAGGATAGACAGGCAAAAACAGGCCAACTATTCCTGCAGGATCATCTCACTCACCGCTTCTCCAGTGTCCGTCACCAGTGCAGTGAATCCATTGTCCTTATATACATACACTGTCTGTCCAAACTATCCAGATGTCTCTTTTAATGAGTGAAGTCCAATACTTGCTCGTTTTAATACCCATAACAGCTCACTGGCCACTTTATTAGAAACGCCTACCTTGCATTTCCCTTCACTGGCCACTTTATTAGAAACACCTACCTTGCATTTCCTCTCACTGGCCACCAACTTTACTGGCAGTTTTAATACATTAAAAAAGACATTACACTTACACTTACTGTCACTGGTCACATTATCAGAAACACTGACCTTGTACTTCCATTAACTGACCATTTAATTATAAACACTGAGTTTATTCTTCTACTAATTGGCATCTTTATTAGAAACACCTACCCTGTACTTCCACTCACTAGCCGATTTTTAGAAAGTGCACTAAACACTTGTACTTCCTCATACCTATTTAAAGAAGTTAAATGTGCAAAGTCTTCCTAGAAGAATAGAGGCTCTTACTGCAGCAAATGGAGGACACATTCTCCACTGCCATTCTGGACTAAGCATCTGGTGTATTTGACTCAAGCAACGCTGAATTAGAAATGAAGACTGGGAATGAAAACTTTCTATGGCCATATCTCGTATTGTGTTGCTTTAGTGGAAGCAGTTTAGCTACTTAAACTGCCACTCAGCATGAGTAATGAGCCATATAGTCCGTGTCTGCTCCGCATGCATCCGTACTGAATTCACATTCATATTACTGAGCAGACGCCTCGTTAATGAGAGCATTATGGAAATGAGAGCAGCTCAGTGTCTCAGTTGCATACTTACGCTGGCAGTTATCTTACTCAGAGTGTGTATTTTGATCCACTTAATTGTGTTTTTGCTCTCTTAAACATGGTTCAGAGCAGAACTGGCTTGCTGGCAGTGGCACGACATGTTCCTTATAAAACCTCACATAAAAACTGTCATGGTGGTTCAGTCAGCACAGCCTTCGTTAAAAATCCAAGTAATATCAGCTTTAATTTAGTCAATATATCTATTGTTTCTTATTTTCAGATTGGTGTAAGAATGCTGTAACCACATTCAAGTTATTTATATATATTTGAACACAACTAGAAAAACAGTTGGCATTTTGTAAAGTGCAATGAAAACAAGAACATGTGATGTGTTAATCCATGGAAGCTTTATTTAATTGACAAAAGTACAAAGAATTGTTTTTTAATGTTTTGGCTGACCAACTTGACTGTATTCATTGTATTTGAAACATTCCACAATAAACAGGTGAATTAGTTACAGGCAAGAGATAATGGCTGGGTGTAAAAGGAGCCACCAAAGGCTCAGTCTTTGCAGAGACAGGTCATGGCTCATCACTTTGTGCCAAACTTGGTGAGAGAATTATCAAGAGTTGAAAAAGAAGAATTACTCCGTTGATCTTTCCCATTTACTAATTTACTACATATAATATTGTGAAAAGAAATCTCAGTCCGTGTAGGGCAAGACCAGATACCGCTGCTGAATGTGCATAACCTTCGATCACTCTGACGGCACTGCATGGGAAACCATCATGCTACTGGGTTAAATATGGCCACACAGTCTGATGCATTCATGTTTCAGCTTGTTTTGGGGAAAAACGGATATCGAGTTCTCTGTACCTAAGATGGCTTTTTTCTGGAAATGGGATTTTAAAGAACTAGTGGAATTTTGTTTGGAATTTTGTCTGGTTCAAGAAAGAATGACATGAAATTGTTATTTGTAGAGAAACATTGACAATTCTAATAGTGGTAAATCGGTCTGTGGGACGGGGAGTATTCATCAGGCCGCACATTCATTACCATTTAATATAATAATTTTCTGTGAGGGAGCCTTTATAGGTCAGCATCTGATAGGACCATTTTCTTATCAGCACCACTGTGAACTATTCTGATTCTGCAAGTCTTTCAGAGCAAACTGCTCTGAATGACTTTGTTAACATATTATTAAAATATACATTAGGAAATTTGGGAAGGTTGTGTGGAATGTTACTTTAACTAGTAAAAAATATATCTAGAAAAAGTCTAGTCTTATATAATACTCTGTCTGCCCCCTGACATACCCAAAAAGCTTTTGCAGACACTCTAATGATGTAATGAATCTGATTGGGTTTGGTGTTTAAATGTTTTTGAGTGCTTGGATTTGATCTAACTTCAGTTATAATATTAAATAAAAAATGAATATGTTCTATAACTTATGGGAAAAGTAAGTTTAATCACAATGTCTGCAGCATTATCTCAGAAGACAGAAAAACTGTCCTTAAGGTGAACAGCCAGTGAGATCTACTCAGATTTACAGACCTGACTTTTTTCACAACTTTAACAAAGTGATTTTGGCCCCACCTAGTGGCCAAGTAATGACAGAAGCTGCTGGATGTTAGATTTGTGTTATATTTCCAGTTGAACATTAAAAAGTGCAGACTCACATTCATATTACACATCCAGATACATTTACAATATGTGGAAATGATTTTGAACAGTAAGTCTGTAATTTGCCATTTTGTCACCAGCTAGAAGGTGCAGTACCGCAGGGTTGTAGTTGGGGTGGAGGTGGTTTACATCTTCTCCATTACAGGCTGGTCATTTTGAACTCCTCAGCTGTCTCCATGTCTAGTGCCTTGTTTTCAAACACCTTATTTTCAACTTCCATCTCATTTTCATCCCTGTTAAGGAAAACATCAGATTTTGTAAACACTCTCTGACCACTTTAATAGAAACACTGATCTTGTATTTCCACAAACTGGCCACTTTACTAGAAACGCCCATCTTGTACTTCCACTCACTGACCACTTTATTAAAAAAACCCACCTTGTACTTCCACTCACTGGCCATTTTATTAGACATGGCTACCGTGTATGTTTATTCACTGGCCACGGAATAAGAAACACCTTCCTGTACTTCCACACACTGTTGAGATGAGAGTGGTCCACCATCCACAATATACATCCATGTGTGTCTTTGTCTGGTCACAGACTATTAATGAAAGGCTAGAGGGCTCGAATCTGTATGTGTTTCTGATACAGTGCCTGGTTAGTGTATGCCTCATGTGCAAATGTGCAAACTGTAACTATCAGTAAGAAAGCTATTACACTTCAGATGACCTCTACAGACTCTGGACTGGTTAATCATTGTGCTGGATGCAGTGCTTTGGCCAGAGGTGAAAGGAGAGTGACACACGCATGCTTTGTCACTGGGGTTTGTGTAATGATTTGGTAAGTGCTACGTGATTAAGGCCTTGAACTGTATGAGCAAAGATAAACCTGTATCAAGCCCCATAAAAGGCCATAAAAGCTTCATAACAGCATGGCCATTAGGCAACCAATCAATATAACTTGTCCAAAGAAGTGTGTAAAAAACAACCTGGCATGCTATTGTCTGAAAAATTTGTAACAGTCCATAAAGACAGTCTCTGTCACCAAGATCTTGCTGACTTTTTGTGACTGTTATCAATATCTGTGGTAGTATTTGCACTGTTTGTCTCTGTGACATGAGTTTTAAGAGTTTTTAAAATCTAAAAGAAAAGGGCTTTCAGTATTTTACATAATACTGTATTTTTATTTTTATAACAAGGTCTTTGCTAGGCCAGTGTAGAGGCATTAGCCTTTCTCCCCAAAATATGTGTCCTATGAGGTCTTGGCAAAGATGTTACATTGGTGTCAGAAGTGGGCTTCTAGCCCAAACCAAAGAAGACTGTGCAGGGCCCAGGAACTTTTGACCATTTTGACCATTGAATATGGGGCTGTGTAGCTGCTATTGGCTCCTGACGTTTACAGTAAACGAGACTTTCATCATGTAAATAGTTGTAGTTACCTTAAATATGTATGTGCCATTATTTCGGGCTGGATAGTGGGGCTTGTGTATCTACCACAAGCATGGAATGTGTGGTTGGAAATGACCTGCCTGCTATCTCTGCTATTTAGCTAGTACTGGCTTGCGGTTTCTCCACTGCTGTTGTGTTCACTACAAGAGCATTCCCTTAATGGGCTGATGTCTCTTTTGCCAAGATGTCAGAGTATATTTATAACACCATCAACAATTTTTTATATTCATTCTTCATAACCCAACTGTTCCGTTGTGCTATTTCGGCCAGGCGACAAAGATTTTCCAGCAAACCCTCAAATGTTATGGCTGGATCTCAAATGGCTCCCCATTCTCTACATTGTTCACCACATAGGTCAGGAAACTACGACTTCTCAGCACAAATAGTGCTCTAAATGCTAGATAGGGATAGGGTTAGGGATCTTGCAGCTAATGAATGAATATAAATTGCTTTCTGTTTAACATTAAATGCACTGATCCAGTGAAGCAACCATTATTTTATGGCATATGTAGTGCACTACAGCGAGCAGGAAGCACTTTCAGCCTAGGTGACTGCGGGGGCAATATATATCCAAATGCACAGTCCCTCTCAATTCTTACCGGTCTAGAAGAAACGTTGTGGGTTCAGCATCAAACTTCATCCTTTTACTCTTCAAGCACTGTCTCCAGCTGTGGAAAGCAGCGCCAACATTAACTCTTGTTTTGTTTCTTTTGTTTGCTGCTGAATATGGTTTCTTGCTTGTGTGCAGCATTGGTCACTTGCCAAGAGCTTTAGCCATCGTTGCATTTACTCTTTTATTTTAGCTGTCCTTAAATGTTCTAACTGGGAGCTGAACCTTCAACATGATTGACAGGAGGTTAGAATATGCCATCGGGGAAGCAGTGCTACTTCTTCATCCTCTCATGTTAGACTGATTCGACTCCACACTACAGTGACTCACTATTGCCTCTTGAAGTACAAAGTAGTAGTACAACACTGTTATGTCTTCACATTTTGCTGGTAGTTTTAGTTCATTTGGAAATGTTTTATTCAAATATCCTACATATTGCTCCTTTAAAATGTTTTCTCTCCTCTAATAAAGGTAATGCACTATATGTTTAATTCACCATCTACTGCTGTATTGTGAGGTACTAAAAGTGCAGGCCTGATAGTCAAGATGCTGCGTGTTTGCAGCTAGGTCCTCTGCTCTTTAGCTTTGGGAAAAGTGTAGCACTTGGATCAGCCAGTTATATCAGATCTTGTAAGTTGTAAGCTGTACAAAACAGACATGCGGGAGGGTCTCTGCTGCGACTTGCTCTGTAACAGTCAGCAGCTGAAGTTAGGACAAGAGTTTTGGCACAAAGCATACTGAAATAACTTTAATACAACAGATAATTACACCTACGACCGCCTCCTAACTTAACCGTAATACTGTCACAAAAAATGCTAGCTTTAGCATTACATGCTAAACAACTCCATCATTAACATCGCAGATTTGTTTTAAAGTATGTATGATTCACTGTAAAACTGCAATATAAAAGACTAAACGTAACTAAACAACTTACGCACTTCAAATGTCCGTGTATCAGTCAGAAGCAGCATCAAACCCAGGCTGAACCTCAAACACCTTCATACTCCCTAAATAGTGCACTAGTAAGTGCTACAATTCTGGCTTCTACAGACAAACTGTGCACTAACTGACCAGTATGGATGTCTATATTTAGCTATACTATGCTCAGTTAGACTGCAGGAACCAGTATGTACATTCCTACGTAGAGCACTATGCAGGGAGCAGGGAGGGGAGAAAACTATGATTAATTGGTGGGAAGAGGGGCAGCGTTGGTTTGGGCCTTTGTAATCCTTGTGGTGATAAACGTGCTTATAAAGTGGAGGTTTTTACATAAAGCAATGATACTATACTGTAAAACAGCCACATTTCTTGGCATAGTACTTGTTTATATCAATTACTATTAATAATTTTACTCAATAATTCACATTGCTGATGAACTGCAGTTTATCATATTTTATATTGGCTTCTGTTTTATAAAAGCATGAGGAAGGGCTTTACTCCACTTCTTGTAAAAGTACACTCTTGCCTGTGATAAAATCACAGTAACAGTAACAGTAACTCAGCCTCTCGTGTCTTCATGGTGTACTGCATCCTATCATACACCACGGCCTCACCAGCTCTCAGCCTGCTTCAGCCAAAGAATTTGTAGTAAAAACAAACTTCAGAAAGTTAAAATATACAGGTCTGAAGATTAATAAAAGATCAACTCGCTTTCCTACACACAGGGGCGTATACAGTATGCAGTACAGACTACTGTAGTATACAGTGTGCAGTATAGTAGTGTACCATTTTGAATACAGCCGATGTCGTTCAAACCGGAAATCCACTTTGGACTACGCATGCGCAGCACACGCACACCATTTCTGGTATTGCTTGTTTTGTTTTTTTATATCCTTCCGTGTATTGAGAAAAATGAAAACCTTTGGCTGTACCACATCTATCCTTAGATGTGGGTTATTATGGGTGTTTAATTATTTCCACATTGTGCATTAAATATGTCAATTAACAGTCTTAGGTTTTGATTATTTTCCCGGGTAATAAAACACATTTTCCGATACAGATTATAGCTACGTTCTCCTTCAAAACGCACTTGAATGCGCTTAGCATTTCTTTGGCTATGGGTGGAATAGGTTATGGTTGTTGCTATTTGGCTACTTGGCTATGATGTGTTATAACTATGTGGGATAACTGTAACAAAATTACTAAATTATTTGAAATGATAAGAATTAGTTTTTATTGTAACTTGCGTCAGAGAGCGCTGCGGAGGTCACTGCTATCTTACTACAGCCCTAATTAGTGTGTAAAGTGTGCAGCACCGTCAAAAGTGCAGTTAGTGTAGCATGTGAAGTATATAAGTACATGGTTTGGGACGCAGCCAAGCTTCTGATTGGCCAACATGGCTGTACAGTGAGGGTTATATCGCCGCCTGCTGATTTGGTTGCTCGGCAGCGCCTGAGAGCGCATTTTTGCGTTTTCATGTAGACGAAGATTTATTTAAACCACTGCTTGTGTGGACGGGATTGGTTTTAAGCGAAAGAGGAAACCACCCGTTTTTACAAGTACCAGTGTACGTGTGGACAAGGCCCCAAACTACGAGTGAAGATACCTCCGTACCACATGGATTTGTGACGTGTCATGGTCAGTATAGCTTACTGTCAAGTTTTCACCTGTTGCTTGTTCACTAGCTAAGGTAGGGCTTAGCCGAGGTAAATAAACTTGTTTAGGCTAATACTTGGTTAGACGCGCAGGTTGTCTAGCTAATAGAGAGAGAACATTGTTTGACCTCAGTGCCTTTGCTTGATCTGCGTCTGTTGTAAGTTGATGGGTAGCTTTCAAGACCTTGTTAAGACTGACAGACCATTTTTGCCATATCCAGATTGTATCCCAATCGATTTTATAGTCTGCACATAAAAAAAAATAATAATAACAAAAAAACGCCAACAAACAAACAAAAAAAAAGACATTTTTGCAAGTTGAATGCATCCAAACCACATTTGGAGGTGTTTTGAAATTTGTTTGCAATCAATTTTTTTACTGATGCGCTTTAGTCTGGATGCTCTGGACACTCTCATAACAAACACAGAGAATGTCAAATCCAGAATGATAACAGGGTGTTCAAGACAAATGTCGAAGATCCACACTTCTACCAGGGAATTTTTACATAGAAGAAAACAACAGTCTGTGACCCATGACTTGACAGAGCGATTGTATGAGGTGCAAGATGATCTTTCCTGCATCCGCATTAAATCACCTATATAGCTACGCATCACCAACTTTGCTATGTTTTAACTGACACTTTGTCGTTACCATAAGAATTCATACAGATGGGCTGGTGACGTCTGGACACACAAATCTGATCTGATAACAGTGAGGACAGTCTTTAGTCGTTTCAAAAGAACAGATTTGAAAACAAATCTGATTTGCCTGCAGTCTGAACATAGTACAAACTATGAAGAGACAGGTCCTCTGTATGGCTCTGTATGAAGCTTTCCTTCAAGGGACATTGTGGAATACATTGACTTTACTAAATCACAAAATGCCCATTTTGTGTCATCAGGGTTTAAAAAAAAACATCTTAAAGTTTTTTTTTAACTAAGCGCTATGAGTTCTTCAAAAACAGCAGGTTTTGTCTTCTTTTGAGAGCTGTTGATGTTGATGGGAGTCACAAGCTGTTTCAAATAATGCAGGACAGTTGAATTTTGTGACTTTATCCTTGTGTGGATATAATGTAGTACTGGCCTTTTGACTTTTACATTACCCTGTCAACCAGATGATTCATACTCACTTGTCTGACTTGAAGAACATCCTTCTCACAACAAGGAGGAAGAAGACGATGAAGAGGAAGCCCACCACAGCGGCCAGTCCTACTAGCCACGGCTGCAGAGTCACCTTCTCCTGAGCTCCAGTGCGCAGGCCGCCTGTGTGGTCAACATACAGCCAGATCTATTATCTAATTTACGTTATCGTCTTATTGTAGCATTCTGAATTGTATTTTATCGTTGTAGTGTGTGAGCTCATGGCGTATATCTTAGTAGTGCAGTGCTTATTAATTAAATAACTTTCAGTATTTTACAGCAGTAATCAGGAGCTGTAGATAAGTGAGGAACAGGAGTGAAACAGTTTGTTATTCTCATTTGATCTATTCTGCACATTGACTTCCTTCTCGTTAACCATCAACGGCAGTACAGAGTCATAAGGCCTCTAATACAGCGTGCTCTAATGAAAATTGAGATGTAATATTAACGTAGACACTTTTTCAGGCACTCCTTGTATTTGCTGAGTGGGAAAGTGTATTCAATTGAGACACCAATAAAAGCAAATCAGATTTGAAATTTGATAGATAGATAGATAGATAGATAGATAGATAGATAGATAGATAGATAGATAGATAGACAGACTGCTTGGTGACCATTTGCAGCCCTGCATGTACTTCATGCACCCCCACAGTGATGGGATATTCCAGCAGGATAATGTTCTGGAGAGTTCCACTGAATGCTACATGTTCACCCAACATAAGCCCAATCAAGGCATTCTACTATCATGCCTCGTTCGAACTCCAGTAATTCACGTTGCCTTGCCATGAGCACGCTGGTCAGCAGAACTCAAAGTCATAAAACAGTGTCACAGGCATCAGGCAGCATTTTCATAACCATTTCACGTAATAACTTTCTGTGAGGGAGATTTTAGAGGTGGACATCTGGTTACTGTCACCACCACTCTGGACAATTTTGATTGGAAGTTTCTCTACAACAGAGCAGTTCACATCAAGCCACTGTCAATGACTTTGATTACATCCCAACCATTTAATCATGCAGACACTTAGCACTACAGAGTTAGGATTTCCCCCTTCTGTGACTTTGAGATCTGTTTACTCAGCCACATGTTCTGTAAGTACTTTTGATCTATTTGTGCTGTGAAATGATAATACTCTTGCTTCTACTCTAGAATAGTAGTGGGCAAAGCAATCTACTTTCTATTCAGTTTTATCTTAGTCCTAAATATATACTTTCCTTTTTTGGGGGTTATTTCATTCTGTTGTGGTGGTTCAGTTTCTAAACTGTTTTACTGTTGCTCACATCTGTAACTTTTTAGAGGTTTAGCATTTTATATTACACCAAAAAGATCCAAACAGGCTAGAATAATAGAGCTTAACAATCCCTTTGCTGATAGATGTCGGATGTGCTTAGAAATTTTCTTTCAGTTCTATAGCTCAGTAGGAGTCGGCCTAGGAGGAGCGTCTATTTTCGACCGACCATTTTTTCACTAAAAACAGTTTTAATTTTATTTTATTACAGTAACAGGTTATCTGCTTGAGTCTGAGTTCAGGCTCAACTGATAGCTCTGGGAGTGAAGAATTGAAGTAAGGTTCCATGTACAGCCCTTCGCAGTTTGCAGGGTAATTACACTGACTTGTGAAAATACTGCATAAGTAAATCGATTAGATGTAAACAAAGAGGGATTCGGAGAGGTTTGCTGTAAAAGGCTCTTTTCTAGAGAAACAGAAATAGAATTGTTGAGGTCAGGTGGTGTCTGAAGAGTTTACTGCCTCTAAAATTTACTCACAGAGAGTCACTTTATGAAATGGTAATGAATAAGATGTGTGAGATATTGTTTTGTGATGGTTTTGAAAAGGCCTTAAAAGGTCGGATAGCAAATAAAAAAGGTCCTATTGAGTCCTAGTGGGTCGGCAAGTTCCTCTATAATGAACCATTTTATGGCAAACTACTCGGCATAACTTTGCTTAGACCTCAGCCACTGAATCAGGCAAGCATTTTGAAAAATCAGTGCCATCATTGCAAAATTCAGCGCACAGAGCCTAAAACCTGCTAAACAAAAAAGATGGTTTCACTCACCGGTTCTTGCCTGGCAAATGGAGGCAGACAGCAACAAGCAAACAAGGAGATTCTTGAGATGAAACATTTTGCTGGTTTGCTTTCCTTAGTGCCTGGCTGTCTTCAGTAAACACTGTCAGAACATGTGCATCTGTTCCTCCAAAGAGCAAAGTGCAGGGAGAATAAGACAGGGAGCAGCTTATGGCACGTCACCAGCACAGCCCTCAGATAACTGATGGCCATTCATTGCACACGTGTGCTGTAAAGATAAAAGTTGCTGCTTTTACTGCCATAACAAACATGAATACCTTTTTTGTTTTGTTTTGTTTTATTTAAACTTTTTTTTGCCTGTCAGAGCATTTTTTAATGATGTCAAGGTGTAATCACTGATTTAAAAGCAGTTCAACTTTCCCTTCAAGCTTCAAGTACAGCCCGACTCAACCCACCATCCCTGAAGATACATGGAAGACAAGCGTCCAGACTCCTCTCTGTCCTGGCTCCCAGATGGTGGAATGAGCTTCCACTGGCTGTCCGAACAGCTGAGTCTGTCGCAGTCTTCAAACACAGACTAAAGACCCATCTCTTTGTAAAGCACTTAAGTGAGTGAGCACTAATAGATGTATATATTGAAATACTTTGTTCTTGCACTTCTACTGACCATAACCTTTCTTCTATCTAGGTATGAGCGCTGGGCTGGGATTGCTAGGTAGTGCACTTATGCTTTATATATGTCTTTGTATTGTTCTCTCTAGGTATCAGCACTGGCCCTTGTTCGGGCAGCGTCTGAGCTCATAGCAAGTCCTAGACTCTAACCTTCTTATACTACCTAGGAAACATTATCCAATGGAACACTAAGCACGGTTGTAAGTCGCTCTGGATAAGAGCGTCTGCTAAATTTACACTGAAGTTACAAGGAGTGTTTCAGCTTAGGCTGCTTTCTGAATGAAGCATAATACAGGGCAGCAAACTACAACATCAATATAGAGTAAGACATCAACACAAAGTAAAAGTTGTTACTCACTATGGAACTTTCTGTGTAAGATGATCTTCTTCAGCCAGCATACACTGATACAATCACACAGCATGGCTGCTACTTACAGGCTGCTGTTGGGTTTGTGATGCTGATAAAAGTGGAACTGCTCCTCTCCTCACTCTCTTTAGTGTCCAATGCTGAGTGAAGCAGCGAGATATTGTTCAAGGTTTGAGAAACTGTCCAGAGTAATATGTGCAGAGCAGACTAACAACTTGGAACTTCAGGATCTTGTTAAAGACAGATGTTGGGTGACAGATGCTGGATGTACCATTACAGTTACTCAGGGCAGGTGGAGTTCCTGAACTGTGGCTTTCATACTTCTACTCCTATTGTTGTTTTTGGAAAACTACTTTTATTTTAGTCATTTTTCCACTGAAGTCATAGATGATTGGTTCAGGCTACTCTACACGTCTCTGGCCCTTAGCCATATTTACTGTGAAACTGATGAATCAGGATTATGTGTGATTATGACCCTGGAGGTTAAGCTTAATTAAGCAATGAGATGAATCACTTAGACAGATAAATGTATTCATACGCAATCGATCATGCCTTTCTCATTGTTTCTCCAGAACTCCTACAGAAGGCATTATATGATAGTGTTGATGGGAGGGCCATTAAAATGTATTCTTTACTGTTTCCAAAGGATCTAAAACAGCACCCTTTTATTCTAGTCTTATCTAGCACCCATAAAGTCCAGCTGGAGATGCTCAAATTGGTGATTATGAAAAGATTTAGTGTTGAAATAGGATTAGGGCGAGGTTTAGGTTTAGATTGAGGTTAAGGTTGGTGTTAGAGTGAGTTTTATACTAAAGTCTTTGGTTAAGGTGTTTGGGTGTTTAAGGTTGAGGTTCAAGTAAGTGTTAGAGTGAGTGTTAGGTTTAGTTTCTATGGTTAAAATGAATTTTGGATAAAAGATGAATTTTAGAGTGAGAGCTAGGTTTAGTTTTTGAGATCAGTTTAGGTTTACGTGTACATTTTGGGTGGAGGTTAATGTTAAGGTTGGAGTGAATGGTTGGTTTAGGTTTAAGTTGAAGTTACACTGCATGTTCAGTTTGGGTTAAGGTTAGTGTTAGAGTGACTGTTAGGTTTATAGGTTTTGTGTTATACTGCCTGTTCCATTTAGGTTTAGGGTTGGATACTTGGTGTAGGAACCGAGTGGGATATGTGAAACAGTTGCATGTGAAACCTCAGCTTTCGCTGCGATGGAGTGTTTGCTTGGTAGTGAGCCTAGCTTTTACCAGCATTGAACTTGAGGGCAACAAATAGCAACAAAGGCTAATTAAAGCTATGAAAACGGCTTGTGTATAACTTCTTGTTACAGTAACATACTAGAAGGGTTTGGGTTTGCTCACATTGATATTAGCTATGACCAAATTGTCAAGAAGCATTCTGAAACATCAGGTAACCTTAGTCTCTGGCTGCGTCACAAACTGCATGTTGCATCACTAGAGTGTTAAAAAAGTATAGTATCAATAGAAGTACTTTCAGTAGTGCAGTATGTAAAGCTAAAGTGTTGTTTGGGTCACAGCTGGGCTGTACTCTAAACATTTATCTTGTCTTAGACTTCTTATCATTTTAGCATAATGCCTTAATAAATAAATGAATAAATAAAAGGGCACAACATTAGTGAGTTTTTTTAAAAGAATAGTTTTACTTCAAATATACAACAAGTGCAAGCGCACATCATCGATCATTAACCAAGCATATTACATTGTATTAAATATCATCTTATCAGGAGAATGCTGGTACAAAAAAGGGAGTGTCAGGTGAAGGACTGATAAAGAGATTGGGCTGAGGTCCCAAATAGATTATTGATGACTATGTACTGTTTATTACTTTTATCAGCCATTTTACTTATACGGAAAAGCCCAAAAAGAACTGATCACCAGCCAAGTCCAGTATTTTGTGTATTTATTTGCTTATTGTAATCCACACATGTTGTTCTATGCCACTAAACGTACAGTAAGTTACTCCAGTAGCTACAGTGGACAATGGGGTGTACAGTGGAGTGGGCTTTGATTCATAATAGCAAATGTTTCCCCCCAATGTCAAACTCACTTTTTAGCCCATGGGTTGAGGTTTGAGGTGGGCAATATGACGATGTATCATTATGTTATCACTGTCACCCTAGACAAATGAATACTTGTTTACCTTCCTCATTGATAACATTTCTGTTCTGGTATATGTATATATATGCGACCCATCTGTACATTTCTGTGTGGTGGATAAGGGTCCTTGCTGTTTTACTGTCTTTATGGGTAAAATCATGCACAAATTATGGATTAGATATAGATGTTTTTCGTGGGCTCTTGAAATGCCCTATTCATGGATTAAATGTAAATATTTCTTGTCCACTTTGGAACTGTCTAAACCATAGATTAGATATTTCTTGTGGGCTGCTGACCAGGCCAAATCATGGACTGGATGTTTCTTGTGGGCTCCTGAACCACCTCAAACACAAATTAGATGTAGACGTTCCTTGTGGGCTCCCAAACTACCCAAATCATGGATCAAATGTTTCTTATGGAACTGCTGACTAACACCTCATTATCATAAGTATACATGTAACTTTTGCCCTCTTTTTGATTTTCTCAATTTTCTGTATTTTAACAGTCGGTTTCATGATTGTTGCTCTGTAATCTATCTAGCACCAGTAAAATATGTGTGTGTATATATTTTTTTTAGTAATGAAGCATTAACATTCACATTTACATATTAAAACAAACACCGCCTTGGTTTGAAGCAACGTGTACACAGCACTGTCTAGCTTTTAGTTCTGCTTTAAAGTTTATGACAGCAGCATGTAATCCTCCAGTGTAATCCTCTTCTCTCTCAGCACAAACTCCACTCTGAGCTAGATTATTTATCAGCTATTCTAACACTCATTTGCAGTTTGACAGACTTGCAATAAAAGCAGCTATTTAGCCTGAGGGTGTGTATATGTGTATACCTCATCTGTCATGTAATTTAATCAGAAATGTATTTTGTTTGCAGCCAAAAAATGGTAGAAATTATGCATTTTTAAGTATTAACAAAAACTGCTTAACACAGAGCCTCAGCAACTAAACACTTGCCAGTAGCAGTGTGTACATTGATTATAAAGTGGTGTTAACTCAGGAGACGGCTTGGGAACACCCCCACCTGTATAAGTTGTGAGGTGTTATCTTGTGAGTGAGGCTAACATTTTGAACATTTTGAACGAGGCATGACAATGGAATGCCTGCATTGGGCTTATGTCATGTGTGGGGCAAATCTTACATGGTATTTGTTGTTCCTAGTCACACTCTTTGAAACCAAAGTGTTTCCAAACAGCTGAATCGGTTTAACCTTTCTTGTTGACCGAAGGCTGTCATCTTAGTTCGAGTTGAATTAAACATGCTAAAGCCTGGCAAAGAGTGAGTTTGAGCTTTTAGGGAGGGTTAAAAGGGAACTGCCGTAAAGGAAAGGATTGTGCTGGATTTATGGTAAGTCAAAATGAGAGCGTCATTTTAAATTGGCACAATAAGCTCTATATCTAGATCAATGGAAGCCTAAATTGTAATTGATAACAAATTTGAGCAATCGCCCAGCTCAAGCAGGTTGAAATTCTCTCTGCCAATTGTGTGGGAGAAGGCAGTTATCACCATTACCTGAGTGAATTAGAATTCTCTAGAGGAATCGAGCGCCATCCAATCCCTTGGGATGAGTTGAAGTGATTCAGAATTGATCATGCAACATCAGTACCTGACCTCACTAATGCTCTTGAAGCTAAATGCAGTCAGATCCTCACAGCAATGTTCCAACATCTAGTCTAGTGCCTTTCCAAAAAAGTAGAGGTTGCTACTGCACTAAAGGGGGCCAAACTCCCTTTTAATACCCTTTATTTCAGAAGAAGCACTGGAGCAAGGGTCTGTAGCTGGGGCAGCTAATACAGGATAAAGATAAGAATGTGATCAAATCACAGAGCATCACACAAATGTTTTCCCCATTTATTACTGAAGGACACATTTAACACATGCACTGCAACAAAATAAACTAGTGCTGGAATCACGTTTACATCAAACAACACAACATTTATACATGACTTCACTGCATGCTCTAAGAATTAGTAAGAAGGAGGTAAGAATAAATGCAAGGAAAACAAGTCGGTACAAAAAAAGAAAGCTCGCTAGACAGTCTGACAGTAGCCTAGGCTTTGCTCTGAAACTACTCAGAATACATGAGCTAGTGGGTTTAATTTGAAGGCTGCCTACTTTAAGTGTTCATAGTGAAGAGGATTAGATCAGAGACAGTGAGAAACAAAGGCTTGAACCGTAAACAGCTGATGGGTATTTACATTGTGCACATCTATAGTGTTCTAGAGAGAAAACCACTGGGATTCTACTGCCATTAGGAGGTTACAGAGTGTTTGGATCCTGGTAACATTGTTCTTTGCTCCTCCGCCATCTCTGCGCTTCTCCTTCCCCATCTGACTTTTCTCTCTCCTCGTCTTTCCTCCCCTCCAGATGACTCCTGCGGCTCCACCTCCACTACCGTCTCCTCTGGGTTGGGCCCAAGTAGCCAGTCTGTAAGGAAATGCAGATGTTCGTCATTAATGACACATGTAAAACTGCAAAGAAATATCCTGGCAAGTGAAAGTGTCTTCTATTAATTTGTTATTTATCTAAAGTGAATTACAATGTTACAGAGGTAGGCAAATGCAGCAAGACGTATCTGCATCAAGATGGTGCAGGGGCACATACTTTAACAGCATGGTTACACAGTCTACCACATGGATAAATCATTAGATTCATTCTGTTTCTAGTCATATTTCCTCATATTAGGTTATGGTATCTGGTAAAATGGTGTCACTGCACAGGCAGATAATTTAAAGCATTATTTCTTGAAACAACATCTAAACACACTCCTAAAAATGATGGTTCTTCAAGGGTTCTTTAGTAAAGATAATGATTTGGTTTAGAACCATTGTCACCCAAAGACCCGTTTTCATGCCTAAATTATTTTTTGCTGGGTACAATGGTTCTTCAGTTTCATGGAAAATATGTTGTATGGTTTTACATTGAACCAAAAAAGTTCTTCTATTGTTTTATAAAATCTCGAAATGCCAGAAATTATAAAAATATTTTGAATGAATGAAAGCTCAGATTATGTTCAAATTAGTTTATGTACTTTTCAATGTTCAGTGAACTTAAAATATATTATTTTTACAGAGAGGAAGCTTTGCTTACAAAATTAGTTTAATTAAAAAAAAATAATTGAGAGAACCATTTCTGTGCATGGGATGAGGAACACTGTAAAGGTTTCAAGATCCTCCACGTAATGAAAAAATGTTCTACGAAGAACCCATAAAATGCTATGGGCGGATACGGAAATATACATTGTTGAATTGATAAAGTACACCAAAACCTGATACGTTTTCTGAACTTATGATATATATGGTCAGTACTGCAAAGTTTATTATAAAGTGAGTAAAAGTAGTCACGATCAACAGGATTTAGTGCAACATATTATGTACAAATACAGAATAAAAATCATTGCATTCTCAGTTTTTGTTAGTATCATTAAAAATGTAGTGCTACAAGGTTCCCTTTCCCAGTTTCAACTAATCGGGAGCCTGAAAAAATAAATACTGTGACATATCATGTATTGTGAAAACTTGTTGAAAGTATTGTGATATTATATTTTTGTTAAATTGCCCACGTCTGGAACATTTATTTACACCCACTGTAAATTTCTCAGGCATAATTTTTCTAAATCAGAATCAACCGTCATACTGAGTTCTGAGTTCGTCTCCTGTACTGAGCGGATCAGAAGCAGTTAATAATGCTGAGACTCAGCTCAGACTGACATGAGCATGCTGGGTTGGTATTCAGTGAGAAGCACCCTGCAGTGACCCGGCTAATCCTGGACTAAGTCCTACAGACGCTGGACAACTCGCTGACGCTGATGTTCCATGGTTACTTATTGCTGCAGCTGCCTTTCGTGAAGGTGAAAGCTGTGTGTCAATAGTCAGCTGTTCTGTAATCCTGCAGTATTCGTCACTGTTTACAGCATAGTGAGACAATGATGATGGTTTAACCTGCTCTGATTATTACAGCCTTAATAGGGTTCAGAGAGAAAAAGAATCTCCCCACAGATAGTATGTTTGCTTGCCCACTCTCCTCTGTATAATACAATTGAGCATGTTTTCTTTGTAACTAAATATATTAAATCATCTAATACATCTAATCAGATGTATTTAGACAGAAACAATATCTCAAGTAAATATTAGTGTATTAATATTAGTCTTAGTGACTGTTGGGAATAAAGACCACTCATTTTATCCCCTACTTGTAAGTTCAGGTTTTTAAACCACCTGTGTGTATTGAAAAAAGAGGTTCAGTACATACTTTTAATAATAGTTATCTGAGAAAACTGTCAAATCATTATTTAAAGCTGCTCTTTAATGAACCCAAACCAATGGATTATCACATAGCTGCTGTATGGTAACTAAACCTTTGCAAATGCTTACAGCAAGAAAATCACTGTGTCTGGAAAGTTGCAAATTTTGTCCATCATTCACAAACAAGCCAGTTTTGTCAGTGACAGCATGTCATGCTTATTTAAGCAGGCACATGCATAGAAAGACCTCAGAAGAAGCCAACCCTTTCCCCCCTCAGGCAGGACCATTTATTTCATTTCTAGTAATAACACAGAATGAGCAAAGCTTTCGTCTTTGGGAGAGTGGAGCAGACCAAGCTGCTTTAGATCTGAAAACATCCACAGGTGTTTCTGTCCAACCTTCCGCTGTGAGAAAACAACATAGTGCTATGGGTCTGAAAGGATGTGTAGCTGTTCAAGAATCTCCTCACTGAGAAGAGGAGACACATCAAACAAAGAAGCTGCTGGTGTTCTCAGAACAATGGACTGACCACCCCAGAGTCCAGACCGCAACATCACTCAATGTGTTTGGGGTTGTTTGGATGGTGAGAAGCAGAAAATGCTAAGCCAACTTCTAAGACTGAACGTTGGAAAAATATTACTGCAGTTCAGAAACCTGAACTTAATGTCTGTTTTGATTATAAGTTAGTTTTGTTTTTTTTGGTTTTTTTTAATTGAAGGGTAGTTACCGACTGTACTATATAATTGTATTTTATATACAGTGTTATGTCCAAGTTGGAGGGTAAACGTGGGTTCATCACTCTTGAGTACACCTATGTTGCAGTACTGACTACCTACGGCTATTTCATCTCTGAACTGTCATGCATCACCGCCTGCCAGGAAGGCACTGATAATGTCTCTTTAAGAAAAGGACATTTAGGAATGTGGTGCTGTTGTGAACAATAACCAATGCCAGACATAAGGAAGATAAAAACAATGAACTTTTTTGTTATTGTAAAATTGTTATAAAGACAGTTGAGTAGCGTGGTGGATAATACTGTTGCCCACCATACTGGAGGGTGATGGCATCTGTTAGTCTGTTGCCAGATGAGCAGATTTACCTGCCAGATCATGGAACAGATCTTTAATGAGGTGGCCAGTGACGCCATACATGCCCACTGCCACCACCACCACCCCTATGATGATGTAGATGATGTATTTGGGCACGGTGACAGCATCTCTGGCAGGTGGATTGTAGTCGGCAAAGTAGAGTTTATCTCTCTCTGCTGCTTCCTGAAGCAGACGTCTCACTGTAGAGGCCGTCTTGGAGCCGTTCCAGATCTCTTGCCACAGGACGAAGTGTCGTGAGCTCATCTTGTGCAAACATGGATCCTGAATGTCTACTGTGCTGTGTCAATTTGGGGTACTCTCCTGAGGAACAATCGGTCATAATTTTAAGTAAAACTATTAAACAAGTGGGCAGATATGATGACATGATATAATTTAATTCTTTATTTTTCAAATATTGTGGGAACAGCAAAAATAATATAAATAGTATAAAGTTTTGTGTACAGTAATTATATCTTTACATAAATTATTTTGAATTCCATTAATCTGTAACTACTACATTTAAAATGCAAGGCACTTGGGTATTACATATATTAGAAGTTTGTTTATTAGATATTTATTTTATTATAACTACATTCTGGAAGTTAATTTATTAGAATCTCATTGCCGTTTGGAATTTAATAGAACTTCATTCATGATATGTATTTAATTAGAACTAATCTTTCTGGGTATTAATTTATAAGAATATTCTTGACATTAATTGCACTGAAACTTGGATAACTATGGATATAAATTTTTATTGTAAGTCCATTATACAGTATGTTCATAACATTAGAATCATCTATTTCTCTATTTGAAATTTTCTTATTCTTATTAATATATTTGAAACAAGTGAACTTATTAGCATATTAACATTATTTTAGAATTTTATGCCCTTAAACATTGATTGGTATGGGATGTAAAGATGTGGGTGGTGAATAAGATGATGGTGAGTTGATGGTGCAAGCGTCTTCATGCTTGATGGTCATCAGAGTTGAATCAAACTAAGAAGACTGAGCCATTTGGACAAAGCACAGACAGCTGAAGAAGAGGAGCCTCACGTGAGAGTGCTCACTGATCCGACTCAGTAAGAGGATCAGCTTTCACTGATGCACTGCCAAACCCACCAATACAAGCCTTTCCCATGTGGCAGCATCCTGCACTTCGTCAAACAAATGTCATTGTCAGTGGCGGTCAAACGTATATACTACTGCAAGCACAGCTTTTTACATAAAACCAAAAACATATGTAGAGACGACCCCATTTTACCATTAACTACAAACTAATCTAAACATTGGCAGTCACTCTGGTGCAGTTTTCCAGACATAGATTAAAACCTGCTACATTTCTCAATGGAAAATCCCCAGTAAAAATGCAGAACAGTCTTACAGGCATCACTTAATAATAATAATACATGTCACAAACCAATAGATCTGGGCTTATTTTACAAAGCATTTCTCAATTAGGAACATAACCTAAGCCTCAGCCAAGCTCGCCCCTTAGGAAAGGAGCTAAAGAACATGTCTATTAGATCATTTTTCTTAAGTTGCCCAGCTAAACTGAGAAATCCTGCTCTTTTCCATTGACAAAATAAATAAAGAATTATGACATGATGAATGACAGAAAATAAAATTGAAGATCTGCACTCTTGATATCTTAAATGTGTCTGTGAATGGGGGGTGTGGCTCATGCAAAAAGTGATGTATTGAAAATGTATTGACAACATATTGCAATACATTCCAGTCACTATGGAAAAAACCTCTGATGACAACACTACAAAAATGTAATACGTTGTTAATATAATCAAAATGAAAATGGAACAGATAGGAATATATTTTTATAAATGTTTGTTGCCATATGAAAATGGAATATGCATCAATATATTCCAAAATGTAATGTAATATATTATTTATCCATATTTACGAGCAAAATGTTGTCATTTATTATCAATATATTCCAAAGTGTAAACTGAAAGTAAATGAAAATGTATGAAATGAAATATATTGCTGTCAACCTATTTCTAAATGTAAACAGTATGTATTTAATTATGTATTAAATATGTTCCTTTAGTAAAATGGAATACATTTCAAATTGTAAATAGAATATACTGGATATACTGGTTCACTTAAAATGGAACATATTCCAAAATGCTAATTTTATATACTTTCAATATACTGTGTATATGTATGTGTGTATATATATATATATATATATATATATATATATATATATATATATATATATATATATATATATAATGTATATATATACACACACACACACACATATATATAATGATATTTTAGCAAGTGAAAACATCTTAAATGTAGTATATATATATATATATATAGTAAGATAATTCAACACGTTTATCAGGAGTGTGAGCAAATGTCAGTACACTTCACAGTATTCTATCGCAATATTCTTTCTAATTGCTGTATCGATTTTAAAAACACAGTATGGGTTTTTACAGATTGGTGGCAGACAGTGGTTCATTTTACACCGCTGACCACTACATTGCAGTGTTGCAATCTACTTTCAGCAAGGGCGCACCACTAAAATTAGCATTAGCATACCTGTGGATATAGTCCTAACTTTTGTATATGTGGCACTTTCCTCAAATTCAGTTTAAAAAATAATTAGTAGTGATTAGTAGTATCTACCGTATGGCCAGGTTTTTGCCAGTACACAGCCCTATTGTTATATATATTTTTGCAATTTTTTTCCAAAGCATTTCATCTAGTAAAAGTGTCTTATTAAATTAGCAGATTGTTTTACTTGTTTGGAGAAATAATGCAGAGGCATTTGCTTATTAAAAAAAATAAAGCATTAAACAAAGTACACTTGTGCCAAAGGCCCTTTTATAAGAAATTATATAACAAGTAATAAAAATGTATGTTAAAATATGTAAATAATAACATGTTAAAAAATTATACTAATAAGAAGATCAAAATATGAAATATGAAATATATC
>CM067484.1:12520135-12634128 GCA_034552555.1 Semaprochilodus insignis | reverse complement strand
GTGTGCAGTTAGGTTAGCACCATGCTAATCAGTCGTTAAAACCTTGTGTTACTTGTAAGATACATTAGCCTCATAGCTCCAAAGCACACTTCAAACCCCAAACATGTTTTGGTTAATTGACTACATTTGACTACATACAGTATTCCTTTAAGGGTGGAACATAGTGTTCTACTTACAGGGTCTGAGGATCAGATTTTTTGTGGAAGTTTCTCTTCCTTCATTCAAACCCTGCAGGTTGTGATGGGTAATGTAGAGGATAGAGCAGAACACTTATCTGATCATGTGTGGAAGAACCTGTGAGAGCAACTTTGGACCACTTTATGTTTCATTCTTAGCTTAGAATGGAAAAGATGGAACTGGAGAAAGATGGAGTGAAAAGGGATTCTGCTAAATTATCTAAATTCAGTGGTTGAGATGTTTACAGAGTTATTCAGAATGGTTTGGAGTGAAATTCCCCAGTCTAGAGAAACTTAACCAAGTCTAAACTGTTTACAGTGGTGAATTTGCTGATGTGACATTGTCTTATGAGAACTTTGGCTGCAAACATTTTTTGCTTAAATGTTGTGAGGCAAAATACTCCACAAAGTAAACTTTACCTGCTATTTTACCATCATCACCATTCTATACATAAACTTAGAGACATGTAGGGTCACTGGTGGATTTGGACAGTACATAAAATAGCCCTATTTGTGTTGTAGACCTCGGGTTCCTATCAACACCACTGTAAATAAATCTGAGTCTCTACAATTACCTGTTTCACACCAAACCTCCCTGAATGACCATGTTTACATCTCGACCACTGAATTAGGTAGAAATCCAAAAATTGTGAAATTCCTCTTTAAGTAAAGCTTTTGATAGGCATCCAAGATTAGCGTGATATGGGAAAATGTCTCTGATTTTGTGATTAGTGTTAAGTGGGAAATTTTTGTATAGTTATACTTTCTATGAACATTTAACAGTATACATTTACTGTTTAGAGTTTTTTTGGTCAGATTTCATTTTTAGATTTTTATTCACAATCTAATTTGGATTTTGTTTTGTTACATATCTGTAGCCTCATGTGACCAAAATGGTTTAATATTTTGAATTAAGTGAGGGAAAAAATCCCTTTGCAGCTTTGGTTTTATAAAACTGAAATTTCTTGCAATTTATGCTCAGGCAAACGCAATGAACACTATACTATGGTATGATTAAGTGATCTGGCTATACTGCCTGCAAAACTTATTCCTGTATTCCTGGTCAAATTCCACATCATGTTCATGTTTAAGTGTAAATAAGTGAACACATTCTCCACAGAGAACACACTTCTGCACATTATAATACACAATTAATAAAATAATACATAAGCTGGTACTTACACAAACATTATGGCACATTTTTATGTTTCATATATTTCCCAATATGCTAAACTCAGTAACTCAATAAAATTGTGCATTAATATTTACAGAGAAAAATGCATTTTTGTGTTCCTCGTTGAGGAAGTGCTACACTTGGAAAATCAACAAAACATGTTATTTGACCAGGGGTTACAAAACATGAGAGAAAATAAGAAAAACAATGTACATTACCTCTTGTGAAGCTGCTTTTTTGAGGGGGCTTTATTTCCTGCAGTCCCCTTCACAGACTAAAGCTCTGATTAAATTTTCAGCTTGAGGCAGTCCTGCTGGTGTCTGACAAAACTGAGGGTGGACTGTATTTTCCCACAATCTGGTTATAAATGCAATCTGAACAGAGAGAGATCAAAACACCATCTGTAAAAGAAAGTCACGCAGTCTGTGCAGAGTTTAATCCTTGCCTCTGCCAAAATAGGCTGTAATATCCTCCAATAAACCGAAAAAAGTATTTTGTCACAGCCGTTTGCTAGGTGGTAGACTGATGCTTTTCAGAAATGAGAATACTTTACCTGAAGCTGAAGCTCTGCTGAGGAAGATGAAAGCTTTTGAAGTTGTGGCACTCAAACTGAGATGACCTTCCTACTGACATAAACCCTACAACTCTAAATAACCCACAAACTATTGCAAAACCTATTCTAAACTCTCTGACAGGTTGGAAAATCATGGTCATGATGGGCTTTCCTTGGATTTGGACTCATCTTCAGTCTTCTTGTAAAAGGTTTGTGTCAGGATGTAGATCCAGTATATAATAGTAATAGAGGTGTTGATGATCAGAATAGCAATCACGAGGGGGTGCAGCATGGTTAATGCGTTCGGTTTCTGTCTATAGCTTTAGTTTCTGGGGTCCAGTATCTTTGGAGCTCCTTATACTTAATTTGCCAGCCCTCCCTCTGTGGTTCAGCCTAGAACATGCTGAGCACCAAGTAAAAGCCTTTAGCCAATCCTTACAGAGAAAATACAAGCAGCATCACAGTGTTTTAGCTAGTAAACCTGGTGCGACTTCGAAACTGTGTTTTAAAGGAGAAATCGATAGATTTTTCAATTTCAGTATAATTCAGCTGTTGAGAGTGCCGTGATGGACAGTGCTGTTCTAGAGACACTTACCAACTGATTGCTTTACAGTAGTGGTGATGGGAACCAGGGGTCACAACAAAAATGTTGCTTAAAGGTACAAAAAAAAATTGTAAAATTTACTAGAATGTGAAGAAATAAGAGTTTTGATGGTATGTCAAAGTCTGGTTCCTATCACCACCACTGTAAATAATTTCACACCAAACCACTCTTAGGTGCTGAAGTCCCATTCTTATTAATGTTTTATTATTCAGTAAGTACTGCAAACCGTTATGTTTCAGTATGTTATAGGAGTATTCTATTGGAAGCTTATGGACATTTAAAGGGTCTACCAGTTACTGAGTGCTGAGAGTAAGCAATAATATGTTTGGCCTAGTCTTTTCTGTGCCAGCAGAATAAGGGTTACTTTCAGATTAGATTGCATGGGTTTGCTACCATATTGTCGCTGAGGTAGGGGTGAACTCTTAATGGATGAGACAGACCGCTGGGCAGGATTAGCTAGTGATTTTATGAAGCATTATCCTCCAGCTCACGAAAAACCCTGATCGAGACCCTAAGCACCTTTGGGTCGTGTAAGGCTAAGACTCCATCCCACTTTAAATATCAAAGAAGACAAAATGCCCACCTGAGTCAACGAGTCAGCACAATATACAGCACATAAAACCTTTAGCACCCAGCAGCCAACTCATTTTAGGGGGCTTAAGGAAAGAGCTAAGCACAGCATAAATCTGGTTTCAGTTTATTGTGATTAGTAGAGATCAGTGGGGTTATGATAAAGACTAAAAACATCCTCATGCTTTATGAATAAACAGCTAATTGTGGGCGCATGTCTGAAGACAGTGAAGGGCCTATAGTCCTACATTTTATTTTTTCTCCACTTTTATTATTTTAATTTACTTTTATCACTTTTATATTTTTTTTTTCATTTTGTGCAGATATACATAGAAACGGGGAATTCATTTGCACAAAACACTTTTCCAGTTCTTCTTCATGCATTATAATCAAACAGTCTTTAGAGTGATATACAGCCACGTCATTAGGTATATCTCTATGTATCTGGAGTCACTGTCCATTTTATCAGCTCTATTTACCACATAGATACACTCGGTAGTTCTACAATTTAAATCCAATTGTGCATACTTTGCTAGACCACCGTGTTCTTCAATGGACAGGATCTCCACCGGACCACCAAAAAGCCAGTATTATTTGGGTGGTGGATCAAAAGGATTAACAAAGTATGCAGATAAACAGATGGACTACAATCTGTAATTGTAGACTACAAAATTACAAAATTCTCCTATATGGTAAGTAGAGCTGACAAACTGGCCGGTGAGTGTATGTAAATGAGCTCTGTTCCGACTGGCTGCATATTTTGTGCCTTATCCAAAAGCCGCCTAAGGAGCTGAAACACCTGTAACTTCAGAATGAATGGGCAGACCACAACTGCTGCAGGATGACTAGGCAGGTATAAACAAATATTTTTTGTGAAAATGATACAAGCCCTTTAAGCCAGGTGTAAAACAGCAAAATGACCTGAAATTCGTCAGGATCAGGAAACAGACACAGATTTAAAACATTTATTTAACGTGTATTTCCTAAGAGGAAGCAGACAGAAGGTAAGCAACAGTTTTTATGAAAGAGGGTGGCTAAGGCCTGAATGACTTCGCTGAGCCTTTGAAAATCAACAGCGTGTTAAAGTGCTGAAGTTCCCCAGAAGAGCCACTCTCACTGAGCAGCAGTGTGCACTCGGAGCAGTCCGTCTGCGTACTGAAACTGTGTGCTGTTCTCGTACTCCAGCATATCCAGAGCAACTTCGCAGCTTTCCTTCACCACCCGCTCTCTGTCCTGCCGGTATTGCTGCAATATGGGCACACATGCATCCCTGCCTATGGAGCCCAGCGCCTCCGCGCACTCATGTCGCACCATGGCATTCTCGTCCTCCTTCTCTAGTGCGGCCCGCAGGTGAGGGATGCTGGCTTCGTGTTGTATCTGGCCTAGCACGTATCCGATCTCATGTCGGAACAAGGCACTACTGCACTGGAGGCCTAAACGAGAGAGTAAGAACGCAGGTTACATACCACTGCATGCTACTAGCTACTTTTTTTGGATATTTTAGTTTAATTAAAGTAATATCTAAAATTTGTCATATTTCAAAAGAGTTCAAATCTTGAGGCCGATTTCTTGATAAATAATACTGCAAATAGACTTTAGGGACAAGTCATTTGCATGCAAACACTTATGTTTAATGACTATAAAATTGGTCAACAAAATTTAATCTGAATTTAATCTGAAATTATTAATAGGAAGAGTAATTCCAAACACTTACATGGTAGTGTGTTTTAAAATGTTAAATAGGGTCAGGAGAAAGTGTATTACCTGTCCTCAAATTAGCTCTAATGTAGCTCTCCCGATATATATAAACACATTTCAATTAATCAAAGCTAACTATGCAGAGCAAAAGCAAACATTTCAGGACTGATAAGTATTATAACATAATTTATGCTGTGATGATTTACCCATGGCGTTTATTTAAAATGACATGTTTTTCCATTTTATCTTCCTAAGATCAAAGCCTCTCACCATCTCCTAGAGCTAGCACAGCCTCCTCTGTGCCGAGGTTTCTGAGGGCGAACATGGCTCGGTAGCGCTCGAACAGAGGCAGCTGTTCATCCAGCAGCTCTTTCCTCAGCTCAGAAACATCCTTCTTCTGGGCTGGGGGTGCAGGGTCCACAGAGCTGTAGGGGTTACTGTCCTCCGCTGAGGTTTCACAACCCCCCTTCATCAACCACTCCAACCTCCTCACAGCCAGCTGACACGTCTCTGCCACCTGCACATTAACACGTGCAAAAATCAACAGACAATCATTAACGCAGAAAGTCAGTTGTAAGTAACGGTGTCTTCCCCTCCATGGCTCTATTATAGACCTGATCTCTTAACTCAGCGGTTCTCACACTGCTGTAAGGACCCCCTTAGACTCAAATTCTTTGAGAACTGCTGTCCTATTATGAATACACATCTGAAGACATCTGTGAGGAAAGCATAGACGAAATTATAGATGGAAGGGGAGTATACAGTTAGAGTGACATGGAAAGAACTGGCTGTGGTGTTTGCAGGTAGTGTGTTGCTAGTTAAAATGATGTTATTTGGCTTGTGCATCAGTTACATTCTGGATGTTGAAGGTGTGCAGACATGGGGTGAGTGTTAGAAGGAAAGCCTGTCAGTTAAACCTTATTAGTAGACATATATATATTACCATATAGCATATTGCACATCACAGCCACTCACTAGCAAAGAACAGCTGGGAGTAAGATGCTACTGCCTGCATTCACCACAAGGGGGGTGCTACAGCCTGGCATCCTTTTCCCCTTGTCCCCCTTTCCCATTTCCTGTGATAGTGCTATTAGCGCTGACGCTATTTCTCCACCATCCACAGCCAAAAAAAAGATCCAGGCCACATGACCCTATGACACTATATTATAAATAATGCTTGTGATGAAGAATGTTACTTTACCATAATTGTCTCAACATGTTTTTATTTTTATGTGGAGAAACTGAATAAGTTACCTCAATTACTGGATCCTCTGAATATTGCTTCAGTAAATCTAAGACTTTTGGATTTCCAATGGCTCCCAAAGCTTCACCTACAGACAAGAAAAAAATCATTAATGTTACACTTGATCCAAATTTATAGATCCCTAACTGTGGTGAGGTTGTAGTGTATGCAGATGTCTTCTTTTAATAACCACCGTGAACAATTCTGACTCAGTATGTTTTTATTAGAAAGTATCTAGCTAAATTAAGTCATTCAGAGTAAAACAGTATCAAATGTGGATCGACCACATATGGTCATTACCTAGGTCAGTATAAGGGCCAATTCCAATTCAGAATATTGAATCGGTACACTGCTATTAGTGAACTGATGTAGACTTCTTAACATATAACAAATCTATAAGAGTGCAGCAGTTCACCTGCTTCGTGTCTGACCATCGGCTCCTGTCTGGTGTCTTTCAGCACCGTCTCCAGAACGGGAATTGCTCGCTCGTCCTGCATCTGGCCGAGGCAGTAGGCCAGCTCATGCTTCAGAAGTGCAGAGTCATCCACGAAGGCCTCGCTGATCCATTTAACAGCCTCTGGTCCTCCAAGATTACGTAACGTAAAAAGTGCTCTGAATCGTGTTGTCAAGTCCTGTTTGGGGTTGACGAGTATCCTCCCCACTGACAGTATGTCCTGCTCACTCGCCATGAGCTTTTAAGGCTGTTGGAGTCTAAAGAATACCTAGGTGATCACGCTGTGAGGATAGGTCCCTTCACAATAGAGGATCCGCTGCTGCAGATGATCTAAAAGAGATTAAAAGTGTCATAATGAAGAAGGTGTGCGTTGATTTCCAACAGCAACTGTGATTTTATAAAGCTCATTCGACAACTGAAGCAGTTTATTAGCTAAATGAGAATTGAAGTACATAAATGCGCTGTAATAGTAATACTAATAAAATGCATGCTACGTTAAGACTAATGCTAATAATTCAACCTAAATCATACAAACCCAGATTACTTTAGCTGTCCCACTGAAGTTGGGTTGTTTTAGGGCTGAACGATTTGGGAGGAATATCTAATTGGGATTTTTCTTATTTTTCTTTATCAATATTACGACTGCAGTCCAGGCCTGTTATTTGGTCAGTAAGACCAGAGCATCCCCTTTCTCAGTTAGCTGTGGTTGTGATGTCACAGCATGTAGTTGTTTGGCTGCCTCTGATTGGTCTGATTCATCTACAGGCAGTTTACAAGCTCTGAAATTGTGCTAACATTCCCAATATAAGACACAGGTTTTATAAAATAGCCTATAATTAAGAATTGCGGCTCTTGAATACTGCGGTCTTTTAAATTGTGAAAATAGCCCCCATAGAAACTTATATAAAATCTGCTTTTTTTTACCATCATCACCAACAACAAATATAAAAGTATCAGAAGATAGTAAATAAATGGCTATATTTATGTTGTAGACATGGTGACCCCTGGTTCCCATCACCACCACTGTACTGAAATCAGATACCCTACAAACAACCAGTTCACAGCAGACCTCTCTGAAAGGGTTTGTTTATATCCATTTGAGAGATAGTCTGAGAGATCATAGATGCTGCCTACCTATACAGAATTACGAGGCAGCTAGTCATCTCCGAATCTAATGTCTGTATAAACGCTCTTCTGTTTGAGTGTACTGTGAAGGCAGTGTAGATGTGTCCTTCACTGCCTCACACATCCCAATAGTCTGTCAGTGCGGAGTCAGATAGGAAAAAAGAGCAGAAGATACGAGCACTGACTTATAATGCACCCACTTATTAGACAGCAAATGCAGCAGGACATCGAGGCAGCTGCTTTCCGTTTCAGACACAGTCTATGACTCAATTATATTGTTATTCCATAACGAAGCTGAAGTCGGCTGCTGGTTAATCGAATTTTCCCATTCCCGAAAGGGAAACAGCGAACAAGTTTTCAGTTTTCCTTACAGAGCATCCTTTACAAACAACACTGCACATAAAATCTTCCCCGCTTTTTATTAGATCGGTTAAACACAGACAAATGAATTATAAAACACTTACTGAGTGAGATTTCACTCACGTTGCTCACCGCTCCATGCTGTCACTGCAGGAAGGAGTTCCATCCCTCTAAGAGGCTTTAGCGCCCCCTACAGGACTGGAGTCCGCCGCCGCCACAAACTATACTGTGAATATCGCTTCAGTTTGTTATATTCTTCCATCTATAGCATTTGACTTATTTCATGGAATGGCGTAGTATGTTTCAGTCAGACGCTGAACGAAATAAGATTTTATTGTAGAGGCAGCGGTGCCTATAATGTGAGACGTGTGGACATTACTCAGCCACCAGGGGGCGGTACGAATATGCACTGTATGTTGCATGTTGCTAATTTGATTTGACTATTAGCTTTCAGTAAATCCCTTTTAACGGCAGAATTTTAATAATAAAGACGTAGCAAGAACTAAAAACAGTGAGGCAAACTTTAAGCCTTATTAAGGCTTTTAAACCTTTGCACAGTAGTGACACCTGGTGGTGAAGAGTGTGAACAGCAGCTGTAAATCTGCTCTCACCTACGAGGTGTTTTAGGATGAACCTCAAATTAGAGGGTGGGCGATACCACTGATGGTATCCTACGTTGGGTGGAGGGGTGGGTGGGACTGATGCTCAAATACACTTTTACTGAAAGGTCAGTGTTTAGCCGCTTTACCCACAATCAGAGAGCGTAGGTCTGTGTCTGAAACAGAAGGCAATGTTTTACTGTCTGCCTGTCTGTTAAGTCGGTGTATTAGAAGGCAGTGGTGTCCACTGTGTCAGTGTTTGTGTCCTCTGCTCCTTTTTCCCAACCGCATCGGCACTAACACTGAGCACTATGGGGTGTATAAGACAGTGAAGGACACATCTACACTGCCCTCATAAAATGACCCAACAGAGGTTGAATGGAAAGTCAGTGGAATCACACATCCTTAATTTGAGCTTCATCCTTAAACACCTAAAACATCATCTTCTTCTTCTTCTTCTTCTTCTTCTTCTTCTTCTTCTTCTTCTCCTCCTCATCACCATCTGTACACCATGGCAACCTCCTAGCAGTATGTTAGCACCCAACCCTATAGCAACCGTCTAGTAACAAGCTTAACTTTAATGATCATTGTGTATTCTTTTCAGGAATACGCCTGTAGTTACATGCTGGTGTGTATACGGTCTGTTCCAATGTATTGCAATACAGCGTTTACAGGTGACGGATAAGAAGATCTGTATCCAGTATATGATGTTCACTGTTTTCGTTTTTGCTGAATAAATGTTTGTAGTTTTGTTTTGTGGTTTTAACTCTTTAACTATATCCTGGACTCTTTATTTGTACTAGTTTTTGACCTGTGGTATGTGAATGAGGAGTTAAAGTTAAATTAAACTAGAAACGTGTGTTTCCTGAAGAACATACACAGTGATTGTGCAGCTTAAGCCATTGCTAGGTGGTTGCTGAACAGTTACTATGGTATTTTAGATGGCTGCAAAAGTGTTGGTAAGTGGTTGCTGTGGTACTCCAGGTGGTTGCTATGGTGTCCAGGTAATTGCTAGGATGCTGCTAGGTGGTTGCTGTGGTGTGTCTGGTGGATGCTAGGATGTTACTAGGTGGTTGCCACGTCTTCTGGGTTCAACAACATGTTTCATTGAACCGGTATGTAACCGGTGAATACAAAGTGAGAGCATTCCATTAAAATCCAGGTGATATGTAATGCAGACTGCTTGGTGAAACATGTTAATGCTAATTATCCAGGGTCTTCGCAGGTCTCCTTTGTCTTGGACAATTACACCATTCCCACAGTCTTCCATGCGGACAACCTGAATGGGTGGCTGACAGGTGACAACGACTATCCATTAAAGCTGTGGGTACTTAAGACGTACGTCAGGCCGGCAGCAAGAAAGCACCATGGTTTCAACAATGTCCTGACGAAGGCCTGGTCAGTAATAGAGTGAACACTCAGAATGCTGAAAACCTGCTTCAAATGTTCCAGTGAGATATTACAGTACAGCCTTTCAGAGGGCCAGTGCTGCATGCTTCACAACATTGCCAGGCATCACAAGTGCAATCTTGACCTCAACGAGTCGGCGCTATAGAACTTAAAATGGGGAGAGGAGGAGCTGCATGTGCCTTTGAGGAAGACGAAGAGAACCAAGATGCACAAGAGAAACGGAAAAGACCAGCCGCATCACAGAATCCTTAGTCAGTATGAAAGCATCACAGATGTATGAGGTATTTTGAATAGTAAAATATAAAACTTGGGGCTTTATATTTTTCCAGTCTCAGAATTATTCAACCCCCTGAACAGAATCTCTCATGAGAGCACACATATGCAAATCTGGTGAGTCTTAAATTGAAGCAACTAATCAAGGGCTAAAACAGATCAAATACCTGCACTGACTAGAGGTTTGCTGACTGTAACATATGATTGCATGTAAGAAATAAAGTCAGGAGGTTTGTTCAAAAAGTCAAGAGAAGAGATTGTTGGCCTGCATAAACAAGAAAAGGATAAAAACATAGCAAAGGCACTGAATAGCTCAGGGATACGGTTGGAAGCATAGTTCACAAGTTCTATGTTAAAGGAACACTAGCTACATTGCCTGGGCACGGCAGAAAGAGAGAGCTATTGCCAGCTGCTACCAGACTCCTGAGGAGGCAGGTGGTCAAAGACCCTGAAGTGACTGCAAAAGACCTGCAGCAAGATTTGGTGGCAGCAAGCACTGAGGTTTCGGTTTGCACAGCAAGGCACATACTAAACGGTGAAGGTCTCCATGCCTGAACTCCAAGACATACACTTCTACTGAGCCAAAACCACAATATAAGCCGGCCTCAATATGGTCAATAACTTTTTAAAGTCAGCAGTATGTCTGCAGGAGGAGGAATGAAGCCTACAAAAGAACACCCTGCCTACAGTAAAGCATGGTGGCGGCTTGGTGATATTATAGGGCATCTTTACTTCCTCTGGCACTGAAAACCTGCAGGATGCCTCATTATTTAAAGTGACTCACTATCGCCTCTTAAGGTATTATGAGGGAAGCTAGCTGGTTAGTATGCTAACTTCAGTAGATATCTCTGCAATAGATAATGTAGTTTTGAAGCTTTGTACTGTACTCAAGTATTATTGTGAATATTCAGATTAATAAGAAGATAACACTGATTATTTATTATTATTATTATATACTTGCCAAGTTGATATTTAATCTTCGCCTCTCAACAAGGAAGCAAATTAATTTTTCTAAATTTGTTAAACAGAACTTTGACTGTGATTCAGATTTGTTATTTAAATCTTTAATTATTTTTTTACACCTCTCTTTGTTTTTCATCTTTCTTTTGTGCCAAATTAAAAATAAAATAAAAATCAAATCTACACCATCTACATCTTAGCTTACTTATAACAACCTTATGCCTAAAAAACGTTTTTAAGTATTTGATTTACATTATTTGTGCTTGGTTTTCATTCTTTTTAAATCTGTGGATGAATAAAGAAACGAACAGCTTGGGGAGAGGGGGCGGGATAAATAACATAAATAAATAACTAAAATAATTAAACTCATAACAGTTTTATTCAACATAGCAATGAATTAAACTAATACATAGAAATATCAATAAAATGAAGGAGACAAATAAATTCAGCACAATATTATAAACGGATATTAATTTTGGCCGATTCGCATTAGCGGAAGCTCCGCTGCTGTAACGGTCGTGCCTCCGTTGTTATGCCAACACGACTTCTTTTGTTTGGATTCAAAAATCGTGACGTCACCCGCTCGAACTCTTGCCCACAGTCCTTTGCGACAATTGAAAACACAGCTATCTCTCGGCGTAGCTAACAGCTCAGAAAAGCAGCCGGACACAAGATTACAGGATTTTAAAATATCAGGACGCCGTCGAGCTTTTCGTCTCAGCTGATCTGGAATCATTTTTAGCAAGAATTCATCGAATTGCTGCGAACGGTGAGGTAAGTCTCGTAAACTGAACGAAACTAGCGGCTAACGTTTGCTAGCCGGAGCGCTAGCTACTAACCTTAGCAGGCTAACCAGCTAATAACAAATAAAGCCGGAGTGTCTTTATCTGTCTTTTAAGCGTATTAGCTTGAGATAATTAAAATAACCAGCTAGCTGGTGTTACTGATCTAGTATCGCTAACATAGCCGACAAAGCTGAGTTTCCTGAATAAATAGATTTTAAACATCGACTTTCGAGCCGTTAGCCGTCAGCTTTGTTAAACGGTACCTGATCGTTACGTGCTTTTAATGTTGTACGTTTTGGTGTTGCAGTAGAGCTGAAACATATATTAGAAGCAGGCCCTGACCTCTCAGTACTTAGCACTCAGGGTGACTTGGTGTTTATTTTTAATAAGGCGTGGCCACGAATGAATATATTGAGGCCACAAGTTAAAGGGGAGCGCCACCGTTTTTTTTGTTTCCTTCAAATTTCTGCCTAATTGAATGTTGACAAACAGTCATTCAAATGAAATGATTACGATGTAAGAAAAGTCATTCAGAGTGGTTTGGTGTGAAGTGCTCCGTTCTATTAAAAACTTGCCGAGTCAGAATTGTTCACAGTGGTGGTGATGGGAGCCAGGCGTCCACCTCTAAAAGCTTCCACACAGAAAGTGGTTCTATTATGAAATGGTTATGAATAAAGCTGCATGATGTCTGAGAGACTGTTTTATGACTTAAATGTGTTGAAGTACAAAATATATATGTTAATCTATTTATTTTGAACCCATTCTTGGTAGAGGTATACTTGAAAGGTGATCTAAGGCAAAATGGACCCCAAAGAAGACTTTTATTCCACAATATTTTACATTAAACTTGGAATGTACATGTTTGATCACTGGTGGATTTGGACAGAAAATAAAATGTCGATATTTGTGTTGTGTACATGTGATCCCTGGATCCTATCACCTCCACTTTACAGAAATCGGGAGTCTGCACGTTTCTCTACAGATACAGATAGGTTCCAATCACCACCACTGTGAACACTTCTAACTCTTATGTTTCTCATCTTGTGTCAAATCACTTTGAATTACTGTGTTACATGTTAAACATTTAATTAAGCAGAAATCCCTTTTAAAAGTATCAGGACCAATCACATCAAGCTATGTCTGGTTTGTTAGATATTATTGTAGTATAGTATAGCAGCACTCAGGAAAAAGTGTTAATTTTATTTATTATAGGCTTATTAATACTGCACAGCACTAGAAGTGTAAATGTTGTGGGTGACGAGATGCACAAAATTGCCGTCACTATTGTATGTTATTTCAGCAGTTTCTGTAAAAGCCAGTCGTTTCCACAAGTTGTTAACTAAGTGACAGACGCTCTGCATCTTAATCAGTCGGCTGCTGGAGCATTTGCTGAACCACCTGTCTGTAGGGTGTTCAAGCAGGTGGTATGTGTGAATAGTCCTTTGTCCAGGAGGTTTTGACCTTTTGCTGAGGTTGTGCTTTAACTGCAGCGCATAAGCTTTCAGTAATCCAGAAGAAACAAGCTAGTTCAGTTAAACTAATTTGGGCATTCCTCCTGTCAACTTGGGGGACTGGGGGTGGCCTAAATATATTTTTTTGTATGTGTGTGACAGTGTGAACAGCACTAAAATCTAGTTAAGGCCACTTGCACTTGTGGTACTACTATTTGATAAAGCCAGTATGTGATAGTGTGGCCTACGAATAAATAGTTTGAAATTCATCTGTCTTTTACCTCAATCCAACTCATCGTGCTTCGCTATTCACTGTTTCAAGTCGTGTTTTCTTGTGGTAGCATTGTTCTTAATGGCAGGTAAAATCCTTATTGTATTCTGCTTCTACAGCTGAAACAAACATAGAAATTCACCTTATTTTGCTCGTCTGTAAGCTTTGTTCAGCATGTTAGTGTCTTACTAAGAACTTACTAAGTGTATGAAAATATCCATACACTTGAGTATTGTAATATTATATTTTGTGATATTGTATAGATTCTGAAATAACAGAATTGATTTTTGTTTAAATGAATAATTTACACATAGCGGGTTGCAGACTTGTTTGTTTTTGTGCTGTGACCGTTTTAGTTTAATATTAAATTGAATTATATTGATAAACGCAATATGTATCCTTACTTACAGTATTGCAGTGAGTAACCCTTAAATTATGATGCATTTTGTATCGCTGTGTTCTTGCCAATACACAGTCTTAATATTATTATTCTTCCAAATGAATCTAGCTGATTATTCTGCTGATTTTGACATAACATTAACATGGTTTATTAAGACCTAGAGGGGACTGTTAAGTGATTGGAAAATGGTACGGTAGAAGAAAATTCATTATGACTGTTTTAGTCCATAATCCCAGAAACTGATACGAAAAAGTGATTATTATTGCTGGCCCAGGCTATTGGTGATTGGATTTATTGCTTTATTGTTGCTTTCACTGCAACATCCTCTGATTTGATGTTTTGTGTGACTGCAGTCATATCCTTGCAGACCTTCTTCTCTCTGACCACCTCCATGGATCAGGACTATGAGCGCAGACTACTGCGGCAAATCAACGTCCAGAATGACAATGCCAGCCCTGTTGTGAGTGATTGAGTACCCTCATCAATGTTTAGGCTTAGAGTTTCTAAGTCACATTTCTTAAAAAAATGTATTTAAACAATAGGTGTGTTCTGTTACGATGGGTGTTAAGTTCTTAGAAACATGCATCATCTCTAGTGTAAGTATGATGGTTCTTTCTTTTGTTTTATGCCAAAATTTTGCATTCACAGAAAGTCACAGATGTGATACGTCACCTGACTCCCACCAAATCCCCAATGTCATCACCTAGTAAGCATGGGGACCGTTTCATCCCATCACGTGCAGGAGCTAACTGGAGCATTAATTTCCACAGAATCAATGTGAGTGCTCACTCATACTGAGTGTAAAATTGCTCTTCGTCTTTTCCAGGACTTCATCAAACACTTTAAATGTTAATCTCTCTTTTGTGATTAAATCTGTGGCCAGGGCACTATGTGTGTAATGTTACTCCTCAGGATGCGGAGTATTGATTTTTACTTTGCTTTGGTCAGGAAAATGAGAAGTCACCAAGCCAAAATAAGAAAACCAAGGATGCAACATCAGACACTGGCAAAGGTGAGTTTGAATGCTTGCCTCTTAGTGATGTTTGCAGGACTGAGTTAGATTGAGTTTCTTAGAATTACTTGATTTGGAATCAGTGAGTCTGGTCTTTTCTTGCCAGTGGACGGTTTGGCATACTCTGCACTGCTAAAAAACGAGCTGCTTGGAGCTGGCATCGAGAAAGTTCAGGATCCTCAGACGGAAGACAGGAGGCTCCAACCCTCGACACCAGAGAAAAGAAGTCTCTTTAACGTAAGTCTTAACTGTTGTGCTTCTAGTGCACTATGGCATTTTCATAGCAGGGCTGGCCAGCTCCAGTCCTGCAGAGCCAGAGTCCCTGAGACATTCCCAGCTCCAGCACACTTTCCTGACTTCACGTCCCTGTGTTTTCACTGTTAAAAAAATAAACTCATTTTATAGGAAAAGGTCAAAATGTTCTTAAATTATAATGTAATTTACAGTGTTTCTGTTGTTCATTCGTAATGGAATATATTCATTATGCAAAATAAAGAGCAGCTGCTGTGTGCAGTGATGTAGAAAATGAAAATTGAAAATGAGAGGAATACATATACAAAATTCAAGTTTTGGTCCGATACTTGTGTTCTCCTAAATGCTGTTGCAGAGTGCACACTTTGCAGTGTGCATGTTTGACTGCCAAATAGCTGCAGTCCATAATGGGAAAAAATTGTCTGCATCCATGCTGCTGCTTAATGTGTTTTTAATTTTATGCAGCTTGTTGTAGAGCAATGAGTTACTTAGACTGTTATTTTATACAGCCTTATTTTATACAGCCCTGTTATTTTATACAGGCTTGTTTACAGAAAGGTGATCAGGACCTTTGTTGAAAACCTGTGGTTGGGTGATGTCTGAAATGTAGTATTGAGAGAGTAGGACAAACTATGGTTCTAAAAGAGCTCCAAAAGATGGCAAAAACCTGTATTTTCTACCACAGCGACAGGCTGGTCAGCCAAAGCAATAAATTCTGTTACCTTCTCTTTAACCTTTTTGGCCATGTTCCTGTCTTGATACAATTTCTTTTCTTCTTTTAAAAGTTTATTGTAGCAGGTCTTGCTTCGGTGCAGCCTTTGCCTGAGTTACCTGCCTGGTGTAAACTCCATTTAGTGTTTATTTTTTTAGGTGTCTATCAAATTGGTAGTATTAAATTCAGTTCTGTTACTACTGCCTCGCATAATGCTCTTATTACAGACAGTACACATGGTTTGTTCTCCGGTTTCAAATATTTCCACACTGTAGACATTTTAGCAGCGTCTGCCATAAACTGTCCTGTCTTCTATGACACCCGTTTGACCGCTGACATAAAACAAGGTATTGGGCTCAGGTTCATGCTCAATAAAGCCAATAACAACCAATCAGTCTTTGAGATTGGATCGAGACGTCCCTAATAACTGGGGATACCACAAGATGATAATTGAAATCTCTTGTCTCCCTGTAGTATTCCCTCAGTACCAAACGATCCATGCCTGATGATGGCAACAACGTTTCTCCTTACTCATTATCACCTGTAAGCAGCAAAAGGTAAAGAGCAGATACGTTTAATCATAACACTATTAACAACACTGAAATGTATAATAGAATGCAAGTCCTTTTTAATCTTTTATCCTAAAATGTCTTTTGTGTCTCCTTATAGTCAAAAGTTGCTTCGGTCACCAAGGAAACCCACACGCAAAATCTCCAAGATACCATTTAAGGTGCTTGATGCACCTGAACTTCAAGATGATTTCTACCTCAACCTGGTGGACTGGTCGTCCTTAAATGTGCTCAGTGTCGGACTAGGCACCTGTGTCTACCTGTGGAGCGCCTGCACAAGCCAAGTACGCATTGTTTGCATACCACATATATACACACACACACACACACACACACACACACACACCACTGAAGCCTTTTTTATTTTCCGTCATTGTACCATTGGCAGACATCCAAAAGAAAACAGTGGAAATGTCTGCTTTTTAACGCCAGGATTTTTAAATCTTTATTGGCTTCCTTACAGAGCTTTGTACTAGCAACCCTATGTTCTCTGTGTGCAGGTAACGCGACTATGCGACCTGTCGGTAGAGGGAGACTCTGTGACGTCAGTTGGCTGGTCAGAAAGGGTGAGCAATGAAATTACAGTTCACAAAGTGACTGTACGTGAATTAACTCTGAGCTATGGATGTCTTAACAGCGAACATCTTTTGAATTTGTTTATTTTTCGACTCTAGGGGAATCTTGTGGCAGTGGGTACACACAAAGGATTTGTACAGATTTGGGATGCCGCAGCTGGCAAGAAATTGTTTGCATTAGAAGGACATACAGCCAGAGTTGGTAAGATGTTTTTGAAGTAGCAAAGCTTTGCCAAATCTAAAATACTTGTTTGGTTGCTAAAAAAAAGGATCAGTCTGGACTGCTTAATTATTTTTCTTGAATTTGTCTAGTATTGTATGTCTCCCATCCTTTATTCTTCTCCCACGCCTCTCCTCCTGACCACAGGTGCATTAGCATGGAATGCAGACCAGTTGTCGTCCGGAAGCCGGGATCGTATGATCCTGCAGAGGGACATTCGGACGCCGCCGTTGCAGTCAGAGCGCAGGCTGCAGGGCCACAGGCAGGAGGTGTGTGGTCTCAAATGGAGCACAGATCATCAGCTGCTCGCTTCAGGGGGAAACGACAACAAGGTAAGAAATCCTGTCACCGCTGGGTTTTGCTTGGATTAGTTAATAAGAATTATTTTAAGATGCTCCAGTAGTGATTCGACTACTGTGGTCAGTTACGTATATCCAGTGGTGTGTATATATGTATACGTGTATATACTTGGGAAAGCCAACTTGCTGTTCTGTTTTCTTCAGATTTATTCTACACCTAGCAGTCTTTTATGCAGCTTTTGTGCTAGAACCACCAACTTGACACAGATGTAGAATGTAGATCTATGCTTTCATTTTTTGAACTGATATCACGCACAATTTTAATTTTTACCTTTCCTTGTTCAAGTCTGATGTAATAGCAATTACCTGGTTCAACGGAATTGGACAACGGAATATTGTCAACCTTCACAATCACCTCACAGTCATCCTTTTTTTTTTTTAATAAGGAGAAAGGAGGGTTAAAATGAGTCCAAGCTCTCCATGGGGACACTCCTTATATCACTGTCGCACACAAAAACATGTGCTCCACACACATAGCAACCACCTGAGATACAATAGCAACCCCTAAGCTTAGTACCCATTTTGATTAGTATAGTCACCGCCTTGTAACACCCTAGCAACCAGTTTAACCTTTCATTGTTCTCTTTCTCTAGTCAACCTATGGTGTCTTTAGTTTTTGCAGTTACATGTATAATTATAATTTTTCTAAGAACCTTTTGAGTAATGTTTATCAAAATATACTTGTGATAAAGGTCCACTTAGACTGCAGCTTTACAAGTTGATCTTTTTGTGTTTTTTGAGCTGTTATTATTTTTTGTGTTTCTACTTTCTACTGCTTATTACTTCACAGAAGTAGCAGTATTTCTACTTGATTTATGGTTTCAAGCTACTCCACTGTCTTCTGTTTGTATAATAATCTATGAGATGAATGTGTTTTGAAAATAAAGTTGCTGAACAGATTATATAATACAGTGATTATTATTGAGTGGCATGATGAGACCATCTGAACTTTCTCTCATTCCCTTTGTTCCTTTGACCCATCAGTTGTTGGTGTGGAATCACTCTAGTGTCCAGCCTGTTCAACAGTACACAGAGCACTTGGCCGCAGTGAAGGCCATCGCTTGGTCCCCGCACCAGCATGGCCTGCTGGCGTCTGGAGGGGGCACAGCTGACCGATGTATCCGCTTCTGGAACACGCTCACAGCCCAGCCACTGCAGTGCATAGACACCGGCTCGCAGGTGTGCAACTTGGCCTGGTCTAAACACACCAATGAGCTGGTAAGTGTGCACAAATACAGATTAGTTATCAGTAGGGAGTTTTAATTATGAGGTCAAAATTTTAATGTTTAATATTTTATGTATTAAAATGTATTTTTTTTCCCTACAGAACCCTTATTGTATATGTCATAAATAGTCCTGGGTTGGCTGGGCCATCCCTCTAGAACAGTTTTTGTTTGTTTTATTAATATTCTCCATGTGGCAGACAGGGGTTAGATTCCCTGTTTGGGCAAGACACCTAATGTTACCTTGACCTTTCTGGGTAACATGATTAAACTGCTCTGTCAAATGTCATAAAAATGTACAGCGTGTGGGTAACCTTTCCTGAACGGTCTAATCTGTGTTTTATCTCCAGGTTAGCACGCATGGTTACTCTCAGAACCAGATCTTAGTGTGGAAGTACCCTTCCCTCACACAGATAGCCAAACTGACTGGCCACTCGTACAGAGTGCTGTACCTGGTAAGTGTCTCTTAGTTCTAGCTCGTCTTAAACCTTGTTAAGATGATGCTTAACGTGAGGTTGAGTCACCATTAGTAATCACGCTGGGCATCAGTTTACTGCTTTACTAACAGCTCTCTGCTAGTGATCTGAATGTCTGTGTAAAAACAAGTCACTCAAGGCGGTCACTCAACTGTACACTCTGATATTCTCTGAACAGGTGGCATGTTACCGTCAGTTAGCTGTTCTGTGTGGCATGTTTGGCCTGCCAGACCAGAACAGGCTTGATTTCAGTTTTGTCACTTAAACCCAGCCACAGTTTTTACAGTTGAGGGTTTTTCCTCCCAAGTGAAAATGGAGTGACTTTTTATTATTGTTATTAATGAAATTAATATAGTAGTATATTTTGTTCAAGGCTTAATTCTTGCTAGTAAACTGAACTTATTTTACGCATATGGTGGGGCAGTATAGTCTATGCTGTTAAAAAGTTGGGAAATCTGGTGTTAGTGCACAAAGCTGATGTGACACCCTTCTGTCAAGTCATTATGCAAATTCTGTTGATGTAAAAAGGGAGCTTTTATCTCTTATTAGCTGTTCTAGTTGAGAGACCCTTTTAAAATTAAGAGCAAATTAACTTTCCCCGCTGTTATAGGCGATGTCACCAGATGGGGAGGCTATTGTGACCGGAGCAGGTGATGAGACGCTGCGTTTCTGGAATGTATTCAGTAAAACACGATCAACAAAGGTAAGGTCCTTCATGATTTGCATCACACTCTGTAAATACCGCTAAAGACTTTGATAGTTGATACTTTTCCCTGTTTTTTTCCAGGAATCGGTGTCTGTTTTAAACCTGTTCACTAGAATACGGTGAAATGTGCCATCTCCTCCTCTTCCTCATGGACTGAGCTTTGTTTCCCAACCCCCCCCTTCTCCTATGGTGGACAATGCAATCTAAGAAGACACCTTAAAAAATTTCTTTGTAAAACTTTGGACTTCTGGGATTTGCTGCTGCACTGCCATCACCATCTGCATTTGTGTTGTCTTCTTCATTGTTTTTAGTTTTGTTTATGTACAGTTTCGTTCAAGATTTTTTTGTTACCATGAAGTGTCTCACATGATCCAAGTAAGTATAATGTAAGCCTTAATTCAGAAGATACTGTAACCATGTTATCTAAGCAGGGTCTAAGAAAAAAAAAAAATCTTCAAATCATTACTTAAAATAAGCATCTACAGAGTCGGCTGATTTGCTAATACAAACAGAAAACATTTATTGGAATTCAGACCATCTTAAAGTGTATAATTAAAAGTAAATCATGACTCTGGCTGAAAATGTCAGTGTAATGTTGCCATTTTGACAGAGTTATTGAAAATTGCTGTATCAAGAAATATAAATAACCCTGAAAAGAATTACTGGTGTTTGTTAATTTTGTTAATGAAGTGTAGTGTCTGATGTTGGGGAATGTTATACAAACAGTAAATGTTTACTTATTGGAAAGAGCTCAAATAATCACTACTTTTCACAACACACAGTTAAAGTCCTTTGGTAGCCAGTTTCCATCGCTGTAACCACTGTTGGAAGTTCAGTCCATCTCGCTTCATCTCTGGCAGAGCAAACTGGGCTGGCTGCTCCCACCTGTATGAAAGCACGTAAAGATATGAAACCTGTAGCAGACAAAAACACAGCTTGTAATGGATGAAACATCCTCCACCTTTAGTACAAGTGGTGGGTTCAAATTACTGCTGAAAACTTAGCAGCTTGACTGATGAGCTAGCTTAAGTGTTCTTTAGGGGCGCAGATCACTGAAACCCACCCTTTTGTTTGATGTAATATGAAAACACTGAAAGTTTCAACAGAATTCTTCCAGCCTTAAAGCAGCAAGCGTGTGTAGCACCGAACCTGTCAAATCTGTACTCAACAGAACGGGGAGGAACACATTACCAGTAAATGCACAGTCTCTTCATTCTTCTTATTTCTATCATTTACTGCTGAGTGTGGTTTTTGCCAAGTGTGTGTAGCACCGACCACTTGCCAAGCTTCAGCCATTGTTGTGTTTACTATTTGTCATTGCATATCTGTTGTTAAATAATCTAACTGGTAGCAGCACCTGATTTACATTATTTGCAACAGGTTAAAATATGCTGTCAGGGCAGCAGTGCTACTTTCATCCTCTCACGTTGAACTGTATCAGCTCAACACTACAGTGACTCACTTATCTCCTCAACATACAGAGTGTGGTACAGGACCAACCAGGGCCACTGGTTAGCATGCTAACTTTGGTATATACATCACTAACACAATATATAAATGTACATGCATAAATGACCATCAAAATTCATGTACTGTGACATTATCTTAGTTAAGTTTGAAATGTTTTGAACTATAAATCCTATGCGACACTTTTTTTTCCCCCCAAGACATAGTAAACTAAATCAAGGGATTCAACAATTGACTCAGAGCAGTTGTAGGCACAGGACTTTACTCTCTAAACATTATCTTCATACTGGCATTTTCCAACATGCAAAAAAATGACAAGGGACTTTTAAAGTGATCAACTGTGGGCAAGATAGCAGGAATACATTACAATATTTTAAAACGTGGATGTTTTGTTGGAACAGACAAAAAGTTGTCACAAAAATACTCTAACAACAATAAAAATAAACCTACAACTTTATTTAGGGATCTACAAATTACATTGCCAATCCCTTGAAACAAAGTAATTACGTTTACTTTGTAATGAAACGTAGCTAGGGACGATGATGTCTACGACATGCTCAGACAAGCATATTGTGACAATTTACCACAATATTGATGTCATATTGCCCTCCCTGTAATCGCATGCATATGTGATAGGTTTGGGTTGTATACAGCTTTATATTTGGCCATTTAAAAAAATGCAATGTAGTTTAAATACAAACTCAGCATATTGCAGTATTTTGAAGATTACACTACTACTACTACTACTGTGTTATGACTTAAGTATTGTGATATCGTATCATAGACCCTGTGGTGATTTCCACCCATAATATATATTATTGTTTTACTATTAACGGTGGTCTAGAACTCTTTACACTGTTTGATAAGCTGCTCTTAACCACAGTTACCAATGTCACTTACTGTCCCTTTAAAAGTGAAAATAAAAGCTCCTCACCAGTGTGCAGTGGCAGTATTGACTAGGTTCCCGTAGGCGAGACCTTTAATGCACCGCTGCGTGAGCTCCTGCACACGAGGCAGCAGAGACTGCAAAACGTCCGCATCCTCCGCTTTCACGCGCTGCAGTAGGGCTGTGTCGGACAGAATCACACATAGACGAGATGGAGGGAGGGGGGGAAGCACACTGATATCAGATTAGCTGTCTGTGGGGGAAATCTGCTAGTACAGTAGGAGGCTTTTGGCTTTGATTCAGAGGGACTCAAAGACTGTGTGAATTTGGCTATGTGGCAGAGACTCCTGGGTGTGATTCAAACAGGTATGTTTTCTAACACCCACTCAAATCCTACAGTCTCTTTAAAGGAATACTCCAGCATTTCTCCACCAGCCCAAAGTCATTCAGAGAGGTTCGATTTTCCTCCGTTCTCAAGAAACATACAGTCAGAACTGTTCACAGTGGTGGTGTGAGACTATTTTACCATCACCAACATTACATACAACAGACACATGCAGGTTCACAGGTGGCGTTGGAAGTAAATAAACTGGCTATAATTTGTGCTATGTTATTTGGGTGAGAGCCAGGGATCCTACGTTTCTATTAAATGGCCATTTCACATCATCCACTGAATTATGCTGGAAATATTAAGTCACTGGAATCTTCCTTTAACTGGGACAATAAGCACAAGTTTCACTGTACTTCGTATAAGGACAGAAAACCTGCTGACCCAACACTCACAGTACACCTGTGCCTCATTAACAGAGTTACCATGGCAACAGCCTACTGAGACTGGGGGCATAGACATCATGTCTGTACAGAAAGCCAGTTATGGTATTGGGTATGCTTTAGGTGGTGATGCATCTGTAGTACTCTAAAACAAATGCCCTTTGAATGAAGTAGTTCTTAGTGTAAGTGAGTTCAGAGCAGCACTGTAGTGGAGAAAAGGAGATTTTGTATTTAGATTTGTAAATAATGTTTCATAGTTTTGGTCCGCACTTCAAAAGTTTTCTCCAGCACAGTGACAGCAGAGTTTTACATCTTGTTGAATTCTTGTTTGGCTAGATAAGCTGTAGATGAATGTCCACTAAAGCCAGACATACACTGTATGATTTTCAAAAATCTTGTTTTTTGGTGACTTGCACTGAGTAAGTTTTAATTTATAGGCAAAACCTATGCTTTATATACCTCACACTATGTGTTTGAAAAGACCATAGTGCAGGGACCTAGCCTACGATTTACATACTCGCAATGTATAAATAAGATGCTCCGTCTGATTGACCTTCTCTGTGAAATAGCCTCTATAGACTGCTCTGTCTATGGACAGTTATCAATAAAGCAGTTTCCATGGCTAGTTTCCACACAGCCAGACAACTAAGAGGGTTTGGTGCCTGTACCCAGCAGCAACTGCCCAAGGTGTGCCCTGAGTCAGCAAGTATGTTGTTCTTTTCCAAGTACAGGGAAACATGTCAATGGTATTAGTAATGAACTGTCTTACACATGCAAGGGACATAATTACAGGTATATAAAGTGTTTGGGTGCTCCTGTTCAAATGACATGTTGTTGATGATGATGTTCAAAGTGTAAATAAGTAACGCATGCTCTACAGAGAACACACAAGATAATACTACACAGAATATTACACAATTACAGCACACTATTTTAATTCTGTGGAGATTTTAATATGTTCAAATTTCATTTGACTTAGTCTCATGAATATATACACTGATCAGCCATAACATTAAAACCACCTTGTTTCTACACTCATTATCCATTTTATCAGTTCTACTCATCATATAGCAGCACTTTGTAGTTCTACAATTACAGACTGTAGTCCATCTGATTCTCTGCATACCCCTTTCACCCTGTTCTTCAATGGTCAGGACCCCCCACAGGACCACCACAGAGCAGGTATTACTATTTACTATTTACTGGTGGTGGTGGTGTGTTAGTGTGCATTGAGCTGGTGTCAGTGGATCAGACACAGCAGTGCTACTGGAGTTTTTAAACACCCCAGTGTCACTGCTGGACTGAGAACAGTCCACTAACCAAAACTATCCAGCCAACAGCGTCCTGTGGGCAGCACCCAGTGACCACTGATGAAGGACATGAAGTGTGCAGCAATAGATGAGCTACCATCTCTGACTTTACATCTACAAGGTGACCAGCAAGGCAGGAGTGGACACAGTGTTTAAACACTCCAGCAGCACTGCTGTGTCTGATCCACTCACACCAGCACTATCAGCAGTGTCACTGCAGTGTTGAAAATGATCCACCACCCAAGTAAAACCTGCTGTGTGGTGGTCTTGTGGGGGTCCTGACTCTTGAAAAAAAGGATAAAATGGGATTGCAGAGAAACAGATGGACTACGGTCTGTAAATACAGAACTACAAAGTGCATCTGTATGGTAAGTGGAGCTGATAAAACAGACAGAGAGTGTAGATACAAGTAAGTGGTTTTAATGTGATGGCTGGTGCATATACACCAAGAAGGCTTGTAGACTAAATCCAGAGTATGTACGTTACCCTGCTGGTTGGGGGCGGGAAGCTGCCCTGTCCGTCTCTGTGTTTCTGCTAGAGTGTCCGAGTGCAACCGCAGAAGTCGGCGAAGGAATCGCAGCTCCAGCCTCTGAGACACTGTCTGAGAGCACAGCTCCTCTGGAGCCTAGAGCACAGTGAAAGACAAATATTTTAATTTTATGTAATGTAAAGTTAAGCAGCTAGTTGACATCAGGCTTAAAGGGCCATTGCAGAGCAGTCAAGTTGACAAGTCTGTGCAATCCCTAGTGGACGGGGGAGAGTGAGGAATGGAAATTCGTGCACACATGAATGTCACATGAGAATGAGATGTTTTTTAATATTCGCACATGATTAATTTAACCTACAGGAGATAACACTGTTAAAATTGTACAGCACTGCTTCTGTAAGGATGGGCTGAAGACACAGGTACACAGCTGTTACTGTGATAACATTGTGCACAGCAGTTAGATACTTAACTTCCCAGCAGTGAAGAACTGAAAAGAATTCAAAAACAGCTTCCTCAAAATCCTACCACCAAAGTCATTAAGATCAGAATCTGTCTTTTCTAGCTTGTTTTTTCCAACAGATGTTCCACATTCTTGCACCTCCCTAACTGAAAGGCATGAAGGAAAAGTGTGGTGGCCCATAGGACCAAGTTGGGAAACAACGTCCTAGTCTAACTAGGAAAACTTGGCTGTAGAGACTGCTGTAGCACTGGTGTAAAATGTGGGTAGGCATTTTTACTAAAAATGCCGCAGTGGTTTTTCATACCACAGGACAAGACCACCCACACCTCTGTAAGCTATGCATGTGGTCTTTGTCCAATCCCACCTGCATCCGCTCCCCTGGTGTATGTCCATGCAACCCTGCCAACACACCGGAACAGCCTGCAGACCCATTATACCTCTATACACCCAGTCGCACAAATAAACGTTGTTGCAAAATAGAAGTATGTATTTTGGGTATTTTTAGGCTAAACAAAACTGTACTTTGGAGCTTGTGATAGTTACATGTGTTAAATGTGTTTTTATTCTGCAATACACTCATATCTTTTTTGTTGCTAATAATTATCCAAACCAGCTCTGCCCAAGTCTGTTTACCAGCAATGACCGCAAATGACCCACAAATTAATTACTACACACCAATCATTTGAGACCCATGACATGGTTGGGTGCAAAATCATCCAAGTTTGTTAAAGAACTATCATCAACAAACTGTTACTACTGAGCAACATCAGCACTGAAATGCAGAATGCACGTGTAAATGTGAGGCTCACCATGTACATTGGTGTGAAAAGCCTGCAGCAGATTGTTTGGAGGGCTGGTGAATTCACACGGTAGAGGGAGAGTTGGTCCACTGGTATTCTCTCACTACAAGAGACAGAAGAACATAAATCTGTAACATTTGTATTCTGATACAGATGCAATGTACCAGTAGCATCACATTTAAAAACTGCCACAAAATCCACTAAATCAAAAAAACATCATATAACAGCATATACTTAGAAAAGCTACAATACAGTCGTATTGTAAAATACAGTCATATTGACTCTAACTCAAATGGTTCCTTGAGTTGTCATGTTTTACATCCAAACATTGCCTTTACTAAAAAGGCCTTAAGGAAAAAAATGTTTGTTTTTGAGGAAAGGTGTAGGTGGACTATATAACGACTGTGACATATCAGTGTTTTTAAAGCTTGCTGTGTGTTTTTTACCTGTCTACGACTCTGCGATCCAGAGCAGCAAGGGACACCAAATTGAACTGTTTGGCCTCCTGGGACACGGAATTACGAAGTCCAACAGCAGCACGAACCACAGCCCCAAACTGTGGGTTGAGCGTCTCCCGTACAAACTGCCTTAACTGGAGAAAAGGGGACAACATATGGACAATATATCAGTATTTAAACTAAAGTGCTTTACCGATTGCCCCCCTTTTCTTTTAGTGCTTGTAAACGGTCTGCAAAGTTATAAAGCCCAAGAGATGAGAGAGAGAGAAACTCTGTCCCACAGAAACCAGTTTTCTCTCTGCCTGAAACGACTTGTTGGAATTCCAACCCTTTCCTCTGTTACAAGGTGATACCGCCTCATAACATAATCCTTTTTGTACGTCTACCGGCAAGCTTGGCACACCCTCGCACAGAGAGCTAAAACAGTAAAAACTTACCACTACAAAACATCCTGCTCCAGTTTAGCTGACTTAAGATCAGAATCTGGCCTAAACTGATATGACAGAACTGACGCCATTGTTAGGCTAGCCACAGAGGTGCGTGCAGAACTTGTAGCTCAGGCCTGTGACCTGACCAATCAGAGCACACTGTGCTCAAAGGGAGGTGGGGTTCAAAGACACACGGGCTATAACAGACGTACAGCATGAGGGGAAAAAAATTTTGTGCTTTGGGAAAACAGAAGTATGTAAATTTCTCTACATAACCCCCTAAAATCCAATTATGAACACTGGAAATTAGCATAGTAGCTCACCCTTGAGTACAGCACACTGTTGCTGAGTAAAACCTCCTGAATCAGAAGGTGGAAAAATATTTTTAATTTTAAGGTCAGTTAAAACTTTGTTGATACTAAAAATATCACTACTCATTTCCTCTGTTCTATTTTGTTTTATATATGCATAGTGTATAGGACAGTCAGTGTTTTTAAATGGTGCAGACAAAATAACAATTAGCATCAACTGATCATACAGCAACAATGCACATAAATAGATTGTGCAAACCTCTCTATGCGACCACTGTTCTCAGTAAGAGCTCATATGAAAAGGAAGTACTGCTGTTGCACAAATGAACTCCCAGCGAGAACAGTCAATACAATCTATTATCTTACAGTAATGTAGAGTGAAAAAGTACATGGGCTTTTATACCTCAGAATGGACACGGGTGAGTTCAGTCTTTAGTGTGGAGTTCCCTTTGATCAGACTTCTTATCTGTTCTTGTCTAACATCCTGCATAGCACAACAAAAGAAAACACAAACCCAATTAAATCTCACAGCAACACATCAGCATGCCAGAGAATTTCAATATAACATTACTGTTAGAATGATACTACTGGGGACATCATGGAGACTGTCAGTACCTGAAGAACACTGCATGTTTCATTACAAAGAGAGTATAATGAGTCGTGCTTGGTGCACAACAGTGTATGAAATGCTGAATAAAAATCAATGTTTTCATATAGTGGCTTTAATATTAGAATAATATCGTATCACAGGGGGGTCACAGTGATTTCCTCTATTTCCTCTTCCTTTGAATATAGAAGGTCACTACAACATACCACAAGCTGTCTAAAGTCCATGATGCTTTGCCACTGTGCCTGGAGGCTCCGAAGGGCCTCGTGTCTCTCTCGGCTCTGCAGCTGCAGCTGAGCACACTGCTCCCTCAGACTGTCCCTCACTGCAGCCTGTCTCACAGTCCGCACCTCCAGCTCAAAGACGTTCCTGAGAAGGACAGCAAAACAAAGCAAACATAGAAATCTAGAGGACAAATAGGGGTGTCAATTTACACACACATACATACATACATACATACATACATATATACATACATATATACATACATACACACATGCCAAAAAAAAAACACCACCTACAACTAAGCAAATAGGTAAGAGCCTCCCATTGGATAATTACTGCATGTGTGATTATGTTTCAGCTGGCAACAAGTTAATTAACCCTAACTGATGGAGTGAGTAGCTTCTCAGAAGGTTCAAACTATTGGCATGCATCAAGCAGAGAAAACATCTAAGGACATTGCTGAAACTACTAAAATCGATTTAAGAACTGTCCAATGCATTATTAAAAGAGGAAGGACAGTGGGGAAATATCATCTTCAAGGTAGGAATGTGGTTGGAATAACAATCGTAATCTGCGATCATATAAGCGCTTGGTGAAATCAAATCGTAGAAAAACAACAGTACAACTCAGGGATATGTTTAATAGTTAAAGTAAGAGCATTTCCACATGCACAATGCGAAGGGAATTCTAGGGATTGGGACTCAACAACTGTGTAGCCTTAAGAAAACCACTTGTCAGTGAGGCTAACCGGCAAAAACGGCTTTAATTTGCTAGGGAGCATAAGGATTCTGGAGCAATGGAAGAAGGTCATGTGGTCTGATGAGTCCAGATTTACACTGTTCCAGAGTGATGGGCGCATCAGGGTAAGAGAGGTGGCTGAAGTGATGCACCCATCATGCTCAGTGCCTACCGTACAAGCCTGTGGGGGCATTGCTATGATCTGGGGTTGCTGCAGTTGGTCAGCTCTAGGTTCAGCAAGGGTATGTGCCCAAAGAATGAGGTCAGCTGACTACCTGAATATACTGAACGACCTGGTTATTCCATCAATGATCAATCCCTGATGGCACAGGCATATTCCAAGACAATGCCAGGATTCATCAGGCTCAAATTGTGAAAGAGTGGATCAGGGTGCATGAGACATCATTTTTACACATGGATTGGCGACCACAGAGTCCAGACCTGAACCCCATTGAGAATCTTTGGGATGTGCTGGGGAAGATTTTGAGCAGTGGTCCAAATCTCCCATCATCAATACAAGATATTGGGGGAAAAATGAATGCAACTCTGGACAGAAATAAATGTTGTGACATTGTAGAAGCTTGTGGAAACTATGTCACAGTGAATGCGTGCCGTGGTCAATGATAAAGGCAGTCCAACAAAATATTATTATAGTGTGTGACCTTTTTTTTGGCCAGGCAGTGTGTATTATATGCATGTATGTGTATATTATATACTGTATATATACACACATATATACATATGTCATTGTCAGGTGTTATCTTGTGAGTGAGGCGGAACACTGGAGAGCATGCTCCATTCTACAGACCTATAACTGCATACCACCCAAATTTACTTGGCTTAGTGTTACCTCAATACAATATCATCTAACAGTGGTCATATAAAGCAGTGCAACTGTATAAAATCACAACAGATGTCTAGTTGCTCAGTTATACTGTATATGGTTAATAAGAGATGCTCAGAAAAGAGCACAAAGAGCGTACTGAATGTCTTCTTTGGCTTTTTCAATAGTGTTGAAATGGTTACACTCTTATGTCTCTGGTACAGGGAGTACACTGACCTAGCAATGGCGTCAGCGTTATCCTCTTGCCCGAGAATCCGTAGCCGTGCCTGCTTCATGAGCGCACCGAGATCAATCTGCAACCGCTGTGCTCTGCTGCGCACCTCTGCCAGCTGCATATAACACTGTTCGACATCCTCCCACGCAGACTGAACACACACACAATACATAAGTGTCACACACACACACACAAAGACAAACACACCAAAAAGATAAAAAGACCATAATTAGAATAGATAGTATATAATTTGATTTTTTCATTTTTCACTACTGAACTTTAAAGCACCTTTACACAAACATTTGCTGCAGTGCAACATAATTAAACAAGAGTAAAACTGTGACTAACCGTTTATTTCCCAACGCAATATGAAACAAGAAAAGCCCCAAATCAGTAGCATAGTGTTTCATTCACCCCATTCGTTGTGACCGAGGACCACAAAGATTGTGCCAAATGGCCTCAAGCACACTGTCACTTGTTCATATGTGCCCAGTATCCTTCCTTTTTTTGATATGCATAAAACTGTGTGGGAATAGCTTGGGGCAAACTTTTAGCCTGTTAAAGCTGAGTTAACTAGTGAGTTGATGAATTAGGAGCCAGATTGATGTTTTGCTTTGTATTATTTTGCCTTTTTTACAAACAGGATGCAATGATCAATAATTTATATCACATATCTTCTCTGCCATTATTATCTAATTAAGATTTTTTCATCTTTAATTTGTATGACTGTATTCTTTGTCCAATGTAAAGCAAACCTGAAAGCTGTGCTATAAAGCTACAGGTGTGACCAACAGCATCATGCTGCAATCTCTAATTTCTGGTTACCTGTAAAAGACAGTGGACCGGAGGCAAATCCTCCTCTTCTTCCATCGACACATCAAGCAGGTGATTACTCTCATATCGAAATCTAGAGGAGATGGACATAACTTTGTTAGATACAGGGTACAAGTTAAACATAGTGTTTTAGGATGTCTTTACTGGCACTTCTAATGTAATTTAAGACCAAACTCGCTGCACATTAAACATAGAAATGTTATGTTTTTAAAAATACATAAAATGACAATTGTATCATAATATGTAAGACCACATGCATTTTAGACACTTTAATACATAAGGGCCCCAATTTGTAATAATATAAATTGAGACTTAATCTACCCAAGTGCAGACACATCACGTTCCACATCCAAAGCAGCAGTCTTCTTCTCCAGGGCCACCTGCTGTTTGGAGGCCAGAGTCTGCAGAGCTAGAAGCACTTGATTTGGAGGGTGAGAACGCAGTACATCCTAAAAAGGTGAAGAAGTTTTAGCTAGCACCAAGCATTGTCACAGTTGTTCGCAAAAGTTTCCTGGCCAAATTATGTCTTTTGTTAGTTTTAACACACAGCCATCTTTTTTTAACATGCTTAGGTTTGTTTAAATAGGAAGCATTGTGGATGTGAGATTCTTTATAAGTTCATTCTTAATGCTGTACAGATTTATCACTCATCACCTACAGCTCCGTTTATCATCCAAAACATCTCAATTTTTACAGCTATATAGAAACTGAAGAAAACTTTTACATCGTAGAGTAATTTGATCTTCAAGTATACTGGTTTCACATTAATGAAATCAGTGACCCTGAACTTCGGAGTGGTGTCATAACTGTAAGACTAATCAAGAATTGTTGACAGTAATATGCAACAGATTGCACTGTAATTTAGACAGCCAATCAGCAGCCTAGATTTTGGAACAAGCATGCTTATTACAAATGCAGACAAGACTGACTACTTCAATACTGAAACAAATGGAATTTTGTAGGTTCAGTGATATTTGTTTGTTTATTTTTTTTAGGTCAACTGTTTCTCAAATCACCTGTTAAACATAACTTACTATAACATATACAATTAACTATTATTAAAAACTGTTACTATTATTAAAAACTATTATTATTATTATTACTTCTATTAGTAGCAATAGTGGTAAAATGAGAAGTTGTTCAAATACATCGTTCCTTTAAAAAAAGGAAACTTACATTTATTGATATTGTTATTGTTCTCACTTAACAAGAGTAAAGTTAACGTTAGTGTAATTAACGTGAGAGAAGCTGTCTAGGATTTTGAGACCAGATTTAGGTCCTTCAGTAAATTTTGTCAAATGCATTGGCCATGCATCTCGGCAGGCAACAGGTCAAAAGTTTTAACACTGCTTAGCAACAAACACACACAATCATATCCTACCTCAACTGCGCTGAGCCAGTGCTGATATGCTGCATTCCTCTGATCAGGAGTAAATCTGCATAGAATAAAATCACATCATAAACAAATATATTTGTAATGAATAACAGAGAAACTCAAGACTCATGTCTGAACTGACTTACTCTGAAGAGGCAGCCTTTGAGTTGTCTTGCAGAGCTTGGAAGAAGAGGACTCTCTCACTGCACAGTTCGGTAACATCCCGCTGAAGGGTCAAAGTCAGATAAACTCATTTCAGGACCTCATTTTATAGTAAAGGCTGCCTTCCATCTCAAAATATTTACAGTTTTACCAGCGCGCAGTATGTCCGCTGGGTGGAGGGAGATCCCCCAAATAAAATTACGCTAAAAGCATATTCAAAAAGAAGTACATGTGTGCTGGCTCATTATTCCACAAATCCATACGATAGCCCAACATTATTTGTTGGCAATTCAAACAGGCTGCAATTAAAGTATTGTGTCACATGCAGCAGTGTTTATTTACTTTTAAAGACTCAAATTTTCTTATAAATTACCTAAATTCTTTATGTGATCAAAATCATGAGTGAAACTCATGCCAACAGACTTTTTTGATTCCTAGACGATATGAAATAATGGGGGAAAGAAAAAAAAAAAAGGACTAGATTACACAAACGACATCACACTATTTATTAGCTAGCAGCTTTATTGTTAGCAACATGTTTCTTTAAGTCAGAGCAGTAATAGTTCAGAGGTCAGACCAGTACTTACTAAAACCAGAGGCTCTACAGCTGTGCTAGTGCTTCCACTGTCAGATGGTCCAAACACCAGCTTAACCTCTGCTTTCCTGCAAAGAAGAGAAGTTCACTCTGGTCTTGATCTTGCTAACGTTTATGTTATTTTAATAGATCAAACTGATTCCACCTCCGAGTTCTGGAGAAAATGTGAAGGGAACTTTTTGTCCAGGGGAACTTACAAAGCCAAACAAACAAACAGACAGACAGACGAAGCAACGCATGAATGAAAAAAGGGCGAATAACCAATACTGGTGTACGAATAAATGAATGAATGGCCGACAGACAGCTACAGACAGGTGGTCTAGCTTGCTAGCGTTTGGTTATGCTGGGTTAGCTTTAGCTCGCCAAGTTGTTCTGTGCCATAATCTTGCAATTCAGCAGTAAGAATGGTGGCTGCAGCAAATTGGTGGAACTGGCATGTTTATTTTATTCCTGAAGCTGAAAGTTTTTGATTATTTTTACTGTATGAAAGACCAAACTCACAACTCAGTGACAAAACTGGCTCCAAGATAAGATGCACTTTATCTGGGTATATGTATTTGCTAAAAATTATTTTATTGTAAAGTGACTTGGCTAACCAGTTAGTTTTTCTTAACTTTCCTAGCAGCTAAAAGTCAGCTAATAATTGTGCATAGAATAAATTGCTGCAATGTCACTAAAAGATTTAATCGAAGATGCAACAAGCCCTCTTCAGCATCTAACACTGCTCTGAAGAGCTCCACCACTACCTTTGGCATTAGTACTAGTTGTAGCTCAACTAGAGAGGAAAAAAGAAAGAAAGAAAGAAAGAAAAAAAATTACTTGGAGAGATGCTCCAAAGCCTGTCGCTGAGTACTGATCTTCTGCATGTCCTCTGTGAGAGCATTTCGCTCATCTGCACAGTGCTGCCTGAAGGAGTCCAACATCAGCTCCCTCAGCCTGTTTTCCTCATACAACTCCCAGTGCCTCCCCACGTTCTTCTCTAATGAGAGAGTGAGAGAAAGAAAGAAAGAAAGAAAGAAAGAAAGAAAGAAAGAGAGACTATATTTATGCTGTTTGATATAATGAAATTATATTTATATATGTGACGCATTTATCACACTGCAGAAGCGCAGACTGCTTAGGTGACGGTGGCCTTCTGTACTAAAACCTTGTCATTACTTAGCATTTTACTGAATTTATAACCCAAAATTAAAAACGATATTTATCTAAAGCTAATCCAGGTAGATTTAGTCCCAATGCCTTTATTTGTGTATTAAAATGTCCAAAAGTGCGCGTTGTTATTTTACTAGGGGTGAGCCAACACTTTTGCATATTACTGCACATAAACATGCTTTTTCCTAACAACAAGGCTGACAAAAGGCTTAAACAAAAAACCTTCTTACAGTAATGTTGTGGAATAAACAGTCAATGCATTTTAATATCCCATTTCTCTAACGATGGGCCTAAGACACACTATAGAAGCCATAACGCAATATTCCCCCCAGCATCGCAATGTTACGTTTAAACCTTTTTTCCCCCCTCCACCTAATTTTAATCTCCCAGCTCTAATGAAAGAAGGGAATTCAGACAGAGAGCAATTAAAAGCAAATCTTCACCTTCGTTAGCGAGCTGTTCCTCTCCTGTGCTGATCTTCTGGTCTAACTGAGTGAGCTCAGCATGCAGTTCCTCAATCTCCCTCTGCAGGTCCACACGCCGAGCATCTTTATTCTGGCCCTCCACCTGCTTCAGCTGCACACAACACAACACACACTTTAATCCTGCAGAATTTAAAGCAATCAAAAGAAAAAAAAAAAAAAAAGATCTAACATTCATTCAGCAGCAAGCAGGCCCATTTTGATTACACGTCTCAGAGTATGAACACTGATCTGGGGTGTAATGATGAGGCAACTTTCAGGTTGATACAATATCTGGTTCACATTTTTAATATTTCATGTGACAGAAATGTTTTTAATTACATCAGTGATGTAAAACGTAGCATATTAATAATAGTTGATTATTAACATCTCTAATTTAATCAAAGCTTTTAACCCACCCTGAAGCCCAGATTTTTTTCTTTTAAATTGCTTGTCCCTTTATGGCTATCTTGGAAAAAAGGAGTAACTTTAAGCCAGGCCACTGCCAGGGTGAATTTGTTTATTACTAAAGTATGTTTATATACTAATGCATTTGCAAGTACATTTGCGACAAAAACACAGTGCTGCAACATTATCAGTAATAAGTAATGCCTGCACATAACTAGTGCCAGAGACATTAACAATAGCAACAACAAAGTGGAAAGCACTAGTTCCACTCAAAACAAGTGCCAATATAGCAGTCAGAAAACATGTAGCCACTCTTGCTAACACTAGACATCAGTAATGAAAACTGGAGAACACATTCAGTGTATTTCCATGTTGACTCTGAATTCAACAGAGCTTCATTTCAAATTTGTGTTCCCACAATAAAATTAACATTACTGAATCACTGAGGGTAATAAACACATCCTGAATCTTATTTTGTCCCCTCATGAAGCATTCACTGCCAGAAGAAATTCTGTGAAAACCATCACAACCACCATCAGAAGTGTTGTAGAGTCCATGCTTTGGCAGGTTGGAGCTGTGTTAGAGGCATGCAGAGGACCAACACCATATTACGGATGTGACCATTTCATTTTGGCTAATCAGTGTATGCATCAGATTGGCAGTACATCACCCAGAGTAAGCTCTCATCACCACCACCTTTCTGGGGTAAAATAAAAATCCTGCAGCCCCTGTAGAAGATTTTAGATGTAGATGGTTTTTCTTCCTTATACAGTTTCTGATTATTGTTTACTGAATCCCAAATCATCAAGATGTAGCACAGGACGTATTGAAAGTTTGTGCTCTGTTTGACCTGGTGAGCAGCATTGGCATTTTTTAAAGTCGTTAATCAAAACAACACTCACTACTCAAACTCTTTTTTTTGCTTGACACGCTAAGAAAGGTTGGGGACTACAGAGAGCTGACAGCATCAAAGAGCCAACTCCAAGCATTTTGACTTACAAACACCGGCCAAGAGCTGACTCTGACTTCCAAAAGGGCTGGAGTTGAACAATCATCTCTTTTTGGAACCAACTCCCCTTCACTAATATGATAAACAACTTTCCAGATCAAGATATTAGATCAGATCTGAGATCACTGCTCTTACTCTGAGACTCTCAAAAATATGGGCCCAGGAATTTCCACTCTAAATAAAAGGAACAAAGCGTTTTCTTTCCTACTTACCTCTTTGTCCTGTACAATTTTGTACCTTGGGAATTAAAGCATTAAGGAAAAACAACACATTTTTCCATTATAAAAACATCTCAGAACCAAGGAGAAAAGCAGATTTTCAATGTACAATCTAACCAGGTGTCAGCTAGTCCCTGCCATCATTACATCCATTACAGAGCACAAATGACTTAGAAAATAAGAAGGATACCATTGGAGATTCCCTCGCATAACTCTCACATTCCTGAACAGGGGAAAAACACACACACACACACACACACACACACACACACACACACACACACACACAGAAGACTGAAACTGAAAAGGCTTTTTAGAGTTTAACAGACTATATCCATGATATTTCTGGTGAAATACTTTGTTTTCTGCCTTATCCACAAGGCAATCAGGGGTGACAGTTCTAAATCAGAAAGCATCTGCAAAAAAGGTCTAAAAGTTCTACTACTTACCTCTCATGGTAAACATGCTGTATGACATATTTCCAAATCGAAGCTCCTGAACCGACAGATAACCTAAATAAACAACCAAAAGCAGAAAAATACTCAAAAATTAAAGATGCTACAAACAAAATGTGCCAATATTTCATGGCACGGCCCACAAAAGCTCAATATATTAATGTATTGCCTGAATATATCAATTTGTGGCCCCAATATAGTTAACTGGAGCCTCAAAATATTAATTTGAGGTCTTAATATAACAACACAATAACAACATAATACAGTAACTAGTGAGCTCAATATAGTAATTTGTGGACTCCATATATGAACTTGTGGCATTAACATATTATTCGTTTTGCCTTACTAATTTAAATAGTGAGCTCAATATAGTAACGTGCGGTCTTAATCCAGTCAATCGGTTTCTCAGCATATTAACTCGTGGTCACGCCTTATTAAATAATCACCATGTCATCTTAGGGGCTTCCAAGTAAAGTTAATACCCTGTAAGTGTTACTTCAGTTTAGTCACTCACGTTTTAATGTAGCTGTCGTGTGGAAGTTTGTGAGGAGGAAACTCCAGCTCTTCCGTCGCCCAGCGCTTTACCTCCTGCAGCAAGCTCCCCATTTCACCCCTAGATCGATTACATATGACATCCAGTTTATTTTTCTGTAAATGTGCCGTTAGATAATAGTTCAGCTCTCAGTAACATGACCGAGTTTAAACTCTCTCGCTCTTGCTTCTAACTGGAATGATCAGCTTCACCTTAATAGTGCAGCTCTTCCAATGCTAGAAACTTGTTACAGCAGTTCCAGTGTTAGAGTCTAACGGACAATCACAATAAAAACACTTCGTACGACTCTCGCTGTTTTTAGCAACCTGGCTAAGGGTAGCTAACTGTCTTGTTACTCATGATTCCAAAGCGACAAAATACTTCCACAAGATTTGTTTGGTTCGAAATAGTGGTACAATAATAACGACTCACCTGTACAATGGTTTTAAAAGGGCAGTATATTAATCTTCTGCGAAGTTCAAATCTGTTTGTATTTTCTGCGCTTCAAACCTCGCCCCGCTTCCCGCTATAGCCGAACTTCCGCTTATGTAGAGGCGCTTTGAATTATGGGAGATGGTGTATATACACAACTTAAACGTAGCTAAATAAAAGATAGAAAGAATGACTTGCCTCAAATACCTGGTGATTGGAAACATATTTAACAAATTCTAAATATTTTGTTAGTATTGTAATGTTATTAGAGTTTACTTATATATGTGTTTATTTATTTTATTTAATGTTTTGCTTTCTGTGTTTTTATTTATTTGTTTGCTCAAGTCTGTATCCAGTGCCTAATTCTTCAGACAGCACAATCTTTATACAGCCACATGCAAAACAATAACATGTTTTCTTAATTAAATACGTTGCTAAGAAATCCCAGGCTATTTAATCCCAGATGGTTGCTAAACCGTTGCTATATTATTCCAGCTGGTTGTTAAGGTGTTGCTAGGCCATTGCTATGGTAATCCAGGTGGTTGTTACGGTGTTGCTATGCTGTTGCAATGGTTTTCCTGTTGCTGTGGTACCCCAGGTGGTCATTATTGTGTCGCTAGCCCATTGGCACAACATCCAAAGTGGATGCTAAGGTGTTGCAATGATTTCCTGCTGCTGTGGTATCCCAGGTGGTTATTAAGGTGTTGCTAGACCATTGCTATATTATCCCAGGTAGTGACTAAGGCGGTGCTAGGCTGTTGCCATTTTATTCCAGGTTGTCACTAAGGTGTTACTAGGCCACTGCTATATTATCCCAGGTGGTGACTAAGGCAGTGCTAGGCTGTTGCCATTTTATTCCAGGTGGTCACTAAGCTGTTGCTAGGCCATTGCTATATTATCCCAGGTGGTGACTAAGGTGTTGCTAGGCTGTTGCTGTATTATCCCAGGTGGTCACTAAGGTGTTGCTTGGCTGTTCCTGTTATCCTTTGGTATGTAACTGTGTGTAATGAGCCTCTAGCCTTAGATCTATTACCAAGTTTAACACAGACTCACAGACATAACAGACAGAAAACAGTCAATGAATGTGATGAAATGTATTCATTTTAACAAGGCATAAATACAGTAGTGTTGTCATGTAAGCCAGTTGATCTAATCTGTATTAAAACATTCAGTGATACTAACAAGACGTCCTGGCAATATTCCTTAATGTCGCTCCAACAAGCCTTCCTGGCAAATATGCACACACGCACACACATACACATTGTCCACAACATACCATTATTAAATAACCCTCTCATTTCTTAGCCTTAACTTAATGTATACATTTTGACTGTAAAGCACTGATGTAGTTTCCACATAGTCTCAAGCAAGCGCCACACTCTAACTAACAGGAATGACAGGATATGTGAAACTCTCTGACATCAGACAAACAGGTAGCTCCATCTCATTTTAAACAGCGTCACAAGACCAGACACAGTGGATCTGCCTGGACCCTCTGTCATCGTTCTTTACAGCAGGGTCGTAAATTCTCAATTGCGCACGATTAGAAGTGACGAGCACTGAAGCTGCTGTTGCTGGGGCCACGGAAGCTCTGTGTTACTTCTGCTCACGTCTCCAGATGATGACCATGCCCGTTGCGTCGGAGGAAGCCAGCAGGCTCTCGTCACAGTTGAAGCTGACATCCAGCACAGGACCACTGTGACCCTGCAGCTTGTTTACGATGGCCTTAGTGTTGCGCTCCACGTCAAAAAAATAGACACATGCATCTTCACTGCCGGTCACTGAAACATGGAAGACAATGAAAGACATAAAATGATTGAGCACAAGTGAAGAAAACATGTGTTACAATTTATGAAAACAAGGCAAACTTATACTAAGATAAATGACATGGATGAGCACGATTGCAGAGCAAATATCACCATGACATTTTCATTAATAAAAGAAAAGGTTGAACACTACAATGAAACAAAACCTGTGATGAAACAAGTGTTCGTATGCAAAACTTGCAGTTGGTCTTACCAACACAAGCTCCCTGCCTGAAGGACATGAGTGGACAGAAGATGCTGTGGAGAGGTTGGGAGCCATGCTGGATGGGGAAACTTCTCTTCAGCTGCAGGGTGCCCTCGTTATCCACAACCCTGCAGAGATACAACAACATTTATTAACCATCACTACACCACAAATACTCCACAAATTAATTTGCTTTAAAAGACACTGTAACACATTTGCATCTCGTAGACCAGTGGTCACCGACCCTCCTACCTACCTGCCGGTTTCACCTCCAACCAATTCTAACACACCTCATGCAGCTAATCAAGCACTTTGAAGGCAAAGATTAAATAGATCAGGTAAGGTCAGTTAAGGTTGGAGCTAAAGTCTGCAGGAATGTAGTACTCCAGGATGAGGTTTGGTGACCACTGTTGTTGTAGACCAAAAGGTCAGTATTAGTTGCTTTGAGTAGATAGAGTTTCAGGTGAATCCATATAAAGCAGAGGTGCTTAAATCAGTCCACAGGAACACCTAGAAGATCCAACTTAAAACACAACAAAAGAACAGAGCAAAAACGTAGGCCATTCCTGAGGACCACTCAATTAAAAATGTCCATATCCCCCTGCGGTCCACTTTTGTGTATATTTCTGAAACAAAAAGAGATTTTCCAACCTCTTTAAACACTACTTTTTTTTTGTTACGGTCCCTTTAAGATGTATATATGAAAATGAGCTCTATTGTCATCAGATGCTACATTTTACAAACTCATTAAAACAGCAGGACTTAAATGCTCCTTATAATGTCAACTAAAACAGGCAGAACTAAAACCATAGTACGCTAGATAGGTGGATTTATTTCAGGTTTTTGTGTCAGCACAAAATAAATCAATGAAATGTTTTGCAGCTAACAGTACATATTGAAATTATAACAATGACTACATACAGTATTAAACTCTTTTCCCAAAAAGCTACAAATCTGTATTTTTTTCATGATAATTCACTATAACCAGTGCTAAAATACACTGCTCAAAAAATTTAAGGAACACTTTTTAATCAGTAGGGGGGGTTGTTAATCAGTTTCAGCTGCTTTGGTGTTAATGAAATTAACAACAGGTGCACTAGAGGAGCAACAATGAGACACCCCCCAAAACAGGAATGGTTTAAAAGGTGGAGGTCATTGACATTTTGTCCCTCCTCATCTTTTCCGACTGACTTTTCACTAGTTTTGCAGTTGGCTTGGGTCAGCATCACTACTAGTACCATGGTGCGGTACCTGGACCCTACAGAGGTTGCACAGGTAGTCCAACTCCTGAAGGATGGCACATCAATACGTGCCATTGCCAGAAGGTTTGCTGTGTCTCCCAGCACAGTCTTAAGAGTATGGTGGAGATTCCAGGAGACAGGCAGTTACTCTAGGAGAGCTGGACAAGGCCGTAGAAGGTCCTTAACCGCTCAGCAGGACCGGTATCTGCTCCTTTGTGCAAGGAGGAACAGGATGAGCATTCCCAGAGCCCTACAAAAGGAACTCCAGCAGGCCACTCCTGTGAATGTGTCTGACCAAACAATCAGAAACAGGTTTCATGAGGGTGGCCTGAGGGCCCAACGTCCTGTAGTGAGCCCTGTGCTCACTGCCCAGCACTGTAGAGCTCGATTGGCATTTGCCATAGAACACCGGAATTGGCAGATCTATCTAATTCACTACTGGCACCCTGTGCTTTTCACAGATGAGAGCAGGTTTTACCTGAGCACATGTGACAGACGTGACAGGGTCTGGAGACGCTGTGGAGAACGTTATGCCGCCTGCAACATCATTCAGCATGACCGGTTTGGTGGTGGGTCAGTGATGGTCTGGGGAGGAATATCCCTAGAGGAACGCACAGACCTCTACAGGCTAGACAACGGCACCCTGACTGCTATTAGGCATCGGAATGAAATCCTTGGACCCATTGTCAGACCCTCCGCTGGTGCAGTGGGTTCTGGGTTCCTCCTGGTGCATGACAATGCCTGACCTCATGTGGCGAGAGTATGCAGGCAGTTCTTGGAGGATGAAGGAATTGATACCATTGACTGGCCCACCGGCTCGCCTGACCTAAATCCAATAGAACACCTCTGGGACATTATGTTCTGGTCCATCCAACGCCACCAGGTTGCACTTCAGACTGTCCAGGAGCTCAGTGATGCCCTGGTCCAGATCTGGGAGGAGATCCCCCAGGACACCACCCGTCGTCTCATTAGGAGCATGCCCCGACGTTGCATACAAGCATGTGGAGGCCATACAAACTACTGAGTACCATTTTGAGTTGCTGCAATGGAATTTTGGTTAAATGGACTAGCCTGCTGCATCAGTTTTTCACTTTGATTTTCAGGGTGTCTTTGAATTCAACCCTCTGTAGGGTGATCATTTTCATTTCCATCAAACGATGTGGCATCCTTTTGTTCCTAACACATTGCCCAGCCCATATGAGAAGAGATATTCTGCATGATTTTTTTTTCCCATTGAGATCTGATGTGTTTTCAAAGTGTTCCTTAAATTTTTTTTGAACAGTGTAAATGAAGCACTACCCAACTCTTCAATTCCAGTGATAAAGCTTTTATATTCCCATTTTAGCCAAACAAGTGCTATGCACATTCATTTTTTCCCCTCAAGCAGTTGCATGGACGCTTCACGGTTAAACTTTGAATGTTCCGAGGTGTCATGAATACACTGTTTTGCATGAATTGCATGTTTGCAAGTTCTTACTTGTACAGTAGAAGTTTGTTGACACATGCGTTGACCAGTAGAGATGGGTCTCGAGCCTCTCTGCTGATCCAGGAACGGGCAGAGATGCTGGATATGGAGCTTCCCTCACTCACCACCAGCCTCTTGGCTTTAGTCAGCTTCCCTGTGCAATGAACACAACGTCAGGACATGCACAATTTTTGACTTCATACTGCTGAAGTAGTCACAATATTGATAAAACTGGCCAAGAAAATCCACAGAGGCAAACACTTCAGCCTCTGCAGCTAATAAAAAAAACATTTCTTGACAAATGTAATATTGCATATGGCATATTACATACTGCACAATAGAACTCTGCACCAACACTTTTGCTTCAGCTAGACCTTCCTGCTGGTCATCTGCTGTCATATGGGGGTTTGGTTTGCCTTTCTGCTCAGCATACAAGCGTTTGTATCTAAAAGTTTTCTGGGTTATTGAGCTCTTCCATAGTTCAACTGCCATTTCTTAAGCGCTTCAAACAGTGGAAATTGCAAGCTCTCAGTGTCTGTCTACAGAGCTCTGCAAATGTCAATTCTTGACCTGCCTAACCAGTGTCTACACTGTCTAACTAATGGGTCAATTATGGCATAATGAGTAAATTAAGACTTAATGAGTTAATTAAGTTCGGAATCATTTTCACTAGAAACTTAAAAGGTAACCAAATACAAAGTCATAGCATCAACATTTGTTGGATCAAAATTAACAATTTGTCGCACAGGTGTGTTGTTTGTTTGTTTCAAACTTTCAATACAACTGTACATATAGCACTACTTTAAAAGAACTACTTTGAGAACTCCTCAGTCTCATTCAACCAGCGCTGCATAGTAACTGATACTTTCCCTAGAAGATCTGCATCTTACTACCTGTTGCCATGTCAAAGAGGAAGGAGAAGATGCTCCCTCTGTCATCCCCTGCCCACAGGATCCTCCCTGGTGCATCAAATGAAAGGGACAAGACCCGGCCCGTGAGTTTACTGGAGCCCCCCTTCACTTTTTTCCCTGTGGAGATATTTACCACCTGCAGCAGGTGTTTGCTGTTTCCAACCTGCAAATTAAAAAGGGAATAAATACACATGTACTCTGCAGCAAAACCCTATTCAACTTCAATCAAATATAACAGCTTATAGCAGCAGAATATAGCAGCAGAACTGAAACATGAAACTTCTGTTCCAAAAAAAGGACTAAGAGAGCTCCTACAAAGACTTTGGGGTCATAAGCTGCATTTCTCTTTGGCAAAAATCAATCTGCTTGGCTTGACAGTAACTACAGAACAGGCTTTTGAATCTCTATTTAACTTGACTACGATTTTTTGGAAAACGAAAAAGTCATGAAAAGTCATGCACCATGAATTCCAACACGATGTACAAAATGTGGAGGATTATAAACAATAAAAACACTGCACTAAACAATGCATTTTTCATCTTCAATTTTTTATTTTGGCCAAAATACTAGCACACATTTTACTGAATAAGGTTAGAATTACCACAGTGAGGTTGTTGTTCATGGGCTGGAATGTGCAGCAGAGCAGCTCGCTGGCCTCTGGATCGACCACTTCGCGGATACACCGCCCATCCTCTGTGTTCCAGATACGTAACGTGCCGTCCTGCGACGTGGACACGATGATGTCATTGCTAAGCGACCAGGCGAAGTCTGTCACAGGCCCTGCGTGCCCTTTCAGGGTCACCTTTACAGTCGGCGGGGACGGGGACAGAGTCATGATTGACAAGGTGCCATCCAGCGAGCAGCAAGCAAGGAGATGCTTATCGTCATTGGCAAACTGAAGTCGAGGAACTGAGGAAACAAAACAGCCCCAAGAGGTAACAGTGAGAGGAAGAAATATCAACATTTGAATAACGTTGGATATACCAATAAATGGAAGAGTATTACTTTCCTATTTTCCATATTTCAGAGTTTTAGCAATTAATTCATTTAAACTGTGAAATATTACATATTTGTGTACGCAACTATAATTAGTTTTATTTTATTCAGGCAGCCCCCTGGCTTGAGGCTTAAGCAGCTTTATGAGGAGATGCTTTTACAACAGCCTTTAAAAAAATCCACACATGTGGTGAAAATGACTTCTTAGGAAGAATTTAAAATAGATTGGAAATAAATTCATGCACAATCATAAACTTCACTATTTCATTCAAAATAAATCTAGCATGTAATGCAATGAGGTTAGCACTTCTTACAGATGAAGTCAGTAGTCCCCCAAATCTTCATTGTTTATACATCCCCAAAACTTTTTGCAACTCACTCAAACTGTATCCCACTATTCATTAATGCTGCACATGTGGTTTAGGCTTAATGTAGTCGACGGACATCTTAGTTTCATGCCTGGTAGAGCGTTCGGGATGTCTTGTCTGAAGCACAGAATGTTTAACCAGTAGTTAAGTTTCATGTTTATTATCAGTTCACTTGTTTAAACATCATTTTCATTGTTTATGTCCAAGCACTGAAAAAATCTGTGTTTGGTCTTCTGGTTAAAACACGTGACACTTCAGTGCTGTGCCTGGGACGTTTCACCACATTTGCGCCACCACTCCCACACTGTGTGATGAAGGGCTGACCTGTTAACAGAAATGAATTCTGTGCTGAACTAATCGTCACAAGTAGGCAGACCACATAGTAATTTGGGCACCGCAGATAATGCAATTTCTGTAGTTTCTATATAAAGGGGCAGTGTGTAAGCTCTAAGGCTCAACATTTGTCCCTCTTCTGCCCGCAACATAGACGTTTCAGCCCACTCCCACACAAGGGTAAATGACATCCAATATTTGATATACTGTATTCCCAAACAAATTATTGTCTCCTAAAATAATCAGGACATTAAAGTGACTGCGCATGTCAGATTTGCTTTGATTCACACATGGCACCTCTGGGTGGCGTAAGCAGCGAGCAATTGCTTGATTTTTACTTCAGTGCTTGTGTTAACAGGTCAGTCCTTTCACACGCACTGTGGGAGCAATGTGGTGAAATGTCCCAGGCGCAGCACTGAAGTGACACAGTGTTTCAACCAAATGACCAAAAGCAGACTTTTTTCAGTGCCTGGAAATAAACAATGAAAATCATGTTTAAAGAGTGAAAATGAAATGATAATTAAACAGAAAGCTGAACTGAAATGTTAAAAAAATGTGAATTATTTTATTTAATTCACTTCAGAAATGTTATCATATGAAATACTAGTTAAACATTCCATTCTGCAGACAGATGTCCCGAACGGTCTACCAGGCATGAAACCATCACCCACTCACAATCAGGAAGTGATCTTTGTACGGTTTGTTTGTAGTTAGTTTCATGGTCTGACTGAGTTGTGCCCTGAGAAAACAAAACAGCCCCAGGCCGCTTTGTGTTTCTGTTTGTGATGAAGACTTTGAGGTGACTTTAAAAGCAACAGTCTTCCAGCACTTCAGTGGGTAAAAACAGATCTAAGATTATATATAAAGAACTACAGGATCAAGCCTGCTTGTGATCTTGTGACAAGACAGCAGCACTGACATGTTAGAGCAATAAGATCTGTTCTGAGAGCCTGTTGAGTTAAAGCTGCTTCCATAATAAAAGCTGAATGAACGGATTCATGAAAATTCACCACCGCTTTTCTAAAACACATTATTTTCATTGGGGGGTGTGATGCAGATGCAAATGTTCTGCTTCGAGGAGCTTAGCGGCAAGCCCAGCAAAAAATGGAACCCACCACAGAAGATGCACTGGGACCTTTCTTTCTTCAACCAAGTCTCTGCACAGCCCACAGAAGAGCAGTAGACATGTTAGGTAGCTCCTCTCTCTACTCTAAAGATCACAGTGTTATGGGAGAGCTCCGTCCGCTTCACACCCAACAGCTCAAGCTCTGTGATTGGTGTAAAAGGGATCTGAGTTCTAAAGGTGCTGTAATCCGAACAAGAACTGGTCTGAGATCTCATCAGTGCTAAAAAGGACCAGAAAAACATCTTAGTCCCCTTTAAAGTTCTCTTACACTGTGAACACAAAAAGCACTGAGGTCTTTTGCAGCTTGTTCCCTTTGAGGTTCACTTTAACAGAACTGAGCTTGGTTCATTTAAAAAGAACTATATGTGAAAAAGCATAAGATAATTATAACATTATATGACATTATTATTATTATTATTATTATTATTATTATTATATTATTATTCACATTCTTTCAGGTGGGTCCAAGTTTTTGACTGCTACTGTACTTATGACAAACTAATGGAGCAAAAAGAAATTTAGTGGTGCAGCACTTTTTGAGAGGGCCCTCAGAGGGAAAAACATCCCTGCTTTAGTGCTCTCACCAGCTGAGTCGACGTGCTGGTCGAAGATGTGGTGCATGCCAGCGAAGGCATAGTTCTCACTCAGAGTGGTGTCACCTGCCATAGCACGACTTGCCTCTGCCACAGAAGTGGGCACCAGACTGCCCGGGGGCCTGAAAACATAGAGAAATACACACAAGCTACATTTTTAAAACTGGACAGAGTGTTAAAGAAGGTTCTATATTGTATTTCCTCAACGAAACAGGAAACCGTCCTTAATGTTACTTGACACCAGAACATATACACTCATCGCCAAAAGAATAGTTGCACAAAAAGTTGCACCCAGAAGGATTCAACCAACATTAATGAAATTTGGTGGGTAGACATTGTGAGACATGCCAATGAATTTAAGTTTCACGCTCACGTAAGCAAAGACAGATGGCTGCATGACGCAGGACTAAACACACGCAGACCATTACGACGACTGCCACTAATACCACATCAACATTGCCAAAGACTGCAACAGGTCATCTTCAGTGATGAGCCCCACATTTGTCTTGGTGGAGACGACCAACGAGTCCGTGTGTGGAGGCACTGTGATCTGCGCCAAGATGAACAGTTTGTTGTTATGCGGCACATGTCCAGAAGGCCTGGTGCCACTTCACCCCTACCACAACAAAATCTGCAGGAACTGTGTGAGAATATTCAAGCTGCATGGGAAGGATTATCACAGTACACCATAAAACTGAGGAGCTGTGTGTCACATATTTCTCAGTGGATGTCACAGAATTTTCTACAACTAAACCAAGAAAAACTGAAATATTGATTCTCGGTACTAAACCTCAGAGAACAATGTTTATGACAGACTAGGTTCTTTAGTTACTAATATAAAACCTGAAGTACAAAACCTGGGTGGGATCTTAGACTCTAAGCTCTCTTTTATTCCACATTCCAATGCAGTCATGTCTCAGAGTGACGCGGAAAAAAAACTTGTTCATGCATTTGTTACCAGCAGAATTGATTACTGTAATGCTCTCCTTACTGGGGTTCCTAAGAGAATAGTCTAACCCCTACAATTCGTACAGAACGCAGCAGCTCGGATCCTACCAAAAACAGAAAGGAGAGCTCATATCACTCCTATTCTAAAAGAACTGCAGTGGCTGATTGTATTTTTTAGAATAGATTTTGAAGTTCTGCTACTGGTCTGTAAAGCTCTGAACAATCTAGCACTTGCTTACATCACAGAACATCTCTTCATTTATGTTTCAGCTCGTGATCTTAGCTCTACAGATGCTGGCCTTCTTTAAATACCTTCTGTAAAATACAGAAAACGTGGAAAGACGCTTCTAAACTGTGATACTCAATTCTAGCTTCTATCAGACCGTCGGGCTTAGTGCTCACATTTAAGAAACATTTAAAAACGTATCTCTTTAACTCAGCGTTTTGTGTTCTGTTTTTTGTAGCTCAATAAATATTGCCCATATCAGTCTAAATGTATCATCATTCATTGTTCCTGGTAACCTTTATCTTCCTTCCCAATAGCATTGCAATCCGACACTTCCTTCTGGGTGCAACTATTCTTTTGACGATGACTGTATATAGACGTTTGTGGACTACAAACATTTGGTTACGAGAAATATAAGTATAACGGGTACTGCATGGTATGTCCCAGAAGCAAGCGATCACAGTAAGGTCTGTAGGCTTTAAAGCCACTAAAACAGAACCATAAATGTATAATCACAGCATATTAGTCATAATTCCATTACTTCTTGTTGTTATCAATAAACACTTAAAAAAGATTCAAGCATTTCATGCTCAAATTGTTCTTTGCATGGCGAAAAGATTCTTCAGATTAAAGGGCAATACGTAGTATATGGTTCTCCATAGCAACAAAAAGGGTTTTATTTATTGTTAGGATGTCAAGCTTGTAACAATACAACAGAATAGAGGCATTCAAAATGAAATGCTGCCATTAGGTAATGAAACGTGTGATCAGCTGTGTACCTCTCTTCGTACACCGCTCGGTTCATTTGGGCCTGCAGCTGGTAAGAACCACGACTCACTGACCGGCGATGACCTCGAGCACCCTGAGAACGGGGGTCCTCCTCAAAGTCCTGGTACAGCGAGAGAGGCAAAGGAAGGAAAAGGAAGGAGAGATAAAAGCAGGGAGAGGGCAGAGATAGGGAGACAGGAAAGTAAAGTAAAGGAGTACAAAAAACAGAATATGAAAAATAGGGATAGAAAGAAAAAGAGAGAGAGAGAAAGAGAGAGAAAGAGACAGAACTCGGAGAGTTGATCTGGTGCTGTAAGTCTACCTGAACATATAGAAGCCATGCACACTGATCACACCTGCAGTTTCAGAAACCACCAAACTGCAAAGCAAACAGCAAACAGTTCACATGCAGCTCAGTATAATAACACCGCACAACTGCCGAGAAGATAAGCACAGTCTTTAGTGCAGTACAAAAGCCTCAATTTCAAATCAGTGTGCATGCACAGGGGAGATTGTGAGGGGGCTGACCCAACACCCAAGCTCCTAATTCATTGCCAACACCAAGTTCCTCATTCGGTGGCTCGGCTTTCCTGAACAGAGTGCACGTCAACTAGAAGCAATCATTTTCATACAGTATGTCTGTGTTAAATAGCCTCTCTGCCGAGAACCTCTCATTCCGCTTAGCGTCAATAGATATTAACTGTGCCTTTGTGAAATGTTAATTTAATCAATTTGGTGATATTTCAGCTCTAATAGTGGGGATACTTAATGATATATACTTGTGTTAAAAAGTCTGAACCTAAAATTCAGATGTTTGGGATTGTTTTTCAAAAAAAAAAAAAAAAAACAAGACAGCTCTAGACGACACTAAAATGTCCGAGAACGCTGTAGAATAATCACAATGAAGAAAAACTAATAAATCATTAAGTAACATTAACATCTAGATTTATCATCATACTCAAAATACAATGACCAACTCTTTGATAACTTACAGAAAATAATTATAAATTAAAAATATTACAACAATAGTACACTATATTATTTCTCATATTTTCTCAAGCGCTCTGATGTAAAATTGCTCATTGTAGAGAAACAAACAGACACAGTGATTTCTTTACAGTGGTGGTGATGGGAACCAGGGTTCACCACGTTTACAACACAAATATAGCCATTTTATTTAATATCAAAACCACCGGTAAACCTACATATCTTCTAAGTTTACATATGGAATACTGATGGTCGAAAATCTAAAAAAAAAAAAAAAAAAAAAAAGGTTTTTGAGGGACTATTTTGCCTTATAATGCCCTGAATGTGCCCCTCCTCCATGAATGGATTAAAACAAATGGACTAACAAGGTCAAAATGTTATCATGAAACTATTATAAAACAATATCTCAGACATCAGGCAGTATATTCATAATGGTCTCATGTAAGACCTCTCAGCGAGGGAGCTTTTAAAGGTGGATGTCTGCTTCTTATCACGTCCATTGTAAATAATTTGGCATGTTTCTCTAGAACTGAGCATTTCACATCAAACCTCTTTGGTGACTTTGTTTACATCTCATTGGGTTTTCTTTAATGTCTAGTGTCAGACTCAAAAGTACAGAGCTTTGTTTATATGGATGTATACATCATTCTAATATTAAGTGGTTAGTATGGTTGAGGATTTTGTATTGTTTACAGTTACAGCGCTATTTTAATCTTTTATTTGTTTTTACCTAAGCCAATTCAATCTGCGCAGTCTATAATTAGAGCTCTGTGGAATCCAGACATTTTGAATACATATCAAAAACTGAATTACACTGCTAGTCAACTGGATTTGTTTTGATAAGGCGCAAAATCAATGCCGTCATAAGTGAATGTTTTCTGTTTCTCCATCTGTCTATTCCTCCGTCTGTCTCTCTGTAGCCTGGCGCTAACCTCCATGCGGTCCAGTGTGGTGCGGGAGCTGCGCACACTGCTGGCTCTGAAGCTGCTCTGCTCTGACAGCGGCCCGTATCGCAGGGCAAGCAGCTGGCTGCGCAGACGCAGGTACTGCCTGCGCAGCCCAGGCTCAAAGCCACACTTGGCGTTCTCACGGAGCAGCTGGCTGCGCCGGCGGATGTACTGCGTGCGGAACTGGGGGAACGTAGGCGTGCGGTAAGCATTGTACCTGAAGCCAGGGAGCATGAGACAGAGACAAAGAACACACAGACACAGAAAGAGAAAGAGAGAAAGAGAGAGAGTGAGAGAGAATGGAGAGATGAAAACTAATGACTTAAACAGTTCTCAAATTTAACCTATGTGCTATAGGGCTGTCACTATCAGTTATACATTCCCTCTATCAGTTCTTTTGCTAATTATTTGGAAAGAAATCACTTTGAAAAGGGATAAACAATAAATTAATGAATTAATAATAAAAGTAATAAAACAATTTAAAAATATGCATAGCCTTTCAGAGACTCCAAAAAAATTAACAACGAAGACAATGAACCACCCATATCTTACATTTTCACCTCAGTACCACTACTGTTTGTGTGGCTTCAAATACCAAAAAAAGTCATAATTAATATTTACATGACTACTGTCCAATCTCTCTTATCCCATACAGTTAAACAGGCTTGTTATTGTGCCTTCATATACGTGAGAATCATATTTGAGAATCATACGCCCTGTATTGTGCCTCATGTTTTGTGAAACAGCAGACTGAAACAGGGCGGGGCATGGGCCGGGCTAATCTGCTGTAGGCCGAACAGGCATCTGATATCTGTGCCTTAATTGTTTTGTGTGACATCACTGGGGATGGGTCCCAAGAACCAGTACAGTAAATTGTTACCAGCTGCTGATTGGTCAGTACTGTAAAACCCACAAGCTGCATTCTACATACCTAGTAAAGGCATTTGTAAATGGCTCGTGCTGGACTGGATCAGCAGGAGAGGAGCTCTGCTCTGCGCGCATAAAGCATTTGCATGCCTCTGTCTGGCCTTAACCATTTTGAATAATGGTTAAGGCCAGTCAGATAATAATGGAGCGTCATTCTGTGCTGCGACTACAGCCTTGTGTAGGGTAGTTCGGTAGTCTAAGTGTTCTTATAAGAAAATGTTGTCAGCATTAAAATAATAAAGAGGATTTTTTGATAGCCTAAATCAGTGTATCAGGGGAAGCAGTGATATTAAATGGAGTTTGAACTGAATTAACTTAAATGTTTCTGCAGGATAATTTAAAATATGTATTATCATTAAAAATGTATGAAAATAACAATACACTTGAGTACTGAAATACTATATTTTGTGATACTGTATTGATTCTTAAAAACACAGTATGGATTTTTTAATAGTTTAAAATCACATTCATAATTTTTGTAAAGATTAGCACAGACAGTGGTTCATGTTATGTTTAAATCCCCAACCGCTAGACAGCAGTTATAATCTACCTTCAGTCATTAGACTCTTCCACTACAATGCAAACAAGTAATTGAATGATGCTTTGCTAACGTTAGCATTAGCAAACCTATGGATAAGGTGGTGCATTCTTTATACTATATCAATTTTACTAAAATTAGACTCAATATATTGAATAATATGCCCTGCATCATGATACATATCGTATTGATAGATTCACGCCAATAGCCAAACCTAATTATCATCTTATCTGTCAAACACCACTGGAGATATATCAAGAAGGTACCTTTTATTTGAAGGTACATTTTAATTTGAATTAGGGTAAGTAAATGTGACAGCCCTGTTACGCACACTGGTTTACAAAACAAACATGATAATCAGGGTTACAAAACATACGTTAATCATTGCAGAACTGCCATTTTTCTCTATATTGTGGAGTCCTATTCATTACTGGCCTGCATAGACGCATTACATAGTTAAGGCTTGTAATGCTGTCTGCTAATCAGCAAGACATCAATCGCAGTGAACTGTAAAAAAGTGATTATACTGAACCTCACAAACTAAACGTTTGTAGACACCTGCTCACTACTTCTGAAACAAAGGATCCAAAAGAACTCTGGCTTTCCATGTCTGGAACAGACCCTGCAGGGAGTTTGCCCACTTTGCTGCAGTAACAGCTTCTACACTTCTATGAAGGCCTTACACTACATGTTGTAACAGTGCTATGAGGATTTGGTTGCATTCAGCATTCACAAGAACATTATTGTGACTGCTGGATGATCTGGATGAAGCCAATTCATCCCAGAGGTACTGGATTGAGCTCCACCATTCCAGAGAATGTGGTTCACCACTCCTCCACAGTCCAACGCTTGGGAGCCTTTATACCCCTCTAGCTCACGTTTGGCATTGGGCATGGTGACCCTAGGATTCATGTGTGGCTTCTCCAGAGCAGCCAATTTTATTCCATTGGTCTAGTGCATTTCTATAGAGGTTATTCAAGCTGTTGCCGTGCATTTGAACGCCCTTGCAAGCTGAATTCACAAATCAGAGGAGGTGTCTGCATATTCTGGACATGTCATATATCTGTCAATCCTGTCAGTCTTTCTGATGAGTACTAATCAGCCCTCTTACCTTGCGTCCACTGCCAGCACTTGCTGCCAAACTGCAGCCATTCCACACAAGCTGAGGGCAGCAGGGTTCAAGACAGGTCCCTTTAGAGAAGAAAGCAGAACCACACCAAAGACATTCACATAAACGGGACATGACACAGGTCTTACATTAATATTACAGCATCCTTCCTCTACGATAGCTAATGCGACAATAAGGAGAGGACAGCAGAGGCACTTGCTAATGTTATGGCTCCAAATAAAGCTAATTAATATTCCTACATTTGGCATGATCGGCGACAGGTTCATGTTAACGCAGCGATGTCTGGACAAAGTAACGTAAAATGTGTTTATCTGATCGCAGAAACCCAAACCGCCCCTTCAAAAAACCTGCAAGCCGTCCTGCTAGGCAACAGTTAGTTAGCTTCTCGGCTACGGAAACCAGCCAGCTAACAGCTAGCGCAGGGGCTAATGGGCTACACCCAGCGTGAAGGAACGGACCGCCAGCCAAACAAACCATGTCAGTTACCTCAACTGACAACATTATACGATTCCGAGCTTGTATCTCCTCCTCAATAATTTAGTTTTTACTCAAAATCCTTTTTTTTGCTATACAGCGCTCCTACCTCCAAATCCTCACCGGCTCATTTTGCCTGGATGGACGGATAACATCACGTGACCACCGTTTTCCCGTCGCCTGGAATCGCGCTGATCCCTATAACATCCGAAACGCTGATAACGCACAGATCAAGTCGAGCACCAGTGTTCGTAGGTTAGCAGTGCTGAACAGTAGACTAGCGCTGTATTATTATCCTTACATAAACAAACAGGGTGGATGTCCACTACGCCCTTATTGCTCTATTCTGTACGTCATAATAATAAAAAATAAGTCATAATTATGAGATATTAAGTCATGATTATGAGAAAGTAAGTCATAATTATGAGATATTAAGTCATAATTATGAGAAAGTAAGTAATAATTATGAGATATTAAGTGATGATTATGAGAAGGTAAGTCAAAACTATGATGAATTAAGTCATAATTATGAGCAAGTAAGTCATTATTAGGAGATATCACGTCATAATTATGATATATTAAGTCATGATTATAAGAAACTGGGTTTTCAGATTTACTCCTATGTTACTGCTTATGGCAAATACAGTTTGTTTCACTCCTATGTTACTGCTTATGGCAAATACAGTTTGTTACTGCATCCGTTTGTCAGAGGTATTCCAGTTAGAAGTAGGAGTTGTCAGGCTATGAAGGACTATTAAACAGATTGTTGAAGTGATGGAAAATAATGGCCAAACTGTCTAATATCAGAAAATCATGAAACACACATTGAGCTGAATGAAAAAAAAAAAAGAATAAGAAGGGGAATTTCATAATCATTCAGGCCTTGAAATGTAAACAGAGTCATTCAAAGTGCTTTGACAAGAAATGGCTGATTGAACAGACTGTGATTGTGTGTTATGTGAACGTGTTTTCTATTAGACTTTACAAACAATTGGAATTTTACGGTCTTCTCCTTTTGTTCTCCCTTTTTACCCATTTCTACATTCTATCCTAGTGGGTGAATTACCCAACCAGGTACTTCATAGTGCCATTCTGTATGTCTGTTTTAAAGGGGAATTCAACAGATTACTTTACAGTTCTGCATAAGTGAGTTCATGGTTTGTGAAATGGTTGACAGTAAAGACTTTCTTTACAGTGGTGGTGATGGGAACCTGGGGCCACCATGTCTAGAAGACAAATGTAGCCATTTTATTTACTATACAAAACCACCAACAAACCTACACGTGTCTTCTAAGTTTTCATCGGGAATACTGATGTAAAATGGTAATGATGTAAGATGGTAAAATCTTAAATAATATGTTTTCTTTGGGAACTTTTTTGCCTCACAACGCTCTATATGTATCCATCCACCATGAGTGGATTAAAATATACATAAAAATACATTTCAAGCCAAAACTTTACTATCAAAACAAAACAATGTGTCAGGTGTCAGGCACCGTATTCAAAACCATTTTATGTAATCATTTATTTTTTTTGTGAGGAAGTAGAAGGTGGACATCTGGTTCCTATTATCATCACATTTCTCTAGAACAGAGCATTTCACACCAAACCACTCTGAACAACATTTTTTTACACCTCAATCATTTAATTATGTAGAATGTTTGAAATCAGTGGAGTTCCCCTTTCATTATATTCAAAATATCATATTATTTGATTTCTAAGTGAATCCTCAAAGGTTTAATACTTTTCAGGCAAATTCATATTCAGGGGGAATTTGGACAGGTTTTTTTTTAAGGCTTTTGCTATAGTTTAACCTTGTAAAGGTCAGGACAGGCCGCTCCCTTTGTTTTATTCTACTATATTCTATTTAGTTCTAATTTATTTTTAATCAGGTTTCATCTATTTTGTAAAAGGAGAGAGTTATCTCTGGGTTTCTCTATTCTGTAAGTCATAAGAAAAACTAAGTCATAATTATGAGATGCTAAGTCTTAAGTATGCAAATCAAGTCATAAATATGAGATATTAAGTCATGAGTATGAGAACGTAAATCATTATTATGAGATATTAAGATCATGCAGAAACATGATTCTATAGTAGAAATTAGTTTATGCTTTGTATTTCAAAGGGCATATTCAGTTGATTAGCAGGAGAAGCTGGTCACTCGTCACCCTTAATCCTAGACAATGCACTTTTTCCAGTAGATATTAAATAATGAATATTGTTTTAATGTGACTTCAAAGATTTCTGAAGCAAATAATGACATTTCCCATGAGAATAGCAACAGCATAGACCATTGAAGACCTCAGGCCAGGCCTAGCTGCTGTAGAATATGACATTCACATTAAAATGTATTTTTATTTTTTCCACTGTTACAGGGTTCTGGACGAAGTAAGCAATATGAACGAAACGTCCATCATTTTCATAACAATAAAAGGATTAACTGTACAAAAGGAGTTCTGGTGCCTGTGGTTTCACCTGACCTCAGCAGAGACGCGCTCGAGGGCTGCAGAGCACCACAGCTGACGGGGCTCTTTGCTTTTTCCTAGCGCTCTTTCCCGAAGGGGCCCTGGTGATGGAGCCATTCAACGTCCTCTGCAATAAATGAGCGAAGCAGCTAAGCCTGGGCACCTCATTTTCAAAAAGCACGCAAAGACTTTGGACCACAGCCAACATGCCTGGAACAAAAGGTACACTTGGAGAGTTGGGGGGGAGTCAGACTTTAGAATATGAGAAAAGTAACTGTACATTTTTGCATTTTGAGTCATGGATTGTTGGTTCAACTAAATGCAAAGTGTTATGAAAGGCTACACTTGGCTTTAGGGTTGCTCTCATGTTCTCCTTCATTCTTTGCAGGTAACAAGTCGGACAAGAAATCCGCCACCAAGGTAAATACAGGCCCCTTTGAAGCTCTACTCCTGGCGCACAAGCTATATTCACAATAAATCCGTAGGAAGTGAGCTCCACTAGGGTTACATTTATACCGCACTCAGGAACCTGCTCTTATCTGAAGTACATTTCTGTAGGCGGTAATTCAGCGATCTCTGATTTACTACCAGGTCAACAGGATGGCCGATGTAATATGCATCCCCTACACAGAGCAAAATATAGAGCGAGAAGCCTCAGTGTGCTTCTCTCCAACATGAGGTTGCATGGTTTGCATGGGTTGACACACAAATATGTTGAAGCTGGTATCTCTCTTGCTAAACGCTTTCCCTCTTGTGTGCTTTCCCTCATGTAGCAACCTCAGAGTCCTAAGGAGCAGCCGAAGAAAGGTGATCAGAAAGGAGATGACAATAAGAAGCAAGGAGGTAAGCATTTACTGCACTGCAGTACATCTGCTGAGAAAGATGTTAAGTAGACTAGATTTCAGTCTGTCCCATTACAAGGAATGTCTGTCATACAAACAGCACCTTAACACACAGTATTCAAGTACAGCATTCACTATGAATTATTCAGCATCTACTATGACTTATGCAGTATCTACTATGAATTATTCAGCATCTAGTATGAATTTTGCAAGTACTACTACAGTTTATTCAGTATCTACTATGTATTGTTCAGTATCTACTTTGAAGTATTCACTAACTACTGTGAATTATTCAGTATTCACTATAAATTATTCAATTTTCACTATGAATTATTCAGTATTCACTATGAATTATTCAGTATTCACTATGAATTATTTATTATCTACTATGAATTATTCAGTATCTACAATGAATTATTCAGTATCTGTGTAGCATGTGGGGTGTAGAAATATGGCTGCACATACTGTGTGTTTCCAGTGAAGGTATCTGTCTGTGTGTCTTTCCCTCGCAGGACAGCCGAAGGGAGAGAAGCAGTAACTTCCAGGCCTTCGTGAAGATGGCCCTGGAGACGCTCCTGGGCTCATGCAGACGTAAATACGGAGGCCCTCGGGGTAGGCAGGGATGAGGAGAACCCCCTGAAACCTCATTCAGCCAGTCAAACACATCCATCTTGCAGATAACTCTGGGCCTCCAGCTGTCAGATACTAGATACCTAGTTGTAATCCCTCTGTGTCTCAATACCTGGTCTGACCTCATGGTTCATAAAACACCATGCTAAGTTTCTACACATTCTCCAGCCCCCATATCTCATCCCTTCATTTTTCAACTCCGCCCATGTGATGGTACCCTCACTGTGTTGTATATAAATGAACTTATGATCTAATAAACATTATTTCATACAGTTATCATACCACACTTGTCCACTTAGTCAATAATCTGTTATGTTTTACCCTTGGTTTCTGCTGAGTCGCACATTATACTACATGTCTTTAATGCGTGAGCATTCAAACAGTTCCACCAGTTTTTCAAAATGTCTGTGTAGTCCAGTAGTTGAGATGTAAGTCATTCAGTGTGGTTTTGTGTAAAATTATCTGGTCTAGAGCTGAGAATGTTCATGGTGGTGATGGTAGGAACCATATGTCCACCCTTTAAAAGCCACAGCACTTAAACCTAAACGTATGAAAAGGTTATGGATATGTTCCCTGAGCTCTGAGAGACTCTTTTATGATAGCAAGGTCATGGTGGTGGGGTACATGCAGGATATAAGGCAAAAAAACGTCCCCCAAAAGCAAAATATCTTCAGATTTATCACTCTTTTACTATAATCAGCATTTCACATATAAACTCAGGACAGTAGGTTCACTGGTGGTTTGGATAGTAAATACAATGGCTATATTTGTGTTGTAGACATGGTGACCCCTGGTTTCCATCACCACCAGTGTAAAAAATCTTTAGTTTTGTTGATATATGTTTAAACCACATCATTAAAACACAAGCAGGAGTGAACAATTTGTGTGAACTTATGGGGCCTAAGTATTTTAGTAGTATTTTTCATTTGATTATTTTATTTGATAATTATAGCTGCTATTCAGCCACCAAAAAAGCATTCTGATCAGGCAATGCTCAGGGCATTGAGAGAGCAGAAAAAACTGTGTGAAGTGCTCACAGTTTGCTGTGAGAAGTGCTCTTTTATTAAACACCAGCATAAAGTCACACATAGAAGCATAAACCCATAGGGGAGGTTACCCCCAGCCAAAGACATCATCCTTCCTGTGAATGTCCTGCACATACACATACACAAAACAGCAACACTGACAACAATAAACATAAATAGTCTATTTTTCATTAGGGCACATGCCTACCATCAGCCTCTGTGTGTGGCTGCTCGCATGGCCTTCTACCGGAGCTTCTCAAAGGTAGTGCCAGCCAGTACCAGGTCGCTACACAAGCATGTTATGATAAATTCTGTTTAATGTAAAATATCCATACTCTTTAAATTGGAAAAAAAAAACCCACATATGTGGAGGTGCGGCTGCAGATTTCTGTCTCCTGAAAAGAATGGAAGTTGTAATAAAGATCACACTAAATACTAAAACCTATGAAATTACGTTTAACTGTTGAGCCTTCACTTCCTGTGAAATCTATGTTTTCTCCAGTATTGTTTTGTCTGCTGTTCCTATTATGACAGTCAAGATTATGTTGAGGAAGGATTGTGATAAATAAAAGAATAGTGTCTTATCTCTGTGTTCTGTATGTATTTCTAATGCTGGCTCTTACAGTTTAATGGTGCCTAAATCATTTAGATAGACGCATCACCGGGGCAGTGGCTTTTATGGTGTAGTCATGTGGTAGGATTCCTGAAAAGAAGCAGGCCATCTCCGCCGAGACCTACATACGTGCACACAACACACATATATACAGCACATGCGCACATCGTCTCTCCTGCTTTTCTTTCAGCACTGCACCGTCATGTTGGATGGCCTCTCTCTGTATGTGTGTGTGTGTGTGTGTGTAAGGGGGAGGGTATGTGTGTCTGTCTGCATATGTCAAATGGCACCATTGCATCCTGCTATAGCGATGTAGGCACTGTTCACCTCCTGTTACCATGAATATTTGACAAGACATTATAAATATTTCCTTACATTAGTAAAGGCTGAACAGGTTCATCATGCTTACATGCCGGACCATTCATGGCATAATGTCAGATGAGGTTAGATGGAGGTGATCAGCGTGACAAATCTGTACACTGCTTGTGTACAAGGCCAAGGGAGAATGATTCAAAACCTTGGCGTAGAGCCGTCAGCCTGTATCAAAAATTTAAAACCAGCTTCCATGAGAGATGTGAGCTGATACAATAACTCTGTAGACCTGAATTTGGAACCAAATGGGTCATTCAACCAACACACCGATGTATGAAATGTTTTTTTATGCTTATTATTTTATGCTTTATAAAATGCATTAATATCATTGTCTAATATATTAATATATTTGAATTTGGATGAAGGTTACCAGTAACAATAAATTATGATAAATGCATATTGTGTGGTAGGGGTGGAGTGACAAAAGGCCTTCTGGACGTGTGGCGCAAGACAACAAACCGTTCATCTTGACGCTGACCACGGATCCGTTGGTCATCTCCACCAAGACAAAAGGGGGACTCATCACTGAAGATGACCCATTCTCATTCTGAGTCACCCCTGAAAGTCTGGCACAGCACCATTGCAGTCTTTGGCGACGCTAACGTGGTGTTAAGGGCAGTTGTTGTAATGATCTGTGTGCATGTAGTCCTGCGTTGTGCAGCTGTCTGCCAATGGTGCAGGCACTAACAGGATGACTCATGGAGGACATCACTGCTTGCTGAATGTCCGCAATCGTGGCTGTTGGAACCCTTCTGCACAGCGATAAGGCCTGTCTTGGCTTATGTCACATGCGCAGTCATGCTGAAAACTCATTGATTTGCATGTCTCATAATGTCAAAGTTTCATTCCAGTAGATTGATTCCTTTTGGGTGCAGCTGTTTGTACAACTATTCCGTTGATAATGAGTGTAAAAGCTTTAAATGAATTATTTAGTGCATTCAGTTTTTATTTACTTTTATCACGGCCCAACTCTTTTGGAGATGGGGTTGCACTTTTCTATATTCATACTATGGTAGAACAACCCACATGATAAAAAGCTAAATTAAAGCTCCTGAATTTTGATCAGGTCTAATAACTGGCAGGTTGCAGGTGTAAAAAAAAACATTAAGGTACATTAGAACGGGTGATAATTACAGTCAGCTGAAACATGATATGTAAGCACAAATTTTGCATGATGCTTCTTTTTTACATCCTCTGAAAGTGAGTTCAGTGAGTATAACACAGTAATCATCTATTCTAATTTTAGTCCACCCTATTTTTAGTTCACCTACTCATCCAAAATCCAGGGTATTAATAGGGAATATGTTCCTCCTTTGCTGCAGTTAACAGCTGCTCCTCTAGGAGGGCTTTACAGTAGATGTTGTATTGGAAAATTTCAGTGAGGATTTGATTGATCATTCGTGAGGTCAGGTACTGATGTTGGATGATCAGTTCTAGATCACTCCAACTCACATCAAGGGTACTGGATGGAGCTCCATCACTCCAGAGAATACAGTTCCACCGCCCCACAGCCCAATACTGTGGGGTTTTATACCCTTCTAGCCATACTTGGCATTGACTTAGCATCCCATTCTATTGGTCAGTGGGGATTATACAAGTTGCAGGTGCAACTGAGTGCCTATGTCATGGGTAATGGGTGCACCTTAACATAGCTGAATTCACTGAAAGAAGGGATGTCTGGATACTGTTGGACAGATGTGTTTGGTTCAAGCAGCATTTAGCCTAAAGCAAAGGCGAAAACGGGAAAGGGTGCGATTCATAGTCCCTCGATGTGTCTGCCTGAAAGATGCCTGGGCACGGTGCCTGTGGAAGAGCTACAGCTGATGCACCTGCGCCTGCCATATGCCCTTCTCTCACATTCAGTGCAGCTATACTGGGCTGTGTGTGTATGTATTTAGCTCTTTGTGGGAACTTGATGTCTCCAGTATGATGAAAAACATAAAAACATTGACACTTTTGGGACGTTGGCGTGCCCCACACTTTTTATTAGAAAAAGTAAAGTATCTTTTAGTTGTTGAGGTTGAGATTGAGATATGAGGGAGAACCAAATTTCCCTTACTGTTTAACAATCCCCTAGTAGTATAATATGACATCTGAACACTGTTAAAGTTCAAAAACATACTGTTCACTTTCATACTGTTCCTCCATGAAACCTACACTGGAGAACTGGCCCATTTGAATTCAATGTTTTTGCAACGTTATGAAAACCAGCTCAATAAAATGTACCTATATATTAACTTCCCCAGTAACTGCCCCCTAAACTGGTTTGAAACGTTTGTGGTAACTTGCTACGAGTTTTTACGTCACTGCATAGGAACTCTGGCCCACTCTTCTTCACAGAACTGTTTTAATTTGGCTACACTGGAGGTTTGAACTGTGTGTTTAAGGTCTTGCCACAGCGTCTCAATGGGATTCAAGTCAGGGCTGATGTGTCGCTCAGAGGTGAACTTGGTGGTGTGCTTTGAATCATTGTCCTGCTGCATAGCGCAACTGCGCTTGAGCTTAAGTCACAAACTGACAGTCGAATGTTCTCCTTCAGGATTTTCTGATAGAGACCAGAATTCAGGGTTCCATCAGTTATGACAAGCAGCAGAAGCAAAGCAGCCCCAGACCATCACACTGCCAACACCATGTTTGACTGGTGCTCTTAAGGATCTCATGGTGGAATAAGGTGTTAGCGTTATGCCAGATGCAACAGGACCCAAGTCTTCCACCTTTGACTCATCAGTCCACAGAATATTATCCCAAAAGTTTTCTAGATGCTTATGGCAAATGCGAGATGAGCCTTTCTGTTCTTTTTGTCAGCAGTGGTTTGAGTCTCCTGTAGAGGGCATTTTTGCCCAGTGTCTTTCTTATTGTGGAAACATGCACATTGACCTGAACTGAGTAAACTGAGGCCTGCAGTTCTTTAGATGTCTTTCTGGGTTCTTTTGTGACCTCCCAGATGAGTTGTCTGTTCCATGTTTTCTCTGTTTGTAGATAATGGCTCAGCAGCATAGATTCAGCAGGTCTGGCAGTATTCATGCCTGGGTATGGCTAGTGAAACTGAACCCAGTAGTCAATTGAATTTGGTTAGCTGGTTGGCTTAGTAGCTAAGGGGGCATGTAGAGCTGAACAGCATTTTTCTTTCAGTCAATGAAATCATCATTTAAAGATAGCATTTTGTGTTGACCTGGTTGTCTGTCTAATATCAAACAATGGTAGACTATGAACTAATTAGCAGTAAAGGTTTCTAAATGGCTCTTGCTTATTTACTTTCAAAGGGTTTTGTACATTACACATTTACACTTTACAATAATGGGTCTTTTGGAAGCTGTAAGTGGCATCACTAAAGCATCTAAGGCATCACTTCAAAGTACCCTTGTTAGTACTCTTAGGTGGGGTTATGCTGTTGTTTTTAAAGTAAAACTAATGGTTATATAGAGCACAGTGACAACTCCAGTGAACAACTGGGATGCAAATGGTTAAATGGCTCTTTGCATGGTTAAATGGCTCTTTGCATGGTTAAATGGCTCCTTCTCTTTGACAGAAATCCCGGTTGTAAACGCTTATTTAATAAGACACTTTAAAAGATAGTCCTGTACAGATAATTTAATAAATAGTCCTTCACTCTTTTTGGTGTACACTCTTTAAAAAGATGGTTCTGCTATTGTCACGATGTCAAGCTTGTAACAATGGAAGAACCCTTTTTGGTGGTGCTATAGAGAACCATTTTCAGAAAGTCCTATATAGCACCTTATACAACATGTGCTCCATCAAGCCGATGAACCATTTTTTGGTGAACACTCTTAAAAAAGATGGCTCTTCAATGGTTATTTTGTGAGTGTTTATGGCTGTATTCCCAATTACTAAAGAACCCTTAAAGGTTTTTTTTTTAGTTTCACCCTTTTTTGTAACTTTGTTATTTAGTAAATGGTTCTATACTGAATCATTTTCATAAAGGTTCTGTATAGAACCTTATACAGCACATGCTCCATCAAGCCAACAAACCATTTCACCATACAGGGAACCATTTAAGCATGCAAATGGTTCTTTGAGTGTTCGTGGTTTTTTATAGAAACATTATTTTTACTAAAGAACCCTTGAAGAACCCTCTTTTTAACCGCGTAGGAAGGGAGGTGTGTGTGTGTGGGAGGGGAAGGGAGGGGAGAGAGTAGCTCCATCCTCAACCTCAAAGCCTGCAGGAGAACATCAGAGATGGAGAGAGGAAAGCAGGACGCCTCGCCCCTCACGCGCTCCTCCTTTTCACCATCTTACTGTCCAGCTGTGGATGGATGAACCGGGTCGGCTGGAACAGATCGCCAGTCCTGAGGGAAGCGTGACTGGACAGCTGGTGTGGGCTCTTTGATCGCCTGACAGGAATCCGTTCTCCCGCCTTTTGTCTTCGCGAAGTCGAATGTGAAGTAAACAGCGGTGCTGTGGATTCAGCAGGCTCGTGGGTACAGCACTTTGGATTCTGAGCTCCCTTCAGACGGCCATGTGAAATCGTGCGTGCGCAGCAGAGCTGAAAACAACGGGCTCGCTTTCCCTCCGCGAGCTCCTGTCACGCCTGCGAGGAGGTGAAGAAGCTGCTCTCTCGGCTCTTTTGCGCGGTAACAAGTGCTGCCCAGCTCAGTCTTTTCGCTTTTTAAGGTGCAACTCCGGGACTCCGAAATCACACGCTAGGCTCCGAAGTCGCGCGCGGGCAAAGAGAAACAGTATTGGCGCGACGGTGCGGATCTGAGCGGCTTCAATACATCGAGTTTGGACATACACTCACCATCACGCACGCGTTAGCAGCTGAGGGATGAAGAGCCGTTTCCACGCGCCAGCTCGCAGAACCCCGCGTGGATCCACGTGACACCGACCGTAAGAGGAATGGCACAGGGCTGCGGGTTGTGAGAAATGAGAGTGATGGTGTTTTATTCCTTTATCAGGGTTTATCCTGACTGAGATGATACACCTCGCACTCTTCAGGATCAAACTGAGAAATAACTTCATTGTTTTTAATGTGCTCATATTTACCAGGAGTGCTAATAATCCCCTTTACTGAATGGAGTTTCAACCTGCTGACATGTTTTATAATGCCAGTTCTATTCTATTCTATTCTATTCTATTCTATTCTATTCTGTTTGTCTGTCAAAACACATTGCATTCCTATTCTATTCTATTCTATTCTATTCTATTCTATTCTATTCTATTCTATTCTATTCTATTCTATTCTATTATGTTTATCTGTTAAAGCCCATTGCATTTAGTTTCTCTTCTCTTTTCTTCTCTTCTCTTCTCTTCTCTTCTCTTCTCTTCTCTTCTCTTCTCCTCTCTTCTCTTATGTTTGTTCTATTATGTTTGTTCTATTATGTTTGTTCTATCCTGGTTTTTCTATTTGGTTCTATTTTATTGCTCTATTGTGTTACATACTATTCAGTTTTATTGTTCTATTCTATTCTATTCTATTCTATTCTATTCTATTCTATTCCATTCCATAAATCTGTTAAGCCTCATTGGATTCATTTGACCCTATTCTATTCTATTCTATTCTATTCTATTCTATTCTATTCTATTCTATTCTATTCTATTCGTCTGTTCTGTTATAGTCTATTGCGTTCAGTTTCTTGTTATAATTCTATTTTCTATTCTACATTTTAATTGTTAATCTTCTTCTTTATAAACGACACAATGAAGATAACTTTTATCCAGACCCATCTCTGCGTCTCCTCCAGATAATGCTTTTTGTTGCTTCAAAGGTATCTGAAACAAGCTTGGTGGACTGAAGGGAGAGAGTGATCACTTGGCATCTGGCTTTGTTGTGAGAGAGGGGCAGTTCTCGGATGAAGCCCGCCACTGTGATGGATCTGAAGGTGGAAGCGGTGCCTGTGGACGAGCCCCCACCTCTCCAGGTGTTCGCACACATGTCAACTCTGCATGGCATTGCACACATTTTCTCCTACGACAGAATCACGGCGAGGTGCTGCCTGTGGCTGCTCTTCTTCCTCAGCTCAGTGGCATTCCTGCTGTGTGTGTGTGTTGACCGTGTGCTCTTCTACCTGGAGTACCCACACGTGACCAAACTGGATGAGGTCGTTGCACCCTCCATGGTCTTCCCTGCCGTGACAATCTGCAACCTGAACGCCTTCCGCTTTGGCAGGGTCACTCGCAATGACCTGTACCACGCCGGGGAGCTGCTGGCACTGCTCAACTCAAGGTGTGTGTGCGTGAGTAGAGTTGCGTGCTGTGGTGAGCAGCAGTAGGTATGTGACTCACCGCAAGGAAGATGTGATTCACCAACCGCATGCAGTCATATTCAAAACTGACTGCATGAAATCAGATGCACAGCTCATATCCGGACCTTAATTAGAGCATCATTAGAGAGCAGTAATTTCTTCTAACCAACACACAACAAAATCCCCCAGTGCAATCCACCCACACCGTGTAGAATTAACTGTCAGAATGTAGAATTAACTGTGCTAGAAATAGCTCTCCGAAGGTTGAATGGTCATCATGTTAACTCTTACAGTGTTGAAATAACTCTTAAGCCCCGTTCATACATTCTCATGGGTCACTAACACCTCTCCAGTGACTTTATATCATGACCATCCACATTTACTGCTTCATTCTCTCGCTGCGCCTGATATCAAACAAACATGTGCAATAAGTCCACGCTCTGGTAAATGAAAAGGCACAAAGGGTTACAAACGTTTAAGCCAGATGGACAGCTAACACAATCTGCAAACAAATGGTAGAGAACCTACGCTGTCGCTGTGGTCTCTGCTGTGATGACACAGATGAGTAAGATAGTCCTTTGGTGCTGTCAGTGATGCATCAAGATGCTTTAGCATTCACACAACAAAATGTTAAGCAGTCATATGCGTCCCTGACCTGAAGGTGGTTTGGGTGATCGAATTACAACTGTTATACCCCATTTACATCTGCACTTAATACTTATGATCTGATCACACAGAATATGTGATTACATAAGTGGGCCCATAGAGTGTTGAATAACATTTACAGTGGTAAATTTCTATGTGGAAATAATTCACAGTATTGAATAAGAGCTCACAGTGCTGAATTACTCTTACTATGTTGAATTTGCAATTTGCCCTCACACTACAGAATTACTCTGACAGTGTTGGATTACTTGTGCAGTATTGGATTACTCTTACAATACTGGATTACTCATACAGTGTTGGGTTACTCGTACAGTGTTAGATTACTCTTGCAGTTATATATTACTCTCACAGTGTTTAACTGTTTTAGAGTATTAGATTAACTCTTACAGTGTTTGAATTACTCAAACAGTATTGATTGCTCGTGCAGTCTTGATTATCCCTACAGTGCTGAATTATTCTTTCAATGTTGAGTTACTCTTACAGTCTTGAATTAACTCTTTTAGAGTCAAATTACTCTTACAGTGCTGAGTTACTCAAATAGGGTTGGATTACTCTTGCAGTATTGAATTAACTCTTAGAGTATTGAAGTTGTTGTGACTTAGTGACTCCAATTGACCAAGCCAGACATCAAAATAAAACACCTTGGTTCCTATAATATGAACCGACTCTTAAACGAAACCATCAGACGCTGGGTTCTGGATTAAAGAGAAAAGGCTCCAAGCTTTATTGTCAGGTGTATGCTGAAAAGCATACCGCTGGGCAGATCAAATTTAATGGCCAATAATATTGTACAGAGCTTCCATACTTATACAGAAGGGGATGTAATGCTCCTCCTGCCTTTCTATACATTTCCAAACTAGGTATTGTTACCATAATCTCAAGGTTCACTTCACTAATGCATACTTTGAAAGTGATTTTGAACCCCATGTCGTCAACCAGCATGTCACAAAGAAATATGACCCCTAACTGTTCAAGATGTTCCCCCAGCCTGAAGTCTTAAGATTGCAAATCAAGTTGTAATTTTCTGCTTTTACTCTTAAATTGTAAATTGAATACTGCTCCTGGCCTTATGCATTGTAAACAATTTTCTTAACCTTTGGGGTCTGGGTATGCTAGAATTTTCCATCCTGTATCTTAGACTCACTGCAAAGGATATAATTGTGCCCTTATATCTAAGATATTATCAATTATATATTTCTTAAATGATTAAATTATTCCATCAAAGTATTGAATTACCCTTACACAGTTGGATTAACTGTTGCAAGGCTTGATTTATTTTACTAATTTGGATTAACTCAGTGTTGATCATCATTACAGAGCTGAAATGTTCTCAGTGTTGAATTAAGTGGAAAATGAGCTCATAGCATTGCATTTGTCGTACAGTGCTAGATTAACCCTTTCAGTATTGAACTACTCTTACAGTGTTGGATTAAGTCTTATAGTGTTGAATTTAGTCTTACAGCGTTATATTAGTTTCGATATCACTCTTGCAGTGTCGAATCATCTCTCACAATGGTAAATTAACTCTTACAATGTTGATTTTTTTCAAAAAAGCAGTGTTAATTTGTGTCTAAGCATTGCGCAGTCTTTGGAGTAAGTAAGCAGCTGGAGGGTAACTGTAAGAGCATTAGTGAGGTCAGGTTAAAACTGTGCAGTCTAATATAGGACTCCAAGACTGTTACCCCAACTCTCAGCATGTTGAAACAGCAGGAGACATGTTTATGTGCTCGGCTTCAGCAGAGAGAAAGATGTATTTCCATTCTAGCCTATAGCGTTCTAGTCATTCTCTCTCCATCCTTTTTCATGGTAAAAGCATTGGAACCTAGTAGAGTTCGGTGTTCTTTTTAATCAGGCGAGGAATGGTCATTAGAAATAGAGTTTACTGGCCACAGGTAATCAATCTCCCACAGGCATTAGAGTGGGTGTTGAAGGTCTGTGGACTGCTGAGGTGCAACATTCACAGAACCTCGAAATTAAATGCTATTTTTGGCTCTGCTATTGATGGCAGCTGCCATTTGGCAGTGAAATATAGTGCAAAGTTTTGTCGCTGCAGTGTTGCAGTGTCATGTGGCAGCATAGTGATTGTGTGACCGGGGTTTGAATGTGACTTTATAGTCATGCCTGTTGCTCTTACTCTTACACATAGACACACACAGTGTTATATTCTCAGTGTTTTGTCTAGTGTTTTGCCCTGCAGTGCCTCAGGGAACCGAATGTGATAGTTCTTTTTTTTTTTTAAAAAAAAGCTTTTTATGATAATTTATGAAATTAATAAGCCAAATCCTGTTTACTGTTCCACAGTTGCATTAAAGTATCAGCTTGTCTTTGATCTTCTGTGTGATTGCTGTCTCTAGCATTTGGAAAAATAGAGTGTAATTCATTCATAATTTAGTGAAAGTCTGCTTGCATATTTTTTGACTAAGAAGGCTGCCAGTATTTGAATACAGAAATCACTGTGTTGTGTCATGGAAAGTCAGAGAGAAAACAAATACACTAATGAATCAGTGAAAGTTCTGCTGGTATAAAGTGAGTATATTATACTTTTGTATGGTGCGTTAGGGGGAAGTCCACTGATATTTCTAAATTCTGCATAATTAAATGGATGAGATGCATCCAGAGTGATTTGGTGTGAAATGCTTTGTTCTAGAGAAATTCAGAATCGTTTACAGTGGTGGTGACAGAAACCAGACGTCTGCCTCTAACAACTTTGTTTACATCTCGATGAATGAATTGTGTAGAAATGTTGATGGTGAAATTGGTGTAATTTCCTTAACACAAGTGCACCTCTGGTTAAATGTGACATGTTTTGTTGACTTAGTAAGTAAAAAAATCTCTACAGAGAGCACGCTTCTGCACATTATAATTATTGAGTTCAACACAATGGGAAATACAGAATATGGCCTGCTCAAATGTTATTTTCTGTTTTACGTTATTTTCTGTTTTATTTTCTGTTCTCCAATATGTTAAATTCAGTGGTAAAAACTAGAAAATGGACATTTAAACATTTCAGAAAAATGCCATTTTTATGTATTGTAGTGTCAGCATAGAGGAAGACATAAGATAAATAGCACTTCAAGTGAATGCTCTTGAACACAGCACAAGTGGGGGGAACCGGTGCTAGCTAGAGCAGCTGAGATAGCCGACAGGTCACTTCCAGGCGTGCACTACCACTTGACAGTAGGCACTAACCTCACAGCCCAGTACAGAAAAGCATAAACAAGAGACATACACATCCTGACAATAACAAATTAGTTGTGTCTCTTACAGTGAGTCTGGTGCTCCTACCAGGCTCCTGTCAATCAGTCACTCAATCAATCAGTCAACCTTTTCATAACGTGCTCTTTCTCTCTCTTTCTATCTTCAGGTATGAGATTCGTGATGTGCATCTGATCGAGGAGAGCGTTCTGGAGGCTCTAAAGACCAAAGCCGATTTCCAGAACTTTAAGCCCCGACCCTTCAACATGCTCGAGTTCTATAACCGAACGGGTCACGACATCAGAGACATGCTCCTCGCATGCCAGTTCAGGGGGTCACCATGTCGGCCTGAAGACTTCAAAGTGGTGAGTCTGTCTCGTTCCCAGGCGGCCCTGAGGAGCCCTTTTCAATTACAGCTCAGAATCGGTTCGCTGCGGATAATTAAATCCCACCAAGCTTTTCAGCCTTGAGCTGTTTAATGGGTCTGTCGCTGTCCGCGGCGCTGGAACGACCCCGAACAGGTGCTGAGTAACAGTGTAACAGGATGTGACAGCGCATCATTCAAGCGATGCCACGTAGCAAGGCTGGCGCTCTGATTTCCTTGGGCTTTTCAACTGTCTGCTTGATTGAGGTTTATGAGAACATGCAAACAGTTTACACTGGAACAGCTGCTGACTGAGACAAAAGCTGTGAATAGAACAGCAGGAGCGCGGTGGAGTTTGATGTTCGGTATTCAGTGCTGTTTACCGCTTAGTCGAAGGCGACAGCAAAACCATACACCTTTTTGACGTTGCTATGGTGATGCGTTGTTCCTTTGGGCTGTAAGCGAACGAGTGAACACAGACATGTACAGGGACAGTCACTCAGTGCAGTCCCGAGGGGAGCCAGTCTCAAACAGCCCGTCCCCGGCTGAGCACATGTGGCCTACTTGCTTAAGATTTACAACAATATGCTGTTATTAATAGCATTATTCAAAACACAGCCTCACACAGCCTCACATGCAGAGCAGAATGATTAAGACAAGGTAGTAAGCTTCAGCACGAGAGCTTTCAGACAATGACACTGTCTCAACGTCCACCTTTTTTCCTCCTTTGGGCTGCCTTCAGCTCCCCGAGCAGGTCCAAAATATCGTACCCCGCAGCCTTTAAAATAGGTCAGTGTTAAATATTAGATTTGGTGGTGGGGGTGCTGGCAGATTCCGAGCTTTCTCGCTCTCTTACTCTTTTCCCCGTTCGGACTCACCACTGTGGGAAGAAAAATAGCACTGAAAGACCTGCCTGACCCCATATCGCTTTTAGTAGAATTCATACAATGCTCGCTTTTCTCTATCCCTCCTGTGCTTAAACCCCTTAAATGGAAAACCAGGCTTCCATTCATTCACATGACTTAAAATAGCTGAGCCAGTTTGCATTGTTTTTCATAAAGTGACAGTTCATATTGAACAAGCCTGGGAATAAACAATCATTAACACTTGGTTTTAAGGCTGACTTGAATATGGACAGGCATAAGCATTGAACTGCTTATTTATGAAGCAGTTCTTGAACTTTCTTGAACAGCATGTACCAGTAATTGCATGACAATCTAAAAACGTACTTTTTCAGTTCTTGTGCTCATACATTTGGGTGTCTGGGTGGGATCAGAATATATGGGATTCAACAAACCATTCAGATTTGACTCCCCTTCCTACATCAAATGTGTGCACATTGGAGTAATACCACCCCTGTCTGAGTAGGTCCACCCTGAGCTTTAGAACTACCTCTGCAAAGGTTTGGTCTTTTCCCACACAAGCGCCGGAGCCACTAACATTATGTGGAAGCTAAGAGCTTAGCACGACTAAGAAGTCGGCTTCTTATTCACCTATTCAAACAACAATTCACTTGTTGTTACCGTTCCATCTTAAATTCATTCTGGCTAGAAGTGTGGGTTGTAGCTGGCTACAAAAGTGTGTGCAAGCCATTATATCTACCAAAGGGGTGTTACTAAGTATTGATTAGTAGGCTAAACCTTTGCACATGCCAAAATTACTATTTTTTCCATTGTTAAGTTAATCAAACAAAACTTTTCTGTACATTAAGATTTTCAAATGTTATTTGCCCGACAAAATAGTTTGCTGCAGAGATTGACTTTCCAACTTCTTAGTAAGTAAGTACATTTTATTTATTTTGGCATTATTTAGGCACGTTTAAAACCAAAGTGTTTACAATCAAATCAAGAATTCCCACCCTCTGTTCACCACTTTCATACACAACACATACATGCATTAACACAGCCCTCTGTACACAGTTCAACACTTTAGTAGCTGCTGAATGCTAAATGATAAAAATGTGTTTTGAGCTCTGATTTAAAACCAGTCACAGATGGTGTGTCTAATGTCACTTAGGATACCATTCCAGAGTTTTGGTGCAGCGACAGCAAAGGCACGATCCGCTTTTTGTTTAAGATGAGATTGTGGAGCCCTCAAAAATGACTGGGATGCAGACCTTAACAATCTTGACGGCACATACATACAAAGCATGCCAAGAACATATGCAGGTGCAAGTCCATTCAAAGCTTTGAAAACTATCAACGCTATTTGATACTGGATTCTGTACTGCACTGAGAGGCGGTGCTAGGATGCCAAATCTGTAGTAATCTGCTCCCTTTTCTTCGTACCAGTTAATAATCTGGCTGTGCCATTTTGAACTAAGTGCACAAGAGATGCTTCATTAATTCCTAGATACAGTGCATTACAGTAATCTAGTCTAGATGTGATAAAAGCATGGATGGCTTTTTCCAAAACATTGTTCACTTTAACAAACAACAAAGTATGCAGAATTTCAACCAGGATGCCCCGATATTTGCATATGACTGTACATATACATATACAAAATTGCTGTGCTTTGGTAAAAGTAAAAAATACTTTTGGTAAAATATTACTTGAGTAAAAGTATTGTGGCATCTGTCATTGGCTCAAATGGATGTGAGGCGCTTAGGGGGCGTGGCCATGCAAATGGTTTCTCGGAGGTACTGTTGCTGTTCTTGCACGTTATATATTTTGCTGGGTTAGTTGTGTTATTTGTGTTATTCTGTGTTGGCAGTTGAGGTGGGTGTGACTATCCACCATGCAGTAGAAATGTATAGCTAGATATAACCTGGTTGGTATCACGGCCATTTTAGCGTTCACTGAATGGTTATCCACCATTGCTGCAGTGTGTCCTGCATCTTCATCCCTGAGCCACACTGGTGTCAGAAGTGGAATAGTGCCTTCTAGCACCTTGGAATAGAATGACAGAAGAATACAGAACGACATACGCCAGGAATGTAGGGGTGCTTACTTCATGGTACTGGGGTGACCACTTCCCTCTGCATGGCTCTGCATCTGGTGGATTGGGAAGGGTGCCCATATGCAATGAGGAAAAAGCACAAAGGGGCAGTGCCTGCCCTTTTGATTGTATTGTGTGAGCTAAAAGGCATTTTTAAAAGCCCAGATGGAGTTTACAGTTAATAAATCTGCACCATACTGTACATGTCTGGTGCAGCAAGGAAATTTTCATTGCATTTTTGAATTAATTGATGCAGTTATACCTGACACTTATTTCTAATGGAAGTTGTGAAGATCTGATGTTCTGTTTGAATGGGTCTTTACTCTAGAAAGCTTTTTTCCATTACTGAGTTTTACTATTAAGTGTTTTGAGCTATACTCTTTGTCTTTACTGTCTGGCAGCCCACAACCTGTCCCCAGATCCACAGCCCAGCTTTGCGAGAGATGTCATTTGACTTACAACCCTATTCACACTTGAGCGCTGAGAACAAAAAAATTCTCTGACATCTCCAAGAAAATAATCTGCATCTCTTGAAGCGTGGCAGGAGGCCAGAAACGGCATAACTAGAGCTGTCATTATTTCACCCACACAGTCTGTGCTGGCACTTCAGACGTGACAAAGATCACAACATTTCAGCTCTGCCGTGCAATGTGCCTGCCATTAGTTGCTGTTAAGGGGGTAATTTGATGTAAGACGTGGTATCTTGCACCAAACTATAATTTGACTCTTTGGGTTTAGAGAGAATCATTTAGAGCCATTCCCTCATGTTTTCTTACATAACTTACATAAAGCTTCTACCAGAAAGACTGTTTCCCATTGGGGTGCTTTGCAATTTATTCTGGATATTTAAGGGGTCAACTGATTAAAATCTGCTTACAGAATAGTTGGTGAGCTGTATGCCCACATTTGTCAGTAAATGGATTAGCATGTGAAATTAGAGCTGTTTGTGTGCCATTGTTTCCTATCACTGTGTAAAAAACCTCCATGCTGCCTTTATTGTTGGATGCACTGTCAAAGATATCAGGATACAGCCCCAGCACTGAGAAATCACGTTACTAAAGAAATCGTTAACGTTTCACATACCCCAAACACATACAGTCGATCAGCCAACACATGCATTAGTGTATAATTTCATTAGTGTATAAGTACCTGTAACTTTTGTTCTGTTTATGTAACCTTAGAAAGAGCCCCTTCTGTCTACATAGAAGTGGGTTGTCTTCCAACAGAGGCCGCCTTGTAGAACTGCCATGTTCCTACAGTAGCCCAGAATGGACAAACCACACATTCACGGTTGGAAGACACAGAAAGAAGAAAAATCTTTCTTGAAATGTCCTACCAGAGTACTTATCAGTAGCTCTATACATAAAACTCCAGGTAGGATATTATCCAGATAGCATCATTACTCCTTATCAAAAATACTGCCAGCAAATACTACCAGCATTAAAACTATGAGGCTAAGTCAGCTTTTTGTTCAAATTTACCCATTCCACCTTAAATGGTGCAGCGTTTACATTCAGGCGCTGACCTATTCTCCAGATTCTAGTATGAATTTTCTTGTTCTTTAAAGTATTAAGTCTGAACTGAATTAACATGAATTAACATCTGTTGCTGTCAAACAGTAGAAGACAGTAGTCAGTGATGAATCAAGTAATGGGTCCCATTTTAGAGAGTATTTGTGTTGAGAGTAGTTGGTTGAGAGAAGTGTTTTGGGAGCAGTTGTGTTGAGAGTATTTGTGTTGAGAGTAGTTGTGTTGAGAGTAGTGTTTTGGGAGCAGTTGTGTTGGGAGTAGTTGTATTGAGAACAGTTGTGTTGGGAGTAGTTGTGTTGAGAACAGTTGTGTTGAGAGTATTTGTGTTGAGAGTATTTGTGTTGGGAGTAGATGTGTTGAGAACAGTTGTGTTGATGTAACATTATTATTTATGCACATTTAACTGAAACACATTTACAAGGAAGAATGGTTCTGGTAAAATTCTGACCGTGTTTTAATCCAGCGTGTTGGTTGTTGGTTGTAAATGTCTGTTTGTGAATCTGCGTTTTAAGCGCTCCATCTGGAAGAGCAGCTCTGTGTCTGCTTTATTTTGTCTGCACTGCTGGCACGTCTGCTGGCATTACTTCTACTGATCTCTATAAGCATACACTACGCTCTTCTCTCTCTCTCTCTCTCTCTCTCTCTCTCTCTCACTCTTTCATTCTTTCTGTCTCATTCTGTCTTATTTTCTCACGCTCTCTTTCTCTCTCTCTTTCACTCTTCTGAGTGAGCGTGTGGTGCGGCTGTTTGGAATCAGTGAGGTCGTTGGGTTTTAGGTCAATGAGATTCAGGATTAGCTGGCTTTTTCCAACTCATTCTCTGTCTTCTCTCTCTCCCCCCATCCCACAGTCTTTCTGTCACTTACTCTCATTCTCTTATTCCCATCTCTCTTACCTTCACATCCTCACTATTTCTACCGCTTTCTCTTACTTTCATTTTTTCCTCTCTCTCTCTCTTTCGTTTATATATATGTGTGTGTGTTTTATATATAAACTGTGGTTTTATTGGTATTATTATTTGTTGATATTGTTGAAACAGGGTGTAAAAGTGGCCAATGCTCTGCTGATTGCAGACTTCCAAACCTCTTCTGGCATTAACATCAGCACAAAAACTGTGCGTCAGGAGCTTCATGGCAACTGCATGGAAGCCCTACATCACAGAGCACAATGCCAAGCGTCGGATGGAGTGGTGTAAAACACACCGCTGGACTTTTCTATATACCAATCTGATGGCTGAGTCTGGGTTTGGCGAATACCAGGAGAATGTTACCTATCTGAGAGTTGGGATAATACTCTGGGGTTGTGTTTCATGGGTTGGCCTAGGAACTTTATTTCCAGTGAAGGGAAATCTTAATGCTTCCGCATACCAAGTCTGGTTCTTAATATTGTGGGAACAGTTTGGGGAAAGGTGTTTTCTGTTCCAGCATGAGTCCATAAAGCCATGGTTGGGTGAGTTTGGTGTATACGTACTTGACTGGCCTGCACAGAGCCCTGACCTCAACCCCTTCAAACACCTTTGGGATGAACTAGAACATGAGCCAGGCCCTCTTGTCCAACATCAGTGTCTGACCTCACAAGTGCTCTTCTGGATGAATGGGTAGAAATTCCCACAGACATTTCGGTGCAGAGCAATTTGTTGAGCCTGTGAGCTTCTCCAGAGAAATGCTGGGCTATATGGCTTTAGTCAGAACAGAGTGCTAAAGACCACTATGCCAATAAAAACTTTATTGTTGATTTATCACCACTGCTGGATAAGTTTTCCCTGTGGAGGATGCAGAATGTAATTTGTTGGCTGATATGTTTGGGGCAAAGTATCTGTATAGTTCCCCTGAATTCCCTGAATTGCCTAGATTAAAAATGATATCCGGGGTATACATATCAGCATTACACCACAATATGCTCAACAACAATAACAACACATGATATTATGGTTTATGATTTATCTGATACACTTTTGTTTATGAAAGTACAAAAAGTTATTCGATCCAACTGTGCACCATGATATCCCAGGGAACCTAAATCTGTGTTTTCTTTCTAATGAGGTAAATCCTGTTCTTGCAGATAAACAGTAAACATGTACTACGTAATTCCTTTGAATGACGTTCCACTGACCAACAAGTGCCTGACATACAGGGGTTGGACAATGAAACTGAAACACCTGACATTTTAGTGTGGGAGGTTTCATGGCTAAATTGGACCAGCCTGGTAGCCAATCTTCATTAATTGCACATTGCACCAGTAAGAGCAGAGTGTGAAGGTTCAATTAGCAGGTAAGAGCACAGTTTCGCTCAAAATATTGCAATGCACACAACATTATGGGAGACATACCAGAGTTCAAAAGAGGACAAATTGTTGGTGCACGTCTTGCTGGCGCATCTGTGACCAAGACAGCAAGTCTTTGTGATGTATCAAGAGCCACGGTATCCAGGGTAATGTCAGCATACCACCAAGAAGGACGTTTTCCTCCACCAGCATCACGTAGTGACCTGGCCACTATCCTGCAAGAAGAATGGCTTAAAATCCCTCTGACCACTGTGCAGGACTTGTATATGTCATTCCCAAGACGAACTGACGCTGTATTGGCCGCAAAAGGAGGCCCTACACCATACTAATAAATGATTGTGGTCTAAAACCAGGTGTTTCAGTTTCATTGTCCAACCCCTGTATATCTCACATTTCCATGTAAACTGGTGGTCCTAATCACAAGGCTAATGTCTCTTGCCCCGCCCATACAAAACGAGTCAGAGTCAAAAAAACTCAGCAAGCTAAACCACTTTATCCATACACCAACATTGCTCCATCCTCTGTTCCTTACTTTTACCTGTTGCTTCATCAGTCTGCCTGTTTATCTGTGACTTTTTTGGTCCAGTTAGTGTCACAGAAAAGATAGATAATGATGTTAGTTCAGTATGAGGGACGGAGCAGCCTAGGAGTGTTGCAGGACAGAGAACTGTCAATTAAGCAGCTCATTAGCCACACCCACACAGCTCTTAGACTAAAACTAGGAATATATTAATTGTATAAATATAAATATAAAAATATATATGGGGAGAGAGAGAGAGATAGAGATGGAGAGAAAGAGAGAGAGAAAGGGAGAGAAAGAAATAAAAAACTTCCATTTAGACCTGGTGAGAGTTATTAGAGAGCTTTGGTTGCTGTGGAAACAGAGCATCCACTAAGAGAAACAAAGAAAAACATGTACAAACACGTCCTAACACACACACACACACAAACACACACACACATGCGCAAACACAAACACAGATGTGCACACACACACACAAACACACAAACACACACACATGCGAAAACACACGTGCACACGCAAACACACACACATGCGCAAACACAAACACAGACGTGTACATACACTCACACACATGCGAAAACACACATGCACTCACACAAACACACAAACACATGTGCAAACACACAAACACACACACACACACACATGCGCAAATACACACAACACACACACACACACACACACACATGTTCAAACAAACACACGTGCACACACACACACAAACACATGTGCACACACAAACACACACAAACATGTGCCAACACACACAGACACACACACACACAAACACATTTGCAAACACACACGCGCAAACACACACAAACACACACACATGCCCAAACACATACACACACACATACACACACAAACACATGCACTCACAAACACACACACACATGCACATGCACATACACACTCAAACACACACACACACACACACGCAAACACACACATGCCCAGACACACACAAACACGCACATGCAAACACCTGTGGCAACACACACAAACACACATACAAAAAAAAATGCAAACATGCACACGCAATGCACGTTCACACACACATACACAGACATAGACCCTTTTATCCTTCTGATGAGCTGATGAAATATTAAACTCTTCTGGGAGATGGACCGTCTCTTCATGTTTGCTGTGTGCATTGTATTTCATTACAGTCCTTCACTACTGCTAACTACTGACATGTGACCCAGCACTCACAACAACATAGTAATGACACACACTTTTTACCTCCTGACAGTGACGGTACTGATACTCCATCCTGACTACTCAGTAGGTGTTTATAAATGAATATGTTTAGTTATTGTTTCATGCCCTATTAAAAGTCTCTGTGGCATTTTAGTGACAACACACAGTTTGCCACTCTTACTACAGCCGAGCAACACTGGGCAAGAACAGGCAACTCTTCAAAGAGCACAAAACTCTTTCAAACAGCGTGAATCTGAAATGCAAACACAATAGCAGGATAAAGTAAATGCGTCCTTTGGGATTACCTGGATTTCTGCATTGATTACTAATATGGCCTGATTGTTATCCAAGTCACAATTATAGCTAAACTACAGGATTGTATTAAAATGATATTATTAAAAGTAAATATTATTAATAAAAGCCAAAACATTTCTCATGCTCTCTCCCTCTGTTTTTTTCTCTATCCCCTTCTTCTTTTCTTTCTCTCCCTGTCTCTCTTTCTCTCTCTCTCTGTCCTTCTCTCTCACTGTCTTTTTCTCTCTCTTTCTCTCTCTTCTTGCCTTCTCTCTTTTTGTCTGTCTGTTACTTTCTCTTCCCCTTTATTTTTTATTTCCATTTCCTCTCGTTTTTTCCTCTTGTTACTTTCTCTCCCTCTCTTCCTTTCTCATTCTTTAATATTCCTCCTTTTCTCTGTCCCACTCTGCTTCTCTCTGTCTTTCTTTTCCTCTCACTTTCTCCATTTTTTCTCATTTTTTTTCCTCTAACCCGCTTCTCTCTCTCTCTCTCTCTCTCTCTCTCTCTCTCTGGAGTATCTATTCTCTAATATACTGTAATTATGTTTTACCGGCAGTGATTTATAAGCGTGAGATCGGAATTACTGAGCTTGCGAATCCTCTTCCTGACATTCCTGCTGTACTGCAGTATAAACTAATCCCTCACCATCTGCGCACACGTCCAGGATAATTTCTGTTTTTGGATGGAAATTGAAACTGAAGAAGCTGACAGTCAATAGAACCAGTTTACATAAATCAACTTCTTACCTTATTACAGCATTTAGGCTGCAGCATGTACCTCAGAGCCTCCTCAACACCTATCGATCCAGACAACAGATATTTATTAGTGGACATACAGACGGCGTGCTCGCAGGTGCTTACCATTCTGCGTCCGGTGTTCTGCTGTAAACTGCACGTCGAGTCGTGGAATGAAGCCTGTAGTGGAGCAGCGTTTGGTGGTTATGTCTCTTGATACTCAGGATAAACAGAGATTCTGACTCTTGTGCTCTCGTCCCTCAGAGAAAGCAGGTGACTGATATTTTCACTGTTTATCTGCTGCCCTTATTGTGCGTTTAGCTCTTTAGAGAAGACCATATGGCCTCCTGATGATGTGATGACATTTATGATGCCACTTGTCTGGTTCTCACTTAAAAAGCCTTTTAACTCAGAAAAGCAGCTGTTTCTAGAGAAAGAGAGAAAGCGGTTCATTATACCTGTACCTGTTCTCAGGTGTTCACACGCTACGGCAAGTGCTACACGTTTAACTCTGGCGAGACTGGGCCACTGCTGGTCAGCATGAAGGGAGGGATGGGGAGCGGACTGGAGATCATGCTGGACATCCAGCAGGATGAGTACTTACCTGTGTGGGGAGAGACAGGTGAGAGGTAACACCTGGACACATCTGTAATACAAATAACATTACAGCCCTGAAATAACCTGAAAAAAGTGTCTAACACAAATAGAATAAAGCATCATCATCATCATCTTTATTATTATTATTATTATTATTATTATTATTATTATTGTTATTATTAATTTGTAATTAATTTGTCTATGTATATTGTCTATGTAATAAACTAGAAAGGTTAATGCTCTCCCATTCTTCTTTTGCTCTGTCGCTCTCTCTTTTTTCTCCCTCTTACTCATTCCCTTTCTCTTTCTCTCTCCTTCCTACTCACCCCATCTCTAACTCTTTCCCTTCTTCTCTCTCCCCTGTCTCTCTCCCTCTCACTCTCTCTCTGGCCTCTCTCTCTCTCTCTCTCCCTGTTTTTCTCTCTCCATCTCTCTTTTTCTCTCCCTGTATTTCCTCTCTCTCTCTTCCTCCCTCCCTCTCTCTGTCTTTCAGATGAGACATCTTTTGAAGCGGGGATTAAAGTTCAGGTACACAGTCAGGATGAGCCGCCGTTCATCGATCAGTTGGGTTTCGGAGTTGCTCCGGGGTTCCAGACCTTTGTGTCCTGCCAAGAGCAGCGGGTACACTGTGTGTGTGTGTGTGTGTGTGTGTGTGTGTTTGTGTGTGTGTGTAAATGGTCGTACGTACACATTAAGCCCAATCCCACTTTTTTTACCATTTGTACTCCCAAACATTATGTGAGTAGAGTCTGTTCATTGCCGTGCAAAACAAGCTAAACGAGCTGCTAATTGCTGTATGGCATGGCTTTTCGCAGATGAGGATAAATCTGCAGGACACCAACACATCATCTGGCGTAGCTTATTGGGGCCTAATATAAGTCTGTTCAGTCCCTAAATGTGATTTATGTCTTTATGTATTTATGTTTTTCAGCTGATATATTTGCCTCCGCCATGGGGGAACTGTAAGGCCAGCCCGCTGGACTCTGACTTCTTCACCTCCTATAGTATCAGCGCCTGCCGCATAGACTGCGAGACACGATACCTTGTAGAGAACTGCAACTGCCGCATGGTGCACATGCCTGGTAAATAAAAACCAATCCATAATAACTGAGAATTATTGAACTTATACTGAAAATATTGTGCAATAATACATAATAATAATAATAATTATAATAACATTAACTATTGAGTAATAATAAACATTATTAAGTAGAATTAAGTAGTAATTAAACTAATACCCAGAATTAAGTTTAACAAAACAAATATCTAGATTTAATCTGTAATATTATATGTTGCATAAAATACATCAAATATTTCACATCTAACGTCCAGAATTAAGTAATACCAAAAGTAATATCCATAAAGAAGTGATTATTACATTATCACAGACTGAAGGTATAATACAATTAATATTCCGAATTTGATATAATGAATGATAATAGAATAATAGTAGTAATAGTAGTAATAATAATCATAGAATTAATTTTTCCTGTTATAGAATAAATATTACACATTAATAATATGTAGTATCCAAGATTAAGTAGTAATAAAAGTAATCTCAAGAATTAAGTTATAATTCAACTCAGATCCAGAACTAAAGTATAAAAGATATCCAGAATACTTCATATTTAAAAAGTGTGATCTTGCAGCAAATAAGATATAATACAGTATGTGGATTATTATGTAATGTCTTTTTATTGTCCTTAAAAACTTACACTGAATGTTGAATGAAGCGTCTAACAGTACCCTGTTGTCTAGTTTTACCAATGAAATAACACTAATTCCACATGCTAGTGTGAATCTCCTAGGATACAGTGGTACCATGGTGTTCATGAACAGGACGCTTAACTGGAAACTTCTTCAGGGGGTTAAACACAGAATCACATCCTCCATGTGATCTAGATAAAACAGACTGTGTGTAAGTCTTGTGTAGTATGAGTGACTAATGTCTCTTTACTGCCCCTTCAGGTGATGCGCCGTACTGCACCCCTGAGCTGTATAAGGAATGTGCTGATCCAGCTCTCGGTAAGCAACAGCAGTGCAGTAGGGCACTGTAGACGTGAATGCTTGTGTGAAGTTTAAGTGGTTGTGTGTCGAGTGGGTGAGCACAAATTGTTATTGAATTCAATTCATGTTAGATGGTCAATTTAGAAATCCGGCAGCAAACTGGATTTTTGACTTCATCAGTGAGCAAGCACGCAAACTTTATAGTACCTGTAAGTGTTTTGTTTATTGAAGTGAACAACACTCGACTTTTGCACACACAAATATCTTGAAATAACAATAGAGTGAACAAACCAGATAGAAAGCATATATCAGTCCCCTGGCTTGAGAAGATCTGCACCCTGCTGACTGTTTTGTCACTGCTGGCCCAGCCTCGACCACCCAGATTATTGTCCTGCATACCAAGTCCAATTAGTTCTTAATCTCCATAAACAGATTTTAAATGCACAGAGACGTTTATCTTAGACAATAAACCAAGATAAATATTACAAACAACTAAGAGAAGTTAAGAAAAGAAAGAAGAATAAGTAAATGAATGTGAGCGAAACACAAGCGATGAAATATGGCACTTTGTCCAGTACTCTGCTTGACCAGTGGACCACCCAGAAAATACTAAGCAAAACGCCAGTGGACTGCCAGCTGTTAGCAGGCCAACAGTGGTCCACCATCCTCTTGCTCTCATGGAAATAATGACACAGTATTATAATTACTGTATTATCATTCTGTATGAGTATTATAACTACCGTTAGCTAGGTTGTGGATTAGCAAACTGTTAATGTTGCTACAATTGCTGCTGCGATGCTAACATTTGCTATTACAAACATAAGCCTGAGGTGGCAGAATGTAACTAGAGCATCATTTTACGGTGGCACGGGAAAATTAGAACAAAAAAGCTTATGAATATGAAGCCAACTTCAGCTGGAGAGCTCTCTGAGGTCTCTCCACTATTGAAACACCTTCAGTCTTCTCACAGCTCTTCTTTCTCACTCTTTGTTCTTCAGATCTTCTCCTCTTTGGCTGTTTTTAGGCCATCTTTCCTTCTTGACAATGGGTGGAGTTTGACACATAGCCCATCCCCTTCCACCTGTCCTGTAGACAACCACAAACACACCCAGTTACTAACTGACAGGAGGAATGTTGTGTTGCTCGTCACCAGACACTTTATTTATTTCCCTTTAACAGATCTTTTTTATAGCGAGTGAACCGTGAGGTGTATTGGATTAACATCACTTACTGCACCTTTAAACACTGCAGATCTACTGCAGATTTTGAACATATGCAGTTAAAACTCCACTCTAAAACAAACTCACATGCTATGCTCAAATAAGTTCAGAATGTTTTATTTTTATTACTTTTAACAATCCTGCAATCTTGAAATCAGGGAGAGCTGCAGCACCCTCAGCAGCCCCACTGCCAGCATCCCTGAGCTATAATTGTTCTTTTTCTTTTGCTATCTGCTCACAGAGGGGCGACACTGTGACTGAATTGCTGCGCTCTTCAGGTTCAGTCATGAACTCATTCTAGGTCGGGGGTCACTTTGAAAAATGATCATGTCAATATTATTGATAAATCCACATAATTGTTTCAGCCCCAAATTCACTCTGAAAGAGGTAGTGCAGGTGAGGCAGCAGGGGCAGTCAAAGTCACAGGGAGGAGGTTAAACAGTGATCAAACTTGTCAGGCAAGCAGGAACACCCAATAAAGGTCTGAACTTGCTGTGTCTTCCTGGGAACAAACATTCAGCACGAACGCTGAAAAGAGAGAGAAGAGCCAAAAAGAAGGAGCATAGAAAATGCTGGCTCATGCCATGGCAGTTAACCTAACGCTTGTGTAAACCGGTGGACTTTTAGAGGTTGAGTCTGAGAGAGTGTCTGAATCCCAAACTGAAGCAGATGATTGTTCCAAAGTTGGGACGCCTTGACTAATCATGGCGAAGCAGTATTTAGCTATTGTACTGCTCTTAAAGGGAACCAATTGACCGGTTGAGTGCATAAGAAGAGCCCTGACACTAGACACTATTAAAACCAGGCTGAGAATGTTCCTGTTTAAGCAGCTTTCAGCTCAGCTTAAAACACTGTTAGATGTATTGCACTTCTCTACTGTAACAGCACCTTATTGTCCTAACTTAATTTTTACATTTGATTACATTTGATTGTTTTTTTTTAATGTATGTTTAATCTTTCTTTTATATGTATTGTATTTTATCATGTTTTAATTTCTATTGTCCTACGTCTTTACATTTCAATTGGATTTATCTTTATATTTTCTCATTTATAAAGCACTGTGATGGACTGCCATGTATGAAAGGTGCTACGTAGATAAACTTGCCAAAAACATATTCTATTGATATCATAACTATAGCAGAACCCTTTTTGGTGCTATATAGAATATATGTAGGTTTTTATATAGAACCATATGTAACACATTCTCCATCAATCTAAAGAACCATTTCACAATGCAAAGAACCTTTTAAGCATGCAGATGGTTCTTTGATTGTGTTAACTAAAGAACCATCTAGTTTGAAGTCAGCGTGAATCGGAAATCAGAGTGTGTTTTTCTTCCTTAACATGATGTACTTGTATATCCGGGTGAAACAAGGTCTCTGGAAACAGGATAGTGGGGCATGAAGTAATTGTAGGCTAGACATGATAGGATTATTCAGGATCTGATTGGATGGTGAAAAGTGGGTGGAGTCAGACTCTGACAGTTAACAGCTGTTTAGCAAAAAAACTGATTTAGTCACAAAAAGAGGTACCATATTGTAATTAGTATTTTCTGTTGTTTCTGAAACATGGTTCATTATTTGTTAAAAGCTTGATTTAGGGCCGAAATAAGATTAATTCCAATGCATGCATTTAAAACATGTGATGCATTTTAGATGTTCCGACTTTTTCCAGACGTATTGGAGGTGTATGTGTGCTATCAGGGTTGTGTATTTTTTACTTTTTAAGGTGTAGACAAGGTGAAACGTCAGTTAGCAAACTAGCCTGTTAGCATCCTTGCTGCTTTCTCTTTGTTTTTGCCCTATCGTGGCAAAAAACAGAGAAAGACTTCAGTAAAAAATAAGTCAGGTTAAATAAATAAACAATTATAATTACCAGCAGATTGGCTGCATCTCTGGGTCACAGCGCTTCAGGTCCGCAGCACAAATACTGCCAGATATCTGTGGAAGGAAGCTGAAATAACTAATAAGTGATTCATTTTTACAACCGGTCCAAAAACTGAAAGACAAAGACTAAATTGAGGAGAAGAAAGGAAGCGATCTGCAAGCAGATCATACATGCAGCCTTGATGATGGGCGTTCTTGCTGATGATTGGCAGGTTGTTGGAAGTGGAGGGAGAACAGGCTATTACAATGTCTCACAGTGATGTAACCAAATGTCAGACAGGTATTTAAAGGCAGGCATAAATTACTACACTTCAATCACTTGGGCCTTTTGAATGATACAACCCAATGGACTGTGCTTAATGTGACATGTGACATGAACTACCATCATATGCAGACCATCGTATGACCAAGTTATATGTTCTTGCTGATTTACAGAGAACAAACTTAAATGCATTGTCCTGCAAATTTGAGTACACAGTTTCTATAATACTGGAAAATATCAGAACATAAGTATAAAACCATCACTTTTCCACAGGCACAGTTTGTGTTTTTATGCTTTTCACAGTGAGTTAAATTCTGCGAATTCAGTGAACAGTAACTGTGTATTAAAATGTGTATCTCTCTATTAGATGAGTTAACTTATTCTCTCTTACTTTTGCCTACGGCTCTTTGCCCAGTGCTGTCTATAAATACAATCAGATATTGTCTTCAGAGCAGCTGGAGGACTGGCCTGCGCAGCACCTGACTGTTCCCGAGTCATTCTCACTGTTGGAATGAAAGAATCTCCTCTTTCTGCTGTGTTTCTCAGATTTCCTGGTGGAGAGGGATAATGACTACTGCATGTGTGAAACTCCATGTAACGCCACTCGTTACAGCAAGGAGCTCTCCTTTGTCAAGATCCCAAGCAAAGCCTCCGCCAAATACCTTGCCAAGAAATTCAGCAAATCCGAGAAGTACATTGCGTAAGTGGGCTTTGGCTGGTGTAATTGCTAAGCTGATTCATGCTGTGGAGTTGACAGTGCAGTATAACACTGAATGTGTTTAATGTGTGTTACTGTGCGGGGTGTTGCAGTACTACGCCTGTGCTGTGTGCTTTATGGCATAAAGAAACACATTAACACTCTGTGCACAGTGCCAGATTGAAACGTGTTCTTGTTCTATCTCGTTATCTGAAAGTTTAACAAGCAAAAAATATGCATTCAAAGTTGATTTGCATGGAATAGACTTTTATCGGAACTTTTATAAGCACCAAAAATTATCATTCTTTTAGTTGCCCATTTATGTTGTATATTAATGTTTGTTTTGTCATTATACTAAAAATTCTGACTTTGATACTATACTTTCAAATAAATTGAAATTTTCGATACCAAAGGCAGATGCAATTGATGCAAATAAACATATTATAAATCAGTGTTCTAATGTGAAGCTTATCCTTACACATGCAGCATGAGAGATAAATAGAAATACAGATATTGAGTCACAAGCTGTATTCTTTGTGGGCACCAGGACATTCCACTATCAACAAGACTATAAGGTAATGCTTTAAGGTAACTCCAAGTTAGCTTAGAGGTCATTAGCATGTATGACTCAACATAAGGTTTATTAATAGGATAATACACATTTATTATGGTGATACTTAAATGAGACACCTTGTTAAAAGTCACAGTGAATCGAAAACAGAAGCATTCACCAAACTCATGGAGCTCTCTGTACAGGTCACTTGGTCCTATTAAGCATGCTGATATGAGGACAGTGTCCTAAGTCAGTCTTTTTTAACATTTTATTGTGTTTTTAATATTATTTCAGTACAGACTCAGAAGGGTTTGGGTTTGATTCCGGGCCCTTTCTTTGTGGAGTTTGCATGTTCTCCCTGTGTCTGTGTGGGTTTCCTCCCACAGTCTAAAAATATGTGGTCAGGTGGATTAGAGATGCTAAATTGCCCTCTAGGTGTGAGTGTGTGTGTCTACCCTGCGATGGATTGGCGACCTGTCCAGGGTGTTTCCTGCCTTCCACTTGCTGAATGCTGGGATAGGCTCCAGCACCCCCTGTGACCCAGAAGGATTAAGCGTTTTAGAAGATGAGTGAGTGAATCAATGAGTGAGTGAGTGAATGAGTGAGAGACGCAGCCTGATAACATTACCCCCCCAATAACCCCCCCCCCCCCAAATAAGTTAAAGACTCCAAGACTAAAACTAAAATAACAAAATATACAACTAGACGTTTTATGTATGGAGCTGATGTTACTTATAAATATGCCCTATGGTAGGACACTCGATAGACTTTCCATTCAGTATCCTTTATTGACATATCAGTATTTTTGACAACTATAATTAATACTGCCAAGACTGAGAATTGGTATTGTTGTGTGACATTAAAAACTGGTATATCTATATAGATAATACAGCTAGTTCATATGTAAAAAATTACATATTTTGTTGATTTTATTAAGTTAAAATAAGACAACACGTCTTCTACACGGAGCAAACTTAAATATGGCCCTTTTCCCTTTTTAGAGCCCAGTTTGTATTCATTTGCTGAGCTTGCTTTTGCACATCTCACATGTTAAGTGGTTGCATAAATGCTGCATACATAATACATAGTAATAATAACAACATATGTACAGAGTGCTGCTATGTGCTGTGTATTTTACAGAGACAACGTTCTGGTGTTAGACGTCTTCTTCGAAGCTCTGAACTATGAGACCATTGAGCAAAGGAAAGCTTATGAAGTGGCAGGTCTGCTGGGTAAGAACCTCCCTGATAAAGTTGTGCATAATTTTTTATTATTTTTTAAACAGATTACTATAGCTTATCACAGATACTCACACTTTTGACAAACTATCTACTGAAACATTAGAGTTAATACCTAATAATTAATATGACCATATCAAGGAAAACTACATCTGTAATGTTTTTTTATAGAATTTAAGACAGAGTTTGTGATGGTAGTGCACATGTGGAAACAGGCTGTTTTAGATTTAGGCCAGGGAGAATACAACTTGAGTGAACGATTGTTAATATTTGAACTCAACAGCAAACAAATACACCCGTCCCTTCAGTGCTTCTTCAGAAGCTCCACCGCCCAAATTCACAAGCCTGCATTTCCAGTGCATACGACACTGAAACACTGCTAAACCTTTTTAGACTTTATTAGACCTTTGTGGTCTTAAAACCTTTACAACAGCCTTCATCCGTTGTACAAACAAATGCCATGTACTGTAAACACAGCCCACATTACAAAATTCTTCCACACCATACATGCAGTTACATATTTCCAAATTTCCAATTCCTAAACTTGCATAGTGCTGCTTTAAAGACAGAAACCAAGAGCGTTAGATCATTTTCTTAAATCCAGTTTGTTTTGTGCTTTGAGTAAGGCAACTAGCACTTTCTTAGCTTTTGCTTTTGCCCTTGTTCAAGACCTTGACACTATGATCTCTGTGCGTCTGTGTTTCCAGGTGATATTGGAGGACAGATGGGCCTCTTTATTGGAGCGAGCATCCTCACCATCCTGGAGCTTTTTGACTATCTGTATGAGGTACATTAATAAGACCTGAAAGCACTTGCTTTTATGCAATCTGTTGTGTAATTTTAGTCAATTTAGACTCCTTGTACAGGCTTTCTCTTGTATAAGACCTCTTAACTACAGTTGGATTACCAAAGATGGAGCGGGATATTGCAAAAACAAAGTGTATTTTTTTGCTAAAAACCCATATGTACAAAAAAATGGCTTTCCAAACAGAAACAGTCTGTATCCACTGACTGTTTATACCAGTAGTTACCCTGTATATTGTAGTGATAGAAGATTTGCTGGTAAAAATGTCTTCAAAAGAGATCTGAGCTATTTAATAAGTACCCAGGGGAAGAGCCTGCAATTACTGCTGTAGACATATTGCAGCCACTATTGCACTCACCTGACTCATTAGCCAAAATTTCCCCCTAGACATCCAGTTAAAATGTCAAACTCATTTTGTAGCAAAAAAAATATCATTGTTTAGCTTGCACACCGAGCTCTAATGATACATTTTGTCATCCCATTGCTTTGTCTAGAGACCATTTTTTGAAACTGGCTACAGGAATAAATGTTTCATGATAATGAGGCATCATGCCCAAGAACCGCCAAGAGTACCTGCAGATTCCACTGGCTCTTTGTTGTTTGTTTGGTTAAAATGTTCATGAGGGAAAGGGGCAGTACTGGCAATACCACATGATGCCTGGCAGATGTAGTGCTGTCCCAATGATGGGTCCCAGGGTGCTTCAGAGCACCACTGAGAGACCCCACTGAAAATACATGACCGCAATTTTGTACACTAAATATAAGTCTCTGGGAAAAACTAGTCAATAAAGTCAATAAAACAAAACAAGCCTACCATAGAAACTCCACATTAGTTGTTAGCATATCCATGTGTAGTCTCACAGGGCCAGACTTAATCCTGTAACAATAACTTCTGGGGTCAGCCTTGAGAAATATTGGGGTAAATGTGGATGGAAGATGGGTTATAAGGTTTGGGAACAAAGTGATACATACATACACTGAAGCCGCATATGTCAACATGTCCGCCGTATTGGTCTGGGCACAGCTGGCCTATAAACTGTACTGCAAAATGAGCTGTGTTTTTGCCTGAATAATAAAGCTCTATTACGTTTACATTTATCAACTGAGTCGTATTATATGTAAGGGTTTGTGGAGTACAAAAATGTTTTGTCTCCTGTCTTTGTGAATTTCAGTAGTTACAATCGCTGCTAGACGTTACATTTACCAATATCATATCAGCTCAGTTGATGAAAGCTCATTTTCAATAGCTCCCAAACTCTAAAATAGTATTCCAGAAAAAAATATATAGGTGTTTTAAAATATATAAAATAATTTAAAACTGATCTGTTTAGGTTTGCATATGCCTAGAATACCTGATGGCTCTTTTTTGCCTCTTGTTTGTCATTGTGCTGTTGATTTCGCTGTAAAGCACTTTGATATACTTCAACTAAAATAAAAATAATAATTATTATTTTGGTACCCTTATTCTTTTATGCTCTCTCTCTATTTTTCTCTCTCCTTCTGCAATAAGGTGGCGAAATACAAGCTGTGTCGCTGTTCAGACAAGAAGGATCAGAACAACAGTGCTGATCATGGCACGGTCCTGGGGCTGGACGATGTCAAATGTCATGTCAGCAACTTTCACTAAAGACATGGACCGCACATCCTGGAACATTCACCAAGACTTGCTGCTGTTGTCAGTAGGCTGACCTGTCCGTTTACATCATCACCGTGACTATGTATTCTAGAGTACATGTTGTCCTTGTACAGGTTGTCTTAGAGTCCTCTCAACCGTCTTTTCTATACACGAAGATGTGAAAATGTTCATTTTTACACACACTAAAACATTTCAGACATGCAGCTTCCCAGTAACTGTTTTGGATTTCCCTTTGAAAACGATTTAGTGGGCATCCCAAACACGTAGACGTGCTACGAAATTGACAGATCTGCGGCTGGCATCCTGAGCTATGCAATGGAAAAGCAAGAGAAAAGGTGTTTTTGTTCTTTTGTGTTGTCTGATGACATCTTGTCTTGAGTTGGATGTGCAGTGGGTGACAATTGTGAGCCCAACTCAGTATACGTTCTACAGTCGGTAGGTTCTGAGAGGTCTTTCTCAACAACTTGAGAAAAGCTGTACTTCTCAAAGCCTAGGAGGTGACAAGTGAAAGACTCTGACCGTCTAGAGATCAGCTCTGAAGTGTTTACATGATTTATTGTGGCAAAACTAGACACCTCATAAACTCATAAATCAACCACTCAGCACTTATAATGCACCCATTCTGGAGCGTTTTTCAGTTTTAAGCACGTACTGACAGTACTGTGGTTCATTAAAGGAATTCTCCATCTCTTTCCATCAGCCTAACTCCAGAACTCAGTTATTTATTCATGATATTATCATTAATACTGCGTTTTTATATATGACTTGATTTATGCTATTAAAGTGTGAAATGTTTATGTGATTATAAATATATTGTTTGTCAGGTGATAGTTCACTACTGCAAAGTGACAGTGTTGTTGCTTTTTCCATCCACTTGCTTGCGTGATGCTGGGTTTTCAGCTTTGTTGGTCACCAACACAAGGCTTTGTAACAGACTGTGTGATCTGCATTTGCCAGACACCACACTATAACCACTTTGTCTCTGGAATTGGCTTTGTCGCTTGACATTCAAGCCCCAGGGAACCTAAATCTGTGTTTTCTTTCTGGTTAATCTTGTAACAGAAACTGTTGAACCTGTACGTAGCAGTTTTACAGCGACTCTTTCTGTCAAGGGCCCTGCTGCTGCGGTTTTCCATTTCTACCAACTGCCTAAATGCCCCGGTCAGGCTACTTTTTGTATTCACAGTCAGTTCCAGACGTGCCTAAAAGGTCTAGAGTAATGTTGTTTTCTCACAGAATTGGTTAAACCAATCAAAACTGTTGATCAAAGCATGATTAGTTGATTCTACAGTCAGTTCCTAAATATGCTAGTGCTTAATCTAACATGTAAGGCCTTCAGTGCAGCTCCCAAAGTCCTCACCAACAGTAGAGCTCGCTCAGCTGTCTCTACATGGATACCATGGAGAAAGCAATCCTGATTGGATAATTTTCTGTTGGGCGTGTCTTTAAGACTTTATCCCTTTTGTTTCTAACCAAATCATGACAATGACAAAAGAGTATTATTACAATACTGTGTCGCTGTCTGAACAAAACTCCAAAATAGTCCATTTACAGAAGAAGGTAAAAACATACTTTATTTTTATTGTAAGTGAATGTAACCAGACCTCCAAAGAATTTTGGTGCATTCATCCTGAAATTTATACACGCAACTGGCATGTTGAAATTACATCAAACGACGACAAAACTTGAGATTTGGAGATTCCAACAGCAAAGACTTGCTGAGTTTAAATTGAACAAGCATGATACTTCTATTAAACATCATTAGAAATCATTAGGAGACCCAAGCAGACCCACAATCCTGGACATAACCAAGACCACGAAGTGTAATGTACTGAAATTTCTGAAATATAATTATTGTCGGGTTCATGAAATTCAGCAGCTGCCCATTGACTTCTTTTATTAACTAGTTCTATTATAAATGGCTTTTATGTTCCCTTTTTAAGTTTCAGGGCAATGTGTTGAAATGAATGTATTTGATAAAGAATTGCATAATGCAGATGCAGTAAATAGAGATCAGGCTGGAAAACGGTGGTGTATTCCTTTAATGAAGACTGAAATAAATCTGCCGTTTATAAAGCAGTGACCTGACCACACAGACTGGGCTGTGAAGCTGCTTGGCTGGGGTAGCTTCCCACACGGGTATGGTGAGAAGAACTATAACTCACACCTACGCATTGAATGCTCCACCGTGGGCTGCTGTGTGATGTCATCGGTACACACCTGCTCAGAGTGTGACAGTAAACTGGAGATTTGCCCAGTAGCTTTGCATGAGAGCGCTCGCCTTATGTATGTAATGATGTATTTGTCTGTTGGCATGTTTGTCGTAAGAGTGGTCATGCATATAGATGTGTGTGTGTGCATGACTGTGTGTGTGTGTGTGTGTGTGTGTGTGTGAATGCATGGTTGTATGCATCTCAGTGTATGTATGTGTGTGTGGTTGTGTGGTTGTGAGTGTGTCTGCAGTGTAGAAAATATGAAAGTTGGCTTTTTTTAGTTAACTCAACTTGAGGACACTGAAGTTTACCCAAGACTTCTTAGTCACATGTTCTCAATCCTCTGTAAACTACCGTGTATAGCTCCATATTAGTCATACAGTACTATGAATACTACATATATGTAGACGGGTCAATGATAAAAAGTAATTTTTTAAAAAAATCTGAATTAAAAAGGACTTGATGTGCAATTTTATATCTGCATATATAGTATATTTGCATTTATGTCAACTTGCATTTTAGGTCTTAAATGTAGTTAGTGATATCGAAGCTTTTAATTGCCTAATTCAGTTATTAAAGCTGTGCTGGTCTGGTTGCACCATTTGAATTATGCCACCTGACTTTTCAGACAAATTTCAAATTAAAATAGACACCTGTAGAAACCTTTGTCCTTGAACTGGAAATTATACTTACATTTTATCAAATAAATAAACATTATTTTAATAATAATAATAATAATAATAATAATAATAATAATAATAATAGTACATGTTTGTGTGTGTTTTCACCTAAAAAGGTTGCATCACCTAGCATGTTAAACTGCACCATTCAAACTAAAATCACTCAAAAAAAATTATGCTACATTGTGAAAGGTTTAATGACCTTAGCATTGCACCATGAAGATCATTTCAGATCTTCTTTATGATCCAGTATCCTGGACCCTCCTTTGTAAAAGCATGTCAAAATTAAAGTCCTTTGTTTTTGGTAAGAACTTCCAGGCAAATGTTTTTTCAGAGAGTTTAATAATTTAAAAGTTTTGTAACACACGTTTTATTTTGAATTTTTCAGACATAAAATTGCACAGACCTATTTTATCTAAATTTGTATATAACTAAATTACATTTTTGATAGTTGATTTACAGTTGCAACGCCTGATATTTTCAGACATGATATATATCATGTACTTATTAAATCACAAAAACAATTATCATGTCAATGGTCCACAGATATATTGGTATATACTTTAATATTAATACAGTTAATTTATGTTATTGATATAATGTAGAAGTTTATCACACTGTAAATGGCAGCTGACAAATCATTTTGTTCCAAAAGCAGTGATATGCATATTAAGCTATTATTTCCACACAAACTGAGACTCTTTTTATCACACTATCCCACTTATAGATGGCTGTGGCATTGCTGGGAGTCAAACTCCAAATCTCTTGATGTTGTGGGGTGAATGATTTGACAGTTGTGCCAAAGTCTGTTGACTGTTGTATAAGTACCAACACTATCATACACTATCATATCATGCTTAATGAACCATACAATAACCTCTGTAACCTCAAAGATGTAAATGAAATTTCCAGTGAAATGAGCTCTTTGAAAACATCCTCGTTTAAGTTGGTCCAACACAATCTGCAAGTGCTACAAACACATAAATTATTTTAGCTGACCTAAAATTTTGGGTAAACTGAACATAACAACATACACAACAGATTATAACATAACAACAAGCTGTGTTTTAGTCAGTTATTTTGAGTTACTTACTGAAGCACCCCAAGAGGCTTTTGTAGTGCAACTGACCAAGCATTCACCCCAGCCTCAGGAGACACAGAGCCTGAGCCCCTGCAATGCCTCAGCCATCCATAACTAAGAGCCCAATAAGCGGAAGTGCCTGGTGGTGTTATTTGATAGAAAGCTTATGGGAAAATTAAGGAAGAATTAAAATATCTTTCTCATCTTTTGAGTAAACTAGGAACATATTGTTTTGAGTAAACTGGGAACATTACAAGCTCAAGTTGAGTTATTTGAAGACAAGCTGTGCAATAAACTGACCTTTCATTTTTTGCAGTGTGCAGGGTGCCAGCATCTGTGTGCGTTTCTGTGCATGGCTGTATGCGTGCATGTGTGTATATCCGTGGTTTGTGTGTCGTGTCCTGCAGGGCAGATGAGTATTTTTAAATGACAAAGAGAGATTCGATTATTTTCATAGCTTAAGGCCGAGCCACACCAAGAGTCTACAGATCCACAGAATGTGCCGAATGCCTGCATATAGGCCTATCTCCATGCTCAGTAATATTTATAGTTTGGTATGGTTTATGGTGTATTTTCTACCTTTTAGTTGGTCGTGGTGATGAATTTAGGCGTAGTGTTTACAGTTTCACATGGACTCTTCTTTCTCAGCCAGACGGTGGAGTGTTGATATGCTCGTGTTATATTTGTTTTAAAATATGAATGGTTCAGTCACAAGAGAAATAGCGACATGTACAGCAGCTCCAGCAACCAATAGTTTCCTGTTATTGTAATTATTATGATTATGATATCTGTATTGATTTCATGCTTATCATGTGGCTGTATTGTATGTGATTTTTTAATAAATATGTGCATTGAATTATACACTTTTGCAACTTTTATTTTTCATGTGAACAACACAACTTCATATGTATATGAAGGTGGCTGAGTGGCTGTCAGTTTAGTAGGTATCCCTCTTCTTACTGGATGTTTTCAAAAGCAGGTTCACAGAAATCTGAATCCAGTATGATAATTTTAACAGTCTGACAGTATTAATTGTGGAATGATTTTAATCCAGTATGAATCTGCAATGTGTGTAGTTTTACAGTCTGACAGTAATAATTGTGGAGTGATTTTAATCCAGTATGAATCTGCAGTATGTAGTTTTACAGTCTGACAGCAATAATTATGCAGTTGTTTTAATCCAGTATGAAGCTGATACATAATTCACCCACAGTGCTGCTTTAAAATTTGTGAACCCTTAATCACTTAATTTCTGCATGCATATGACCTAATATGTGAATACATCTTTATGTAACTCATAACAATAGCTCTAACATTAAATTTCGTTTCGCTTCGTTGCAAAGTATGTGAAACTCTAGAATGATTAGTTTTGTACAGTCTGACAGTGATAATCACTGGTTCAGCGAATTAGATTGCAATCAGGTGTGAGTGTGACTGTTTGACTGTTTTAAAAAACACCAAAACCTATCAAGATCTGGTCTTTACCACACACATTTGTTAGTACATACCATGTCTCAAATGAGATTTCTGATGACCTCAGAAAATTGAAAGAGGCTCCAAAACTGTAACTGATGAGTTCAGACTTCACTGATCCACACCAAGACAAAAACGGGACTCGTCACTGAAGATGACCTGCTGCCATTTTGAGTCACACCATGACAGTCTGGCATGACACCATTGCAGTCTTTGGCAACATTGACATGGTGTTAGGGGCAGTCACCCTAACGGTTGATGAATGTCTGCAATCGTGGCTCTTGGGTCAGTCAGGTACAGCGATAAGGCCCATCCTTGCTTATGTCTCTTGATGTCAGACCTACCTACCAAGTTTCAGTCCTGACAGTTGTTTCCTTCTGGGTGCAACTATTCTTTATATTCTTGCGTATATATATTTTGTGTAGACAGATATGGATCTTTATGGCTTAAATGAGAGATGCTGTGCTTGGCAAAAACTTAACACTGCGTTCTAGCATGACAACCTCATCCTAAGCATGAAACACAATGGTGGAAGTATCTCAGTTTGGGGCTGTTTGCTTCTATTGGACCAGAAGAGCTTGCCATCAGTTGGTGGTGCTACAATTTCTGGATTGTATCAAGAAGTTCTACAGCCGAATGTTTAGGTATCCCTTCATGATCTGAACCTCAACAGGCGGTGTGTCCATCAGAAAGACAACTACCTTAAAAACACCAGTTAGTCTACAAAAAATACAAAGAACACCTGAGTGTGGTGTTCATGCAAGAAAGCCAACCAACGTAACAGAGTTGAAGCAGTTCTAAAAAAGGAATGGACCAAGATTCCTCCCAACCAATGTGCCAGGCCAGTCAACAATTACAGGAATCGATTAGTTGAAGTCTAGTCTAGAGGTTCACGTGCAGCAAAGATATTTATTGTTAGATTACTTTGTTTAATAATTTGATTAAAAACTTTCTGTTATATATTTTATTGTGTTCTCTTTTAATATGAAGTTCTGATCACATTTATATAGAGATCCATGAGTTTAAGACTTTTCATGCAGGGGTTTCAGTCATTAAGCCAAGAAGTAATCATGACAGATGCTGGAGGGAGATGCGGTGGTTGGCTATTCATTAAAATCTCTGGTGTGGGCAGGTGAGGCTTTTCATCACAGCAGGAGGTTGAGTAGCGCATGCAAATGCATCAAAGGTGGTCAAGCTTGTCTGGATAACAGGAGAGACCATCTGGAGACATTCACCCAACCCCCACTCACTTTCAGTGGTATTCTATGGGTTAAAGGTGGCTCGTTTTAAACATGGAATTATATGTTGTATATATAATTCTTAATTTCCTTTCAGTACTTTGAAGTATTTAGTGAGAGCATGTGCTGTAATCATATTTAAAAATCAGCTCCTAAACCTACTTACCTTCTTTATCTGGGTCTTGTTTTGTCTTTTTGGCCCACCACAAACATTGGAAGCTTTCCCCAAAAACAGAAGGTTTGTTCCCACTGTACGATTGTTAGCCTCTTCATTCTTCAGCTTTAGTAAACTGATATTCACAGCAGATGAGTACTGCTATATGTAGCTTCTTCACAGACCTCAAAGTGTAGAATATATTTCTGAGATTTGGATAGAAGCCCAAATGTGTGTTTTTAAAAGTATTGGCACATTTACTTGATTAATGTGTGAACTTCTACAGTGAACTTCTGAGTGTATTAAACCCAAAGAATAAGTGCCAGAATGCATGCAAATGTTTCAGTTAATTAGCATTTGAACAATTAAAAGAAAGTAAAATCAGAGAAGCAGTCAGTCAGGACCGCCCCCCCCCCCTCAACATCACATAAAAGCCTGCCACCCCATAAACCACCACCACTCTGGGGATCTCTTGTCTGTGAGTTTATCTACTCTAGCCATTTGTTTCTGCTTAAAACAGAGAAGATTCCACCACACCCAGCTTACCTCCCTGTAAACCAGTGTTCTCTATGCTGAATCAGCATATAGAGGATATACTGAGTGTACTGTATAATATACCCGATGTACTGTATATTCTGAATAAACTTCTTTTTCTCTTTTCATTTGCACTTTTTGCATCTTTTCTTATTTCCCTTCTTTCCTTTTCTTCTCTTTTCTGTCTTTTATTTTCTTCTCTTGTTTGTCCCTTTCTTCTCTTTTCTTCTTTTTCTTCTCTTGTAATCTCTTTTTTCATTTACCCTCCTCTTTCCCTCTTTTTTTCACTTCTCTTTTTCTTTTTTCATTTGTTCTCTCTTCTCTTCTCTTCTCTTCTCTTCTGGACTCAGTCCTAAGGTTCTCTTTGTGCTGCTGTTATTATTTGTCCCCTCAGAGGAGCTGAATATAACTGCTGGGACCGGCTTTGAATGAGACGCATTCAGCACTTCAGCCAAGTACGTGTAAAGTTCAGAGCACAAAGAGCTGCTGTGTTGGTCTTACTGTACTCTGGTATGTGATCAGAACACGGAGAAAACGTCGATTCCACATCTTCAAACTATTCACGTGAATAAACTCGATTATTTACGGCTTTCACCTTCAAACACGCTCCTACAAGACATGTGGGCGGAGTTGGTCGGTCCTCCTGATTGGCCAGTGCGTGTGAGGGGGCGTGGCTTCAAGCACGAAGTTACCGAAAAGTTCGCCAACAGCGGAGCAGCCTGTACGCACCTCGTCATGGCAACGCCGAAGAAAGTCTGCATCGTTGGGTCCGGAAACTGGTAAACACTATATACACTTTACACCTCCTTCTTCTCCTCTCTTCTCTTCCTGCTGCTCTCTGCGTCCTGTCTTCTCTGTGGAAGCGAATTCTGCTGTAAGGTCGCAGGTGGTCAGAACTGCTTTGGCTGAACCCCAGAGAAGTTCTGTAGCTGAGCGGTGAACTGTTGGTGTGTCCGTGTCTTTACACATGTCTCTTTTATTGGACCTGTTGTGAGCTATCAGCCTCATGGTCATTACTGGACATGATTATTTTTGGAACTGTGGAACTGGTTGGAGGTAGAGGCTCAGGCTGAACGCCAGCTGGTCCTTGTTGGGCATATAGTGCACTATTTGGATGGAGTAAATCAGCCATATGTTGTCCTGTTTGTGTGCAGAGGTTAAGTTAAAACCCTACTGGATCTTTTAGACATACAGCCCAGTGTTCTTTAGGTTTAGAAGCCTAGGTTCAACCCCAAATGGCTTTTTATTGTACATAATAGTGACTTGTTACAGTTGTAAAAACTCAGGCTGAACTACAAATAATCATGTCATTACTGAACATGATTCTTTTTTGGGACTATGGTAAACTATTTGGAGGTAGAGGCTCAGGCTGAACCCCAGTAAGTCTTTATAGGGCATATAGTAGACTATTTGGATGCATAAATCCAGACAGAATCTCTTTACTGGCCATATGTTGCCCTATTTGTGTGCAGAAGTTAAGGTTAAACCCTAATGGATCTTTTTTAGACATATAGTTCAGTATACTTTGGTTTAGAAACATAGGTTCAACTCCAAATGGCTATTTACTGTACATAATAGTGACTTGTTATGGTTTTAAAAGTCCAGGCTGAAGCCCAAAAGGATTTTTACTGGACATACTGGACAGACACTGGTTGCATATAGAAGCCCAGGCTAAACCCCAAATGGCTCTTTGTTTCACATGTTGTGATCTATTTGAATGGAGAAGCTAAAGTTTCATGACCTCTGACTTATTATGGTTGTAAAAGCTCAGACTCTTTACTGAGCCCGTGTATGGACACTTTACTGGACACAGAGTGCATTAGTTAGGTGTAAAAGCTGGTGCTGAATCCCAAATAGCTTTTTTAGTGCACTATATGAAATCCAGCCTATGTCTTGTTTGCTGAATGCCAAGAGTCCTTCATGGCAGTTAATGAAGCAGAAACAGGTGAGTGTGTCTAGCTTGGCTTGCTAAAAACAGAAGGCCTGCTGGTTCAGTGCTCGGACATTGTGTAATTGTGCGTCTCAGTGTGCTGCAGCTCCCACCAGGTGAGTCTGTGCACCTTTACTAGCTGCCTGACTGCATGCCCGCAGTGTGCACAGATGTGCAAAATATGTGAAGCATATGGTCAAGTCAGTCAACACGTAACATGGGCAGCTAACCCAGTTTCTGCAGCTCACTCCCACAGTTAGGGTTCAGGAATGTGTGCCAAAGTCATGTGTCATATGATACAGACTACAGAGAACACGTGATGGTTCGTCACTGGTTATAGTGTTGCATGTAACTGCACTGAAATAAATGGTTTGTGCGTTGGTTGCACATGAATTTATTTCTATCAGTCGTTTGTAAATGAGTAAGAACTGTTTCTGCCGCCGTCCAGCTGTGAAGGACAGGTTTTAATCACTAACAGTTATTCTACAGTAAAACAATGTCAGTGGCAGAAATAACCAGGGGTAAAGGGCAGAAATGCACACAAATCTAATATTACCACCTGCTCTGGTCCGCACTCCCACCCTACTCAAAGGAACTTTAAGTGTTGTTGTTTTATGTTGTTAATGTGTTGTGTGTTAGTGTGGAATGTGTGTACGTGCTTTATTACTGTGTTGAGTTGTGGATTTAGTTGCTGTAAGTTTAGTGTTTACCATGAAAGTCCCAGCTGGGCTGTCGGGGTCCTTTCTGTGTGGGGTTTGCATGTTCTGTGGGTGCTCTGGTTTCCTCAGTCCAAAGACATGCAGTCAGGTTGCCCCTATAGGTGTAAATGTGTATGTCTGTGTGACTGCCTTGCGATGGATTGGTGGCCTGTCCTGGGTGTTTTGGCTGCTTTGTATATCCTGCCTTCTGCCCAGTGATCGCTGGGATGGGGTCCAGCACCCCCGCAACCCAGAAGGATAAAGTGGTCTGAAAGATGAGTCAGAGTAACATAAATCAGGGCGTCTCCCGTGTCTCATTCCTCACTAAGACCTTACACTTGGTGTCGAAACTGGGATAACTCCCCCTCTGTAGCAAGGAATTTTCAAGTGGGACAGCGAAAAGCGAGAAAGTGTTTGGAGGAGAAAGAGGCTCGATCACAGAGAGAAAGTGTGGGTGTGACCAAGCATCATCCAGTGGAGGAGCTCAAGGAGAAACATACATGTTGCGATTCTGAATCAGGTTGGGAAATTGGAAACCAGCCGGGAGCATCGGCTGCAAATGTGGACCTTGGGTTAAGTGCAGCGTAAACGACAGATGGCTCATTGCGCTTGTTGCTGCAGCCCTCATCCTTTAAGCGCCAGACTTGATACACTTCCACTTCCTCACTTGATTCCTTCCAGCTCGGCAGGAGGCACGATGGCCAGAACACTGTCCCAAGTGAGGACTGAGAGTGTAGATTGCTGGGATGGCTGACCTTTGAGGAGGAGGGCTGTATGGTGGCTGCATTCTCTGTAGGAGTCAGTAAAAGAGCATTTCTTATAACAGAAACCATGGTGTTTCCCGTTCTCCTGTTTTGCCAAGACGCTACAATATTGTTGCCTCTTAAAGCAGAAGTACAGATAGCAAAAAGAAAATTCCCACAATAATAACTGCAATAAATATTATATGTATGTTTAAAACGTCTGTAGCTGACATAATGTAACATAACACATGCTTCTTATGGGCAGTACAGTGGTGCAGCAGATAGGGCTGTAGGCACACAGCAAGAAGATGTGTGGAGTTTGCATGTTCTACCTGTGTCTCTGTGGGCTTGCTCTGGTGTCCTCCCACAGTCCAATAAGTTAAGTCCATCAAGTTGGAGATACTAGGTGTGAATTTGTATGTCTGCCTTGTGATGGGCTGGTGGCTTGTCCGGGGTGTTTCCTGCCTTCTGCCCGGTGAGCACTGGAATAGGCTCAGAACCCACAGTGATCCAGGAGGATAAGTGGCTTAGACAACAAATTAATATTCTTAATATGCTATTACATTACTTTGTTTAGTTTGCCTCAGTTTTTATATGCCCCCTGTATGTCAGTCAGTGAGGGCAAAAAGTATTATTCCCTACCCTGAATATAATGTTCCCTCTTCTCTCTCTTCTGCTCACTCACAGGGGATCTGCCATTGCTAAGATAGTTGGACTGAATGCAGGACGAAACCCGAAATTTGACTCCTCAGTGAACATGTGGGTCTTTGAGGAGGTGGTTAACGGACGTAAACTCACCGAAATCATTAACACGGAGCATGAGAATGTCAAATACCTGCCTGGACGCAAACTGCCCGAGAATGTGGTGAGAGACTGGTCCCACTATTACAACATCTGCTGTGTTGCGTGAATGGCCTCTGTTCATCTTGTAGGTGTTAATTAACTCAACACTGTGGATCCGGCTGATCCCACTGATTACGTCTCACTGATTAGATCCAGTGTAGCAGTGAAAGGTGTATCTGTAAAGCTCTGTCTTATTTGTTTTTAAGTCATCATCAGTGTCTCTGTACTGCTAAAGCAGCTGCATTTTTCAGAGGTCTGTAATCCAGTTACAGAAGCAATAAAAATGATAGTTAGCATTTAAGATGATTACAGTCGGGGAAAGAACGCTCACACGACACACTTCTTGAAAGTAAAGACAAATGGTTGGTCATGTGCAGATAATAAATCACTGAAATAGTAAGCACTAAATCATCTCTCGCTCTCTCTCAGGTAGCAGTGGCAGATCTCGCTGAGGCTGTAAGTGGGGCTGATATTCTGCTCTTTGTGATCCCCCATCAGTTCATCAGCAGAGTGTGCGACACCATGCTGGGAAAGATTAAACAAGATGCTCTGGGAATGTCACTAATCAAGGTCATGCACACACCACACACACACACACACACACACACACACACACACATATTTAATTTATTTTAATATACAACATTGGCACGTGGGATCATCAGAGCTCCACTAGAGATGGTAATGCAGTGGAGCTTTTCTGTACCTTCAGAAAAGGAAAAGTCTACTGTTCAACTTCACAACTACAATTTGTTGTACATCACTGGTTCTGTGTGACGCCTGGATTCGATTCCCGGCTTGGGCATCCAAGCACCTTTCTGTGTGGAGTTTGCATGTCCTGGGTCTGTGTGGGATCTCTCCGGGTGCTCCGGTTTCCTCCCACAGTCCAAAGACATGCAGTCATGTGAACTGGAGATGCTTAATTGCCCCCTAGGTGTGAGCATGTGAGTCAGTGAATGTGTATGTCTGTGTGTCTGCCATGCGGTGAATTGGTAGCCTGTCCAGGGTGTTTCCTGCCTTCCACCCATTGAATGCTGGGATAGGCTCCAGCACCTCCCGCAACCCCCGAAGATTTAAGTGGTCTGGAAGATGAGTGAGTGGGAGAAAGTGGGAGAGAGTGATCTTGGTGACATTAATCAGACTTTAAACAATGATGCGGAGTGTAGAATGCAAATGAAAAGAAGGCAGTGGTTTGTAAATCTACTTTGACGAAAAGAGTACAAAGATATTTAATGTTTTATCCTATGAACTTCATAGTTATTTATAAACATACATACATACATACATACAAGTCGAAAGTACAAAGGTTTTTACTGATTGTTCTGACTGCTCAGAGTCCAGATTTAAATCCTATAGAGAATATATTGGCTCACATTAAACACATTAACTTGTCAATGTAGCTGGTTAATTAGAGAATAAGCAGATGTATCAAAACATCAAGTGTTGATAACACCAGTGACTAAATATTTTAATGCAAATTCATCTTTGTACACCATTTATAAAAATCAGATTATGTGTTTTAAAAAACAATAGCATTTAAACCAAGGTATTCGTTTGAACATTTTCTTTTTGTGATTTTTGCCCTGAAAAAAAGCATTGTTCTATATTCTGTACTGTTGGTTGCAGGACAGCATCATTTTACAGGATTTGCATCCTAGAACTAGACATAAAATCACAGAAATATTAGCAAAAACAAACAATTCATGTGAGTAAAGCATTTGTGCACTATAATATATAAAAATAACTTAGTTTGTATTAAAAGTATATTTTTTCCCAAGGAGAGAAACTATTCTGAGAATGACCCCATTTCTGATGGCTTTGCTTTGGTCACTGGTCTCTTGTGTCTTAGGATTGTTGTCTCGTGCGCCTGGATGCGTTTGATTGTTTCAGCAAGTTTACTTTCACACTCTCAGCAGTCTGAACATGGAAAAGAGAAATAACATCACATGACTCCTGATTATCTGTTTCCACTCATGACGTGTGCTTTCTTTCTGTCTGTGGGCTTGTAGGGAGTGGATGAGGGTCCTGATGGTCTGAAGCTGATATCAGAGGTGATTCGGGAGAAGCTGGGCATTAGCATGAGTGTGCTAATGGGTGCTAACATCGCAAATGAGGTGGCAGATGAAAAATTCTGCGAGACCACCATCGGTAAGATCACCAGCAGCATTGCAATAATTACAGAACTCGTTTATTTAATTTCCAGGCAAATGCATTAAAAGATTTTTGAGGAGATGGTTCTGATGAGATTCAATATAAGATAATCCACTTGCACAAGGAAGGAAAAAGCCAAAGTAAAACACAAAACACAGCTACAGAGAAACTAGGACACCTAAAAACCACCTGGAAGACCTTCTAGACCATCAAAACTGTCCCCATCAGATAAACAGCACTTAAAGCTATCATCTTTGAGACAGAGAAGAAAATTAAGCTCTACTCTTTCTTCAGATCTGAAAACATCCACAGGTGTTTCTGTCCATCCTTCCACTGTGAGAAGACGACTCAACCCTGTGGGTCCAAAAGGAAGTGTATCTGTTAAAAACCCCTCACTGAGAAAAGGATGCTGATCAATCAAAGAAGCTACTGGTGTCCTCAGAACAATGGACTGACCACTCCAGAGTCCAGACCTCAACATCACTGAATGTGTTTGGGGTTACTTGGATGGTGAGAAGTAGAAAATGCTAAACCAGCTTCTAAGACTGAACTTTGAAGGTGTGTCTGCAGGTTTCTTTGAGAAACTGAAAGTGTGTTTCCTGAAAAGAACTGAAGCTGTAGGAAAGGTAAAGAATGTACACACTAAATACTGAAAAATGGAATACTGTTTCACACTTAATAACTGTTTTGACTGGAAATTAAACAAATGAAGGGTGTTGTCTGACTTTTGCATGGTACTGCAAGGCTCTTACAATGAATCTATTGACATACTCTATATTCTTTTTTGGCAATGATTAATTGACAGTTTGCAGGTAAGAGCATGTTTTAAATTCTCTTTCTTACTGTACATACATTTTTGCTATATAGTATTTGCATATAGGTCTATTAGGGCTATCTTAATTATGATTTTTTAGTTTCAGTTCATTTTATTGTTTACCCTTATCATCTAAATGCTGTGGTTACTAATAGTAATTAATCAGTCTCCATATTATGGTTTATAATGACTGCCATAACTATATGTTCTATGTATTGAATGCACAGACAACACTTTGTGTGTTGTATATTTGTATCAGGCTGTAAAGATAAGGCACACGGATCACTGCTTAAGGAGCTCATGCAGACGGATCACTTTCGGGTCACTGTGGTTGAGGAAGCAGATGTGGTCGAGATTTGCGGAGCCCTGAAGGTTAGCCGACCTTTCACCTCATTTCTACCTCTTTTCTTTCTTTTGACTTCCTCTGGACAGTGTTAGACAGTCGGTAGTGCATAAACAGTATAATCTCCTAGAAAAACACTGACTAGTGAACCACCATGTCCAGTGCCAAATATGTGTGCTAGTGGGGCATAAAGCCCCCCAGCACTGGGGAGTGGGGCAATGTAGCTGCATTCTCTAGAGTGATGGTCTTCCATCTCTTCATCTCTGGGATGAGTGATACAGAAGTGATCATCCACCATCAGTACCAGATTAATGCAGTTCTGGTATTAGTGAAAGATTTGAATGAATGTATGTTATAGAGGAGTTCAGTTTCAGAGGTCTAACAGCAGAAAATCATCTTATTAAAGGTGAACACAGACAATTTTTGTTATATAATCATTTAAGTTAAAGTACAGATCCCTTCACTTTTTACAGAGGTAAATAAAACAACAGTCACTTTATTGCTTTTAGAGGACATGAAAATCAACTCTGTTCATGAAAAGTGTCTGGACATATGCTGTGTAGCTCTCAGTATGAATATGAATTGGTGCACTGATGTAAGCTATCCAATAGAGGGCGCTGTTTTACTCAATCTGTAGCCTCAAGCCTCAAGCCTCCCCATAATGTGAAAACTAAAAGATTAGAGTTATTGTGTAGAAATACACCACAGTCACATACAGAATAATCAAATGCTTAGATTTCCTGATGCACTGAATCGCTGAGGTCAGAGATCCGAACCACTTGTTATTACAGATCTTCTGGGAGCTAAGAGAACTTGGAGCTGAATGTTGTGGATCTCTTAAACGGTCTTAAAATATGGGACTTTGAAATGATAACTTAGAAAGTCTAAATTTATACATAATAAAAAAATATATATTTAGAAAAAAATAAAAAGGACTTGAATCTGCTTATTCATCTCTTCAATGTGTTTCATAGCTTTTATAATGATATGAATTTATTTTAAAATTATTTTAAAAGGTAAAATACATTTTACTGCCAAGAAAATGGCACAATCATACCGTTGCTGTTGATCTTCATTTTTGCCATTTTTTTGGTTTTGAACATAATTTGAAAATGCCGGTTGTCCTTTATATTGTGTGATGAATTGACTAAAAAAAATAACTTGGAGGGAAAAGGTCTGGTTTCATTAACATACATTAACACTAAAGTAGTTTTTTCCATCTCTTGTGAAGCTATTATTTTGGAGATTGAAATTTTGTTCTGACATCAGTAATATGCTTATTAAAGCATATTATATTTAGTATTAACATGTATACAGGGAATGCCTATGCACTAGTATAGGACACCTGTATAAATCCTTGTCCTTAAACTCAAAGTTATACTTTTTTCAAATAAATGCACACTAGTATGATAACACATTTTGTCATGTTTTTGGTGTCACACTGTATGACCTGGTAAAGCAAATTAACAATTGACTAAAAACTTCCAGTGTTTTTCTTAGTTGTGAAAAGGCTAATGACCTTGGCATTGCACTCTGAAGGTCACTTGGGGTCTTTCTTAATGAGACAATTTCCTCTCTGCCCACTCTTTTTTAATGTCAGAATAAAAGTTCTTTGTTATTGGTTGTGCCACATGACATTCTTAATTTTAAATCTTAATTTAAAGGCAAAAAATGTCTGTATGTGTCCATGTAGAACATTGTGGCGGTGGGCGCGGGATTCTGTGATGGTCTGGGCTTTGGTGACAACACAAAAGCAGCAGTGATCAGACTTGGCCTGATGGAGATGATCGCCTTCGCGCGCCTCTTCTGCTCTGCTGGACCTGTCTCCGCGGCAACCTTCCTGGAGAGCTGTGGTGTTGCCGACCTCATCACAACCTGCTATGGAGGACGCAACCGCCGTGTAGCCGAGGCCTTCGCCAAGACAGGAAGGGTATGTAAAAACAGGGGACCCATCCAAGCTCTGCCCACAATTGCTGTCTTGGGTAGATACTGTTGCTAGGTTGGACAGGCTTTGTAGCATGTTAATAAAAATCCCTTTGACTGTAATAAGAAACTGTAGCACACAATTGAACTTAAACTCAACTCAGCAGGATATTACAGTACACCAGATGTATTTTTGGTGTGACAGCACGTAGTACTGAAAAAAGAACCTCTTGTGTTTTCACTCTAGTTACTAGATTGTAGCTCCTCCTTGTGGACAATCTTCAGTCAGTCAGTCACTCACTCACTCACTCACTCAGTGAGCCAATCAAGTCAGTCAGTAAGTCAGTGAAGTCAGTCAATTAGTTAGTTAGTCAGTCAGCCATTCCGTTAGTGAGTGTTGGAGCCAATGCCTGTGCTCATAGGTGGAGTTTGAGGTAGAGCAGTGAGTGCACGGCTACCTTTACCAAATTTAAGAGCATTCATTTTAGGATCACTGGAAATAATAAAATGTGAAATAAACAAAACGTAGTTTGTAAAATATGGTTCCGGTTTTCACTGTCTGAAATGGCAATAAGAAATGAAAGTTGAAGTCAAGACGAGATTTGGAAGACCAAGAAAATCCATCCTGATAGAACTGCTCATAGACTGCTAGGGGATTTGGCAGCACAGGAACAGTGATGCAACCTTAACTGTAATCTCATTACAAAAGTCGGCGTCTGAAGTATGCAAGGAACATAGGTTAGCGTTTCACTTCAGGCAAGTTAGCAACCCAGAGGCATTTTGGAATCAGTTCTGTGGACAGAGACAAACAAAAATCACCAAAGAAAACAGGAACAGTATTTTTTACTGAAAAGAACACCCTGTAAACGGTTAAGAATGAGGGTGGATCTACTGTGCTGTGTGGTTGTTTGGCAGCCAGTATTGTTGGACAAGCTGTGACGAAAGAATGGTTTCCACTTAATAGAGTGTTCATCTCCATGTCTGTATGTGTGTTAGTCTTTGGAGGAGCTGGAGAAGGAGATGCTGAATGGTCAGAAGCTGCAGGGTCCAGCCACGGCCGCCGAGGTCCACGTTATCCTCAAAAACAAAAACCTGCTGGACAAGTAAGACCTTAACACACCCTGACAGAGCATTTTTCATGGCTGTCTCATCAAGCCCTACTCTTGAATATATTGTATAATATATAAAGTTTGCTGCTCAAAAGTTTGCATTCATATTAAACCAGTTTTTTTAAAGATACATGTGTAAAATGAATCTATGATTAAAGTAATTTCTTATAAGTTTCAGTTTGTAGGAAGCTGCAAAAATGAGAGGTTTATGATAATAAGCAGAGCTGTAAGTGGTTTAATGATAGCTGATTAATCTGTACAGCATTGAGAATGAAAACTCACATCCGTAGTGTCGCATATTTGAAAACCCATATCCAAATCTCGCTACTTTAACAGATATTCATAATAACAACACATTATAGCTTATTATTATTTATTATTTTTTTTAATAACACATCCATGGTTTTACCATGTCCTAACTTTTTGCTGTTCCCAAAAAGTGTAAACTGTGAATGAAGTATTTGTTATCTAGTTTATAACATTTCAGTCTACACTGTGTGAGTTATTACTGAATAACAATTATTATTATGACAAATTACTCCAAACTTTTGACTTGTAGTGTATGCTTGAGTAAATGCAAATATAGGTGTGAAATATATAGTGTGAAAATGTAGGCCCCTCTGAAAATTCCAATTTAAAATCAGTTTATCTGGGCAGAAGGCATTTATTTGCTTAGAAAAACACAAATTTTACAATAAGTAATTTTAATACAATAAGTATGTTAATGTGATTGTTTAACCATTTCCAAACTTCTACTCATGGAAACATTGTATTACTTGTGGCTATAATCCAACACCCCGTTTGGCCAAACAGTACTTCATTATGTTACATCAGGTGTGCTAAAAATGTATATGATGGTTGGAAGCATCCAGGAGAAATCTAGAACAAAACATTATTCTTTAAAGCAGCTTACAAGATTTTATTGTAGCTATTTTACTTATAGAAGTTACTTCTTTATTATATTTATGTATTTGTTTATTTGCATCCATTCCAATGATACATATTGTTTTTCTAAGCATAATCACACTTGTTGCCAAGATAAATGGTTTTAAAGAATATGCTATCACTTGAGTATATTTGTGTTATCATGCTTTCACATTTAATTAAGACAAAAGTGATTTTGATTAAGCCCTTTTTTCAACTTTGATTGTCCATATCATGTGCACATCACACTGAACTACAACAAATTGTTTATGTCTTGGTGATTCTGACTCTCTCTCTGCCCAGATTTCCTCTCTTTAACGCCGTTTATGAGATCTGCTTTGAGGGTCGTCCTGTCACTGAATTCATCAGCTTCTTACAGAGTCATCCAGCACATCTGTGAGAATAAAGGACTCAGTGTTTATGTGCTTAGGCGTGTGCATGGCCCAAGTACTGGGCCTTCTGTAGTGGCAATATCTCTATTTTATGAGTTATGCATATTGCGAGTGTGCACATCAGATGCCTTGCATTTCATGCAGCGGTAGTCAGTCTCCTTTACAACTTACTGTAAGTTTGCGTGTCTTAAAACTGAGCCTTAAAGTAACAGGACACTGTCCTTGTTCATGCAGCAGTATTATGATGATTGTGTAGTACTATAATAACTAAATAAGTTTGGCATTTTGTGTTCAGTGTTTTGTTTAGGATCTGTTTGGTTTCTTTTAAAGTGAAGGTGAAAGATTTATCATCAGTTTAATATTTAAATAAAAAAAAAAAATATTTAACAAATGCTGTCTTATGCTTTCATGTTACCACCGAAACACCAAGAGTATTAGTCCTTAGACAAAGCCTTATTTTAGCCATGCACCTGCATTTTAGAGCATGAATTAAGACTACGTTTCTGTCCCTAATGGCCACATGTTAGAGCCTATTGTTTTGAAGTAAATGGGTCCCAAAATCTGGAAATCAGTGTGGAACATTAAGAAATGTGTAATCCAGCAGGTAAACATGCGTTACACTTACGTTATAACTAGCCTATGTTGGAAGTTGTGCGTAGATGGTGCAGTCGGTCCGTGATGTTCATCATCCCAGCAGTGATTTTAGCTGGTTAGCTTCTGCCTGGACCATCATAAAAACACATTTCAAACAGCTCATCCTCCAGCACTTGCAGTTGTTGTTTTCCAAAAGTTCCTCCCTCCTTCAAGGTACATCATCAGAAGGTGGTTTTGCTAGTCTTTAAATTGCAGAATCTTGCTGTATCCACTTTTGTAGCTTGTCATTTTGACTGAAGTGCCCTTTTAACCATTCAGGATCACAAGCCACCAAAATAAGAGGCACAATAGAACTGATTGGGAAATATAATTATCCCAGCAGGACAAATTACTGTGCATGAGGTACACATTTCAGACAAATCTTATCATTCACTGCATTATCCGTGGCTCTACTGCAAATGTGAAACAGACTGCTGGACTGTTTTATATGAAGGTCAGCTCTGAGGCAACAGAGAACACGTCACATAATTATACCAAGGACTGCCAAAGGATTCTGTCAGGTCCAAGTTTGTAAAATAACAAACCGAAGCTTGGAAAGAAACTTAAATGCACTAAAGTGTCTTTTAATGTTACAGAGTGGAAAGTGAATTTTCCTTGCTATTTGCTTTAAATAACAACCTGATCTGACGTTTAAACACTGTTAAAGCTTTAAAATGTACCTTTCACTCTCTGTCAGCTGCAAACATATCTCAGACTTAACTGGTTTTGTGATGTGATGAAAAACAGCACCTACAATCAGCCAATTGTATGGCAGCCAATCAGAACTGAGACCATTTACATATATCACTCTTAAAGGCACAGTAACAACAACAGCCTGTTTAATCCTGAAGGGATAAGAGAAGTCGGAAAATGGTTATGTAGTAATAAATTGGTACATAATAAAGTCCACAATAAAGTCATTGTGTAATTACTGCTGAAGTTATAATACGAAAAAAATATAACAAATAAATAGAGGATTTAAAATATAAAACAAAAAACTATTCGAAAAACTCATTTCTAAATGCTGTTAAAATTTTACAATGTACCGTTCACACCCCAGTGCATATATGGACACCGAGCTGCAAAAGCACCCCATTTGGAAATCTCTAGTTTTGTGAGGTCACAAAAACCTATTTGTGAACATATATCTGCCTGATCGAGTTGGCGCTAAACAAACGGTAATCTGGCAGCAGTTTAACTACATGGACTAAAGTCTGATGTAACTTCGATAAATCCAGTGTAGGACACAAACGGATCATCAACATTTTTAAGGCTACTGGCATCATGATTAGGTTTAGGTTTTGTCTTCTTTGGGCTGTGGCAGTAAGATTTAGCCGAGGATAATTAGGTTTAGGCTTTGAAGTTTGCTGTATTGTTTTTCCCTGCCTTTGTCTTGTCTTCATTGGTCAAATGTGCCTGTGGTGAGCAGACGCATGCTGCAGTCTTTATGGTGAAGGGCGCTGCGGTGTTTGTTGTGTTTATCTGGGTGATTGCCAGAATATGGTGACATCACCACAGGGGCTGGAGGTGTTGGAATAGGTAGGGTGATGGCTGCACAGCTGTCAGGAACAGGCTACAGCCTGATGTAATGACGCTGCGGGACATTAACGTGTATGGAAATTGCACCTACCAAATTGGCCTGCCCGCTTTTTCACAGCTCTACTCAATAATGTCTTTCTGCCTACGCCGCTGGTTCAGCTGAGGCAGAAAAGATTTTAAACAGCTCTGAATGTTCTCATTATATGCACTGTGAAATAAATGCAGGTTTTTGTCAATGAGCCGCTCTAGCCCCTCTGTTTTTCATCATCTGATTTGTTTCTGGAACACTGGATCATTGTTAGAATACAAGCCTGAGCTCTGAAGCACTGCACCAATATGTCAAAATGAGACAGGCATTTTAATGAATTATAGAAACAGATACAGATACGTCAGTACACTGTGTGATAAGTACATAATGTGCGATTTATTGATAACAGTAATCAATAAATTTCCAGGCTGATCCATTGATTTCAATGTCAATGTTTGTGTGGGTTTATGCACCATGTTTTTACATAACCATTTTCCAACCTCTCTTTATCCTGTAGAATTAAACAGGCTGTTTTTGTTATTGTGCCTTTGAAAGGTCCATATCATAGTAAACCAAATCTCCCTCATGTTTTAAACAAGTGAGGTAAATTCATTTTTTCTTCATTTGGGCCCTTCAATTTATATGCATGGCAGCATGTGAACCACAAATGTAGACAGTCAAAGACATACTGAATATTAAACAGTATTTATGACTAACTTTGCCTGGATTCATTGCATTTTCAGAAGCCCTCTTTTAGATGTGCTGCAGACCCAACCAAGGACTCCTGGTAGAACAAGCCTAGTGCAAAAGAAAGCGGGCTCTCAGTACCTTTTCATGCATCGTGTGGGCATTTCATTAGCTAACAGAAACTGACATATACTGTATGTGTGTAATGCATGTGTCCCTTCCACCAATGCTAGGAGATTTCCACAACCACATCTCTCTCACGGTGGGCCAGTTTTGGGCTGGTTACTGTGTGCTAACTTCCAAACCTTTGAATAAGCCCACACATATAAAGAACACTCAGACAAACTATACATTATATATCCAAGTGTATATCTGTACTGATTTAGGGGTTAAACCAGCAGCCCTGCTTAGATTAACCTGAAATTAGCTTCTTATTCTCAGTTCTTGTTCTAGTTACATGCAGATGGCTGTACAGATGCCAGCATGTCACGCTGCCTGCTGTACTATCTGAGGATAAGGAATGGAAAGAAGCTAACGTTGGCCACAAGAGATTCGTCAGAGTGACAGAACTGGCAGACACAACATACAGCTCTACAAAGATAATTACTTCTTTCCCGTACAAATATAACAGTTTATACATATAATGTGAGGCTGGACAGCAGTGCAAGAACCGCAAAACACACTTGGGTAGACACTGAGAAGACAAGACTGAACAACCTACTTAAGGAGGGTGAGAACATTTCTACTGAGCCCCTAAAGTGCCATCGCAAAAAAAAAAAAAAAAGAGAAAAAAAAATTGCATTGCTTTGCAAACTTTTAACATTCTGTGTTCTCTCATAATAGCGTTTTGCCTTCCCATACAAAATCCACAGGATTTCAAAATTGATGTGAGGGAACACAATATCATTGCCTCTTTTTGTGAGGAGACCAATCACTGGTTGGAAAATGAATGGGAAAACCTCCTAACACTCCTGATGACTTCCGTTTACAGGGAAAATCCCACCCTTCAATAAAAAGAGCCACACGGCTTGCTAGCAAAGTCACAAGTGCAGGGAGATCTGCACAAGCACAGCAGCCAGAGCACCATGAAAAAAAAGGTTTTTATTGTTATTTGAGCTGAACGATGTAAACTATTTAAGGTTTTTGTCAGATTTTATCCATGGTGTTTAAAACAGCAATTTGACATTCAGTTTCAAATATTTTGGTCTCTTCTCATTCAAAGAAATAAGAGTCTAGAAGTAACTC
>CM067484.1:12497309-12515633 GCA_034552555.1 Semaprochilodus insignis | reverse complement strand
TATATATATATATATATATTTTGAATAAGCCTGTTAGACGATACAACCTGTGAATCGAATACAATCGGATTTCAAGTTAAAACAAGTCAAGTGTGACATCGGAACAATTCTACAGTTCTATTCAACACAATCCATGATATTCCTAAAGTGATCATCACAAACATAACAAAAACTCTGCATTTCTCAAAACTAGAGAAAAAGGTGGCTGGGTTAGCCTACCCTGGAGGAAGCTTAAGTTAGCTTTTCATTTAGCAGCTTTTTACAAATTTTCTATTCAGCAGTTACACTCTGGCATCTGCAGAAAATGTGAATAATAAGCTGGCAAATAAGAAGCTAACTTAGCTTTGTCTACTTGGATGGCTGATTAGCCCAGCTGTTTGAAATGGTAAGTGGGAGAGCAAACTTTAGCTGGAAGAAGCAAAGTGAACTAGCATTCATCTCCTGTTTGAGAACACTGGTTTTCCAGTCGAGTGCTATTATGAGGGGTAGACTGAACAGAGACAGTGTGCTAATGCTGAGTGGCTATCAAATCCCGCGCCAAGTTATTTATAAAGACATCACCCATATGTCTCAGGCAATGGAGCGAGGAGTCACAGTGGCTACTTCTCCACATGCGATTCAAGCAGCTGCCAAGCCCCAATTCTGAATACGTGAAACTCGACAGGGATGTTTATAACTGCCGATTTACCCCACACAATCAAAATTCCCTCTTTCACTGACCAGAGCCACACTTCATATACAAACACATCAGAATGGAACTGAACTTGTAAAGTAACTTTTTGGCAGGCCAAATCAAGCATTATCACAGGCTACCTTTGGCCCAGAAGCATCACCAAACACTTAAAACCTGCTTAACGTTTAAGACAGGATATGATGTTTTGCAAGTCACCAACGGTATCAGTATGGTATATAGAGATGGTATTCATAGAAACAGACAAACATTATTCAGTGTGGTTATTATTCATAAAACTGACCACACCATGCTCCATAATGTTATTCTTCGCCCCAAATTCTAAAGCGTTTTGAAATAATAGATATAAGGGGGTATATGCAAAACAATGTCTATGCCTAGAATACATGAAAAAAATAAGTATACAGTGTATACGCTCAACTACATTACTGAATCCAACACTACTGCACACTGATGTGACATGATAAGATTGGAAACCTCACTAAAATACCTCAAGGAAACTAGAAGGCCTTGTAGAAGTTGTACTTTGGCTGCAGTAGTCAATACTGAGTAGCTGGTGTTTTATAATACAGCTGTATAGCCCCAGCATTTCTTCATGTCACATCCTTTCAAAACCATGTTATTTCAACATGAGGTTGCTTGCAACATTAATTCAGAAGTTGCATTATTTGAGGGAAGAATGTACTCAGTTCACCATATTGTGCGCGAGCAGCAATTACTGAGAATATTTATTTTTCACCATAGAGAAAAACGGCTTTGACTTCTATATGAGTAATATGCCATTATGATGTACGTAGGTCTACAGGCCAGGAACTTACTTGAGTTCTTTTATGACTGGATGGTCCTGAACAAGTTTGACCAACTGGGGCACAGAAGCATCAGTCAGACCATTGTTCTTCAGGATAAGGGTTGTTATGGAGTTGCTGGCAGCAACCGCTTCACACAACTCGTCCACACAGTCGTCGGTCATTGAGATCATTTCAAGACTGCGGAGACGACAACCAAAAACAACAACAAAAAAGTTTTTGCTGTACATCTGTATGCGTCTCAGGAAAGGAAAATACAAAACTTTACTCATGGACTGCACAGATTCTCTCCTATGAGTATGTAAGTGTATTTAGGACTCACTCCAGATGTTGTAGAATGCAATGAGTGTGTTTCAGGGCCTTCCAGATGTGTTTAGCTCCAGCATCTCTTACTGGGTTTACTCCAATGGCCAGCTCCTTTAGCCTGGATGTTCCAGACACTAGCACACTGCCCAGTGAACTGAAAACCTGCTCTGTCAGTTCACATCTGCACATACTAAAACAAAAACAACATCAGCATCAACATAAGCAAGGAGTTTAAATCGCCGGATTTTATGGCAAACTTTTTACTTTTTACACTATATTTGGTTGTTGTTCTGTTGGTCTGTATTTCTACAATTACAGGCTGCAGTCCATCTGTAGCTCTGCATATTTTGTTACCCTGTTCACAAATTCTTGAAGGACCATTATGATTAGTATGAGTGGATCAGACACAGCAGTGCTGCTGGAGTTATCAAACAACCTAAACACTCAAAACAAAGCTATCCAGTCAATAGCGTCCCTGTAGGCACCATCCTGGGACCACAGATGGAAGACTAGAGGATAATGAACAAAAACTGTGCAGCTACAGATAAACTCGTCTCTGACTTTACAAGCACGACCAGCAAGTGGGAGTGCACAGCAAGTGGACCATACCGGCACCATACACACTAACACGACACAACCACATAGGTGTCTCTGCAGTGCTGAGAATGATCCACCACCCAAATAATACCTGCCCTGTGGTGGACCTCACCACTGAAGAAAAGGGTAACAAGGATGCAGAAAAACATACTACTACGACTTCTGCTACTACTAGTATAGACGAACTACAGTCTGTAATTGTAGAAATACAAAGTCCTCCTATATGGTAAATGGAGATTATAAAAGGAAAAAGTGAGTGTAGAAAAAAGTAGGTGGCTTTAATGTAATGACTGTAATGACTGGTTTATAGGTCTCTCTTTCAAACAGCCAGGAACCTGATCTTCTCTGAGTGCCAGGGGTGCCATGAAGACCACTAAAGTTTAATACAGAAGCACACACCATAGCTTTTCCAAGGGACACTTGGGTGATCTGAGGGCATCGCAGATGAGGAGAGCTCCTTCTTGGCCGAGCTCATTGACAGACAGATCCAGCTCGGTCAGAGAGCAGTTATGTAATTGGAGGATTGCTGATATGGAAGGGCAGCATGAATCAGTCAGCTGACAGTCAAATAGCCTGCAAAAAGAAAAATCAAACACTCGCACTCACATCTCTTGCTTCATAATTTCCGTAGTTATAAAAAGGTGTTGGTCTATATGAAGTTATCGTGAACACAAAGCCATGTTCTGCAGTATTCAGATATTTATTTTCATGTTAGTGCATGCATTTTTATTTATTTGTCCTCATGTGCATGTGCAATCGTCATTTCCAAAATTTGTTGTCTTGCTGAATGAATGAATCATTTCCTCTTGAGATTCGGTTAATAGACAGATGTCCTGACATTTTCCTTTAGAATTTGATGGTGTTATTCAGAATTCATTGTTCTATCAATGACAAGCCATCCTGAAGCAGATGCAGTAAACAGGCCCAAACCATGATACTGTCACCACCATGTTTTACAGAAGGAATGTAACGCTTTCCTTTCTCCAGACATATAGCTTCTGCTTTAGACCAATAAGCTCTGTTTTGGTCTCATCTGTGCACAAAACATTTTTCCAATAGCATTCTGGCTTGTCTACATGATCTTGTTCTTTAAATACAACAAAGCAGCTACTCACACCTGATTGTCAGCTCATTCGTTATAAATTTTGTGACCTAAATTTTTGCAGTGTAGTTGCCATATAGTGAGTGGTGATTGAACTGTATGTTTTGAAACTTTAACAATGTTTAAATATCATATCAAACATTTCAATTTTAATGAAAAAAAATTTGGTTTGCCAAGGTATGGGTCCAGCAATATTCAAAAGTATTTTTCCCTGATTTTGGCAATGCGTGGGTCATTTTCTTTTGATTTAGCTAAAATAAAGCAGGCTAAATGGTGGATGCCATCCTCGCTATAGCAATGTCTCTGTGACATAATACCTGCCCCCCCGCCTCCAAAATTAAATTCTGGTTACGCCACGGGATCATACTACAGTATAAGTGTTTGTTATGTGTGCATTACTGCAGGGCGTTAAGGCTGCTGTGGCCGGTCTGCAGGGCCTGTAAGAAAAGCTCCAGAGTGTCTTCTGCCAGCTCATTCCAGCTCAGGTTCAGCCTCTTCAGTTCAGTGAGGGAAGAGATTATAGCTGATGACAGCACAGCAACACAATCCCCGGTCAGAGAACAATGATCTAGACTGGGGAGGACAAACACACAAAATGCTTATTAGGGCTGTTTAAAGCTTCAGATTTTGGAGTTAACTCCATTTGCCATCATCTATTGGTCTAGCAGTGTTCTGACTAATTTACTGCCACCCCATCCTCACTACAGGTCAGAGGTGTGTAAAGCCTTAAAAGGGAACAGTCACATATGGCTATTTTTACTACCTGTCAGTGTAAAATTATTTTAATTTAATTTTTAATTTTAGTCAGTGTAAAATTATTAAATATGAGTTCTGAATTTGTCACAGCACAGAAAAATGTGTTCTTTACCTCCCAGTCAAATCTGATCAAATTTGCTAATGTGTTCTAGTTTTTATGATGTTATAGTGGGAGGGATAATGGGAGAGATCATGGTAAGTTCCAGTGCATCACTGAGCCATGATTTCAGGCCAAAAAAATTGAACACAAAAATGATGAAGAACTGTTTAACTCCACAAGCCAGTACTGCACAGTTCACAATCGTAAATAGTAAGCAATCTAATTATCCAAGTATTCCTAATGACCCGATGTATATGAGCAGGTGTGTCAGATATAGCGATCCCCCTACCAGCTGTAACAGTCTAAACAAACTCTGGGAGATGCAGGAAGCAGGCTTTATATGTTCTATATGTGTTTATATAGACTGTAAAATTGCATAACTTATGTTCTGAATGCTAATCTAGAGGACTGGAAAACTGATCATGGCTGTTTGATAATGTGACTGCTCCCCTTTAGATGGATTTTTCCACTAATTGGAGATGGTAACCTTCCAGTCATGTACGTGTGGGTGTGAAAAGCAGAGCAAACCTGAGGTCCTGCAACTTGCAGCTAGACGTCCCCAGAGCACTGATGAGCTGAGTAAATCCTTGGTCCTGCAGCTCATTTGCTCCAAGATTCAACACACACAACTTAGAGCCAGACAACATCTTACCAAGCACCTCACCGCAGGCAGGGGTCAGATTGCAGCTCCTCAAACTGCATACACAAACATAGTGGGAATCAAACCAGATGTCAAAAGTTTATTGTTGTTTTTTAAGATAAAATAACAAGACATATACAGTACTGGTGCTTAAGTCAGAGATCACTCCAATCAAAACAATTATGAAGCACACATCATTCATTTTCAGGAGATATTAAAATATATTAAATTTAATAATATTAACATAATATTAAAAATTAAGATTATCCACTTGTATCAGAAAGGATAAAGTTAAAGAAAAATGAAGGCGTTTCCAAAACTTCAAAATAAAACAAAAACAAAAACAACTATAAGCTTAAAAGAAAATTGGACTCCTAATCACCACCTGGAAGACCACCCCATTAGCAATCCCATTAGATAAACAGTACTTAAATCTGAGAGAGAAAATCAAATTCCATTCTTGAAAACATCCACAGGCGTTCCTGTCTATCCCTCCACTGTGAGACAACAAGTCAACACTAAGTCTGAAAGGATGTGTAGCTGTTAAGAATCTCCTCACTGAGAAAAGGACACACATCAAACAAAGAAGCTGCTGGTGCTCTCAGAACAATGGACTGACCACCCCAGGGTCCATACCTAAATATGACTGAATGTGTCTGGGGTTACTTGGATGGTGAGAAGCAGAAACCAACTACCTAAAGCCAACTAAACCAGCTTCTAAGACTGAACTTTGGAGGTGTGCCTGCATATTTCTTTGAGAAACTGAAAGTGAATCTCCTAAAAAGAAGTGAACCTCAAATAAAGGTACAGAGCACAGACTGTCCTGCCCATGTGGTCAACCAAGAGTAGGAATTAAAAGGACTTCATAATGATAATAAAGAGAAGCTTGCTTTTTAAACAGTGTTAAAAAAAAACCAAAAACAAAAACAACGTTAAAATCAGTTTTCTTGTGACAGCGATGATTTTTTTATTTGTCTTTGTGAAGATCATACCAGAGTGTGTGCAGGTTGGAATGGGTAATGGAAGGACACAGGCTCTTTATTGCTTCAACCCCCAGCTTGGAACTGTTCAGATCCAGCAAGGTGGTTCGTCCATCCGTCATCGCACGGGCAAGATGCATTATCACACCTGAGGCCAGACGACTCTGAGACAAACTGAAACGTCAAAGTTTACACATCAACAATGAATCGATGCAGCTAACAATGAAAACTAGCAAAGCATAAAAGAAGACATCTTCAGCTGTAATGCACGCTGTCATTTATTCGCCCTTATCATTTCCATGTGGGGAATCCCCAGCGCCATTCTAAAGGCGGTGCCACTCCTTTATTACCGGAGACCTTAACATTGGGCCAGACCATATTTTTGTGTCAGTGTGGGTAACGATAATACGTAAAGACTGAAAAAATCCCGACCCAACACCTTTACAGGGCAGCTCGCAGCAGCACACGCTCACCAAATTTTAGCCTGTTTATACTGTCCTCACTCAGTAATGACACTTTATTCTTTAACAAAGAATCTCACACAGTTCAGCTTTAATATTTAAAACCCATAACATTGGATTTTCACAGCACACGGGGATTGAGGTAGCAAAATACTTCATCTGTTATACACCGTATCTGACACAACTCGATCACTTTACTCTGCAGCTTGAGTAGCTAAATGCTACATAGCTAGCACCAACCTAAAAGAAGGGCAATGCATCACGGTACTAAAATAAAGTTTATAACCAAACAAAACAATCATTCACAAACTTTGTGTATGTCATGTTCCAATGTCTCAAGTTTTGCATGGCTAGCTATTAGCTCACTGAGGCTAACCTGACCAAAATTATAACGCTCTACTGAAATGCAAACGCTGATGTTTAGTCAAAGAACTCCCATTGGGTACAGCAGATACGAAGAGTTCAGAAAGCTATGGGCCGTATTGGAGTACAGCAGCATCATTTCTGTTGTACTTTGATTCATTTGTTAAAAATCCATGGTGTACCAAAGCAAGGTCAAAGGTGAATGTAACATCTCTTATTTATCAAATCCCAGATCATCTTATGAATGTAGGCCAATCTTAAAAAAACATTATTTGTGCTAATTTGTTTTCTTTGTTGCGATGATCACCACTTGTGATGTAATTCGTAGATGGTCATTTAGCTCTCACAGCGGCTTTACGACAGGTTATATGTATGTAATAGTGATATTCCTAAACCCTGTCTGGACAGGCAGTCAAATCTCAGCCCCACCTTGTGTTTGGGGCGAAGGCATTATCCACTACACTATCCAACCACTGCTTAAAAGGCCAATCAATTTTTCCTCACACCCTAAAATAACTAAATAAATAAGTAAATAAATAAATAAATACCAGCTCCGATCAGTACCCTTCTTCCATTTTTTATACCTCACATTTACCCAACATCCTTCACACTGTGACTCACTTGATGGATTTGGCCAGGCAGAAGGCTGGTACAAGCTTCTGTGCTTGCTCGTCGGTCAGCTTACTGAAGTACAAGTTCAGGTTCTCAATTTCTCCCAGGCAGAGCACTGCAAAGACCAGGGCTGCACAGTCTGGCACCTGCAGGCCAGCATAGCTGACCGTCCTCCACTTGCAGGCACCGACGCTCTCTCTGACTAGCGTGGGGCTGCGTGCATGATGAAGGAGACGGAAAACATGCCAGTGCTTTTCTTTCTCAAAGCCTGGGAGCACTTCCTTGACTAAGTTTATCAGCCACTGGTGAAATTCTGAGAGACGGCCGCTGCTGAGCTGCCCGATGGAGGCCTCCAGAAGCTTCCGCTGCAGTGGGTCTGAAAGCCCAGCCAGAAACATCTGATAGAGCTCAGGCCCTTCTTCCAGGATTCTGCCTTCATCCTGTCCTGCCTGCACAGCTGAGCAAAAACAAAAAAAAAAATCAGTATCAGTAATTGCAAACGTTTGTTAATATACACTACCAGTCAAAAGTTTAGACACCTCTACTCATAGAAAGTTTCCTTAGTTGTAGCTTAATGCTTCACTTTAGAATAAAAGTATACTACAAAAACACTCATGGAACTATGCAGACACCTTAAAAAACTTAAAAAATTGCAGCTTTACAGGAGGATAAAACAGCCTTTAACTTGCAACCGAGGTTAATATAACAAGATGTTTTTTCTAAGTAATGTTGGACCAATTGAGCATGTTCTGTACATCATGAATATTCACAAAATTGAAAGAGAAACTACAGTTTTTAAACTGTAAAAAAAAAAAGAGATAAAAGTTTTTTTGTGCAACTAAATATATATTAGAGTTGGGCAATATGGCAAATATGTAATATTGTAATACATTTAGAATATATGTGGTATATCAGGATATGTATTGTTTCAGACTTCTCATCAGTTGGAACTGTAATGAAAAATAATGAAAAACATCCATTTAGGTGGGTGTGTCTAAACTTTTGACTTTACCAAACCTTGCACAATAACACCACAAATGTTAGATTGTGTTTATTATACAATTATCTCCATTTTTGCCGTATTTCGCTTTTTTGCATAATTAAGAGACTCCAGTTGCCCTTTGTATCGTGCAAAAATTCATGATGAACAGACCAACAGAAACAATCCAAAACCGCTGGAGAAAATCTTCCATTGCAAGTTAAGAAGAATTTTTTTCCTTCTCCTGAAACTATTTTTTTTACAGTGTTTTGCAAACTGCATTGCAGGAAATCAGTTTAAACAGGACTAATCATGCTCTGTAATAAAATGTAGTCAGTGTTCTTGAAGTACTGATGATATCTGTAATATAGTCGGAAACGTGTAATGTGACATAAATTAACATAATAGCAAATCTCAAGGCATGTGAGATCACATCAAATATATTATTGGCTGATCGTGGCCTGGAGCCAGATTATGATTAGTATTGTGGGGGGCATATGGGAGCGAGTTGCTTTATTGCTTTTATTAACTATGATTTAACAATACTGTCAAAATGATTCATGTCCTCAATCATGTTTTGTAAGAGAAGGCATTTTGTGTGTGAAAAGCTGCACAACAGGTTTACAGGTTTACCTGTTTAACAAGCTTAGCTGTGGGTAATAACAGGACCTCTGGGAAGAAAATAAAATACAGGAAAAGGTAGGATGCGTTTATGCTCACCACTCAGCATACCTGACTGTTCAATGTAGAAGAAGACTGCCAATAAAAACTCTTGGAATATTGGTGATAAAAAGGAGAATGTGGCGTCTGGAGAAATGACGTCATCTCCGCTGATATGCAGGAAAGCTGGAAGGACAGAGGAGCCCAGAAAGGGCTGCAGTCCACAGGCAATGACCTCAGCAGCGGAGCAGTGTGTATGCGCCTGGGAATTGCAGAGGTCTGCGAGTTTGCCCAGACCACAGAGAAGCTGCCTGCCTGCCTCCACATTTATTCTGTGCTCCTGCAGAAGTCTGAATGTGACTGCACAGCAGATCATGGTAAGCGTCTCCGGCACATCTTCTTTACACACACAGCACAGCATCCAGCAGAAGGCAGGACACCTACTCAGCTCAGCCACACCCACTGCTTGCTCGCAGCAATGGAGAACCTGCTGCTCTGCTTTGGCCTCGTTGTTGAAGAACTGCTGGAAGAAGATTCTCCTCTGAGCTTTGGAGAAACCTAGCAGATGAACACACTGCAAAGACTCCAAGGGGACAGCTTCTCTACAGGTCAGGAGGACTGAAACTCCAGGCAGCAGAGAACCCTCCAGCAGACTGTGCAGCAGCACAGCTCCCCCTGCTTGTTGCTGTGGATCACTAACCAGCATGTCAGACGGTGGAGATTCAGAGAGAAGGTAGTCCAGCCCGTCCAGCACCAGGAGCAGCGATTTAGGCCTCTGCAGAACGAGCATGAGAGCCTCGGCCGGGAGGTGTGCATGTGTGCTCAGCAGCAAGCTCTCCAGACTCTGTTCGCTCTTGCAGAGAGTTTTCACACACACTGGCAGCAAAAGAGCATAGTGCTGCAGACGGGTGTCTGTGGCCCAGTCCCAAGTGAGCTGCTCCACCGCTGTGGTCTTCCCCACACCAACTCCTCCACACAGAAGGATTCGGCGACCCTCCTGGCCTGCCGCAAACTCTCGAGAGATCACAGCCTCCAACGTCTCCCATTCCTTGCTCTCCTCCAGGCTGGCCTCCTCACTTAAACAGGTGGAAAGTGGGGTGTAGCACTTGTTTACAATGAGCTCCTTGATGGACTGGCCACCTAAAGGAGAGCTGGTTTGCGACAAGTTCAGTACACGGTTTCTCAATACCTCCTTATGCAACTTCTGCACATCTGAAGAAGAAAACAGGGCGGAACCATTCTTGAGAAATGCTTTCAACATGCAGATGGTTTTAACATAGATGGACCCATTTTAATGTAAAATAAACTCATGTCATAATGACGGTCTTATGTGTTAGTGCACAAATAATCTTCAGCAGACAATGAAAACATATTTAGGGATGGTTTCCTAATTAGGGATTGAGCCTAGCCCAGGGCTACAGTCTCTTTTCAACAGTTTCCACTCTTAATACTGTGGAGTCCAGGACTAGTTATAGTCTCTGTACAGGAATCCAACTCTATATGATCTAACGCTTAAAGACACTTGTTTGTCATGATGTCAAGGGTATTAAAGGGGAACTTTAATGAAGTAAACAAAGTCATTCAGAGTGGTTTGGTGTGAAATGGTTGATTGTAGAGACCTTCTTTACAGTGGCGGTGATATGAACCATCAGTCACCATGTCTGCAATATAAATACAACAGTTTTATTTGATTTATGATCCAAATCCACCAACTTGGCCTTATTAGTGGGTTGGCCCGAATTTAGGGCCCTGTCAGTGCCATTATTTTAAGAGTTGGATGTTTGTGATGGAATACATTAAGAAATTAATTCAACTTTGGTTGAGTTCATTTGTCCCACATATTATTGAACCTACACTGTGTTACAATTATATGGAATGTTAATGGCAGTAGTCTGAAAAATATGCTTTAACGCCCTGCAACCATCTCAAAACTATCATAAACCATTTCAAACATCAGGCGGTATATTCATAACCATTTCAAGTAATAACCTTTTCTGTGAGGGAGCTCTGAGAGGTGGATGTTTGGTTCCTATCGCCACCACTGTGAAGAATTCTGACTTTCTGGTAAGTTTCACTACATCTGAGAGTTTCACAATAAAAAGCCAGTCTGAATGACGTTGTTTACATTAATTTAATTGTGCAGATGTTCTCCTTTTTAAATCTCTTAATAGAGAGTTTACTCCTCCTTTGATGAAGTAACAACCTCGACTCTGCTAGGAAGGCTTTACACTAAATACTGGAACACGGGGGAATGGGAGACGAGGGGAAAAGAGAGAGACAGACAGAAATAGAGAGAGAGAGAGAGAGAGAGAAAGACAGACAGAGAGAGAGAGAGAGAGAGACAGAGAGAGGTCCTACCACAAAGAATGTCTGCGCTGCTGTCGTCCATATCTATCTGCCTTGGTCAGAAGTCTGTGTTGACTATTTTCCCGCTTTGAGTTTGGCTGAAACAAACCCCGCTCACTCCAGCAGAACACACCTATAGCTGACTGTGCAAGGACCAGGAAGCTCTGAAACTCTGACCTTCCTAATATAGTTTTCTACCTGGCCACAGTCCAAATCCCTCCTAACAGTGCAGTCTGAAGGGAGAACCTGCTCCATTACACACAAACACACACGGCCTTCTTTACGTTTACACTCTGCTAAAGAGTTTAAGAGCCTCGACTGCATTATAGCTGTTATAAAAGCTCCAATAATCTAAATTTCATTACGATCCGTTGCTCGTCTGGCGTGTCCTGGATCAGCAAAGAGTCGCTTGCTGCCCTCTGCTGGTAACCGCGTGTAAATGCGGTGTTGTTTCATTAAAGGGCTCGTACTCTGGTTTACAGTTTCTTGCGTGTTATTTTTCCCTGTCCACTCAGTGACGTACCTGTTTTCGGACCTCTCTTAATCATCCAGAATTGGGGTCTATTCATGCAGAAGTTGAAAAATAAATATGTCAGCTTTTGAATATGAGACTGATGCAGTGCAGCGCTGAATCAAGTTTAAATCGGAGCGGCACTGTTTTCTGCTGAATAGAGGCATTAAAGTCAGGCTGAACAAGCAGAGCACTGATGTCATGACTGCAGCTCACACAAAGGTGGGTCACGATGGCGGCAGAAGTCATCTCATTTGTAGCAAAGCTCAAAAAGCTTGTACGACAGTGGACAGGATGGGGAATGACAGTAAGTAACTGTATACATCCACTGACCACTCCATTAGGTACACCTCCTTGTGTCTTCACACAGTGTCAATTGTACCAGCTCCACTTACCATATAGGTACAGTTTGTAGTTCTACAGTTACAGACTGTAGGCCATCTGATCATGTGATCTTTTAAAGGGGTGGGCGAGGTGGCCAGTGCTACCCCTTTAATCTGACTGCATCATCAGCTTGTATTTCTGTAAAGTGTAAATTCAGTTCTACCCAGTCTCTTCTCTCTCTCTCTCTTTCTCTCTCTCTCATAACATTGCATGTTCATTTGTTTAGGGAGGATTGTTCAGGCATCAGGTAAGTTAGGGTCAGGTAAGTTAACCATTTATTTTTCCCCCATTTCAAATCCTACTGTTTCCTTTAACCAAACTGCATGTCCTCACTCAGGGAAGATCCCTAAACTCTAACCCACAGCCTTACTGACCCGTACTCCTCTGTGTCATTTATTCATCCCTCATTCCTCCCGTATAGTCCCAGTCATTTTTGGCCCCACCCAACTCTCTGGTTTCCTTCAAACTACAGTCACCAAACCACATGTAATCACTCAGGGCAGATCCCCAAACTTTAATCCTTAGCAATACTGACCCGCACTCCTTTATGTGTTGTTGATTCGTCCCTCATTCCTCCAGAGCTGCGCAACGTTTCCTTCAGGAAATGCACTTTTAGTTTTACTAAACTACTAGTTTTTTAAATAGTCTTGTGCACATCTATTCTCTACAGATGATATTAGTTTTTCACATAGTTCTTATGTGTTTCTTGTTTGCAGAGAAAATTTAGTGCCTGTAGTCGTGTGACCAACCAGAAATATGTCTATGCGTTTCATGCATTGCTGATGGGAGTATTTTCTCTTGTTCAGCAATAATAGTATATTATATGTTTTCTTTTGAGATTGTTTTCATTCACAGCACCCCACAAAACTATAATAAAACAATGTGTTCCCCTTTAATGGAAAGATCAGTACTGATGTTATACATGTGGAAATGATGTTCATATCACAATCAAGTTGATTGATTACAGAAACATCCTGTGTGCTGTGCAGCAAGTAATAACTCTAGATGTCTGTGAGGGGGAGCCAGAAACTCACACGGCCGTGTGCATGTGCAGTAACTTTTTAGTAACTTTGCAGTAACTTTTTGTGTAATGTTCAAATTTAATAACCTTTAATTATTGTTCTTTGAATGTCCTATCCTTGTCCTAGGACTTGGTGGGAGGTGCGCTTATTATTCCTCTCGCACTGAGAAAATTACACCTGACACATATTCATCAACCTGCAACCATTACTTTTCCATTCTATCAATCGCTTTTTTAAATGAAGTCTGGAAACTTACAGTCCCCTAAATGCAGTAGTGTTTCTGCCATGCAGAGCTGTTTAAAACCTATTAGATGATCTTTAGTCTTACTGTCAGCCATTAGCATACCTTGTGAGAGTGATTGAGCGTCTGAATGTGACACAAGTGCATGATCTGTTAATGATATGTTGGCTAGTCTCAAAAGTAGGCAATTAATCTCCCTACATTGGCATATATTCTATTTCCCTCAGGTGCTGCTTTGTGAAGGAAGCAGTATTACCTGCTACTGCAATCAGATCATTTTACCTGATATTGTTATTCCAGTAAGTAAAATGTGTAGAAATGGGTTGAGAAATGACAAATATTTCATGTTTTGTCTACATTCAAGATGCTTTCAAATGCTAATATAGTATTTGCACAGTCTAATCGACAAGGCTGCTTCTAGCTATAAGCAGTATAAGCAGTGTTTTAATATAGCTTTGTGTAAAAGTGTGGTGAGCCAATGTTCAGGCGTTACATGGATGTAGTTCAAATGAAAGAGTCAGTTGTTATACACGGTCATATCAGATATTATGAAAACATTCTTGTTTCTACACACATTGTCCTTTTTATCATCTTTTACCATATAGGTGCACTTTGTAGTTCTGCAATTACAGACTGTAGTCCATCTGATTCCTTACACACTGTTCTTCAATGGTCAGGACCCCCACAGGGCCACCATGAGCAGGTATTATGTGAGTGGTGGACCATTCTCAGCACTGCAGTGACACTGACGTGGTGGTGGTGTGTTAGTGTATGTTCTGCTGGTGTGAGTGGATCAGACACAGCAGTGCTGCTGGAGTTTTTAAACCCTCACTGTCCACTCTATTGGACACTGCAGGGTGCTATCCCATTTCTGACACTATTGTGACCTGCCTGAGCCTCTGCACTTGGCCACTTACGTGCTACACCTCTTGTCTGGGCTCATATAAACCAGTAGTAGCCAACTACAATATACTACATAAGCACAATCAGTACCAATGCAAGTGTACTGATAGGTAAAGTTATATTAATTTGTGTGGAAACATACAGTACCAGTCAAAAGTTTAGACATGACTATTCATAAAAGATTTCCTTATTTTGGTCACTCTTTATTTGGATGGTTTCATATAGATTATATACAGACACTTAAATTATTAACAAACCTTCTGGTGATACTCATTTGACTATCAACAACATTGAAGTCAAGGTTAGGTTTAAGAATATATGTAGGGTTTGCCTTGAGGTTTAGGTTTAGGAATATATATATAATGTAATCTTTTAAACTGAACATCTGTCAGTTGAAGTTTAGTTGTATTTTACTGACATTTAGTTAAAGGTTAGTTAAATACACACTGAACATCTACAAAAGCAATCAATCAAATATACACTCATCACTGAAAAAAATAGTTGCACTCAGAAAGAATCAACTGACAGGAATGAAATTTGGTGGGTAGGTTTGACATCATGAGACATGCATATGATGTTTCACAATCAGCCACACATGTGACATAAGCAAGGATGGGTCTTCTCGCTGTACATGACTATATAAGGTCAACCTGCTGTGCGTGTTTTCCATTATGACTCATGCTGTTGTGTTGGTAGCATCCTTTGCAAGTGAAGTATACCTCAGAGAAGAGTTTGAAAGCAATTCGAGCAGTTGGAAGAATTAGAGAGTGGTCACATCATAGGGCTCTGGGAAGCGGGATGGTCTTATCGACATATTGCACGGCATTCTGGTCATGCGGATACTACCATAGCGTACTGTTGGCGACAGTGGCCCGACGAGAGGCCCATACTGAGAGACACTACTTCTGTATGTGTAGCTCAATAGATATGTCCAATATCAGACTGAATTCATCGTCATTTATTGTTACTAGTAACCTATATCTTCCTTCTGAAAAGCACTTCAATCCAACACTTCCTTCTGGGTACTATATTTCCGATAATGAGTGTATATTAGAGGTGGGTGATATGGCATAAATCCTGTACATTATTGTGATGCATCAAGAGTATATGTGGTATATCAGGATATTTATTTTTTCAGACATCTCATCAGTTAGAATTGTTAAGTGTTAGCCTGTAGAGTCTAAGATAAAGAGAACATCCATTTAGCTGAGTGTGTCTAAACTTTTGACTGGTAGTGTACTTGAAAGTGAATGCAAATTTGAGTAAATTCATTGCATTGCTTAGTTATTCTCCAAAGACAATACATTTTAGCCCACAACTATGTCCGGTTAGATCTGTTTTATTTATCACATATGCTGAAGTTTCCAAAACTTGAACACAAATGTAGCAGCATTATAATAAACCAACAATAATGGTTCACAATGGTTCTGTCTTGTGAGCATGTGAGAAACTGGAAGTGGGTTCTGTTTAAAAGAGAGGTATTAAACAGTTTGAAACATGTTTTTGTGGTTTGCTGAAATAAACACATGCAACAAACAGGCTCAGATAATGGTTAATGAGCCAACTGTGTAACACATTCAGATGGATAATGAGGGTCTTTGTTGAGTGTAGGTGGGTAGAACCGTTGTGTGTCGGGATGGTAGAGGCTGGAGAAGCGCACATGATGGGTGGCCTGCAAAGATAAAGCACACGTGAGCGCGAAAGCATCCTTTGTTTTCAGATTCTATGGTAATAGATGCACAGTGGTACTAAGAAGATGTACTGCTGTCAGGAACACACAAAGTGGGAGCATTGAGGGGGGCACAGCAACCTCAGATTTCAGATTTCTCAGCCACATCTAAAACTTATTTTCAAAAAAATAACTGAAATTATTTTGAGCCTAGTAAAGACCTCTGAGTGTTTTTTAAGGGCAAAGTTTGTGTTTATATTTTATATACTCTAAAATAACCATATAATGGGTGTAATTACCTAACATGTTCAGGTTTAAATATGATTATTGTTACGTACGTACGTATGTTACAAGCAAGCATCAAAATGACTTCACATGAAAGTAAGTCTATGATAAACCTCACCACAGGGGGGCGATAGCAGCTATTTTCAAAAACAACATTTTTTGTCATAGAGAAAACCAGCTTAGACACTTTTGGGGTGTGTCACTAAGATACAAGGAGATTTGGGTGTCTAGAATAAAGGTGTGTGCAGCAGTAGACTATATTTAAGATCTCTTTGAAAACCTGTAAGACAATGAGGGCTTCCTTACAACTCTACACACCTTGGTATTGTGAAATGAGGACTGGACTGCACCCGTGCTCACTGTCAATGTAGTTCTGCAGTTGGGAGAGCAGGGGTGTGGAAGCGTACTCTGGCCACATACGCTGTTCCAGGTTCCGGTGGTCAGCGTCTGGTACTGTCCCACAGCTTGGACTCACGCGCTTCTTATACCTTGCTCTGCAGTTCTGAAACCAGACCTATGGGACAAATGCACTAGTTAAAGCAATAGACCCAAAGATGATGTTCAAATTTCAGGCCTAACAGTGTGTTAATATAACCAAGAGTATTCTGACCTGGATGACCCTTCGACTAAGTCCGGTTTGCTCTGCCAGTGTCTGGAGGGCCTGGACATCTGGACTACTGTCCTGCACAAACTGGGCCTGCATTATCTGGAACATTCAATAAAGAAACAAAATTTAGGACAAAAGGAATGTAAATTGTGCAGTAATTGTACTTTTAATTATGCTGTGTCAGCTGTCCTGCAGCACAACAGGCCACATTGCAGTCATATGGATGAAGACTCTACTGACAATGACTGAAAGGAACAAAAGATCTGACCTGCACTGACCTGTAGCACCAGTCCAGGCTCTGCACAAAGCTAGCGGTTTCCCAGAAGCCTCTTAAATACTCTTGAAAATAGCAGTGGGACCCATATTGAGTGGGTGATTCTTACCTGCAGCTGCTTTGCTGTGAAACAGGTACGTGCTCGCTTCGATGGTTTAGCTCCAGTGTCTCCAACACTGATATAGTGTCCTAAAAGAGCAAACCAGCCAAGGTGTGGCATTAGACAGACAGATAGATAGATAGCTCACAGAACGTTATTATACGAAATGGTTACGAACAGGCTGCCTGATGTCTGAGATATTGTTTTATGAGAAGTTTTAAGTGGTTTTAAGAGAAAGCATTGATTGTTTTCATGCATGTTCTGTTTGCGTGTTTGTCAGTTTTGGGTGTTTACCTTGTTGAAGCTGTTGCAGCATGCAGTCATAATGCGTCCTGCAGAGCAGCAGAGTGTCCTGCACCACAGCAAACTGCTCTCCTGTACCCAGCTGCCTTTTACATGAGGAGCAGGAGAAGCAGGCCAGGTGATAAACATTCCTCTTCACCCTGCGCACCCAGTCACTGGACTGCACCGACTGACCACAGCCTGCACATCGGCACTTCCTGCAAACATTGCCAAACAAATGCCTAACATTAAAGGGGAATTCCACGCGTTTGTCTACATTTCTGCATAAATCATTTGTTCAGCAGCTGAAAAGTCTTACACAGTGAATAAGATTTGTGTTTTAACAAACTGTAAAAAGTATAGCACTGTTCCTATGACTAAATGTCACATAACAACAACAACAACAACAACAACAACAACAACAATAATAATAATAATAATAATAAGTAAACTGTACCTGTAGTAATGAGGTTTACAGTAAACCTTTCTGCCTCTGATGTAGCAGCTGCTGTGCTCACCGAGTGTCGTGTGGCAGACACTGCAGGACAGACAGTGCACGTGCCAGAAGAGACCATTCACCTGATTACAAACATACATACAATGTATATATATATATACATATATATATATATATATATATATATATA
>CM067484.1:12379175-12497170 GCA_034552555.1 Semaprochilodus insignis | reverse complement strand
AATAATAATAATAATAATAATAAGTAAACTGTACCTGTAGTAATGGGGTTTACAGTAAACCTTTCTGCCTCTGATGTAGCAGCTGCTGTGCTCACCGAGTGTCGTGTGGCAGACACTGCAGGACAGACAGTGCACGTGCCAGAAGAGACCATTCACCTGATTACAAACATACATACAATGTATATATATATATATATATATATATATATATATATATATATATATATATATATATATATATACTGTATATATAGTCCCTTTAACCCTGTTCTTCAGTAGTCAGGGCCACCACAGGACCACCATAGAGCAGGTATTATGTGGGTGGTGGATCATTCTCAGCACTGCAGTGACACTGACGTGGTGGTGTGTTAGTGTGTGTTGTACTGGTGTCAGTGGTTTAGACACAGTGGTTTAGAGTCACTTGGCTGTATATGAGTCACTAGGCTGTATAGAAGTCATAATGCCTGTCTTACCATGAGTAGATATTTATCAGTGATTTTTTGGCAGCATCTTGTGCACACTGTCGTCTCTCGGAGGCTTGCGGAAGTGGAGTTTAGCTGGGCAGACAAACCTTCCAATGGCCACTTTTTTGTAGAGAAGGTCAGTTGATATTGAAATTAATAGTGTTATTTAATAGTGTTCTTCAATAAAGCTATTAGTTTAATATTATTATTATTATTAAATATACACTACCGCTCAAAAGTCAAAAGGGTCACTTGTCATAATAATGACATATATATACAGATATTCAGCATTAGATCATACAGTTTCTGTATTTTTGGAAGAACATAAAATCAGGACATGTTAAAAAAGTTGTGTTATTAAATATTAAGCAATAGTTTTCTGTATATTGGAATTTGATGTTACTCTGAAAATCTGTTTGATTCGCTTTATGAGTTTGTAAATATGAGGCATCAGTATGTTTGAGTAAGTTAATTCTCAGTGAGGTTCAGATTCAGTTATCATGAAATCACTTACAGCTCTGTATATCATCCAAAATCTCCTCATTTTTACAGCTTCCTTCAAACTGTTTCAAACATGTAAGAAATGAATTCCATTGCAGAATCATTTTGTATCTTCAAATAACTGGTTTAAAATACATGAAATCAGTGACCTCAAACTTTTGAGCAGTAGTGTGCATATATATTAAGTTGTACTCTTCCTTAAGCATTATTACACATATCAAGTAACATCTGTTCTTAAATAATTCTGTATAATACCAATATAATTTACTGGTTGAGATATAAACAGTCCTTCAGAGTGGTTTTGTGTGTTGATTGTAGAGACTGAGGGGAACCAAGGGTCACCATGTCTACAACACAGATTTTATTTACTATCAAAACCACCAGTAAACCTACACGTGTCTTCTGAGTTGTTATATGGAATGCTGATGGGGGTAAAAAAACTAATATATATTTACTATATAAAGTTTTCTTTGGGGACTATTTTGCCACATAATGCCCTGCATATACTCATATATCCAACCATTAATGGATTTAAAATGCTTTATTCTAAACCCTAATAACTATTGTTAGAATAGCATATTCATAAGCATTGTACGTACTAACTTTCACTCATCTTCAGATGCCTGGTTCCTATGACTGTTTACATCTTAACCATTTGATGATCCAGAAATCACAGAGAACTGGTGTAATTCACCTTTAAATAAGACAGTATAACACATTATGTTATATCTTGTACTTTTCCTTAAGTAAGACAGAATACATACCCTGCTTGGCTCCTTGTCAAATTCTCCATGTTTGCTAAGGAAGTCCATGGTGCAGTGGTCAGTCTGGAGAACCTTCATCCTCACTCCTCACCAGGCAAGCCTGCTTTAAATCTGAGTGCCCCATCCACAAAAACATCCTCCACTTTTCCCCATGACGACCTTCACAATGCTGAAAAGCACATTCAGAAAGAACAATATGTGTCATTAAGGTCTGCAGGAGTAACACACTGCTTATGCATACAGCATTTTCCACTTCAAATGTGCTTAAGGTTTTGGCAGAGCTTTAACACAAAGCCTTTCCCCGCAAACATATCCATTACGCATGCCAGTCAAACTGTCCGGTGATGCTGAGAAAGAAGGGAAGTGATTTATTTAATAACAGCAATTAAAAGGACGCGTTCAGGCCAGGCAGAGCAGAGAAAAGGTGAAGTGGACTCATTAGCCTCTTGATGCCTAATTGCTGTGGGTTCTTTTCAGTGCGGTGGAGATGTTGGACACATTCAGCTGCTCGGCTGGGGCAAGCAAGGGCTATTAGCTTTAGGGGGAGCAGAAAAAATCAATCGTCTGGAAATCGCTGTGGGGAGAATGTTTCAACAAATGTTTGCAAGTATTGAATGGTGGTCGAGTGGAGAAGCATTCCAGTTTATTACTGGTGCAAACCTGGGCTGACTGTTTAGTATTTATGTTTAGTTTTATTATGGATGCACTGATTATGACTGTTTATGACCAGTTCTGATTCCAGTTTCTTTATAGCCAAATTGGCCCATATCCCATTTACATCAACGATGTGTGCAGTCAAGTCTGTTTGTTAATGAGCACATGCAAATCTCAGCAACGGTTTATATATATATATATATATATATATATATATATATATATATATATATATATATATATCATATGTTATATTATGTCATACATATCATATTAAACTATTATGTATATCAGATCATGAATATATCAAAATGCCTGAGAGAATGTAATAGTTTAACAATCCAAACTTATTGATTGGTTGTTGTGTACTGCCTCCTTGGCAAGGTCTCGCTTGCAAAAGAGATTTTTAATCTATATAATAAAAAAATCAATGCAATAATAATAATAATAATAATTATAATAATATTAATCTGTACTATAACAATATTCTGAATCGGATTATTAGCAACATAATCTATAATACCAATAATAAGAATAAAAATAGAATAACAATATTACTATAAATTTGTGCACATGGCACATCTAGTACAAAAGTCCATGCACATTTGGTACGTGCACATTAGTATAAACAACTATTCCATAGACAGGACATATTACATTTTACAATGCAACAATACAGCGCTTTAAAATGTTATTTTAGAAACATAATCACACTACACACTCACACTGTTCTACTCTCTTACTTCTTTAAAAACGGCTTTGGCCCTTTTTCATCAAAGTGGCATAAATCAAAAAAATAGTGTCATTGGTATTTTGCACTTACTGAGCACTTTAGGAACACTTTTTTGTATCTACACTCTACCATATAGGAGCACTTTGCAGTTTGACAATTGCAGACTGTAGTTCATCTGTTTCTCTGAATACTTTGTAAGCCTGTACTTTGCAGGACCACCATAGAGCAGGTATTATGTGGGTGGTGGATCATTCTCAGCACTGCAGTGACACTGAACTGACGGTGGTGTGTTAGCGTGTGTTGTGGTAATGTGAGTGGATCAGACAGAGCAGTGCTGGTGGTACTTAAAACACCTCAGCGTGACTGCTGGACTGAGTGTTCTGTGGGCGGTGTCCTGTGACCACCTCCAGTGTCACTGCAGTGCTGAGAATGATCCACCACCCAAATGAGACCTTATTTTTTCATGTTATTAAACTATTATGCTCAAATTTACATGCACTTCTAACAAAATATGAAACTGACAGATAATAAAACATTTGGTGCAATTTGTGCATGCTTATTTTTTGATCAGATTATAACATTATCGGATTATATCATTATAAAGTTTGCTCAGAAGGCACAGCCATTGGCTCATGAGCTGCTAAAAGCAGTCATTTTATTGGCTCCCTATTGAAACATTCACATGAATTAGGGTGTGCTTTATGTAAATGATATGTAAATGAGGTGCAGGAAGGTTGGAACTTGATTTCACACACTGACTCATTCACACTCATTATTTACACCTAAATCATAATAGCAAGTTATACTTGGACTTTTTTGTAAACTGTAAAACTGTAAAATATTTGATGTCATTGAGTCAGTGGTTAAGTCAGTCAGTGATTGCTGAGCGGTCTAGCAAAATACACCACAAAGGGGATCTGAGATCAATGCAGAGAGAGAAATGCATTAATCAGGGGGTAAAATGGCCCACACTCCACAATCAAAGCGGCACAATGGCATGGTTTAACTCTGATTGAGCTCCTAGCACCTCCTAATGATTCCAAGCCACACAGCCTCCGTGGCTGAGAAGAATTCAGAAAGAGCCTCTAAGCTTTTGAAGTTTTTGACTTTTAGTAGATTTTGTGCTTATGAATCTGAAGGATTGTGGTGTCATAAGTAATATACCTGTTGTTAAAGTAAAACAATGTTTCAAAGAGCGTATGCAAATACCACATATAGACATTAAAATATGAACTAAAAACATTAATGTGAAGTGCAAAATTGAGATGAAGAACCACTAGCAGCAGTGCAGCTATAGCAAAGTAGTCACCACAGTGCAGTAACAGCAATACAGCCAGAGCAGTATTCTACTTCTAATCCTGTAGCTCACTGCTTTAACAGTGCAGTTACAGCGGTACAGCTACAACAGTACAGCTACAGTAGTATTCTATTCCTACTCCTGGAGCTCACTGCTGTGACAGTTCAGTTACAGTGCAGTGCAGCTACAGCAGGTGGTAACGTTTAACCTGTTGCTTTTCCCTGATTTTTTTGTAACCTGTTAGAAAATCCTGCATAGACCAGCACTGCTGGCCCCCAGTATGTGTTTTGTTTTGACGCTTGTATGCTGGTCAACTGGCATGACCATGCAGAAGTAACCAGTTAAACCAATATAGCCAGGCATAGACCATCTTCACCAGGCATGCTGGTCTGAGGTGTTTTTTAGCAGGGCAGTCAAACGCATACATATACAACAACAATAATTGAACAATGAATGTAAATAGCAGTTGAATAGTTAAATTAATGAAATAATTTCCAAATTATTTAGTATTTTTGTTTTTAACCAGCAAGGTGGATTAAAGAATACCTGCCGGTGTTCGTGACGTGGATGGATGCGCAGGGGGTTTTGTATTATGTACACATGAATTATGAACTGTACTGGAAGAAGCAAGAAAGGCCCATGATGCACAAGCAGTTTATGGAGGAACTTACAGCCAAGCTGTGGAGGACCACCTTGGAGGTTCTACTGTTTGACTGTTTGACATTTATTTATAACTGTTCAATATTAAACAGTTTTATTAGGAATGGGCAATGATACTAGAATCATATTGGTATCAGCAGACAATTGTCTGACAGATGTTTTGAAAACTTTATATTTTGTTTCCGGAAGTGTTTATGCATCCTTTTCAATAGACGTATGTATCACATGTAGCCACTGGCCCACAAATTCCATATCTGTGAATCCATAAATTAAACCAAAATAATTTAAATAACAATGTTTAGTGCTTTTTGTAATTATACTGAAATTTGTAAAGACACATTTACCATTTCTTTGTTATTTGTCATTCTTTTGACAGTTGGGAGCTACACAGTCCAAAAATAAATAAATAAATAAATAAATAAATAGACAATATATTTTACAATAATAATGTATAGAAAAAAAGTTTGATTTATTTAACTATATAAAAAAATCTAAATTACTAAATATCACCAAACTTTTTAAAATAACATGTCATTTGTCATTGTCCTCAGAGCACAACAGGTCCAGTCAAAATACTGCAGTACCTCCAGAGATGGATATGAAGCACTGTGCTGCAATGTATGTAATGTAATTTATACATTATGTTAAAATAAAGGTACCCTGTATGTAATACTGGAAAAGGCAGGTAGAAATATCTGTCTGTGTGATCCTTTTATATGGTGGCTGATGCAGACTGCACCACCAGAGGGTGCTGATTTACAGCTTTAGAATTTTACAGCTTTAGGCTGGATTCAGCATTACATCCAAACCACATTTCTAAACAAGCTGCTTTGTGACAATGTGTGCTGTAAAAACTGCTACACAAAGAAAACCGAATAAAATGGCTCTTCTGATCGCGACTTTTTTTAAGTGCTTATTTGATCAAATCTAATTTGTGTATGATTACCTGTAACTACAAATTACTGTTTTCGTTAGTTTAGAATGTCCCCTTCATATCGACAAACAGTCTTCCAACAGAGGCTGCGTGGTAGAGATGGCATATTTCTACTGGCCGTCACGTTTATATGTTGAAGTGGCAGCTTGAATTTGGTGGACGTAGAATGCAGAAGAATCTTTGCTTAATTCTAATCCTAATCACAAACTACTACCAGCATTAAAAGTCAGCTTCTTATTCACCAGATTCTTTTGGAATTTTCCACCTTAAATGGTGCAGCAGTTACTATAATGCCTCAGATGCCAGAATGTAACCACAACACTATTTAAGGTGGAACAGAAAATTTGAACAAGAAGCTGGTGGATGTCCTTATCAGAAAATATCTCCAGCATTTAAAAGAATAATTAGAATGTTTTTATAGTCTAGATCAGTTTATCGGGGAAGTAGTGATATTAAGCTGAGTCTGAACTGAATTAACATTCAGAAAAAACATTTGAAACACTATACTGATATGAGTATGCTAGGCAGAACAAAATAAATTGCTAGAACACTGGTGCTGGATAAACATTTTGTGTTTTGAGAACTCAACATAAAGACGCCGAACGAAATGGGGACAGGCTCTGAGGCAACGGGACGTTATTATCTAGGTTGTGAGGGAGGGAGGAGTGGGGTGGTACTAATATGCAACATCACCACTTAAGGTTACACACTGCTCCTATAATGGCCAATGTCCTAGAGCATTGTGCACCCCAATTAAGACTGTATCATATATACATATGTTTTAACAGTTTAAAGAGCCCATATCCCACAATTGTTTCACCCTTGAGGGCCACTAATAGCTTTTGTGTGGTATTACCTACTAAACAGTTGAAATACATTTCAATTTCCAACCTCTCTTTATCCCTCAGAAATAAGCAGGCTGTTTTATTACTGTACCTTTAAGAATTCTATATGCAAATGACCTCTTTTCTGATTGCTGATCTGATCTGCTGTGAATTGTGTCTCATTCAAAATGTAGCCCAGGCTAAAACACTCTTTATAAGGAGTAAGTATATGGGAACAGGTGGATATATGTAAATGTGTGACATCACAAAGCTGTGAATATAAAACAGGCTGTTTGTGCAGCTTAGTTTTCTGTCAGTGCTGTGCTGAGAATGGACCACCATCCAAATAATATCTGGACAACATTTGTCCTGTGGTCAGACACTGGCTAATGATGAATGGACTAGAGGGGGGCTGGTGAATGTGCAGAAACAGATGGACTACAGTCTGTAGGTGTTTATGTGGGTGTTTCTAGGAGTAAGCGGATGGGAACAGGTGGATATATGTAAATGTGTGACATCACAAAGCTGCAGATTCAAAACAGGCTGTTTGTGCAGCTTAGTTTTCATTTATGGACTGAACAGGAACTTTAACAATGTTTACATTCTACATCAACCTTTAAAAGAAAACTGACAAAATGTATTTTTCCTTGATACAGGCACTTTAATAAAATTCCACTCACTGGTAGACAGCATTTGCCATAGTATTTCAGTAGTTAGGAAATCTGTCTGTTTTCCTGCATGAGAAACGTTTATCACTTCAACATGCTCATCAAGTTCACTGGCCTGCCAGTTGAAGTGGTTCTCAACCCTGAGGACGTGATGTAGTACACACTGTTACTGCTACCTGCTTTAAAATACCTGAATCAGCTCACAGAGGAATTCATGACTCCCAGATGAGTTGAGTCAGTATTAGAGCAGGAGCTCCCAGGAGGCAGAGACCTGTATGACCTGTGTCATCTGTGTCATCTGTATGGGTTATTGCATTTGATATTAAGTCTTACAGCATATATATATATATATATATATATTTTCTGGGTTTCACCATTAACATGGCACTGTACAGCACCACTGTCACACAACAACAGATCTGTATCTGAAGTTAGAAATTAGAGAGAAAGATAAAAATTGTATATAGAAAGAGAGAGAGAGAGAGAGAGAGAGAGAGAGAGAGAGTTTGCTGATGTATCGTCACGTGACGCTCTATCGCTCCATGGTAACGCGGCTTGTCATCAGCTGAGAGCAGCGCGAGGAAACGGAGCTCCGAAACAGCGGAGAGCGGATCAGCACCATGAGCCACCTGAACCCGGGGTAAGTAGACGTTCATACAGCAGAACCTGAGGTAAAGACAGTATAACATGGGGTAAATACAGTAGAACCTGACGTTCATACAGCAAAACTTGAGGTAAAGACAGCATAACATGGGGTAAATACAGCAGAACTCGAGGTAAACACAGCATAATATGGGGTAAATACATCAGACCCTGAGGTAAATACATCAGAACCTGAGGTAAACACAGTATAACATGGGGTAAATACAGCAGAACCTAAAGGTAAATACAGCAGAACCAGGGGTAAAGAATAACATGTGGTAAATACAGTAGAACCTGACCTTCATACAGCAGAACCTGAGGTAAAGATAGCATAACATGGGATAAATAGAGCAGAACCTGAGGTAAAGACAGCATAATGGGGTAAATACAGCAGAAACTGAGGTAAACACAGCAGAACCTGAGGTAAACACAGCAGAACAAGAGGTAAATACACCAGAACAGGCACTGAGCTCTGCATTACCATGATGCTGCATTCACCATCGTCAGTGTGGTGCATGAGACTTCCTCTGAGCTGTGGAGCTCCTGTCCACTTTATTAGAAACGCCAACCTTGTAGCTGGTGTACAGTTACTTATTGTAGCCCATCTGCTGATGAATAGTTTGTGTCAGCCATCCTTTAGTCTTTCATCAGTTTCTGACAACAGTGCTGCTCTTTTCAGCATGTTTTTGTTTGGGCGGTCCAGTCTAAACCTAGAAGTGGCACTGGTATGTGTGAAAATCCCTGTACCAGCCTTACACATACAGCCATGTCAGTGTCAGTGCTGTGCTGAGAATGGACCACCATTCAAATAACATCTAGACAACATCTGCCCTGTGGTCAGATGATAGACTAGAGGACTAGTATGATAGACTAGAGGACTGGAGGGAGACTGGTAAATGTACAGGAACAGATGGACTACAGTCTATGGGTGTTTGTATTGGTGTTTCTAATAAAGTGACTAGCAAGTAGAAGTACAAGATAGGAGTTCTAATAAAGTGCCCAGTTAGTGGAAGTACAAGGCATGTAATGCTAATACAGTGGCCAGTTAGTGGAAGTACGAGGTAGGTGTTTCAAATAAATTGGCCAGTGACTGTGTTGGTTTGTGTATTGTCTGACTCCCCACAGTCTGTGTAATGAGTCATTAGCAGCTTCAGTAAGCCATGTAGTGTTTGGCTGAGGAGCCCTGTTACTGTGGAGATGGAAAACACTAGATCACTAATGTCTCTCACTGTCCATGAAATGAAGCCTAAAGTGTCCTAAAATACCATAATCATTGGAAACACTTACATCAATATTGAATCCAAATAACATAAATATGGAAAGAATTTTTAAACAGTACAGTTTAAAAGTTTGGCCTTGCTTGTCGTATTAACTGTTGTTAATTATTTAACAATAACATTAACTATAAGAAAACAAATACTTCAATCTAGAAGCCAGAAAGTATTTATTTTATTTTAAGATTCAATTATATAATAACATTCTATTTAATATAAAGGTATGTGTGATTTTTTTTTACCAAATGGTATTAGAGACCACTTTCAAGACTTTTCTTTTTTTCATGTTGTTGGAAGTGAGCTTTAGACATAAAAGACATATCAATGCTATATTATTATTAATACCACCTTTATTAGAGGAGGCAGATGTTATTCGTTTCAAAAAGTCCTTATATGCATAAAATGAAATGAATATGCAGCATTCTGGAATAAATGTTGTTGCACCAAAATGATAAGGAGAAGGAAAAACAAACTTAACTTTTAATGTAAATCAATGTAACTAGACTTTTAATATTTTTGGCCATTTCTTCATTATCCATTCATCATGAAATTTACACACAAAGTAAAGTTCAACAGGTATTTGCAAATGATGAAACTGAAACAGGACAGACAGCAGCTATATATGGGCTGTTAAAATATGTATAATTTTCTGTTTATTGGAATACCTGATTAATTAGCTAAATTTGGTTATCGGTTTTCAAATATGGGTTTGTTTATAAGTTAATTCTCGGTGCCATACAGATTTCTCAATTACCCTGAAATCACTTACAGCTCTGTTTACCTCTTCATTTTTACATCTTTGCTACAAAGTGTTTCACACTTTTAAGAAATTAGTTAAATTTTGGATTATTTTATACACATATCTTCAGAGAAATTGATTTATATAAATTAAATGTGACCCCAGACTACTGAATAGAAATGTATATGTATATCCTACAATGAAGAAAAATGATAATAATTATTTATTATATAATATAATAATTATAATATAATTTTATACAGAATTTTAAAATCATATTGTGTTTAACATTATAAATGTTAAAACATTTTGGTGATGCTCCATATGTACAGATGTGCCCAATCATAAATAAAAGTTTGTAAAATTACATTTTTGTTGATTTCCTAAATCTGATTAACATAACACATCATCTACAGAGGACACATTATAATACACAATTACTTTTTCAGAATTTAAAAATAAAACATAAAATAAAGTTGTGGCACATTTAATGTTTTAAATTTTTTCCTTTTTAATTTGTTCCAGTAATTAGAAATTGCACAGCAAAATTTGTAGACAAATGCCCTTGTTTATTTAAATGTTAAATGTAAACTTACGTTCTGGATTAGAAAAACAATTAAACATGCAATTTGACCAAATTTGACCAATTTCTACAATCAATTCATCCTTATTATAATATGTATGTTTTTATATTGCTAAGAAGAGCATACCTGAACTTTTATATTGAAATGTATTTAAAGGTGAATCACAAATCTTTTAGATCTCTATAAAATCATTATACTTCTGTTTTCTTTCTGTCTCTATCCATCACTTTCTGAGGGCTGTCAGATCAGAATCCTTTAAAACAATAGACCTGATTTTATATAGTTAAAAACAGTGATTCCATCCTTTCAAAAGGTGAAGTATCTGACAGAGCTGGCACTCTAATAGTGTCATTAAGCCTGCTAGTCTTTCTCCTGTCGCCGTGCTTTCCTCTGTCTGAAATCCAGTCTTCCTCTCTATGTAATAGCACTCAAAGAAGCTAATACAAAAGGAGCATGGGTTAAGCATGCCATCCATCCTTTCTAACTCTGACCGTAATCAGACACCCGTAACGTATCCCTCAGGCCGGATAGTGAGTGCCGGGTGCTGTTGTTTCGCCACCACAAAAAACTGAGGAAATTAAATCTGTGTTGGAAAAAGTCGAGAAGACAAACAGTTAGATGTTTCCAACAGTAATGTTTCACCTCACCTTCTCTAGAACAGAGCTTTTTACACCAAGACATAATTACTCTGAATTACTTCTTTATCTTTAGGCAGCAACTTTGAAAATCAGGGGTATTCCCCTTTAAATAGGTTGTAAGCGCACCTGTAAGACTGATATGTAAATAGGTTTTGTTCTAATTTGCAGCCCTGTACTGTGTTTAATTCAAAAAGCAGTCTGGAGTGAAACAAAATTAAGCATGAGTGGGCGGAGCTAAGATATTGGAAGGCTGAATATGTGTAAATGAATTGGCTGTCATGACTCACAGAAACTGACATTCTACAAACTCTAAACCTCTTTAATAAGAGGTGGGTAAAAACTAGATAAATGTAGCCAGTTCTGTGTACACTGTGAACACTTAAACACTTTCTTATTGCACAGGGTCAAAGATGTTGGATTGTTATAAAAATTTATTGATTGTCCAGTCTTGTCCAAAGAAAATAAATATGTTTATTTTACCCCACAGCCTGCTTGGAGCCTATAACAGTCTCACAGACAAACACCTGACCGGTTACTTCAACAACACAAGAATACGAAGACATCTTCAAAAAGTGGGCCTGGTAAGTGGTCACATGTACATTAAATGTATATTAAGTTATGTAATATGTAATTATGTAATTAAATAATAATAATAATAATGGCATTGTTGTTGTTGTTATTTGTAGTTATTAGTCATGTGTATATCAGTAGTAGTAGTAGTAATAGTAGAAGCATTTTTATTATTATATTAAAAGATAAAACAAATAATGTCACATAATTTATAAGTGAAATAATTACTACCTTATATTATAACAAAAGACAAAGAATGTGTATATGGTTTCTTTTTGAAAACTGTTCTATATAGCACCAAAAAGGGCTCTGGCATTGTTATGTTAAGCTTGTAACAGTAGAAGAACCCTATTTGATGGTGTTTTATAGAACCATTTTCTAAAAAGCTCTATACTGACCCATATACAATGCATTCTGTATCAGTCTGAAGAGTCATTTTACCATGCAAAGAACCATTTAAGCATGTAGATGGTCCTTTGAGTCTTTATGGTTTTATATAGATCCATTGTCTTCACTAAAGCACCATCTTATTTAAGAGTCCAGATACATGGGAATAAGCTTGCTGTGCTCTGGAAGGATTCTTTAATCACTGATTACTGTGTGTGAATTAGCTCAGCAGGAGTGGGCGGATTATTCCGGAAAAGGAGTACAGACACAAACTGATCCAGAGAGCCCACCAGAGACACATTCGGGAATGTCTGGCCCAGGCAATCTTCCACAAGGTGCTGGACATGGAAGTGAGTGGAAACTGCTCCCATTGACTCAGAAAACTAACCTATTACAATAAAGCAGAGGAACCCAAATCAAGTCCTGCAGGTGCTATTAGTATGATCAGAATGCACTGATGCATCATGATGCATTGATCTGAATCTGCCTTGATCTCAAAAATAAATCAGTTCTACTCAAAAAGTGGTGGCACAAGGTTGACCAATGGTGACGATTGGTTTAGCCCTCTAGAAATGTATTACTCTAACCTAAGTCCCCTGCTCAATCAGAATAAACATATTATACTATGGACAAACCCTATTTTGGGTTGGTATGTGCAAAATGTAAATAAAAAAGAGTGCAGTAATGTGCAAATTATTTAAACCCTGTATTTTATAGAAAATGGTACAAAGACAACCTGTCAAATGCTGAAACGTCTAGTGTTCTAGAAATTCTAGTGTTTGTTTTTTAATATATGCCCATTTTGAATTTCAAAAAAGTTGCGACAGGTTCATGTTTAGCACTGTGTTCATCACCTATTCTTTTAACAACACTCTCTTAGCATTTGGGAACTGAGGAGACCAGTTGCTGTCGTTCTGAAAGTGAAATGTTTTTTAGTTGCTCGATATAGGCTTTCAGCTGCTTAACAGTTCAGTGTCTCATTAAAATATTTTTAATGTGTGACCGTCTGGATTGCATGCATTACAGATCCATGCTGTTGTAATACGTGCAGAATATGCTTTTTTGCATTATACTTTAATGACAAATTGTAGTGTGCTGAGTTATAACACTTTTGAAAACTCGATTAGCACATACCTGCCTCTTTGTGTATTGTTTTGCATGGCCATCAGGCTAATCACTGTCATTTAACATTGGTCAAGCCAAAAAGAAATTACATAAAATAAAGTATGCACACACTATAAAAATCCTGGACAATTTTCAAACATAAAAAATCAACTAATGCTTGTTAAGTTGTTTTCATTGTCTGTCTTCCCCTACTATGTAAATGTTAGTAAATAAATATCATATCAGACTTCAGATTTCATGATGTACTAAAAAATTCCTGAAGAGCTGTAATAGAACTATTGTGAGGTTTACATCTCTACTACTTAGTCACACCTCTGCTGTGCCGCACCTGATTCATCTCGTCAGCTAATTATCACCTATATAAGCTGGATCAGGTGTGTTACTCTGCTGCAGACCTCTGGGACTGAATTTGTTATACCTGGCTGTGTTATAGCCTACTACATACTGCTCACATACTGCTTGAGCTCAAGTGTAATAAGTAGTATATGACCAACATGAATTTGTCCAGTACGGCAATAATAACCGGGTGACAGACGGTTCTTGCCACATATCGCTGTACATAGCCAGAGCTACATTGCGATATACTGCATCCAAAAATGCAATGCTTCCATTTCTGAAGGACTTGATCACTGATGTGACTGCCTGCTTCAGCCTATACTCTATACATTGATAACAGCAAACTGAAAGAAATTTGTCCAAATGCTACAACATTCATTCATCATCTAAGCAGCTTATCCTCTTGACTTGTAAGTAACCAATAATGTGTTTTTATTTATTTTTCTGATCAGCGTCTGCATCAAATAGAGATCAAGAGGAAACTTGAGGAATTTGCAAGAAGAGAAAGGGTGCATAAAATTAAGGTATACTGTTATATTTATTTTGAGTTTCTGTTGCAGTTTTTTATATACAGTTGTTGTTTTACAGACTGTTCCTTTGCACATGACATAATGATTTTATTTTATAATTCTGTTTCTGTTTATAATTCCTGTTTATGGTCAGGTGGAGCGCACTAACAGGTATGAGGAGGATCCTATAATGATGCTTTCTCCCCGGCCACCGACAGGGCCGAAAAACTCTCATGCACGGCATTCTGGGCCGGACGTAGAGCACTCTGAGTCGACAGAATCAGTAAGAAAAGACATGAACATACACAGCTAGAATAAATACGGCTGGTCATTATCAATGCATTCTGCTGATAAAAGACATACACTACAGCAGACCCATATACATACATAACATACATACATACATACATACATTTGTGGGCTCAAGGGGTAAACATAGGGCAACCAGAACATGAATTAAAAGGTCAACTTCATACATTTTTCTTTTTGTTTAATTATTTTTGTATATTTTGTGTGGTTTTATGAAACCAAAAACTCATCATTTTACATGATTGTTTTCTAACCTCTCTTTACTTTTTAGATTTAAACAAGCTGTTTTTGTTACTGTGTAAATGATTTCTCTCTTATTGGCTGCAGCATTCCTTTAAGCTTTAAAGAGAAGGGGTGGAGCTAAACTGAGATTTTTAACTTAGTTGTACCTTCACACCAAATCTGAGCTTTTTTGTCTAAATATTGGATACAACCCATGCTACAAAAAAGACAACAACATGGGGATCACAGCCTAACTGGAGCTGAAGTGATTCTGCTAGTATTCCTGTATATCAGTAGAGGAATTCGGCTCTGCTTCTGCTTGTTGTTTCTCTCATTATAAAGGAGTGTGCTCTGCTGCAGACAAGTTCTGTTGCTATCCTGCTCATGTTTGTTTGGGCTGCAACCATGACAGTGGAGCTCAGCATATTGGTCAGCCTGATGTTAATGCCTCTGTACAATGCAGAAATTAGAACAAACTCTGATTAAAAAATATGCAGTGTTGCAGTTTATCAGTTTTGGACTTGTGAAAGATGGCATTAATATACATTTGTGATGTGCATTTTGTCATCCATAAAAGGCCATAACTCTGTGGTGTCACTGCTCAGTATTGTCCAAACCTTGAGAAACTGTCCAAAATTAAATGTGCAAACTATCAACTTTGGATTAAAATTGTGCAGGATCTTGTTAAAGCTGTGGGTACTGAAGTTGGCCTCCATTTAAGGTGAAACGGAACATTTGATTATGAAGCTAAAGACCAGGAAGCCAGTTTCAGCCTCGTTTCAGCCACTGACAGTTTGTTCCTTGAGAAAGGTATGAATGCCATGACCGGGAATATGTCATGGAAGGCATTACCTCCCACAGTGGCCACCCATGGGTGCTTAAAAATCGTCAGGAATGGTCCATGCGAACAGAAAACGAAAGAATGGCAGAAATCACATCCACATTCAATGCAGGTCAGTGCAGCGTTCTTTAGCTTCCATAGGATATGAGAGCAGAAGACCCATGAGAGTGCCTATGTTAACACCACAACACTGGATATTGCGCCTCACCTGGGTTCGTGAGGTTGCTGACTGGACCCTAGAGGTCTGGCAACATGTGGGGTGGTCCAATGAGTCATGGTACCAATTGTTTTGGCATGATGGTAGGGTTCATGTGTGATGCATACCCCACAAAGCCACAGATCCCAGTTGTCAACAAGGTACTGTGCAGGCTGGTGGTGGTTCCATACAGGAGTGACATGTGTTCTCATGGCATAGGTTGGGTCCACTGGTCCACCATTTGTAGCCCTTCATGGACTTCATGTATCCTTATAATGATGGGTATATGAATGAATGAGAGGATATTTCAGCAGGATAATGCATGTTCACCCGACATGAGCCCAGTTGAGGTATTCCACTGTCATACCTCGTTTAAACTCCGATAATAGAATTTCATCCATAAAAAGCCATGACTTTACCCAATCTCAGCCAGTTGAAAAACGCTTATGAAAGCTGGCCTACAGTGAAACGTTACCAAAGTTACAGTGTTTAGATTATCTTAATTCACATTGACTTTAAAAGATCTTTCATCTATCACTTTTTCAGGTCTTTGACAGTTCACTCTGTTTGCTGCTTCATGTGCTAAGAGGTTTTCCGTAGATACAGGGTGTTGTTGACCTATACCTTACCTCACCAGTCATTTCAAAGAGTGAGTTATGATGTGGTTGTATAAGCTTCAGTAAGCACATTTTATCTCGATTTCACACAGATGAGCGCTGTTTGGTTTACCTTGTGTTTCTGTCTTCTCTTGTAAAAGCACTCCAAATGTGTGCAGCATGTTTTGGCTTGCCTTTATAACCACAATGTAAAGAATCAGTTCAAATTAAGAATCCTCATAAACACATAAATACAGTTCAGATTAAGTTGCCTGATTTATATTGTATCATTAGTATAATATTTAGAGACATGTGTAAAATGGAAGAAGGTGTACCGTTTGTAAATTAATTACAATATAAGCTATTTATCAATACATTTAATAATATAACAACAAAACATTCATTCATTCATCTTCTAAACTGCTTAATTCTTCTGGGTCACGGGGACAAAAAACAGATTGTTCTAAAATACTGTATTGTAGCCAGGCTCGTCCAGGCCGAACACAGCACCAGGGAAGATGCAGAGACCCGTTCGGCTGAAGCCTCTGAACAGTACCAGCACTCCAGGCTCTCTGAAGCGAAACTCATCCCGCTATAGGTACCAAGACTCCTCTAATGAAACGGATCACCCATTCAGCTCGCCGGTGAGACCCCAAACATGCTGCGGATCACTTACATACACGTTGACAGATACGCTCATCATATGTCACTCGTACAATGTAGCAACCCTGGTGCTTTGCAGTGCTACACTGTGGGGCCTTGTGCTACTTTGCTAAATTTCTGCGTAATTCAGTGGTTGAGATGTGAATAATATCATTTAAATTGGCTTGTTGTGAAATTTGAAAATGTAATTAAACAGAAATTTAGAAAAATCGTTTAACACCACTGCCACCCAAACACTGAGCCTCATTCTAAGTTTTGATAAGTCTAAGTCTACATTAGTTCTTAAACAACAAAACCTTTTAAAGAACAGTTGGTGAATGAGACTCATAACCTTTTAATATGATTTTAATAATGAAGGTAAGACGCACTTAAGCTTTTCCAAAATGCCTTATGTTCTCTTTCTTGTAGTTTCAGGATGTGCAAGCTGAGTGAAAAAAAGAGAAAATCATACCTGAATTAACAAAGAGCAAGAATAGGAATATTCCTATGATTAACTGAACATGCAGATATCCAAACCTAACTCATGTTTTGGTAACATTAAACCCATTGTGGGAAAGTGAATATTGCTTGGCACTAAAGTGCTCCCAATATTAGTATCATCACAGTGGTGAATGAAGTCGTATTTCATTATCTTTTAAGTCATGGGTTTTGCTGTGACAGCTCCTCACACTAATTTGGCTGTCCTATTTCACACTTGTAAAGTTACAACACATAGCTGTTGTTTTTTTTTACATTCAGATGTTTTGTAATCAGAAACATGGTTAGTCAGTTAGCAGCCTGATCAGTAAGAATATTTTAACTCTTCATTTTGCCAAGCATGTAGTGGTTTTCAGCATCAGTTTTATAATGTTTTTTTTGTTTTGTTTTGTTTTGTTTTGTTTCCAGGACAGGCCTTTCCTCCATGTAGTTACATTGAATGAAATCTAATCTACAAAATCATTTAAACTGTTTACATGACCACTTGAATAATTGACCAACTGTCGAAATCTGATATCATGTTATTGGTTTGCATGTAACACACACTCACATGATTTCATATATGTCAAATGCAAGTTTCAAGATGCCTGCTACTATTGTTTTTATGCAACATTTTGACTATTGTGTCAATAATTATTTTTACTAAACTGTTACTTTCATGCTCCATAATCATCATTGATAGACTGGAAAAGCACATTTATGAAAAAGTGTTTACCTGAGTAATCGAACTAGCTAAGCTAGCTATGAGGAACAATTGAAGAGTGGTAGTTTTTACATAAACCTTAAGTGTTTGTGTCTGTGTTTGTTTGATGTAGTTGGAAAGAGATGCCACAAGGCATTTGACCCTTACAGACTTCTCCAGCACCGTCTCACCCTACCGACTCCCTGTCATCAACAACTTTGTAACCCCTGTTCCTCCATTGACCAAGAAGAAGGAGAAAGGGACGAAAGGCAACGGGACACTCCGCAGTCGAAGGTTACGACCCACCACTGCTCCAAGTGCTGCAGACACACAGGTCAGTGTCACTGTCAGCAGCAGCTGAAGTTCCGAAGAGTATCAGAGGCAGAAGGGAGTGTATTAAGGCAGGTGTAGAGTGTAGACAACAGCCATTAAAGAATACAGTGACGGTGAGTGTAATTAGAGCACCTGAGATGTGAAAAAAGGCCATTTAGAGCACTTTGATGTGAAATGGTTAACTGTAGAGAAGTACTGACTTCATTACAGTAGTGGTGATAGGAACCACAATGTTTACCAAGCAAACACAACCATTTTTCTTGCTGTTCAAAATGATCAGTTACCCTACATATGTAAGCCAAGTATATGTAAAAATGATAATAATTATTTTATTATTATTATTATTTTTATTATTATTATTATTATTATTATTATAGTCTTAGTCACTGCAAGCAATGGTAAGGGTTCTGGGCTTCAGGTGCATGAGAACACCAGGGAGATTAATGCATGAGAAAACAACTAACTGTAGATCTGTACTGTTTGCTCAAGGACTTTGAAATAACTAGTCAGGTCACTGATGCTTGGCATAAAAAATTCCATCCATGGGCCAAAATCAAATGCTTTACTGCTCATCTTCTGTTATTAACAGCAGCTCGAGCTGCAGTAGTGATATGAGTGTCTGTAAAGAGTAAGCAGTTAAACAGGCAGATTATGATTTATATGGTTCAGTTCTTCAGTGTGGACCTGAATATGAGTGGAGTGTTCACACGATAAAACATCCACAACTAAAGGGTTTAACAGTTTAGCCGTAGCAGTAAGAAATATTCGGTGATCAGATGAGATTGTACAATGTCTTGCAGCACCCAAGTTATTTTCAGCCAGTTATTTCACAATTTTATTATATAGACCTGTGAAAAAATATGGAGGTCCTGACCTATACGGCCTCAATGGTTGGTATGGCCATGAATCGAATAAAGAAAATTGTTATTACTTGTTTTATACAGAGATTGAAACTTTCAGTTTGGCTTCCAGCAGTCTGCTTCTGCTTCTGTCAGTATCCTAGCAGGGCATATATGTGGCTCAGGGAGTTTAGTACACAGAGAAAGGACTCATTTATTCTGCTTATTCTGGTTTTGTTAATATTCAGTATTAATTCACCTTAGAGTTACCTCAGACAGAGCAATTGAACTCGGCTGGTTTTGACAGCAATTTCCAGTCAAAACGTGGTCCAAATAAGGTTGAGACTGAGACAAGACAGAGACCGCTAGTTTATGGTCTTGAGACCAAGACAGGTCTCAACACTACTTCTATTCCCAACACTGTTAGTATTTCACACTAAACTACTTATATCTTAACCATTTAATTATGCCCAAATTTAGACCAACCTATCAAATTCCTCTTTAATGTGCCATTGCCACCAAGAATGTCCAAAACAATTTCAGAAGTACAGTCATGCACAGTAGTCTAATATTTCCAGGTCTAATACTGGCGATTAGGGCGTTAATAGCTTGCTACTAGGGACAGGCATTTGAGAGTAAAATCTTCGAAAAATCGAATCATTCTCCCCCTTCCACAGGAGGGTGCAGTTCAGCGGGCGTCGGTTCAGAACGCAGTAACTGTGAAGATGGTTTACTTCGGGAAAAGTGTTCACCTATCTCATGACCTCATGGACCTGAAGGATGAGGTGAAGGTCTTCCAGCAACACTGTGGGGGGGAGAACCTCTGTGTTTACAAAGGAAGACTCAAAGAAGGAGGTCAGTCTACAGATTGAGCCAAAAATGCCAATGCCAAAAATCAAAATCTCTGGTCTCACAAACTTAGAGCCTGTGTTCTGTGATATTCACCGAAGCGCCCAACATCATCACACTGGATCAATAAAGCTATTTGGCTGCAAGTACTTTCAGGAGTACTGATATGCTAATCCCAGTTTTTCAACTCTTTCCACATTTTCATGACAGAGATGTTCCAGTTTGTCTCTCGGCGGCACCGTGGTTTTCCCTTCAGCTTAACCTTCTTCCTGAATGGACTCCAGGTGGAGCGCCTCAGCTCCTGTTGCGAGTTTAAACACAGGAAGGGCTCTCGGCTCGGTGGGCGCCATGGCCACTTTGGCTTCACCGGGGTGGAGGGAGCATCACCCTGCTACAGGTCAGAAACATCAGGGGTCAGAATAAGTGCCCACGGGGATTGCACTGAGATCAATTTGTTTTTCCCCAAGTAATAAATTACACTAAATAATGTTCAAATATACTTTTTCGTTAGCGCACTGTGACTTTTAGAGCTGGGCCTTTAGTTCAGTCTACAAATATAAAAACTAGATAAAAATCTCACCTCTATAATAATGTTAAGTTCTAGCTCTCCTGTGGGATTTCTCACAGTATGTTAGTATGAAGCTAATAGTAGGGCACATTAACATTTTTGCAATCAGTCAATTTCTAGAAGGCCTAGACAAAATTGTTACCTCTCACATTGGGAATCAAAACATGACTGACTGATTGTGACTGACTGTGTTTTTCACTAAATTAAGTTGTTCTTAAAATCTTTTTTTGTTCAGTGTAGGTTGTATTTACATGTGGTTTTACACAATAATATGGCAGACTTAATTTTACTCTACAGATGCATTATTGCCATGGGATTGGACAAGAAACCCACTCCACCAAAGAGAGCGAAAGACGATCCACTTCTTTCCACATCTCGAGAAAACTCTAAAGAGGAAGAGGAAGAGGAGAGGAAGACTGATATCAGTCAAACACATGAAAAAGATACAAAAGGAGACACCACACAAGAGGAAAACAAACTTAAAAATGGTACTTTATAAACTTTAAAAAAACATTTAATTCTTCAAATTTCCTTTGTTACAAAAAATTTTAATTTGTTTTGTTACTTAGTTCCTCATGATTCTTCCTTGTTTTCTTGGTTTTTTCTTTTGAGTTGTGGTTCAGTGGATTTTCCTCATGTTTTCTTAGAGAGTTCTTCCTTTCAAGTCTTGGTTCCTCTCAGTGGTTCTGCTGCATGTTTGAAAAAGCACTATATATAAAACAGAACTGCATTGAAAATGACTATAGTTGATGGTTATAATAGGTTCATGATTTCTCCTATAGACTATGAGGAAGACTTTGAGGCTGATGATGAAGGCCCTGTGGAAGATGCAGCAACACCTTCCCCAATGAAGGAGGAGGGAGAGGAAAACGGAAAGAAGGATGAAAATGAAAATGATGTGACGGAAAAGAATCAAGACTCAGACAGTGAAGCTGGAGATTCAGACAAAAATAGTTAGTGTTACTTCACTCTGTAACACTGTCTTTAACCCTTAGAAGTTGCACTTATTTCTAGCAATAACAAAAGTATGTTATATTAATTGTTTCTCAGTTAGGGAACCTAAATCTGTGTTTTCTTTATAATTCAGTTAATCTTGTTCTCACAGGTAAACAGTAAACATGTACTAAGTAAACCCTTTGAATAATATTCCACTGACCAATAAATGGCCGATACATTTCTCCATATTTCTGTCCTGTCCATGTACAGTGGCAGGTCCTAATCCTGGGTAACGCTTCTGTAAACATTCCCCTGAGCAATCACAAGGCTGATGTCTCTTGCTCTGACGCCTGCACAAAACTGTTTCAGAATCAGAGCAAGCTAAAGATAACCCAGCAAAACCAAAAGATAGCAAGCTAGACTACATGTCTGTAGATTACTGTCCATTCCTTTATCTATACACCAACATTGTTCATTCATCTACCCCTTCTTTCACACATTTTTGATAGTTCAAAGAGACTTTAAATTACACAGCAAAATGACAGTAACTCTAAGGGTTAAACATAACTGTAATAAATAAGCCACTAATAACAGAAGTAGCAGTGTAAGGAAAGGATGTATTTAGTTATGTAATTATACTGAAATAGGCTAGCAGTTATTCTAGACTGCAGCATTATTTTTAGACTGATGTGTAAATAAATGTAACTCTTCTATAATCTATAATCCAATCCAGTACACAAAACAAAAGTTATCTAGAGGTATTTGTTTCTGGTCATCTTTATCTCCTCAGAGCTCAAACGGTCATCATCTGTCTCGTCTGGACTGCTGAGCAGCTCATCCAGCAATACGGATGATGAGAGCGAGGGTTGTCAAGAGCCAGGCGATGAGGACGTCCCGAAGGAGAATGTGGAACCCACGAAACGTGATTCTACATTAACTTCAGAAAAAGACACCAAAATGGAGGAGACTGAAGTCATGGACACCAGTTCTGTGTCTTTGCCTCAGCAAATGGAGGAGGAATCAGAAACCCAGGATAGTTTCATAGAAAAGAGTGATATGGAGATATCTGAAGACACAGAGAGGGTTGATGGAGAGGGTGAGAAACTCAGAGAGGAAGTAGCTGAAGAACAAGTCAAAGATGAAGATAAAGAAAAAGGGGTGGAACCTGAAAAAGGTGAGCATCTGTGTACATTTTAGCTTTGTTGTGCTACTGTGGTTGAAGCTTGTATTGGCTTTTACCCTTAGATCTGCAGCAAGTACACTAGCACTTATCTGTTAACCCTTTCAGACCTACATTGAGGCACTTACCACTCTATACATCACCAACAAAGATAGTGGATTAAAACTGATCTATATGAATAATTCTAATTATTGGAATTGGTTCAAGATGTTTTTAAAAAAATTAAATTTTAAAAATACTTTCGACTTTTAATAGGACTTTAGACTATATTCTTACGTTAATAATGATTATTTAACAAATAAGTCCATTTGTTACTACTAAACTGATCATAACACTACCAAAACTATGTTTCAGTAGTGACTGTTTGGGAAGTGACAGATTAAGTTCATCTTAAGCAGAACTCAAAAGCAGAACTTTGAACCATTGTGCAAAAGCAAAAAAAGTTTTCTTAACAACAGAAAAACTCTGTTTAGTGACAATTCTTAATGTTCTGCACTGTTTTTTAGACTTTGGAAAACCTGTACTTCTGAACAATAGGATCTAACTGCTCACCATATGGCAATGAGTGAAAGAGATGTAGCCTCACTTCCCACTTTAAACACAGGGCATGGCTAAAATAAGGCTCCACGCATTGACTAAAACTCTGTGTTTCAGTAGTGACATGAAAACAACTTTTTTTGAATAAGATTTTATTTAAATATTGAAATTGTGACATAAATTTTTCACAAGTTTACCTCCTAAATTTAGGGCTTAGGGTTTGATTTTTGGGTTTCCTCAAGGAGATATTTGGAAAAGATTAAATTAAGACATACTTAGATATACATAAAATCATTACTACTTCATATTACATTTACTGTAATATTAGTGTTGTTCTTTGAAATGCCAGATGAATAACTTCTTAAATATAATTACTCAGGTGCCTTAGTCATCTTTGCAGGATCGCTTTGATTACTACACAGTGCATCTCTATTTACTGATGGCCACTGCTTCAGTGCTGGATGGGTGAGCGGCACAGATTTAAGGATGAACAAACATTTGTACGAGAACAGGAGAGATGATTTGAAGGTATAACTAAAATAAAATTTGATGCGATTACCTTAGTTTGCTAATGTTAGATAGAAGAGCCAGTGAATTTTGTTTCTGAGTGGTTGTGTTGATCAGTTTGGCGGTTTTGCACAGTAAAAATTAACCTTAGTGATCAGACTGAATTAATTAAACATTGTCATGTTGGCTAGCTTACATTTTTATGATGGCTGTGCTTACATCAAACTGTACAACACACAAAGTATATTACTGCTATCCAAAGAAAAATGTGTCTCCAAAATTGTGACCTTTTTTATTGATTATCCAATTCAGAAAAAATGGTGGTGCAGTTATACAGTGACATTACATGATAGATAGTTTGATGATGAAAGGAAATGGCTCACACTTACAAACTGGAACTTGTGATAAACTGGCCGTGATGCTCTAAAGATTAACTGTGGAATTTTGTGCTGTTACTTGGATGGCTGATCTGATTAAAAGGTCTTGATACTCCAGGTACTACAGCTATGACCGTCCATTAAACAGTAATCCACCTTCAAATCCACCCAAAATCCACTGTATTAGCTTTAGCTTTTGTATGGCAACAAAAGAGTTAAAATGTGCTTCAAAACATCAGACAATTCAGCAGGTAACAGTGAACTGTTGGACCAGGTTCTGAGAGGGAAAAGCCATTTTGTTTGCTGTGTGGTTTGGCTGAAACCCTTTGGTTTGTTTGTATTTTGTTTTTGTGTTTATTTTTAAAATCAAGCATGTTTTTCTTGTTCTTGGTTTGCATGTTTAACAGTGTGTGTTTGCTTTGCCATCAGTTCTGTGCCCAGCAAATGCCAGTATTTTTAGACTTTCAGCATGGTAAAGATGTTGAGCTCATTACCTTTGTAAACTTTTTACAATCAGCTTTTGAGCTACTACATTCATGTGGATTACACAGTAAAGTGTAAAATAGAAAAACAGAAGTGTACTTATTCTATGAAATGTGTATTTTGGGTTTTGCTCATTGAAAGACTGAAAATACTGTGCCGAATGTCTACACATCACGAACTGCATTGTTGTGATCTTAACTTCATTTATTTTACTGTGCTCAGCAATTCAATTCAGTTTTAAGCTTTGCTATTCATTAAAGGCGTTACATGTGGGGATAAACAAGAAATTAGTTTTCCTTCCTGTGGATCCCAGATGCTTTTTGTGTTTGGATATTTTAGCTGACTTAAGATCATTTCAATATTTAAATCCCACATGTAGTTCCTTCAGCGCTTGTATGTGTGTCACACCAAGAAATTGAAAAGGGGTTTGTTGGATAACTGTCTTATTTAATTATCACTATTTGCATGTCATGAGTTTAATCAAACATTGCTTGCTAATAAACCTTTCTGAAACATTTTGTGTTGTTCATTTATTGTATGTTTTGTTGTTGTTGTTGTTGTTGTTGTTGTTGTTTTGCTCCCTACCATTGCAGTGCTTTATTAAGCATATTCTTCTTTTCATTTTCAATTTTATTAAAGTCTTTTTCACTGTTTACCTGTTTGTAATTTCCTCCACGATAACCACAAACAGCATGTGTTTGCAGAATTTGTGAAAGTTAAAATGTTAGTAGTCCACTCCATCTTATTAACTCTGAGCATTGCATGCTTCATATTCCTGTCTCCTACTCCATGCCTAACCCAAGCCAAGTCTGTGCAGGAGAAGTTGGCAGAAGCCATTTTGAACGTGTCTGAATGCAGTTCTGAGCCAGAACTTAGTGATACTACCACAGAGGAAGATGAAGTATCTTCCGTCAAGACCCAGCAGGACAGCCCAGGTATTACTTCTTCCTTCAAAAAAAAATGATGTATGCATAACAACAAGGTATCAATGTGGTTTTGATTGAAGTTACACTTTTCTATGCTTGTTTCAGAGAACAAGCAGAGTTATAAATAATGTTTTTGAGGCTACTTCTGACTGAAACACTAACAGTTGAAGCCTGTAATACATTCAAATGAAGTTCTTCAGATTTTTATATTGCAGTTCAACAATAAATCATATCGTAAGTACTCTAAGTTAATGATGAATTCAGTTAACAATCGTGGTCCTTTCTGCTTTTTAAAATGGAAATTCCAGACACAAAAATCTAGTGGATTAGATCACTTTTTGGGCCAAGTCATGGAATATCAGGGACTTCTGTTTATAGCATCTCTGAATTTGTAGTTTACATTTATCTCCTTGTTACAGTTTGTGTTAGAGCTTGATTTTTCCGTGCCCAATTATCTCCTTCCTGCTTGTTAACAACTGGAAATCACAGCTGTTAAGATATGCAGTTTTCTGTACTTCTTAACGAAGCCAGATATGCCAGGAAAATGTATGGGCCCACATATTGCATCATGCAGTTTATTATAAAGTAATAACATGCTTTTGCTATTGACTGTGATACGTGGGCTAAATTGCTGTTTGTTACAGGAGCAGAACAAGAAACCAGTGCAACACAGCAGCCGTATGGTGAACATGAAGAGATTTCTAAAGAAAATGCAGCTGAACCTTCACCTGAGCCCAAACCAGTAGAAGGAGATGCAGATACACAGCAAACAGCAGAAAAAGAAACATATGAAACACCACAGCCTGAGTCAAAAACAGAGGAAAAAGAGAGGAATGCAGAGGACACAGATGAAAAGTATGAACAATCTGTTGGTGAGAAACAAAATGATTGGGTTGACATGTCTGCTGAGATAGATGACACAAACCTGGAGGATGTTGAGGATGTGGAGGAGGATAAAGCAAGTGAAGAAGCAGACATGGCAGGAAAACCTGACATTGAGAAGATAGCAGAAGGAAAAGAGACTGAAGAACCAGAGAAAGAGGTTGAAAATATGACAAATGCTGAGGAGTTTGGAGACACTCCAGTGGAGGAACCGGAATTAACACAAACTGGAGAAGAGCTTGAGGTGAGGGATGTGATCGCAGAGCCTCAGTCTGAGGACGCTGGAGAAACAGCAGCTGCAGTTGACACTAAGAGTGTAGGTGAGGTTGATAATAACGCAAGTCAGGATACTGAGCTAGAGAGCCAGGAACAAACAGAGACTGCAGAGAATGGAGGAACTGGGGAAGACGCATCTGATGAAGATAAGGTCAAAGAGGAGGTTGAAGGAGATGAGGAAGAAGTAGGTTGTGAGGTGGATGGAGAAGAGAAGGAAGCCTCTGATGAAATGAGAGGTGAAAAGATTACTGAGGAAGGCAATTTGGCAAATGGAGAGAGCATGGTTGAAGATGAAGTCGAAGAGAAAGATGAAAAAGAGACCATTCTGGATGATATGCAACAAGAGATCTCAGAAGAAGTTGAAGCGACAGAACCCAATTTGGAGATTAGTGAGGAGGAAGGAAACATGTTACAGGAGAAACAAGTTGAAGACGAAGGAGAGAAAGTGGATGATTTAGCAAACACAGACGAAGAGAAACAAGCAGAAATCACACTTGAGAAGAATGCTGATGCGGCAGATTCTGGTGAAGACAGTAAAGAAAGAGATGATGATAAACAAGAAGAAGCAGTGAGGGAGCCCGAGTCTGTAAAGGAGGATGAAGGTGGAGAGAAAGGAACAGAGAAAGAGAGTGTGGAAAAAGTAGAGGACGATGAAAGATATGGAGAAATCGAACCTGCAGTAGACGAAGATGCTGTAAGCAAATCTGACAGTGACAACAAACTTGAGGCAGGAGTAAAGGAAAATGAATCAGCTAAGGAGGGTGAAGCTGAAGAACAAATGGTGACAGAGACTGAATCAAAGGACCAAAGTAGGGATGTAGCAGATGAAATGGAGAGCTCTGCTGAGAACAATGATGACACAAAGGTCCATGTGGAACTAAATGTAGATGTATCTCCTGATGAGAGCAGAGAAGAGAAGACAGAAGATGGAGGTGGTGGAGATGATGCAGAGGTGAAAGAAGGACTGATAGGTACCAATATGGAGGACCAAGATCCAGAGGAGGTGGACGCTAGAAACAAAGTGAATGAAGAAAGAGAAGGAAATAAGGATGAGGAGATGAGTGAAAATAGCACAAACAAAGAGAGTGCTGAAGAACAAACCCCAGCAAGTGAAGGTATTTTAAAGGTTAGCGAAACAGAAAACAAGCCAGATGAGACAGAAGTGGGGGACAGCATAGAGCAATCTGAAGACACTATCATAGAAAGAGACCCAGAGTCAGCAATAGACAAAGCTGCTGAGCTAGAAAGTGAAAGCCAGGCGGACAATGGGGTAGAGAATGTTAAACCTGATGAAGAAGTGAAGGATGATGAATCAGCAAAGGAGAAAGATACTGAAGGTGAAGGACATCCAGAAGAAGAAGAAAAAGAAGGAGGAGGAGGAGCTGAAGATATGGATAGCAAGGAAGACAGAGAAGAGAGTGTAGAAGTTGGCAGAGATCATGCAGAGCTACAGGAAGGAATGGAAAATGATAAGATGGAGCAAAAAGAAGATGCAGAACCTGCCGTCAATGATGGTCTACAAGAAGCCACAATCAGTAATGAAGAAAAGTCAGATGAGACGGGCACACAAAATGGAGAGGAAGTAATCAATGCTGAGGGAGAAATTGAAAAGGAAGAAGAAACTCCAGCTAAGTCAGAGAAAGGTGAGGCAACATTTGAGGTTGGAAAGGAAGAAATTATCCAAGCAAAAATAGAGCAAGACACAACCGATGAAGAAGATAAAGATGAGCAGAAAGATGATAAGGAGAAAGAAGAGGAAAAGGCTAGTAGCAATGCTGATGATGAAGTACCACTGGATGCCAAATCTGCTGCAGGAGAAACAGCAGAGTCAGAAATGAAGGGTACAGACACTGACCTTGAAAACAAGGTTAGCGTAGGAGGAGATGACAAACAAGCTGGTTCACCTGCTTCTGAGGAGGGCAAAGAGGAGGGTACTGCTGAAGATGCCAGTGCAGATGGAGAAGGCAGCACCTCTTCTGCTTCACCTTCAGAGGAATCACAGCCTGCTGAGAAAGTGATGGCTCTTAAAAGAGAGGACAGGGAGTCAGCATTTAGTGACGACACAGAGCTTCTTGCCAGCCCTCCTGCAGATCAGGGGGATCTTGTAAGTAACTGGGTGAACATTCACCAAGCCTCAAGGTATTTTGAAACGTTTGTTGAACCACTGGATGACATGAAGAGCCTTATTTCACACGAGGGTGAAAGGAAGGTGAATGGTGAGGCTGTAGAAGAGCCAGAAGAGACAACGCTAAGCAATAAAGATGCAGAGTCTGGGGGTGCGGATAAGAGATCCGAGACTGCCAAAGAGGAGCAAGTCAAGAGTGACCTTGAAGACATGGAGGATGCTCTTGTAGAAAGCTTCAAAATTGAGACAAAACCTGAAGCCCTAGAGTCAGATGATAGAAGCAGTCACTCTAAAGATGCCACACCCAGGTCTGATAAAAACATTTTGGAAGACACAGACGATACAGAAGCAAAGGACCTTGTACCCAATACAGAGTCAATGTTTACGTCTGGGGAACTGCAGGCTATACCTGTAGATAACCTATCAGAGACACCAGTGATGAAGTTTGAGATTAGCCAAGATAGCTAACACTCTAGAAGTATATTGCTTGTCCATCCAATTTACCATTCAGACAGACCCTGGCTAAACAGTTAAGTGATGTGTTTGATTTCATTTTCCCAAACAGCAAAGTAAACAAGAGATCTCTGAAGGTTAAGTGGACAATCTGAAGACTGACCTTTGTATTCTAGGTATCCTGAGGAGAGTGTTACAGTACAGAAATTAAAAACATCCCAAAACAGAGCTATGGCTAACAGAGGAGCAAATGAAGTTTACCAAGATGTCACATACTGTACTTTTTTGGCATTAGAATTAAAATAACAACAACAAAGTTCCTCTTTGAGGTTGACAGTATAGTTTGTGGTTTTTTTTTTTTTTTTTCAAAAGTCAAACAGCTGAAACAGAACGTAAGACTTAAGACCAAACTTGACCCCAATTTTTTTATTCTATACTCACAAAAGCACAAAGAAAATCACCAAAGCTAAGTTTGATAATTTACACTAGACTTTTCAGTCCTTTTTTTCCAAAACACAAGCTTTTCAGCTTGTCAGTCCTCCTGCTGGTTGCTCTTCCTCTCAGCTCCTTTAAAGGTGTCTACACTACCAAAGCCCAACCAAAATCTGCTGGTTCTCAATAAGGCAGGAAATGCACCTAAACAGGGAGGGAAAGAGAGTTCACTGTTACCCCCCTTCTCCACAGATTGGCAACCGGGATAAAACGTCAAACATCAAAAAGCCTGACGCACAAGGATCAGGATTGGCACAATCCTGTCCAAGACCATCACTGAGTAGGTCCTGCTTGGGTGGTGGATCGTTCTCAGCAATGCAGTGACCCTGACATAGTAGTGTACGTTGATTTGGTTGATTGCTGCACAGTCAGTTTGGGGTAGTTTTCTTAAAATCATTCATCAGTGGTCAGTTTCTGGCCTGAGGATGCTGGTGGCAGCATATTTGAACCAGTGGACTATTCTGTGCTCAGCAATTGTTTAAAAACTCCAGGAGCACTACTGTGTATGATCTAGCGGCTGAGGTGAGGATCCTTACCACTGTTCTATGAGGCTAACAAAGTATGAAGAAAAACAGATGAACTACAATCTGTGATGGTAAATCTACTAAACCTATATAGTAAGTGGAGCTGATAAGATGGACAGTGAGTGTATTGGTTAAAGGCCAGCGAAACCTAAAGGCACAAGGTAAAGACTTTGTACCTTGGGGTCCTGAGAAGACAAATGGCACAGCATGTGTACAAATATCTTCTTCAGTGCTGTCTATTACACGCACAAGTGACAGAAAGTAGATCTGGCCGTTAAAAGGACACCTTTTCAACCTAAACAGATAACAAGTGGCCATCTCAGTTTGTTTACGTCTCCTTTAGTGAAGTCAGCAACTGTCCTGTTCCACTAATAGAGACAGAGTGAATTGCAGTCTTAGCGGGGTGGCGATCAGCGATCTCCCGAAAGCAGATACACCTGGAAGCGTTCAGCACAAATAATTCAATTATTCATGCTGTGTAGCCCTCCTGCCACTCACCCACACACCAACACACTTCATAGGCCTCTCCAGCCACCCTCCTTTCAACCAAACATAAGCACAAAAGAAAACTTCAAAGAAAGCATCAATACTGACACTTTTCTCCTTGTTCCCTTTATCTGCTTAACAGTCTTGATTAGAAATCAAAGATTTTTTAATTACTGGGACATGTGAATGATTCTAAATCATCATTAACATAATGTAGCTAGAGATCATTTTGTAACTGTGGTTTCACATTTTGTTGGCGAGGAAAGAAACTGCACTGATATCACATTATTTCTTTAATGACCTTTAAGGTATGCTTTACTGGTACTACTACTATTACTAAAAAAAAAAAATATTCAAGACTGAAGAACCTACCTACTGTAGCTCAGATTAGGATAATGACAAAGATGTTAAATCTAGCTAGCTCCTCTGTCGAGATCTTTCCATTGCTTTTTAACGCATTATTTGTGGAAGATAATACAGTGACTGATATCAAAATGAAAATAAAGTATTTAAATCCACTAACATTCCTCCATATGTGTTATATATTATATTGTTTGGATAATTAGCATGGCAAACGCTGTTCATTTTTAAACTTTTATTGATATAAGACATGAAGTAAACATGAAGTCTTATGGTAAAATGGGATGCAATATGACTACAAAAATAAAACACTGTTGCATAATTAAAATTGTAAGCGCTTTTCTAAATGAATATTATACTAAAAACCTGGCAACTGATAGTAAAGCAGAAACAAACATATTTACATCAAATCATATTAATACTCTTGCGCAACAGACTGGAGTACAATACTACAGTTTTTTCAATTGTCCATTCAGATGTCATTTTAAATGCAGATGATGCTAAACCAATGTGGGCTTTTCTTTGCAAATATAGCTAATGTTCCAAATACTGTAATTGTCATGGTATATGCCACATTGCTTGATGTCATGATGGTTAACGAGAGTACATAGCAAAAATAAGCATGTGATTTAAGCTGTCATGATATCACACCTTAAGGCAATTGTCATGACAGTTACTTTAATGATTACATGATATTCTTACATTACTGGATGATACTCGTATGACATCCGCAATGACGTGTTTATCCCAAGGCTATAAAGCAATCAGAGGTCAAGAGATGTTTTACCCTTTACTTTAGCCGTGCTATATAATCACGTTATAGCCTTTTGCCTACAACAGTGACATCAGTTTGTGTACTATGTGGTTTATGGAGGTGCTGAAAGTATTCAGGAGACTGTGTTCTGTCAGCTATTGCTAAATATTTTCCTCACGTTTCACAGTGTTTGAATGGAGGTCTGTGGTTTTGTGTAAGAACTGTGTTTACTGTTTAGAAAAATGAGTGAACGTTATGAGAATGTGCTACCGTATTCACGAGAGTACACTTCTCTTACACCAACTTCAGTTTTGTTAAGTAATGGAGTACAACTGTAATCTAAAGCACTTCAACAATGAGAGAGAGAGATAGAAAAATTAGGAGAGATCCAGACAAAGAGAGAGAGAGAGAGAGAGAGAGAGAGAGTGGTCCTCCTCACAGTGTGCCATTAGCTGCTGTCCTCAAAGCTGGTGTTGCTGCTGCAGTGGAACCTCATGGTGCTCATGGGATCTGATACGTATCCTACAGCAACAGCAGGAAACACAGCATCAGCAGTCTGCTTTCCATCACAATCTCAAACACACAGCACAGTCACTCCCCTGAAACCCGGTGCTCCTCACTCCACTCTACTGCATCACGCACTTCACCATTCTCTCTGATCCAGCACGCAGTTCAAACTTCACACCATGGCAATCATCTCAAGAAAGACTATCAAGTGATGAGCTGAATTAGGCGTGTTGTCGTCAGAGCTGGCTATTGAAACTCAAGTTCTTTATTGGGGATGCACAATCAGTATCACATCAGTATCAGCAGGTATTTGCCTTTAAAAATGCTTAGATTTGACCCATATTTCAAACCGATATTAGATGATTTAATGCAGATGACTGCAAATTAGCAGGAGGTCTAGGTGACGCTGGACACTGCACCAAAACATTGCATTGGCATTGGCCCGATGCTTACATGTGGCCAGTATTTTCAGCTGAAATGCATTATTTGCCAGGGGCACCTTTAACATTTAGATGATGTTGGCTGCACTACAGTAGCATATCTAAGGTCTCTCCTACAGCACCGCACACACAAACAAAACCTGCAGCTACTCAGTCGGTTGAAAAGCTGAGCGGATAATACCACTACCCGCCAGTGAGCTACTACCCCATGTGGGAGACAGGGGTTGAATTCCCAGTCTGGGTAACTATGCTGTACTACAGCAATAAGAGTCCTTGGGTAAGACTCCTAACACTGCATAAATGTAAATATAACAATTACAGCAAAGGTGATGGAGTTTATCGCTCTGCAAGACCTCTGAATCTTGTCAATAGGTGAATAATCTGTATTTATAAGAAGTTCCCTACATAACGCTCAGGCAGAATGGTAGGATACTTCATAGCTTAAATCATCTTATCAAAAAATACTACCAGCATTAAAACTACAAAACTGACTTTGAAAACCTAACTTGGACTCCTTGTTCCATCTTAATCGGTGTAGCGGTTAATGCCAAGGTCAATTCAATTAGAACAAAACTGCCTGAAAAAACTGAATTGTCACACAGAATACAAGAGAACCAATATGCCTTAAAGTTTTCCTGGGTGTCATTATACAAGACATTCTGAATCACATTTTTGAAGTGTCATGTTCATGATTCATTCGAAAGGGAACTTATTAAAGAAGACAAACCATTTCTGTCGATCGGAGGAAACTGCATGTTCCTCCTCAGTTCATCCAGAGATAGACCCTGAGATAAACGTCGGCCAGAACTGCAAGAAAGGACAAGCAAGGACTTGACCAGTGGGAAGTTTGGACACCAAAGCTGTAGAAGAGCTATTGCTCTATTAATATTATACATATTGAAGAACAATAGCCAATACATTAAAACTGAGAAACAACACATACACCGTGACTGTACACAGAAAGGGTTAAATATGCTGTCTATGCCCATTGACAGGAGATCGGAAGCTCAATTTCTAGTGATGCCACAGCCATCTGTAACCAAGAGTCGGACTGTAGTTTAGTAGGAAGTGAGGGTCCTATCCTCTCCCCTATAATTTTGCGTGAAGCTAGTGAGTGTGCCCCTCTGTTAGCTCATATAACAGAATTAGCATTTAGCACTTCCTAACGAGTTGAAGTGATGTTGTATTTGAGGCAGTTTAGCAAGTCATAGGAAGCAGCCCACTGACTGATTGCCACTGCTGGTCCACCCTCGGACCACCCAGATTACTGTCCTGCATACCATATCTAACCAGTTTTTAATCTCATAATTTTAAGGTGTACAGCCTTTGACTTTAGAAAATAGACTAAGACATTAAATATATGACTAAATATTAAATTATATGACTAAAGGGATGACTTATATTATATATAATTATATGCCTGACATAACAAATAGGGACTAGGTCTGATATACAATTATTTAGTTGAGAATGTTGTTTCCGACACTAAAAATGATTTACTTAACTAATTTACAGGATAATGAAAGGAAGAAATGAAAGGAAGAATAAGTAAAGTGGACTCCTCCTTGGGAAAACGAAGAATGGAAAGTGGTATTTTGTCTAATATGATAACTGCCTAACTGCCAGCGGGGTGCCCAGAAAAGGCTAAGCAAACATCAGTGGACCACCAACTTGTGGCCAACAGTGGTCCACTATTCTCTTGTTATTTGGGGCTCTACCTCCAAGACCAAGTAAATGGTTTAGTGATTCAGGAAGTGTTTAGTACCTATGGGTACATGTGCTAGGAGACGAAATATGGTAAGCAGTAACGGTCAAAACACCCTGCGATGCTTGGGTCTGCAAACGGACACCTCAGGTCCACAGACAATAGCAACATGAGTCATCTTCTCTCTCCAGCTCCTTCTTTGGATATATTGACCGTTGCTTAGCTTTCACCACAGACGTGATTCAGCATTTGCACACGTAGAATTAAGTGCTGGTGGCTGGTAAAGTCTCCCAGTCTGAATGTCATGCATGTTTTATTGTATTAGCTTGGCTTTGTGTCCTTGGCGCCGTCTCCTAGCAACCACACTTTAAAGTGTTGTACTGAAGTGTGTTTGGTGGACCGTGTGCTCCTGACCATACAAAAAGGCAGAGCAGCCTGACCGTCAGACTCAGCACTGGACATCATACACTGCCTCTGCAGAGCACCTCATGTTACTTTCTTATCTTTTCACATCTTTACATTAAAGTGAAAACCCTGAGGCCAGTAATAACATCCACTCTAACTGTCCTTTTAATGGGAATTCCACCAGATATTCAAAGTATTCTTTATAAAGTATATTCTTTATACTTTATTTATTTCCTAGGCAGGTCCACTTAAGATTTCTGTGTGTGTTTGTCTCCCAAAAAACAGTCTGAATTTACTTGTGGGTCACATGTGTCTATGACTAACATATGTAAATGGGCTCTGTTCTGATTGGATGCCCTGTATTGCACCTCATTCAAAAAACAGTCCAGTCTAAAACGCTCCTTATATCTTCAGGGTGCATGGGTGGGGCTAAACTATAGGTTAAATACCATATGCATAAATGGAGAGGTTTTTGTGATGTCACAAAAACAACAAATTAAAAGGCTGTTATGGGAGCTTGAATACTGAGTATATTCAGTATATATTAAATATTCAAATCAATGCAATATTTCATACTGATGAAAGTGAAACTGCGGTTCATGTTAATTAGTATTGATAATCCACATATGTGAATATATGTGAAGCATTAGCACAGAGCTGCTTTATGATCCCTAAATCTTCTTATTCAGCTGAATCAGTGAAAATAAACATTTCAAAAGAAGACAATCTCCAGTCTCCAGATTTTTGACACCCAGTGTATATGTATGTGTGTGTATATATATACACATGGGTACCTCTGGCTCCAGGCTGCATATGCCCGAGTGTTCAGAGCATACTCTAGCTCGAATCGTGAGCGCAGTGCTGCTACATGGCTCCGGCCAGGACTCCCCCGGCCCAGCAGGCAGTCCGACGATGCCGAGGGGGACAGAGAACCACTGCTGTTACTGGAGGCCGGAGACATCAGCTGCAGAGTGCATAGGCAGCAATTCCTTTACATCACGACATGGACCACTCTACTGTGTTATATAACACGGACCACTCTACTGAGCTAATATAAGCATTATGTTCAGTAGATGAATAAACTCAGGACTTTCTGTACCTCCACATTACACAGACACTCCTCCAGTTTAGCCACAACCTCAGAGAACTCAGGCCTTTCCTGAGACAGTAAGAGAGAGAGGAAGAGAGAACAGGAATAGGAATAGAATATGAAAAGATAACGAGAGAGACAGAAAGAAAGGAGAAGAAAGAAGACAAGGAGAGAAGGTAAGGCCCAACAGAGAGGGAATGAGAGCATAAGAAAGAGAAAAAAATTGAATGACAGACAGACGGAGAGAAGGGGGGTGAAGGGATGGAGAAAAGAGAAAAAAACAGGATGGGAGGTAGAGAGAGATGGAAGAAAGTAAAAAGAGTGAGATGTGTGGGAGGAAGAAAAAAAGAGATGAGGTAGGAGGAAGAAATAGAGAGGGGGAGAGAGAGGGAGGGAGATGGGGTGGACGGAAGAAAAAAGAAAGTGAGAATGAGAGAGAGAGAGAGAGAGAGAGAGAGAGACAGGTGGGAGGAAGAAACAGAGAGATACCAATTAGCAAAAATGGAATCAGAGGAGCTTACATAACACACACACACACACACACACACACACATCAAAGCAGAACAGCTTCAAAAGGCAGACTGAGTCAGATGCGCTGCGTCACACACATACACCACACACACACAGTGACTGTTTTTATCTCGTCTTGGGGAATTAAGGACGCACAAAACCGACTTTTTCTCCACAGATAGAGATTCCGAGACCCAAAGGATATCAGGCGACACAGATCAAATGAGTTTGTGGCCAGCATAGAAACCTGCTCAGTAAAGGTGTGTAGCTCTGTTCTGTTCTGATTCCACATTGAAATTGAGCACTAATGTTGCTCACTTGATGCTGGTCTGTCCAAAGTAAGCAAACTGAAAGTGCCACTTTTACTTATGTGTGTTTGGATAACAAACCGTTTTAGAGCACTTACAGTTACTCACTATTAGAGTTATGCCTAACTTTTAATTTGTTTTATTATAATTTATAATCCCTGTTATAACCATTCCACTGACCTCTGGACTAGCGTTCCAGCCTCGCATCAGCAGAGCAGAGAGGGGTTTGGGGATAGAGTAGCCAATCGGAGGCCGTATGTGATGGTAGGCCATGTCAGCAGCTGCAGCCGCTAAACAGAGAAAGAATAAAAGAGAAAATCTATTTTTATAATTCACAACAGAAGTATATATGGAGTATATATGTCTCTCAGGATACAAAAACATTTATTAGAATTTTAGAATTTCACTTAACTTAAAAGGTTTTATGAAGAAATGATGTAAGAGTGGTTGCAGAAAAACGGTACCAGGCTTAAGGTGGGCGAACGGAACCTCCCCCGTCAGCAGTTCCCAGAGACACAGTGCATAGCTGAACATGTCTGCTTTCACTGTGTAGCGTGTGCACTGAGTAAAGACCTCTGGTGCCATCCATCGCAAATTCTACAGCAAAGACAAAATTAGCTCTGTAACACACATCCGTGTCATTTCCATAACATCAATCAAAATCATAACCGTAACATATATAAATGACAGGTATCAAAATAATCTATTACACATAAATATCATCTTACTGAAAGGTCTCAAAATCTCAACCACAACACATATAAATGTCATCTCTTCAGCAGGAATTACACAAGTGGTTGGTGTAGCTCAGCGGATAACACCACTACCCGCCAGGGAGTCACCACCACATGTGGGAGACTGGGGTTCGAATCCTGGTATGGGTGACTATGCTGTGCTATACCAATAAGAGTCCTTGGGCAAGACTCCTAACACTACACTGGCCTCCCTGTAATACAGTTAACCTTGTAAGTTGCTCGTCATTAAAATTAAAATGTCATCTATAAAACATTAATGAAATCTCTGTAAGCGGTATCAAATCACATCTAAAACACCTATAACTATGTTATAAATATGTAACAAGTATGAAATCACATCTATAACATGTATAAATGTCACCTTTGTAACAGATATCAAAATCATACCAAAAACACATTACTGTCATCGCAAACCAGATCTGCAACTCATATATCACCATGTAAAATTTGTTTAAAAAGCTGTTTATCTGAGCAGTAAGTGTTTATTTGCTAAGAAGAATGCTAACTGTATAATAATACAAATAAGATTAATAAAATTTAAGTACTGATTATATATATGTCAATGTTTTCAATGTTACAAACCTTTCCTCATAGCAGCCCAGTACTTTTAGTATTCATTATTCAATACCTTTCTTAGGTAATCAGTACTTCATTATGTTAAATGAAGTGTGATGGCAATGAAATGTAATGGCTGCTTGTCATCAAGGGAACATTAGAATCAAACTTTGTTCATGAAACTAACTACTCTTTATTGTATGTATGTGTATTTGTATATAGTCTGTTGAGTCTATGATATTTTTTACCAGCTGAAATGAATAATAATAATAATCTGTTCAGGTGACGTTTGTGCATCTAGCAAGTATCAAGATCAAATCTAAGACATATATATGTGTCTTTTCTGTAACAGCTATCTAATCCCATCCATAACATCTATAACAGATATATCAAAATGTTTAGAACAAATCCTTCATACCTTCATAAACATCACCTCCATAGTACCTATCAGAATTAGTTAGTCGTGTGGTATATTAGCCATACAATTACACCACCCATTAGACTCCCTCCAACCATAGAGATAAAATAATCAGAGATGCCGAACTGACCCCAGGCTGTTTTGTCATGTTATCTTCATCCATGGAGAGCAGGAACCGGGACTCTGCAGAGCAGCATAAGCATAACAAATATAACTTTGTCTATAAAAATGTGAAGCTTTTCCACAGTCGAGCCACATTATATGATCTACTTTCGATTATGGCAGCACATAGCTCATAAAGGAAGCCACATTTTCGTGGCATTCTCTGGGCCCAATCCAAGCACTCTGAATCGGGTATGAACCCATCCTTGCAGATCACGTACACCCATACATGCTGATTGTCTTCCCTGGGGCGGTTGAGATCTTCCAGCAAGACAATGCAACATGTCACACGACTAGAAATGTCGGAAAACGACACTGAATACAATTTAGCATCTGTGGGACCACCTGCATCATTGTCCTCTTTCCATAGATCCTCCCCCACGCACCCTCCAGCAGCTGTGGGCTGCACTACAATCAGCATGGCTCCAGATACCTGTGACAACCCACCAGCACCTTACTGAGTCACTCCCAGCCCGTCTAACTGCTGTCTGTGCTGCATACAGCGGTTACTCTGTTCATGATAATGTGACTCAACTCTGTACGTCATGACACAAAACAGATATGTATAATTCATAGAATTTCGTAATGGATGACTAGCGTCTCACCTCCGAAATCAGCTACCACAGCATGGCCGTCCTCGTAGAGCAGTATATTGTGACTGAGAATAAAAAAAGACAGCAAGAAAGCCTCCACATCATTCCAGTTTAGATCAGTTCAGCTTTTGTGATTGATCTAAGACATGGGGGAATAATTTGGTAATCATTTAAGGAATATATAATTGATAATACCTTCGACAGAAGGGCACAATTATATCCTTTGTAGTGAGGCTAGGATACAGGATGGAAAATTCCAGAATAAACAGATCCCAAAGGTCGAGGGAACTGTTTACAATGTACAGGGCCAGGAGCAGTATATAATTTACAACCCATGACTAAAAGCAGTAAGTGACAACTCAACTTACAATCCTAAGAATTTATGGTCGGGGAACATCCTGAGAAGTCAGGAGTCGTATTTCTTTATAAAATACAGGCATTTTGGTGGAAGACATGGGTTCTAAAACGCGCAATGCATGCGTCTTTGGAGGAAACCTTGAGATAATGGTAACAACACCTAGTTTGGAAATGTATAGAAAAGCAGGAGGTGCATTACATCATCTCCTGAACACTGTATTAATATGGAAGCTCTGTGGCCTGTCATTGAAATTAATCTGCCCACAGTGCACTTTTCAGTGTACACCTGAAAATAAAGCTTGGAGCCTCTTCTCTTTAATCCAGAACCCAGCATCTGATGTTTTGGTTCAAGACTCATTTTATAGGAACAGAAGTGTTTCATTTTGATGTCTGGCTTAGTCAACTGGAGTCACTAAGCCATGGCAGACATCAGGCCTTCAGTTCAACCTCTAAAGTCCTGACCAACAGGAGATCTACCTGGATACCACAGAGAAACTGGGCAGAAATTAAATACAACCAGTACAATGATACTACTGAATAAACATGAACAAAAAAAAACATTGTTCTCTGTAGAGCTAGAAGATCCTGAAGGGATCCTGACTGCCCCAAAAGTCTAACACATTATGATATTTACCTCAAGAAGGGCCACATAAAGTATCTCAGAGCAAAAAACAACATGTCCATCCTGACATGAAACTGAACATGGGTTTAAATTAACGAATTTCGATGAAGATTGACTACACTGATTTAAACAACAGCCACAGCTATTGACAATGATGATGATGATGTAACCGGTAATGGTGCTGCTAATGATGATGACAGCTTACCTGTTGAGGTCTCTGTGAATGATGGGCTGGGTGAGATTGTGCAGGTACTCCATGCCTTTGGCCACGTCGATGGCGATGATGAGCTTGGACTGCAGGTCGATGATCCTGTTCATTTAAGCACAATTTAAAGCACACCTAAGCTCACTCAGATCAATGCTCCAAGACATTACGATTTAAACAGATCGATGGAAGGCCGTCACTGCAGAGCCAGACATCAAAATATACCTTATACATTACAGTACAAATTTCTGAATGCACATATCCCTTCTTCCTCTTGTCCAAATCCTGTTATAGCACCACTGTGATAGTCAGTACTGATGCACCCTAAATGTTGAGATAAACAGGTTTCCTATATATCTTATATTTTTTTCAGTCTTTAAAACTGGACAGAAGGATAGAAGGAGGTGAGATAAAAGCGATAACTTGAATACCTTCCACATAGTCAAGTCTATTTCAGTGTGTGTCCATCGCATCCAAATTTGTCATCAGAAACCCCCAGTGGGAGGTCAAAGGGGTAAAAATGGTGCAAAAATGCATGAGAGGTGGTAGGATTGTGGGCGCAACAGGGAAAGTTGAGCTGGCTTCAGTTTTATGCAAATTAGCCCCAGAAGCTGCACAGCGCTGATGAAGCAGGCGAAAGAAGCTCTCCTTTGTCTGTACACAGTGAGGATGCACCTACACAGTTCTGTCTGGATGAAAACCTAGTAACAGCTATGTCTGGGTTCCCCATTCTGTACAATTCAAACCCTAACAAATACAAACACTAAAGGCACAGTGTTTAATCTTCGTATTTATAGCCAATTTGTTAACAGCATATTTGAGGTCATTATCGCCCCAATATTTACATCCATTTTAGCACCTGCTAATCCACTGTGATCATCTGTTTGAAGATAATAAGCTCCTGAGAACTCAAGGGTACAATGTATTTTGCAAATGATGTTTTTTGTGATTTTCTGTCTTTTAAGAGTAAATAAAACATATTTTAATTTAGACTAATATATATATTATATTATATATATAATTATTATATGTATTTTATTTCATGATCTGTTCACCAGTAGGACGATTTTAATCTAGTCAACACTGTTTCATAACAATATAACAGTAAATGACTCAATGATTTCATTTTCTGTGGACTGGTATTTAAAGAAACACCTGTATAGCTCCCTTTGATTTCACAATGGTGCCAAGTCTTCAAAGACCTTGCTGCTGATTTTATTAATTTGTTATTTAATTTACAGGAGGACTGGCTACACATACCCCTGTGAACACATGCTGGTGGGCTGTGTGTGCGTGTTGACTGGGATGATGGACACTTATAAAACCTTCTTCACAGTCACACTGGTGTCTGAGGGAGAAGTCCTTCATTAGACTGGTGAAGAACGGCGTTGCCTCAAACAAAGATGACCAAAGAAGAGGCCATAACCTGCAGAGAACTGCAAAAGAGGAGACGGCATGATGAGGCTCAACAGTGAAACCCAGCTGGAAGACAACATGGCGGTGCTCTGCAGCTCGGCTTGAGCCTGGAGTCAGCAGGGTAGAGGGGGTACGGGGCCAGCATGAGGTGAGTCTACAGCGAAGTCGATGTGTGTAGCCCGGGCTCCAGCTGACACATATAGCACTTTTGCTCGTGTCTATGACAAGGTGGCCATCTGAGAAAGCAGAGAGCATTTGAGTTTGTTTGTTTGAGGCAATGCCATTCTCCACCAGTCTAATGAGGGAATTCTGTCTCAGGGCCCAGTAAAACCTCACAGAAGGTGTATAAGTGTCCACTCTTCTTTCTGTAAATGACTGTCTCCAAGTTTAGCCCATAAAATTCACTCTTTATTCACTATTTAAAAAAATCAAAGAGAACAGCTTCCCATACTTTCACTTTATGTGTGTTTAATGAAAAGGAACGTTGTTTAGACCAATACCATTTTGTGCTTGTCCCAATTTTGCACCAGGAGTGTAAGTTAATGTAATTCAAAGCAATTTTGGAGTATTTTTGTTGGTGCATTTATTGTGAAATTTATCCTCACCTCTTCTGCTCGTGCAGCAGTGAGAACAGGGATCCTCCAGACACATACTGTGTTACAATGGCAAACTGGCTCGGGTCGTCCAGACATGCCCCCACAAAGGAGATCACACATGGGTGGTTGAGCCGGCACAGGATGGACACTTCGCGGCAGAACATGTCCGTGTCCGACTTGGAGCAGTAAGTGTTGGCCCGATACCTGCAGAACACACAAGAGTTAACATTGATGACTAATGTATTTCATGCGTACTTATTTCTTACCTACACAATTTTCCTGTTCAGCCTTTACTTGTGACACAGTGGTTTCACGATTTTTGTGGTAGAGCTTTCTTTAACAGTCCCTAAGTTCTTGCTATTAACCAGCGTATGTCTGTGGTACAGTCTCTAAAGCACTACATAATAACTCTGTGTAAAATGATGCTAAATTGCCCTCAAATAAAACAGGTTCTAACTAGTAAACTGAGGACAAGGTAAACTATCGTAACGACCCGCTACTGACTGGCACTGGCAAATTTAGCCTAATCTGGGTCTGGGAAACTTTCTCAAAATACAGAACCTGGTACAAGAGTACTGTGGAATCCCACCTTTTGATCGCCACAATTTTGTTGCGACATCTGCCTTTGTAGACCTTCCCAAATGAACCTGTAAATACAAAAGCAAGGATATTTTCAGGAGGAGTGAGCCATAGACAGAGCTCTGTAAATATGGGCTGATCTTTATTGATAATGAACACACCTGAGCCAATGATCTCATTGAACTCCAGTTCAGAAAGCTGAAGGTGGAAGTTGGACGGGAGGCTCGCTCTCAGGAGGAGAATGTCTGCCTTTTCTGTGGAAATACATGGTTGTGTTTATCAAATTTGCTTGCATTTAGTCAGTTTTTGCTTGTTGCCAGGCAATTACTGCATCACCATGGGTCTGCATGCTCATTTTGAGAAAGGTAAAGAAAATTAAAGCCACGTTAACATTGCTTTTGACTTTTTGAGGTCTAATAATATTCATACATATATCACTCCAGAGAACACAGTTCCTCTGCTCTACAGCCCAATGCGGGAGTGGGGGTGGCAGGGGGCTTTATATCCCTCTCACCAAAACTTGGCATCAGACATGGTAAGCTGTTCCCGAGAGTTCTGTTCTATTGGCCAAAGTTTTTCTAAGGAGATTATACAATCTTTGTGCAAACTAAATGATTTAAAATGATCAGCCGTGAAATAAGAAACTAACTTCATAAAACCACTTAATGATTGAATTTTTTTTCTACAATTGGAACCGGCCTATTTTTGCCTCTTACCTTCAATGGAGCATATCATTCATATACATTACGTATGTACATGTGTGCTGACCAGTTTGTGTCTGACACAAGGCTGAAGTCAGATTCTTATTCACCAGCTTCTCATTCAGATTTTCCATTCCACCCTAAATGGTGATGCAGTTACATTCTACCGCCTCAGACAACTGCTGTTAACTAGCATTTAAGGTGGAACAGGAAAATTCAAACAAGAAGCTGGCAAAAAAGAAACTGACTTCAGCCTTGTGTGTCAGACTGTTTTTCCAACCTCGGTCAATCCAACGCAGCGCAGGCAACAAAACTTTTCCAAAAAGATGGTTAAATACAAACTGCCCATGGCAAAACCACAGACGAGGGAAATGTAAGTATAATTACTTGGAAATGTAAAAAGAATTATGTTCTATGTTGTCCATTTAGCACTTGCAATAGTAATACAGTATATTAATAAGGATGTAATATTCTAGAAAGTTTTTGGCATTTAGCACTAGATAACACTAAGAGCTGAGGTCAAATCTTAATGGAGATGTAATGTTCTAGACATTTCTTGGTGTCACTTGCTGCAGGACCCACAATAATGTTAACGCTATTCATTTGTTAGTTAAATGTCTGTAACATGGACTTCATCTGATCAACAGGAAAGATGAATAAAATGATTGTACATCGGGCCGTGGAAAGGAGGGCGGCGTCAGCTGTGGATCATTGTCATTTAAGGGAACAGACACTCACACTGGCCGTTCTGAACAGGACTGTGTAGACAGGGGGAATAGAGAGCAGTACTGATTCATGTTTGAGGTATTTTGACCAAAGCACAGACATTCCATTAAGACCCCAGAGAACCGTGTTAACCTGTGGAAAATAACACGAATAGCATATGTCACCTGTAAATTCTAAAAAGATAATTAAGTTTTTGCCTTACTACGTCCTTTTTAGACAACTCCCATGCCTTACTTGTGGGCTACATTTTGCCACCCATCCCTCAGGGAGTTTATTCATTGGTAGAAATATTACAGGACGGAGAAAGTGTCATAGCAACAGAGTCAGTTCAGTCGTGAATAGTTTCTGAAACATCATTAATACTGCCTACTTGTCCAGCATTCTGAGGCAGGAAGGCCGCCAGTCATCTCTGAGTATAATGTTTGTATAAAATGCTGATTACTGAGGTTCCTCTGATTGGCTGTTTTATGAAAGCGGCATAGATGTGTCCTTCACTGCCTCACGCACCCCATAATACTCTGTGTTAGCAAACAATTCAGTTAGGAAACAAGAGCAGAAGACATGAGCACTGACACAGCGAAGAAGTAACCCCGGTTCTCTGAATCAGGAGAGAGGATCTCACTATGGGTAACACCCCCTGTGTGACCAACCATGGAAGTATCAATGGCACCACGTCTGGCAGCTGGCTGACAGACCAATCACAGCAGCTATAAGAGAGTACATGCCCCCTATATAAGCAGGAGCAGCTTCCAAATTTATCATTCTCGGAATATGCTTTTCCCCAGTGAAGTGCAAGGATGGAGGTGTGGTGAGATACGTCACTCCTAATTCAGAGAACCGGCTTCATGCAAGTAACCTAGCGTTCTCTTTCATCATTCGTTCAGTATCTCACTATGGGATTGGTCTGAACTGGTCTGAAGCAGATGCAATGCTAGAAAAGCCAGGTTTGAGGGCTGTAACCCTGGCTACAAAAGAACAGAGAAAATAGGTTGAAGGAGTTGAGTGGGCTAAAAGCCCCAACCCCAGCCCCTCCTAGCTGCAGGGAGAAAATTTGCCATGTAACTGAGAAAATCTGATAAATGTGTGTGGAGAAGACCAGCAAGCTGCAGCACATATATCCCCTACCGAAAACCCTTTAAAAAGAGGATGGTAGAATGAGCACAGAGGCCTTTAGGGATTGTAAGCTCATTGTAGTATAAGCTAAATTAATGGCTTCCACTATTCAATAAGACAAGCATTGAGATGACAAGGGCGAACCCCTGTGTGAAGAAGCCAAAGAAATGAAAAGCTGGAAATCGGTTTCAGCTCTCAACTCTCGTGCCAGGTCATATAAATGTCAGTGAATGTGGGTGAATCTCCTCTCCAGGGGAAATCCTTTTTATAGAGACTGGAGGTAGCACACACAGGTGGTACAGCAAAATTGGTAGAACTACAGCAGTGCTACCATAGATCTGTTCTGCCCTCTCTTCTTCTCAGTTAGACACAGCGACACACATCTAAGAGTAGACGCACTTGCCCACCCTTGTGCCTCCTGTTGGGTACTTTTGGCAGCAGGCCAAGTGATGTGGAGTCTTTTGGCCACCTGTCCGCAGGTCTTGACAAGGTTGAAGACAGTGCTAGGCATGTCAGTTGGTCTAGACACATGCTCAGACAAAATAGTGCATCCCTCCTCTTCAAGCTTGTGGATGAGGAGATGACCAAAAGACGGTGCATTATTGTTGTCATCCTTCCAGATTTCCTCCTTCGGCGCCAAAAGGGGGCAGAGGGGGATGGGAGACCCCAGGTCCAAATTCTTCCCACAAGAGGGAGCCTTTGCCCGGGAGACTTGCGAGGGTTGGAAAGGGTCCTGATTGGCAGAAGAAGAGGGTCAGTGGACGCAGCTCTCCAGCTGTGAAATGGCCTCCTGGGCATGAAGAACACCTATGTATGTGATGCAGAGGGGGTGCAGATCCTGTACAGCAACCAAACGCAGTGAAGAAGAGCAGGTACAAAAGAAAGGAGAGGTCTTCATGGGAGAGACAGGGAAGGACAGATTTGGGAGATGCACTGGCTTATATAGGGGACAGGCACTCCCTTATCACTGCAGTGATTAATCTGTCAGTTAGACATAGTGCCACTGGTACTTCCATGGTCGGTTACACAGGGGGTATTTCCTATAGTGAGATCCTGAATGAATGATGAAGAAGAACAATGCCTTCTAGAGAGACAGGGTAAGCAGCAAGGCATCGAGACAACTACCTTCAGTTTCAGACACAGCCTGTGTGTGTGAGTGTGGTAGAGGGGGTGGTGTTACCTTTAGTCATGCTTTTGATCTTTCCCAGTGGAGACGGGACAGAAACATAAGACCCATCTATGACAAAATTGAAAAATGCAATGTTTAATCCTTCTACTGTCTGCATTCTTGTGTATAGTCCAAACTGTGTGCTGATGCTGAGTAAATGATGAGTATAATCACACCCCCTCCTGGCTGGGAGTACTCATTGCACGGTGAATCTTCCTGAGGTCGTTTGTAGTGTTTCAGCAGAGTAACAATGGCATCGTGACCTACAGAGATAAAAAATGGACCATTATGAATACCATCATAACAGCCAACATAATCCCTTATGCCTTCTATTAGATATATAATGCACAGTACATAATATCTTTAAAAGTTCCAAAGAAAACTTTAATATTCTAAAAAATTGCCAAAAAGTGACAAAATACAGCATTTTTATTTACCCGTAGTTAAAGGGTAATAACAGTTTTCTCTAAATTTTGGTTTAATTCATTCATTTGAATTATTAGGAATTGTTTAGAGTGCAGGAATTATTAAATTATTGTTGTGAAATGTTGTACAGACTCAGACTTCTTTACAGTGGAGGTGATAGGAATATACACACAAATATAGCCATCCATTCAAAACAACTAGTGAAACTTAACACTCTGTGTTTATAAATGGAATGCTGATAATGATGAAACAGTGATGAATCTGAAAATACTTTTCTTTATTTAACCTTACAACATGATGTACTTCTCCACCATGAATTGATTTTTATGTTTCAAAATGTATGTTTTCTATTACAAACTAAAAATTCTATGTGTATTAATTTTCAGTGAGGGAGCTTTTAGAATGGACATATGCTTCCTATCACCACCACTGTGAACAATCCTAACTCGGTAAGTCAACTAAAACAGAGCATTTCATACCAAACCACTCTCATTATTTATTATTTACTTTAAAACTAAACAGTCTCACCAGTTTGCATTGATGTACTCTGAGCTGTTTCCTACAATAAACAGTATAACTAGTCATATAAATGTATATATATCATATATGATAGTCGTATAGATGTAACGAATATATATATATTTTTTCTTCAGTTCATTCTGTTTGCCTGTGAGGTATGACCTCTCTGATAACCTGGAATCCTTACTAAGCTGTGTGATAGCACGGGCTCCAGACTGACCTTTCTCATAGGCCCACATGAGGCATGTCTGCTCGTCTTTCTCCCCGCTGGAGCGGCTGGGGTCACACGCCACCAAATTCATATCAGCACCACTGTCCAATAGGAACTGAACCAGACGGATGTGTCCATGGAAACAGGCGCTGTGCAGACCTATCCAAGACAGCACTACCATAAAGATCACCTGAGCTGAACTATTCAGAGCCTGTCAAAAGTTTGGGGACAGCTTCCATTCTTTTAAAATGTAGGAATGTTTGATTTTCCTTGTTACCTTTCTATTACAGTTTTATGCAGAAGTGTGCAGAAGTAGGTTCCCATCCTCTACTTTTGTTTTCACAGTTAATATTTCTTTGCTGTGCTGTGTAATAAGTGGCATGTGCAAAAATGTGGCCATTTTATGCCCTTTTTATGACCATTTATTCCTAATATGTTAAATTTGGCTAATCATTAAAATGGTTTCCTAAATATTTGCATAAATATGCCATATACAAGTGTGTTTCTTGTACACTTATTAGCCATTAGAAAATGTGTAAACTGACTAAGGGTGCACAAACTTGTGCATAAGAACAGCCAGGACAATGAAGATCAGTGATGAGTTAAACGTGGCTAGCATAGTTACCCGTGTGTCCATCTCGGCCCTGGTGATTAATACTCATTGCATTCTGACTGATTAAGAACTTGACCATCTCCAGGTCCTTGCCATAGGTGCAGGCGCTACAGACAGAGAAGAAAGGTTAAAGTCCATCTATAGCAGAGGCCTCAAAGTGAAGTCCACCATAGGCTACAGCAGAGGTCCAGACCCTGAATCCAGATTCTGGTCCTTGATTTTGTAACTAGTTGGCCACCTAGTGTCAGTCCTACCAGTGATTACCGAAATCCAGGACTGGAAACTCCAGTAGGCTCCTAGTACAGACTGAGGTTAAATGGTTGGTTTGTTGTTTAATTTGATTATTTTAGTATGATTTAAATGTAAACATAAAAATGTGACTGTAGTAATTATTAACACAATAGCAAGAGCATTTTATTGTACCTCTAAAATGGGCCTCTGATCGGGTGCCCAGCTCTACGTTCTCTAGAAAAACTTTTTTCAAAATCACAATTTTTTTATAAAAACTTTCTGCATAATTACATGGTAAAGATGTGAAATAATGTGACAATAATAAGTGAGATTCATGCAGGATATTGTGAACCGATCATCAACATCACTCAGAAGTGTAGGTTGACTTCTGGTTTAGGATAGTAAATAAAATATTTGTGTTGTAGTCAGATTCAGGTTCCTATCACCACCACCACGATCACCACGTTTACATACTCAACCTCAGCAATTTAATTTAGCAGAAATTGAACTTACATTTAAATAGCCCTATTTAGCCATACATATTGACCAAAATATGAGTGCACACTTGAATATATTGAATGTAATGATAATCCATAATGCTTGATTCCGGTTGTAATATTCCAAAACTCATGCAGTTGAATATCTACATTGGGATCAATGCTGTTCTGGAGAGGGGCCTTGCCTGTGAAAAGCCGTCTCACTGAAGATGTTTTCTTTGGACAGGCTATCTGTTCCTGTGAGCTGTACCAACGCCTTCACCACCTCAAACTTGCCGTTGTAGCACGCCCTGCAGAAGAACATTCAATTTATAACTAGTGTTTCCCAAACTAGTGTTTCCCCAGTGATGCATACCTGCCACTTTTCCATGTTTTCCCTATTTCAAAACACCTCCAACATCTAATAGCATCAGCTAATTACCAAGCCTAAAGTGATAGATAAAGCGTTGACCCCAGTATCTCCCCTTACCTAAAATGTAGTTGCTGAGTTTAGTGTCTGAAGCTTCTTTAGTTCTGTGCTGGCGTTATAAAGCTAAAACATAATCGGAGCTTATACCCCACCGATTAACATTGTTCAGACCGTATGCATACTTTATCATCACTACTTCATACCAGTTTTACATACTCTTCAGACAATAAACATGTCTTGGATGATCAGCTACATTTTAAGTAAAAACAGGACATCATATCCATTTGATATTTCTCTGAACTATCACTTTAAACACAAAAGAAGTGGGGTTCACTTTTGAGTTCACTAATCTGGCAGAAAAATCTTGTTTCCCAAACTCACAGGTGTAGAGGTGTGTCCCCATAGATGTTGACTGAATGAGGCTGGACATCAAAGTTTCCCTGTAGCAGGAAGCGCACAACATCCTGGTGCCCAAAACGGGCGCAGAAATGCAGCGGCACATGGTCTTCATTGTCTTGAGCATTTACTGTCCAAAGAGGAACAATGAAGTTTAGTTTGGTGTAAAACACTCCATTCTGGAGAAACTTACAGGATTTGAATTGTTCACACTGGTGGTGATGGGAACCAGACACCCACCTCTAAAAACTCCCTCACACAAAGTTATTTCATTAAATGGTTGTAAATACGCTAATGCCTGAGACACTGTGTCATGGTGGAAAGATACACGCAGAGCGTTGTAAGGCGAAAATAAAATTATTCATAATCATTTTACCATCAACATTTACATATCATAAACTCATTGACACATGGCTTCACATGGGTTCACTGGTGAGTTTGGATAGTAAATAAAATGACTATATTTGTGTTTCTGACATGGTGACCCCTGGTTCCTATCACCACCATTGTAAAGAAATCTGAGTCTGATATAAATCACTTTTTTTTGTATGTCTATGAACGGTTATGCTGTGAAGACAAGATTAGATGTAGTTTTTTTTTTTTTTTCTAGGAATAAATGATAATATTCATATAATTTTAACATTTGATAATATTAGCCTTCCTAGTTTTGAGAAGCTACAACACAGTTCACTCAGCTCAGTAGCATTGCATTATAAACTGGAAACTCAGCATTATGCAGTATCCTTTGATTCTCAGTATGGTGAGAGTTTTGCCAGCGTTCCGAAAAGCTCATCCAACTTCACTACAATAACTATAGGAAAACACCTTTGTAAATGGGGCATAACACAGTCTCTTTACCTTACACAATGAGATTTTGGCCCCCTACTGGTCAGACTTGTTTTTAACATGGATGCTCCAAAACATGGATGCATACTGCCATGGATGCAAACAACCCTGGACTAGCATACTTGTTTTTCTTTGTGGCCATAAAACCCTTCGCAAACTCTGTATGGACAAATTCTATTATATAACGTTACAAAGACACAGCAAGTGTTGTAGATAACATTGGCTATGTTGAAAACTGGACAAAACAATACTGACCTACTGCTCCTGTGAAACAGCAAAAATCACCAGAATGCGACTGCTGCACCATTTAAGGTGCATCATATTAAATAAATGTTGTTGAACATGCATGTGTGAGAAGATTAAGTAATGCTTGGCTGCAAGTCTACTCCAGTAATCTCTCTCGTGGGACATGCTCCAAGTTGTCTTTACCACTTACTGTTCAAAGACAAGACACATTCCCGTTAACAGCTTCCTGTAGCTTCAGTCTCGGCTGCTTTAGCCAATATCTGCTCAAATCAGTCTTGTAGCTACACCATTATCGAGCCCTGGAACAGTTTCTGTTCAACAGTTGATATCTGAGACCCAGACGGTTCAGATAACATTTTCAGAGTGCTGGAGGAGGCAGGCCGACGAAGGGGCAGATATTTGATCAGGTTCTGAGGCAGATTCTGTGAGTTTTTTTAACCTTCTGCTTTACCCTCTGCTTTTCTTACCAGGAGGATGATGCACAGGAAATCTTTAGAGGCCATCATCAAAATGTCAACATGTCCCTGTAATACAAATACATGCTCACTGTCTACTTTATCACTCTTAGCTTATTCAGCTAGTGCTGTCCTTCATGTATTTAATTTCCAGTCAAAACAGCCAGTACAAGCTACAAGCTATTATGTCAGGAGATGTTTCTGAGGAGAACAGACATAAAGTAATCAACTTGTACAAGGAATGAGAAAGTCAAAGTGAAAAAATAGGAATTTCCAAAACTGGTGTTTATTAAAAATGATTGAAAGCTATGGAGAAAACGGGACTCCTCACAACCACATGGAAGACTTAGTAAACCACAAAACTGCTGCCCTCAGATAAACAGCACTTAAAGCTTTCATGTTTGAGAGAGGAGAACATCAAGCTCCACTCTTGCTTCAGATCTGAAGACATTCACAGTTGTCCGTCCTTCCACTGTAGCTGTTCAAAAATTCATCACTAAGAAAATAAGACTCATCAAACACTGCTGGTGTTCTCGAAACAAAGGACTCACTACTCCATCCACTGTGAGAAGACAACTTAACACTGTGGGTCTGAAAAGATGTGTAGCTGTCTCATCAACAAAGACTCATCAAACAAAGAAGCTTCAGGTGTTCACAGAACAATGGACTGACCAAAACCAAACCTCAGCATCACTGAATGTGTTTGGGATTATTTAGATGGTGAGAAACAGAAACTGTTAAACCAGCTTCTAAGACTGAACTTTGAAGGTGTGTCTGCAGAATTCTTTGAGAACCTGAAAGCGAGCCTCCTGAAAAAAATGGATGCTGTTATAGAGGCGAAGAGTTCACATGTATAACTTGTACTTTGTTTGTCTTGACTGGAAATTAAAAACATGGTGGTCTTTTGCACAGTGTTACTCATTAGCAACTTTATTTCTGACTCTAAGGCCAGTGTTCCCTAGATTTTATTTGGGTGGTGGTCCGGTCAATCACCCAAATAATGTCAGGTTCAGAGTCACTGTCAAGTTATTACCATCTGTTTTGCCTCCCTCTTCCATTAGCAGCCGGATGATGCCCAGGAAGCCCTTAGCAGCCGCCAAGTGAAGCGGCCGGTCACCCACTTCACCGCTCACATTCACATCTGCGCCGAATTTCAGCAGCAGCTTACACACCTGCTCTCACAGATAGGAAATTATATACAACATCTTAGGTGCAAACAATGATCAATTATTCTCTTTAGCAGTTTCAGTAAAGGCTTTTTGCCCAGATGCTAAACAGGTTTGACAATGCTTTTGAGTCTCTACAATAAACCATTTCACGGCAAACCACACTGAATGACAGTTTATATCTTAAAAACCAAATTAAGCAAAATTCTGCAAAAATCAGTGGCATTACACTTTAACTATGAACTATATCAGGTGTTGCATTTAGAGTGTTGATAGAATCAATCACTGCTCAAATAACATTAAAAAAAAGTAAGAAACAGATCCAGTTTATCAACTAACAAAATGATAGCCTACTACTTCCTGCCAATTTTCGGTGTTAAGGACCTTTTAATCATTTTATATATGGGGGCAGGGTATGAGCTGAGGGCTCTTTATTTAGTCATTAGATATACATTTTTCCATTTGAAGTGGATTGTTATTAAAATAATTTGATCCTTTAATGCATACAATGCATTTAAAGTAAATGCAAAAACATTGCCTCTGATGAAGACATAACTGTATCTATGTACAAGGAGTAAAGAGAAGGTTCCAGTAACCTGCTCATGGCCGAAGTAGGCTGCTATGTGCAGAGGGGTGAAGAACACCGCGTCCTGGACGTTAACATAGGCACCGTGTTGCAGGAGAATGTCAACGGCCTTCAGGAAAATGACAAAATTCATATATGCCACATATACTGCACTATGGAGACGCTTTAGGCCACTTAGGGGAATGATCTGTAAAGCTATTTTACTGGGGAGTTATTGAGTAGCATTAGAATTAATACAAATAAACAAATGTTAGCCTAATCATTCCCCCCTCCCCGGACACCCCTACTGTGAGTTTAATGTAAAATGGTGTGCCTGAATGGCACCCCCACCTCATGATGGCCTGCTATAGTGGCTATGTGCAGGGCCGTAAGGGCACCATAGCCAACCTGCTGGATATCAGCTCCACCATGTAACAGTGCTGTTACCAGCTCAGCACTGTCCTGAGAGAAAGAAGAGAAAGAGCGAGAGAAAAGGACTTTATGAAAGGTGTCTGGAATTAGTGCACTGAAAAATACTATAGGTTATAATATTCTAACCAAAGAAGAGACTTGCTGAATGGAAAGTGAACCTTATAGGCGGCAAGATGGAGGGCAGTGAAGCCATTCCTGGTCAGTCTGGATGGACGGAGCCCTTTCAGCATTAGTGTCCTGATGTGGGATTTGTTTCCTTTTTAAAACATTAAAGCCGTTTTTTGTTACAGTGAAGGGCAGAAAAGCAACATTTAGCTACATTTAGAAGGCTTGAAGCCTTTTTGACCTTAAGTGATATTGTCACATATACAGTGTCCAAATATTGAAGGAGAAGGCATAATGTCTTTATATTTTATGATTTTGCTTTATATATATATATATATATATATAGTGCAGTGTTGTAGTAATACTGTAATTATACTGTTAAGCTTTGATTTTGATCTTAAAATGCATGGATCCATCGCAAATTCTTTCTTCTGTGGTAACTAATAGGAAAGTAAGCTCTTCAATTAGTTAGGCCTTCAGGAGCTGAACAGAAGGCTTACATTTACATACAGAACATGTAACATGTACATATAGAGCATGTAACATGAACCTTCACATTGCCTCCACAGGTGACTGACAGACACACCCACAAAAGGAGACCCTCAGCTTCTAAAAGGCTTATAAATAATAATTAATAATAATTTATTTTGAAGTTCTATTCATATTTTAGCCATCTCTTTATTTGAATACTATCCTGGCTTACTAATTCATTCTGAGCCTCATTTTGTTTATGTTTAATATGGAACAGATTTTCTTGGGTTACTGTGTGTATAAGGACAAGGCATAACGTAATCCAAACAATTAAGCATATACATAACATTAATAAACATGCCTAGTTTTGGAATCCTAACCTTGTTTACATAATATTAGCGATCCAGTTAGCTTGCTAGCTGATGTGCTGTAACATTAGAGGGTAACTAATAACAATGACTACCACATGTTAATTATGATAAAAAGTAAATATAACTTACAAGATAATTGTGGGGCCCCCTGGTGACTGCTGGGATTATGTTGTTTAATAAATTCAGCTAGACATGCGGTTAACACAATGCTAATTTGCTTCTCGTCTGACGGACAGCATTTGAGGTTAAGGGAAAAAAACAGATTTTCCAGCTTGTCTATCATAATCTGTATCAGATCTGTATCTATTTGCACTTTAAATCATGTCTAGCTGATTTTAAGCATTCATCTTTTTCCATTTTTCCAATTTCCATTTATAATGCACCTACAAAATAGGCTACCACAGTGAAGCTTGCACAGGCTTGCTTTCCTACCTCCACAAATGCAGCACAGGTGCAGCAGCGAGAGGCCGTTCTCTGAGCGATAGTTCAGGTTCACTTTGTTGAAGGCTTCATCTGAGCTGTACAAGTGACAAACCACCACAGGAGGACATTCAGTAAAGAACACAACAGACTGAAAGTCCTTTTTTCAGGAGTTTCGTTCTGTAGCTTTAACATAAGAGACACAGGAGTATATTTTCTAGATTGATTAGCTTTTTATTATGTAAACAATAAAATGTACTATCCTTCATGACCTGATGGGGGTAAAAATGTTTGTTTAAAGGAACCGGTTTCGGGAATAAACAACAGCTTTGGAGAGTTGTTAATGCTCTAATGTTGACAAAAATGCTTTTGATTAGTTTTATGTTAACACTGCAAGTGCTTGTACTTGTTTTTATGGTTCTTGTCTATAGGCTACTCTCACCCTCCTACTCTCACCCCACTTACTGAGTAATTATGCAGAGCCTGCAAACCTCAAACAAGCCACCAGATGTGTCAATGTTGTTAAAAGGACACTCCAGCCAAAATGAAGGAAAGGTACTGAACTTATTTGTTTTAATCTAACCCAGAATCCTGCAATAGGAATAAAATGCCTTTCTCAGAATGCCTCAGACATCCACAAAAGAAAATAATCATGGATTGTGATATGACAGAGCTCTTCACTGAAATGAATAGAATGCAGCAAATTGAAGCTGCAAGTGGACACTCCACATCATTTATTCCCAATGGTTGTAAGTTTGCATAATGCATGCTGGGTGTTGTGAGAGATGCACAAAAACACAAAAAGCATTTAAAATCATACATAAGCTTATTTACATACACTCATCGTCAAAAGAATAGTTGCAGAAATAGTTACACCCAGAAGAAGTCAACTGACAGGAATGAAAGCTGGTGGGTAGGTTTGACATTGTGAGACACAGGATGGACCTTATCGCTATACCCAACTGACCCAACAGCCACGACTGCAGACGCTCAGCAAGCAGTGATGCCCTCCATGAGTCATCCTGTTAGTGCCAGCACCATTGGCAGACGGCTGCATGACGCAGGACTACTTGCACGCAGACTGTTACGATGACTGCCCTTAACACCATGCCAATGTCACCAAAGACTGCAATGGTGTTGTGCCAAACTGTCATGGAGCGATTCAGAATGGCATTGGGTCGTCTTCAGTGACGAGCCCCACTTTTGTCTTGGTGGAGGCGACAACAATTCCGTGTGTGGAGGCACCGTGGTCAGCACCAAGATGAACGGTTTGTTGTTACGCATCACAAGTCCAGAAGGCCTGGTGTCACTCCACCTCCACCCCTACCACAAAATTTACAGGAACTGTGTGAGAATATTCAAGCTGCATGGGATGGATTATCACAGGATACTATTAGGAACCTCTACAACTCCACGCTGAGACGTACGTATGTTGTGTTAAATATTGCCCATATTACTCAACGTTTTCCATCATTTATTGCTCCTGGTAACTTTTATCTTCCTTCCGTACAGCACTGCAATCCGACACGACTCTCTGAATGCAACTATTCTTTTGACGATGAGTGTATCTTGATCCTAAAGGCACGGTAACAACAACAGCCTGTTTTTAAGAAGAGGTTGAAGGGAGAGATCCTGGTTAGGGGTGTGCATTGGTCGCCATGGGGAGGGTCACAAGGGAGATATGGGGGTTTGTGACTGTGACTGTTTCTGTTTGTTTGTTTGTTTTCTTTTGTTTGTGATTGCATAAGCTTGTTCTATACATGTGTTCATTCTTATATATGGGGGTGGGGTTTAAAAGAAAGAAAATATATGGTGTACAGTCTTGTCTTCCTGCACTTTTCTCAATAAAAAATTGATCACAAAAAAAGAAGAGGTTAAAGGCCATGTAAAAATGATGTGCTACATAAAACCTCATAAGTGGACCTTAAGAAGGAAATAAAGTACCTTAAGAAAAGTGTAAGATATGCGTCCTTTAACACTAAACCAGCACAATTTCCAAACAACTCTTCCACTCCTCCTCATCCTCACCTGAACACATGCTTTAGTTCAGCCAACTCTTCCTCTTTCACCCTCAGATCATCCTCCAGTCTCTCGATGATTACAGAGTACGACTCGCTCACTTTCTTCTTCCACTCGTCTACAGAAAAACATATAGAACAATAATTCACAGCAGTTTCTGAATCATTTATAATGTATATTGAATAGTTTGTAGTAAACACTAAATAATTAATGGTAGATACCAAGTAGTTCATAGTAAATACTGAACGATTTATAGTAGATACTGAATAATTAATAGTACATACTGAATCATTTGTAGTAGTTATTGAATATTTCATAGTAGATACTGAATTATTCACAGTACATATTGAAATATTTATAGTAGTTATTGAATAATTCATAGTAGATACATAATGAAACTGAATAATAATCCTGCAGTGTACGGTGAGAGGAAACAGAATTAAACACTGTACCTGTGCATGTCTGTGTAGGTCTTGATTTATAATTCCCCATCGGATCACTCCGCTCAAACCCTTCACTGTGAGATCAGAGCAAAGTGTCATGCAGCTGAAACACTATTCCAGTCTCAAACACAATAGAGAGGGGGCAGATAAAGCCCAGGATCTCTGCCCTCCTGCTAAAAATACACTGAGTGGAATGTCTGACACCAGAGACAGCTGAACCTGCATGAGCGAGTGAGCGAGGGTTGTGAGCTATGATGAAGCTGCATCTCTCACTCTCTCTCTCTCTCTCTCTCTCTCTCTCTCTCTCGTCTAACTCTCATCAAACAACAGGTGTAACAGCAAAAAAAGAGCTATGATCTTATGAATACACATAAATCAAATATCTGAATATAAAATGAACAAAAAACCTGTCATGAATGTAACGGCCACGGTACAATGGTAAACATGATTATTAACAGAATTACATTTTAATTCACAGCTTCCTTTCATTTCAGGAGACTCGCTTTCAAATTCAGAAATCTGCAGACACACCTCCAAAGTTCAGCCTGAGAAGCTGGGTTAGCATTTTCTGCTTCTCACCATGCAAGGTCTGGACTCTGGGGTGGTCAGTCCATTGTTCTGTGAGAACATCAGCAGCTTCTCTGTTTGATGAGACTTTGTTGATGAGACAGCTACACATCCTTTCAGACACACAGCATTGAGTTGTCTTCTCACAGTGGATGGACAGAAACACCTGTGCACGTTTTCAGATCTGAAGCAGCTTGATTTTCTTCTCTCTCCCAAAGATGAAAGCTTTCAGTGCTGTTTATCTGATGTGGACAGTTTTGTCTACCTGGTCTTCCAGGTGGTTGTTATGAGTCTCATTTTCTAAAACACTAAACATAGTACTAAATACTAAGTAAATCCATTGAGTAATGTTCCACTGACCAAGAAATGGCTGATATATTTCACCTTATTTCTCTCTGTTCCATGTAAACTCCAGTCCTAATGTTGGTAACGCTTCTGTAAGCACTCCCCTGATCAATCACAAGGTTGACGTCTCTTGCCCTGCCCACACAAAACAGTTTCAGAGAAACTCAGCGAATTAAAGCTAACCCAGTATAACCAATATCCAGCTAACTAGACCACCTGTCTGTAGCTGCCTGTCACCCATTCATTCCTTTATGCATACACCACCATTGTTCCTTTATCCATTCCTTTATTTATGCTTTGCTTCATCAGTCCATCTCATGTGTCTGTTTGTCTGACTTTTTTGGTCCAGTTAGCATCACATAAAAGCTGGATAATAGTTTTAGTCCAGTATGATTGGCGGGACATCCTAAGAGTGTTAGACAGAGAGCTGTCAATCAAGCTGCTCATTAGTCACACCCACACAGTTCTCAGACACATCTTTTATGTTTTATCATATTTATATCTTATATTTTCCATTCAAATCTTACTGGACGTTTAATATAACTCTCATGTTCAGCATCATACAAACAGTTTACTCTCTGGACTTTAAATGTGTCAATGGCACAGAAATAACATAACTAAAAGTAAACAAAATGCAAAAAAGATCAATTACAAACATTAGAGCTTTATTTCACTAATCTCCATACATCACATTTTTTAAAATAACTATAACAATGGTTCTATTTATCACATAAATCCCATATCCTGAATCATCTGGTTTAAACCCTGCATATAATAAACGTTCACATTACCAGTTTCGCTTCAATAAAAGAGTAAATACTAAACAGTGCAGTGCAGCTGAATCATAAAACAATGCAAAGAACTATGAAATGGTGCTATTTGGAACTCGTGGCTTTAGACAGAACCATTCCCTACACTAAAGAACTCTTTAAGAAATATATTTAAGAGTGTACAAGAAAAGAAACAAACATTAGGTATTTATTTTTGTTAGACTGCAAATATTGAAAGTCAAGCATTTTTTCTCCTCAGAGTAAAATGCATTAAACCTGTCTGATATGACTCTAATTCTAGTACCCCTGATCCGTGTCTTCACTGGTGCAGCAGCTCATTTAGTTGCAAGAATCTCTTTATAAAGTCCTTTTCTGAAGTCCAGCATCTGCTCCAAGTCTTTGTTCTGCAGGACATCCTGCAGTGACAGTAGTCTAGTGTTTCTGGGTACGGTCACTTTCCCATTTCCACGAGCTGCCAACACCATCTCCAGTGTTCTCGCAAAGGAACTCTTCATGTCCTCACATACTGGAAAGAGACAACAGTTCCACAGATTGGACCCACTCCCATTTCCTGAGAATCTCACATCCTCAGCACACAGACCCCAGCGGCCCACGCACTCCTCCAGCGCAACTCCAAAAAGCTTCAGCTTGTTTATATCTGTGGGACTGGACACACTTTTCTTTAGGTCATCACGGACACCGAACGCCACGGTAACAAAGACCGTCTTGCCATCCAGAGCAGCGCCTAGAGAGTGCATGAAGGTTTCACTGGGCACTGAAAGTTCTGTACCAATCCAGCACCCACTCACAATAGCTCTGGTCCCCACTGTTACTTTGGCTTCCAGTCTGGAATATTCCACCACAGCTCCTGCAGATACTGAAGCACTAGGGTCCAAAACGCTATGCATAACACAGGCAGTACATTCCTCAGAAGCCTCCAGCTGACATATGCTAAAGGCGGCTGGTAGGACACCAAGTTCCGCCCTGAGACATGGGTCAACCGTGAAATGGAACAGGTATTCCTCTGTGGTGCCCAGGTGGTAGAACTTGGATTCATTGAGGAGAATGACATTGAGTGGTGTTCCCTTCAGGCAATAGAATATTTTTTTTCTGATCTCCACAAGACTGTTCTCCGTCTTGGTGACGTTTGCTGTGTCATTGGTATATTCCACCGTGGCCCCTGGACCCAGGCCCTGAAGAAAGTCTCCGTAAGCATCTATTTCACATCTCAAAGGTCTGATATCTCTAAACAAGTTAAGTAGTGTCAGAACACTGCCATAATCAACAAAGTAAGTGCTGTCAGTGTAGACAAAGTCCTCATCTGCCTTCTTGCACACTGCTCTGCTTTTGTGCATTCTTTCAATGCTTGGTTTGTGCAAAAACTGGAAGCAGGTTCTATATTCCATGTCTCGGATTTGGGAATCTTCTGCTGGCTCCAGAACAAACACTCCATGTGTGGTTCCGATGGACAGAGGCGAAGGGTGGGCCAGCGCTGTGAAGCCCGGTTTATCAAACACTATGCTATCACTTATGCTGTACAGTTCAATATCATCTGCGCAGGTAACCAGCACGCCAGGCTTCATGTGAGAAGGGAAGTCCACGTACATGGCCAGCTTTAGCTCCAGCATCTGATACAGAGGTTCTCCAAGAGGAAGTGCCGTGAAGATCTTACCAAGAGCACTAGCATTGGGTAAGCGCTGACTGAAGCCTCCTGGAGATACAAAGAGAAAAAAGATTGTATATTGATCATGCAAAAAATAATTACCACTAGGCAAGAAAAGCAATAAATTACAAGCTCGTGGTCCTTTAAATATGCTGTATTAGGGCTAGCTGAGAATTTTCTTTTTGTGATGATTGCTGGTGGTAGGGGGAGGTGAAAAGGTCCATTTAATGTCCTAAAAAATTGAAAAGCACTCACCCGCATGTATCAGAATGACTCTGAATCTGGACAGGTTCTCCCCATACTTATCACTCAGGAGTTGAAGTGAATGTAACGTTGACCCTCCATTACCTGGATGAAGACCAGATGAAGGATCATATTACTACTTTAACAAGAAGTTATTTATTCTCTCTGAGCAAACATCCGTTGTACTTGCCAATCTTGTATCCTGGAGGATCTGCAAACACAAGGTAGCCGATGCCAATCGGAAGCTCGTTCCTGTCACACTTCTCTCGGATCTGGAGCTCGTATGCAGCTCTCTGGTCTTCGTCCACTGCAGTAATAACCACAAGGTCCCAAAATTCCCCAGGTTTCACCTCTTTGCCTAGAATAACACTTAATCTTAAGATCATTTGGGACTACAGCAGGAAATATATTTTTAAGGGAAATTCCACCAATTTGTGAATCATAAATAGAACCATTCAGAGTAGTCTGGTGTGAAACGGTTGACTGCAGTAAGACTTCTTACAGTGGTGCTGCTAGGAACCAGGCATTGCCATGTGTACACAAATATGGCCATTTTATTCACTATCCAAAACCATCAGTGAACTTACACTTGGCTTCCTAACTTTGTTGATAAAAGTAAAATATCCATAAGATATAGATATAGCCCTAGATGTATCAGATGCATAAATGTATCAAAACACATCATAAAACATGAAAACTATCATAAAACAATATCTTACACATCATGCCACATACATCTAGCCATGACTTTCTGTGAGGGAGCTTTTTGAGGGGGACTTCTCGTTCCTATCACCACTCTATAAACAGTTTTGGTTCGGCTAGTTTCTGCAGAACGTAACATTTCACACCAAACCTTTTAAACCTCTCTGAATGGCTTTGTTTCCTTTGTAATCATTTTGTGTAATTAATGACACAGACCAGTGCACTTTCCCTTTAATGGTCAAATATTTACCTCTTATTCTGTCGAATTTCTCCAGTTTCTCCTTCGTGGCGTTTTGCAGCTGTACGTTTTTGCTTTTGCCAAGTTCTGTCATTGTGAGCACTTTAAACTCAGAGCAAACTCTTAGCTGAGTTGGCTAACTAACCCAGCCAAAAAGAGAAACAAGAGGCGACGAATACACAATACAGACAATGGGGGAGAAACGACTTTTGTAGTCGAGTTATACAGAAATATAAGTCTCTATTTAATCTGTACATGAGCGTAGCAACTTCATTCAGCGCTGCTTTCAGTCGTGTTTACATCGCCGCTTCCGCATTCCGAGTCACGTGACACTCCAGCATACGCTCACTTTTTTGAGTTTTTTTTTTTTTTTAATTATTTATTTATTTTTGTTTTTGTATCGTTTTCAGTTATCACAGGATAAGTCGATTCTGTGTTAAATAAAATGAAAAATATATATATTACTGCAATAACCTTTTCAAACTTCCTTTGCTATGGCAACTGTAACACTGACGTTAGGACTAACTGAAGTAAGTTATGTCAAGAGTTCCACCAAACAAACCTCTAAATACGGATCGAGGCGCCTGAGATCGTCCTCAGGTAGGAATACTGTCACTGTAATGAAATAATGACACAACAGCCACCAAAGATCAGCTGTATAATAAATAATAAATAAATAATAATAAAAAGCTCCTACAGTTCAGAGTAACTGCAGTGCAGCCTCTTACGCATTAACACGGTTTCTCGGCTGTTCTTTAGTTAAGGCAGCGGCTTCTATATAGAACCATTTTGTGCTTAAATAGTTCTTTGCATGGTGAAATAGTTCTTCAGACTGATACAATGTGTTGTATACGGCTCTATATATAGAAACTTTTTCAAGGTGGTTCCATATAGTACAGGCTTCTTCTATTGTTATGATTTTAAGCTTGTAACAACAGAAAAACCCTTTTGGTGCTATATAGAAACATTTTGGTCCCATATAGAACCTCTTTGAAATTGAAAAAATATATATATATGTTTTGTTATGATGTCAAGCTTGTAACAATAGAGGCTTTTCCGGTGCTTTATAGAACCATTTTCAAAAAGATCTATATAGAATCATACACAGCACATTCACATTCTGAAGAACCATTTCACCATGCAAAGAACCATTTTAACCTTATATTGGTTCTATATAGAAACTTAAAATGGTTCTATATAGAACCATTGTCTACACTAATGAACACACAAAGAACCATCTTTTTAAAGTATGTAATATATCCAGCATCTTTGAGTATAGGAACTAACTTAGACTTGTTCATAGGAAATGTGTTAGACTTCTTCTGTGCTTTCCTCACAAATACAGCTTATTAAGAATATGTTAATACTTAAATACAACTGCACTGTACTCAAACTTTTTGCTTAAGCACATGTAACTGAAATGGAAGTAGCTACTAACTTGATTAATAATAATTAATAGTAATTAATAATAAATACAAAGTCGAGTCATATTATTATGAACTAATATCCAGAGTATCCACCATGTGCAGCACGGACAGTAGCTAGACGGACTGGGAGTGACTCTGTAAGGTCCTGGTAGGTTGGCACAGGTATCTGGAGCCATGCTGACTGCAGTGCATCCCACAGCTGCTGGAGGGTGTGTGGGGGAGGATCTGGTCCCACAGATGCTCAACTGGGTCCAAGTCATGAGGAATTAGGAAGCCAGGGTAGTACTTGACAGCAATGAGGGATATGTGCGCAGACAGCCTATTGCACACCTTATATAGCCATCAAGTCAGCTCTTGACTTCCTTCATGAGCTACGTGCTGCCGCCATCAAAAGTAGGAATAAAAAAGTGGTCATAATAATGTGAGTCGACTATGTAATTTGCATCTGTTATTTGTTTTGCTTATTTGCTTTGCTTTTATTTCATTAATAAAATGACCTGCTTTCTCAGTGCAGAGGAACGTGGAGAAACAGTGAAATGGAGGCCCTCGGTGCTCAGAGGGCTTTTTTAGTGGATTGCTCAGAGTCTTTGATATTGGACCATGGGTGTAGCACACAACCAGATGAAAAAGCCACACACCTACAGGATGTTCTCTTGGTCAATCTGAGCAGCTTGCTATTAAAGAGCCTGGGCCAGCTTGGAAACTGCAAAGGGCTAAAAATTTGCACCCTTGCTGACAACTTCCTGACCCGGATAGATCCTCTTATAGAGTGTGTGCACTTGGTAAAGCTGGATCTCACAGGGAATCAGGTTTGCCTGTTTATTTGTCTCTTCATGTTTGTATAACTCATGAGTTATACCTTATCCTAGAAGATACTGAATAATTTATAGAGAGTAGTGAATTATTCATAGTAGTCAATGAGTAATTTATAGTAGACACTTAGTATTTCATTGTGGATACTGGATTATTTATAGCAGGCACTGAATAATTCATATTAGTTAATGACTATAGCAGGTTACTGAATCATGCATAGTAGTAACTGAATAACTAATAGTGGATGCTGATTAATTCACAGTAGTTAATGACTTATTTGTAGTAGACAGTAAGTCATTCATAGCAAATTATTTATAGTAGGTAATGTATAACCCATAGCAAATACTGAATAATTTTCTAGCAATTACTGAATAATTCAGTGAATACTCAGTAATTCATAGTAGTTATTGTACAAGTCATAGTCAGTAGATACAGAGTAATTCATAGTGGAAACTAAATATACTAGCTATTGCATAACTCATAGTAGGTACTGAATAATTCTTAGTGAATACTGAATAATTCATATTACTGAATTTATAGTAGAAACTAAAGAAATCATAGCAGTTCCTAATTAATTTGTGCTAGATAATAAATAATATGACTAACCAAATGACTAAAATCTTTTTATCTGATTTAATAGATTAAATCTAGTCTTTTGGTTACATGGGGTTACTGAAAAGAAAAATATAAATAGATTTGTGAACAAAAGTATGAAACTTGCATATAATCAAAAAAAATTTACACCGTTAGGAGTTCATCCAAAGTACACATACACAACTATGCATTTCATCACTTTGGGCCAGATGTGCTTTTTGTCTTGGGAGACCAAAGTACACAAAACAAAAGACAAATAAATATGGTCACTCTTTGGGCAGTGCTGCTTTAGACCAAACAGGACACGTAATGTGGCATTTTCCTTTATCATAATAAATTCATTTGCTGGATGTGAAGTATTTTGCTTTTCCTGGTCAGATCACCCATCTTCCTGGTGCTTCATTCTGGAGTATTCTGAAAAATTTACAACTGCTCAATCTACACAACAACAGCCTGGCAGAGAGGAGGAATATTACTGCTCTGTCCAGCTGTCCCAAACTAACAGCCTTAACCCTCTATGACACGCCGCTGAGTTTGAAGCAGAACTACAGGCACTGTGTCGTCAACAGCGTCTGGTCCCTGAAGGCCCTGGATAACCTCGTCATCTCAGATGAGGAGATTGTGGAAAAGTTGCACCTTCCACCTAGATTCAAAGCAATGGCTCCTCAGTTTCGTGTAAATCTGTATCCATCTTCAAAAACAGTTAGTATTGATTTAATATTTCCTGATTGTTTTTATTTATTCTTAATGTGCATTATCATTTAAAAGTTTGTAATCACTGATTTCAATAATTAACTATTTGGTTGAAGATAAATTATTCGGGTGGTAATGTTCAGAGTGGTTTGATGTGAAATGTTCCATTCTACAGAAACGTAGAAGAATTGTGCACAGTGGTGGTGGTAGGAACCAGACATCCACCTCTTAAATATCCCTCACAGAAAGTTATCACATGAATAGCGATGGAAACACTGACGGATGACATTATTTTACAGTTGTTTTGAGAAGGTTTTGGCCTAAAAGGTATTTGTCAATCCCATGGTGGAGGGGTACATGGAGGGAGCTGTAAGGCAAAATAATTCCCAAAGGAAACTTATCATTTAAAATTTTCCACTAATTTATCATCATCAACGTTATATATAAAAATTCAAAAGACACATGTAAGTTTACTGGTGGTTTTGGATAGTACATAAAATAGTGACCCCTGTCTCTACCATTAACCATTTTGCATCAAACCACTCTGAATGCCTTTGTTTACACATCTTTAACAATCTTTCTGCAATATTTCATTTTATCATCAAGTATTATGAACACAGTAAGCACAATTATTTATATACTAGTGATCTAATTTTAAAAAAGAAACCATTTCAAAACAAAGGGGCAGTCATGGGCCGGAGGTTAGGGAACCAGCCTTATTACAGGCGGGTCGCTGGTTCGATTCCCTGAACCAACAGGACATGAATGAAGTGCTCTTAAGCAAGACCTAACCCCCAACTGCTCCCAGAGCGCCATGTATAGGGCTTCCCACCACTCTGGGTGTGCTCACTGCCCCTTAGTGTGTTCACTAGTTTGTTTATGTTGGTGTTTCACTTCATAGATGGGTTAAATGCAGAAGACAAATTCCTCTGTGTGCAAGAACAATTGGAAAATGATTCTTAATTCTAATTTTAAATTCCAATCTAGTGATCCCAAACTTTTGAACGGTAATGTATGGCCTTGATGTAATTAATTAAGAATCCATGTTTTTGTACTTTCTCACACCTAGGATTTGTACAAGACTGAAATGAAAACAGTACAGGGAGTGATTGCAGTAATAAATCGGATCCAGGCTAATTATTGTCCAATTCTGATTATCCAGAAATGGATAAGAGGACATCTGAGCCGGAGAAGCCTGGGGTAAACAACAGATGAAATAAATTTCACACATTACCGGGGGTATAAAAATGCACTGAATTCCAGTGGATAATATTGATCTAGTCACCAAATTCCTCTTCCTGCAGATTATGTTGGCAGATTATGCCGCTGAGAACATTAAGGACGCAAGTAACTCCAGCCAGCACACAGGTAACACCACACTCTCCAGAAACCACCACGCGTTCCTGGATTAAGGAGTGCAAGACAGAGCAACTTGGCCTGGTCAGTGCCACTTTTTTGCCTAGTTTTCCCATGTATTTGGGTCAATTAATCATTTAGTAGAGAGTTCTGACACTGAATGAAATGTTTTTTTGCCTTTCTGTTTTGCAGATGCTGGAGCAGAGAGAAGCAACAGTTAAAAGGCTGTACTCCAGTAAACTGGCAATGACAGACAGCCAGGAGGTCAGATGAAGCGGGTTTGCTGTAGTATCTGAATAGAGTTGGCTGGCATGCTGATCATGTTTATCTTTTACATAGCAGATGATGCTGCAGGAGGGGATGAGTGTTCAATCATTGGACAGCAAAACACTGAAGGAGCTCAGGATGCCGTGTAACACCCCTGAGCAGAGCAGCATTATGAACCCATGTGACGGCAAACTCAGTGAGTCTAACAGAGGGCCGGTACAGCAGGTTTCTGGATTAACTGTGGCCAATTTCCACCTTTTAGCTACAACTCCGTCTATCACACAACACTGCCAGGCTTGGAGGGGGCAACTAGCACAAACTTCCTCAGTCTGAGACATGGGAAGAACTACCACATTTTTTCGAACTGCTGCTAACCCATTATAAAAGACCTCTGAAGTCATGCGTTATACCTCATAGAAACCAGTAAGCTATGTCAAATGTGGTAGTTAAGTTGTTATGTCACATTAACGTGAATGTCTATGAACAACACCCAAAAATGCTCACTCATACACATACAGAAGTCTAAAACATTTAGCCCGTATATAGATTATTTACAATTTAAAAATATGTTGGTTATGAAATGAGTTCACACTTCACTGAATATTCCTATAAAAATTGACACTAACATTTCAAAATCAATACAGATAATAGTGCCTCAATGTATTAGATGTACTGATTTTTTTTCATTCTTTGGTTCTTTTTGTGCCTCTAGATATTTCCACTGTAGATGATGTTCATGATAAGGAAATGGACAGAGATACCTTCCAGCTGTCTGGCTTTAAGGCCACCATGCACTTGTCTGAGCCATTCGCTGAAATGCTGATATCACGAAAAGCCCTGGGACAGGAGGTTCGAGATGCTATTTGTCTATTCCATTCACAGAAGCCTGACCAACTAAACTGCCCACAGCCCCGTCCTCACAACATCACTGCAAAGAAGCAATTCGTCGGCAGGTAGGAAGATTCAAATTCCTCAAGTGAATCAAAGAAAAACAGAAATTGGAATTTTGATTGTGTGTTCACAATTCACCCTGTGATGGACTGGCAGCTGGGTCCAGGGTGTTCCCTGCCTTCTACCCAGTGAGTGCTGGGTGAGTGCTGGCTTATCCTTCTGGGACACCCACCGTGTCCCAGAAGGATAAGCAGCTCGAAAGATGAATGAATGAATAAATCAATTCATGAGCAGTATCAGGAAGAGTGATAGTATAAAATCCTATCGATGTCAATCCTTATTCGCAGGTGCCATGACTGCTTTAGCCTTGTCCCGTTCCATGCAATCGAGAAGGCTTATTGGATGAAAAAGAAGGCGGAGGAGATGAATGAGAGCATGGAAAGAGTTGCACAGTTGCAGTGTCACCGTGATGATGCCCGTGATCGACGCAACAACATCATGGAGTCTCGAAGGAAGGAGGCGCTATTGCAGCAGGACTGGGACAAGGCCGAACTGGAGAAAATGCTTAGCCTGCAAAGGGCCAAATGCGAAAAGGAAGTGGAGCTTGCTCGCCAAAAACACCTCAGCTTCCTGGAGGAGAAAAGGAGGAGAATGTTGGAGCAGAAGATGGTCATCCATTTTAGTGGGCAGCACAGCTCTCTGGCCAAAGCCTTCACAAGACATTATATGGAACAAAGACTCAGCAATGCTCAGCATGACAGGAGAAGACAGGTCACTATCAGCAAGCAGCACACAGCATCTCAGAAGCTGCTCATACAGCGTTACCTGAAGAACAGGTATGTCATGCTGCACACCTGGGGAACAGGTATAATGACATGCACACCTTGAATACAGGTACAACATCGTAAGCACCCAGAAAACAGGTATAGCATCATGCACACATTGTGAACATCCCATGCACCTGTACCATTAACACCTTGAGAAAAGGTACCAGCACACTACGAACCTTAGGCACAGACAAAGCATGCCCACCTTGAGAACAGGTACAGTACCACACACACCTGAAAACAGGTAGAACACCTTACATTCCTGGAGAACACCTTCCACACCACAATACGCATTGCACCTTATACATCTGGAGAACAGGTACAGCATTTTACAAAACCTGAAAAACACTCCACACACCTAGAGAACAGGTACAGCCTCTTACAAATCTGCAGAAAAGGTACAGCACCTTATGCACTTTAAGAACAGTTACAGCACCATGCACACCTTAGGAACAGGTACAGCACCCTATGGACCTGGAAAAGAGGTACAATACTTGGAGAGCAGGTGCAGCATCCTGAAAATCTGGAGGCTAGATACAGCACTCTGCACACCTAGAGAGCAGGCACCATACCCTACCTACATATCTGGAGAAGAGGCACTACACTAACTACATACACTCCTAAAGAAGAGGTACAACACCCTGCAGACTGCAAAAATAGTTATGCAGCCTGGAGAACAGGTGCAGCACCTTGCAGACCTGGAGAACAGGTGCGGTATAGCACATTACATGCATGGACAGCAGGTACTGAATCAACTCGACATTGGACATCTGGACATCTGGATACTACACCTGACACACTTGGAGAACAGGTTCTGCACCTTACATACATGCACAGTAGGTAGTGTACCTTACACACCTGACACACTTGGAGAACAGGTATAGCACCTTACATACATGGACTGGTACTATACCCTACACACCTGGACAACTGGATACTATACCCGTCACACTTTGAGAACAGGTCTAGTGCTTTACATAGCACCTTACTTGCATGGACAGTAGGTACTGTGCCCTACACACCTGGATAACAAGTACAGTATCCTACAGACCACCATTCGCACCTAGAGGGCAGGTATAGAACCTTACATAACTAGAGAAAAGATACTGCACCTGACAGACCTGGAAAACCAGTACAGTATCTTACAAACCTGGATAGCAACATACACACCTGGAGAACAGGTATGGTATTCTACAGACCTGGAGAACACCACTGACACCTGGAGAACAGGTACACCACCCTGGAGAAGAGGAATGATAATATACAGAAAATGACATAGAAAAAAATTTTACAGCTTATTTTATGGTGTGCACATTTATGAAGTTCACGCTTACTTTTATTGATGTTACTTTTAATTACTGTAACCCATGTATTTCTGCCAGTTCAGTGGTGCATTTCTGTTCTTTTTCCTGCAGGTCACAGAGTATCCATGCAGAGGCTGTAATGTCCCGGGTGTCCACACACAAATTCCTATCTGAACAACAGCACCATGAGCTCTTAGCAGCCCAGGCCAGAGTGGCTCATATCAAATCCAGCCATTACCAGGTGGAGGTCCTGCGTCCACAGCCGCTCAACCAGCCAACATGATGAATCACTCTGTCGGTACACTATAACTGTGCTGATCCACCTTAAATAATTCACCTCAAAGAACATTACTAGAACTATAATGTAGTGTAGGTACAGGCCACATCAGTACAAACCCAAACAAGACCCAAACATCTGCTTTACTGTGTTTAATCAAAATAATAACAGCAAAAGGTCAAATGTAAATTACTGACAGTGGTTTTTAGGTTTTTATTTAATAATCAATAAATATCAGATTAATACATCATAGCATTGTTTGCTTTAGCTTAGAACTTACAAGTGCACATCAAGAAAATCCAAATTGCTTTTATTTGTTAATTAAAAAGAGAATCTGAACTTCATATGAGGAGGTAGAAAATGATCTAGAACAATATGTGCACCGACAGTAACAATAATTAACTCTATACAACTAGTTTGTGTGCATCACAAGTGGTTCTGTTAATGTTTCTTTATCATTCAATCTCTGTACTATTGTTTAAAATGCCCACAGATAAACTGGCTCTAGATGTACAGCACTAGCCACAGGCTCCACAGTCATATGCCAAAGTTTACAAACAAAACGTGTCACTCGTCCAGGGGTGTGCTTAAAGGTACGTAAAGGTGCAGTGTGTAAGATTTAGATTTCTATTATCAGAAATCAAATATAATATACAAAACTATGTTTTCATTAGTCTAAAATGGCCTGTGACTACAAGTCCTTGTGCTTTCCTTAGTTTCGAATGAGCCCTTCGTATCTACATAGTAGCGGGTCGTCTAAAAACAGAGACTGCAATGTAGCACCGCCACATCTCAGCAGTAGTCCAGAACAGATAAACCACACACTGGCTGTAGAGAGAGCCTTTCACGTTTTTACAATGATGTGGAATACCACCAGCATTAGATCTACGAAGTCAGCTTCCTATTTGCCAGTTTATTGTTTGTATTTCCCTGCTCGACCTTAAATGGTGCAGCATTTGCATTCTGGAACTGACATTCATCTTCCTATTCACCAGCTTCTTGTTAAAATTTTCCCATTCCATCTTAATAATGCATCAATTACATTCCATCTCTGATATCCTGCCTCTTATTTGTCAGTTTTGTGCTCAGATTTTCCCAATCTACCTTAAATGGTGCAGCAATTATTACAAGGATAATTATAGCAATTATTAAGGTGGAATGAAGTCCAAACTAGAGGCTGTTTCCAGCATTAAAAGAATAATTAGGGGGTTTTGATAGTCTAAATTTGCTTATAACTGTGAGTAGGGATATTCATTCTGAACTGAATTAACATTAAAAACACAATAAGCATACACTGCACTAATTATATGTCCCTGCTAGGTAGAACTGTATCGTATTATTTAGCACAAAAACACAAGAAAAAGCAAAAGAGGATCAAATTCTCACCATCAAAAAAGCCAAAAGATGAGAAAATGGAAAATGAGACAGGCACTAAGACTTAAAGCCAACATGGGTTGCAGAGAAGAAATGCAAAGGTGGGGTTCTCACCACTAAAGGTTACACGCTGCAAGTCCTACTCTGATAGCCAAAAAGCTTGATGATCATATGACAGTGAATGACTAATCGCATCATTTAAATAGTATTATTAAATATTGTTTGTATTTGCAGTCCAAAACAATGTCACCATATTGTGATATATCGTCCACACTGACAAAAGTTTATATCTATAAAATGATTTTGAATGACTTTGAATTGGCAGTAATCTTGAAACACTGGGAAGCTGTGGTTTAACCACAACCTGATTAAATCAGTGTGACAGTAGCAGGTGTTTGCTATAACAGGCTTGTTACACAGCAGTCCTGGAGAGCCACGGCACTACACAGTTGACTGGTTCCTCTGGTTCCTATATCATGGAAAACCATGAAGACATTGCTCACTGGTCTAGTAGGTAAACATTGTAGAGTGGCCTGCTTTATGAAAGAGGCACCATACCGGGCAGCCAATCAGAATCTAGGTCATTTTTAAAGGGACTATGTGAAAAACAGCCTGTTTAATCCTAAAGGATAAGGAGTGGTTATAAAATGGGCACATGAAAAATGGATTGTGAATTTGCTATATACATCCACACAAATGTCATACATCAGAGGAAAAAAATAATGCATGAAAAATGCAGGCTATGAGCCCTTTAACACCTCTGAATACTTTGTGAGCTGACTGCATGTGCTGCAGAAGAGTAAACAGTAAATCTACAGTGCTGTGATCCTCCAGGAACTGATTTAAAAAAAGAGAAAGAATGACTCATTTGCTGACCACCTGTGGTGACTGAAAAGATGCCTTTTCAATACCCAAATCCAAATTCCATAGCCGCCCAGCAGAGTTTTTCTCCAGCAGATGGCACTCTAACTCATGAGCTGTTAAGCCTTAAGGATTTGTCTGGCTAAAGTCCCAACAAAATCATGTACTCGCCAGAAATAGCTTACATTCATATGCAGAGGTTTGAACACACACATTCAAATGACACGTATTGTTGATTTTCTGAGTGATAAAGTGAGTAAGCTAACAGATCTTCTACAGAGAACAAACCTAAATATGACACTTACCTTCAATTTTAGTGCTTGATTTAACATACTGAGAGAAAAAATAAATCATATAGTGTAAAATATGCTTTTCCACAGGTCATGTTAATGTTTTTTCTTTTTTTAGGATGTTAAATTCAGCACATAAACAGTCATTAAAATGTGCAGGAGTGTGTTCTCTGCAGGGTCAAAGGGAAATTACATTGGTGACTATTTTTGTATAATTTGGTGCTTTCAGACAGGTTAAGTGTGAAATGGATGAATGTAGAGAATCTCTTTACAGTGGTGGTGATGTTGACCCCTGGTTACTACAACACAAATACAGACATTTTATTTATTTACTATGTTTTCCACTATTTAACCATCAATAAATTATATAATAATTATATATAAATTATTATAATATATATAATTTAATGATGGTTAAATGGTGGAAAGTTTTCTTTGGTGATTTAAAACACTTTTCTTGTATCCTTCCTCCTGATAAAATTGGATTTAAATACATTTTAGACCAAAAACTTTGTTACAAACCATCACATCTTTAGTAGTATATTCATGTGAGGGAGCTTTCAGAAGTGGACCACCACTGTAAACAGTTTTGACTCTAGAATGGAGCGTTTCACAGCAAACTACTCTGAATTACTTTGTTTGCTTTTTAGAAACATTTAGAAATATCAGTGGAGTTTCCCTTCAATATGCTTTCACTTCAAAACCTGTCATTTGACCAGAGGCGCCCAAATTGTTGACTGTATGTGGAGTTGATGTTTGCTTATCAGAATTTCTACTGGTCTATTCATCAACCTATTCACATAGTGTACTGGCAGCTAAAAGTGCATAAAACTACATACAAACAATGTTTTTTTTTTCATGACAGTGATGATAAATAAAACTGTCTATAAGCTCAACACCTGGGCTGCTATTACTGTCTGAACTTTTTCACCATTGTTTTTTTCTAGACCAAGACTGTGTTGGGCAGCTTTAACCATTACAGAAAATGCATCCGAACTTTTGTTTATCTCAAATTGTCTCCCAGTGTGGTTCTCCTGGAGCAGCTGAGGGCACAGCAGCCAGACTGTCCTTATTCTCCTCCAGGAAAGCACTGCAGGAGGCGAAGGCTGAGTAGAAACTGGAGGAAAGTCCAGCGATGTCAGTGGAGATGTACGGCAGAACACCAGGGGTGGCCTGATTGTAGTAGGAAAGCTGAAAGACACAAAAACAGATATATAGTTTAAACCTAAAGCAGCTATAAAACACTGGCAGAAAAGCTCCATGTGGTCGAATCATTTTTCAAATGAGTGTGTTATCAGGAATAACATGATATTTCATGGTGTTGTTCACCTTACACACAACCCTGAGTGTCCTATTTCTTTTATATAAAGCAGTTCCACAAAAAAAGTAAAGCACTGAGGTTTAGAGTATTGTATCAGATGTACTGTAATATCCTATAAAATGGGCTTTTATTATAAATTGGTTATCATGTAAAAGGGGGCAGGCATAATTCCAGTTTAGTTTAGTTGTTCACATCTGTTGACCAATAAGCTTGCTTAGGAGCAAAGATGCAGCTCTTCCAAATCTGACCAAATCGGCTGTGGGTCAAGTATTATCGTACTATCCAGAAACTTAGTTAGCTGCAGCATAAAGTGAGTCTTATTATACCCCAGTTGACCCCACAATGAGATTGTCTGAGAGGCAGTATATCCTAATAATGACCCTGTGAATCTCTTTACTCCGCCTTATTCACCTGTTTCTGTTTGTGCGCCACTTGTGCTGACAGTCCACCCCAACAAATACATCAGCCAAGCCTGCCATCTTTTTTTGAATCACAGTTAAACAAGCCAAACACAGATAAGAAACCAATCCAAAAGGGTTAGAAAAGTCAGAAAGTGAGCTGTGTGCCCTCCTCTGTTCTAGGTGAGACTGTTGGAGCATTTAGGTATTATTAGTGCAAAGCAATGCTCAATACTATAGTATATTATTATTCTTCTTTTTCTGTCAGATTTTTGTCTTCTAGCTCATCCCACAGCTTTTGAGAAATCATCATTTCAGTCTAATTAGAATGGTGTACTTGTGTCCTCCTTTGGGTCAGACATACAGTTTTCATACAAGCAATGCATTTTTCTAGTTATCACCTTTTATTCAGCGGTGCATATTGTTGCTATCCAGTGAACAACATGTATGTTTATTTTTGTCGATTTTTACACTGTGTGAAAATTTCATGATGAATGGACCAACAGAAATTGCTCAAAATTGCTTGGACAAAACTTACATTATAATTAAATGAGGTTTTTGCTCTCTCCTGTAAAGTTGCCATTTTAAAGATACTTGTTTTTCTTTGGACAGTGATGATATGAAATCTAAATATGTTACTGAAATGTTACGTGTAGCATGTTAAACCTTGGTAAGAGAGCTGTCCTCCTCCTTTATGCTAAAACCAGCACAGAGCACCTCCCCCCTGTTGTAGTCCTCAGTGGGTGGAAACGCAGGCAGGGTGACAGAGCGCAGGGCAATCCAGTAAGGGTCACTGCGAGGGAAAGCAAAACGGGCTTAAAAGTGTTAGGCCATCACCACCTCAAACCATGTGGAGTTGTTCAGTAATCTCAGACAGACTGGATGATGTGGTTTCTGACACTGTATGACACACTACCATCTGTAAACATGGCCTGAAATACAATAGCATAGCTACAAACAGTGGTAGCGGCCATCTTGAAGGCTGGATACAAAATAAGGGGTACAAAATAAGCCACAAAGAAGTGAAGCGGTGTCATATCAGTGTTAGTCCTACCCAGAATCACATGGGCGCCTCCTGGAGGCCAGGAGGATGAAGTCCTGCACCTTTCCTCCTTTGCCAACGGATGGAGTGACCACCTGGTAAATGGAGTCGTCCTCATCTGCGTGGTTTATGACCTCACACTTTCTGCAACATTAGGAGATGAAACATGTTACACAGTCCAGCTGTTTATAATCTGGGAGATTGAGACATCAGACACAATAATTTTACTAATTCAGTAATATTCCCTTTAGTACTGCTAGTCATGGCTATTCAGTGATAAGTCACGTTCATCCTCCCTTTATAGAAGTATGCTTCAAAAGCTTGGGGACATCTGTTGAAATCTTCCTTTTCAATTCAGTAAGAAAACATACAGGCTAATGGTTTGTTAGCATAAGACATACAGATAAGTGCTAATCCTCACTCGCTGTCAAGACCAAACCTTGTCTCTCCCTTTTTTGTTAGTTTAAATTTTTTAATTTAAATTTTTGCTCAACTTGCTCTCAGTCATGGGTATACATGGCCCATATCTGTTTAAGCTGAACATGCCTGTGCTCTAACACAGCCTGCATGCACACATCCTAATCAATAATGTCCTAAATCATCCTCACGTGTCATGAACAACGACAACAACAAATAAACAAATTAGCAGCACAGGCCTTCATCACAGAAAGACGATGCCTGGTAATGTGTATGTAGCTAAAGTGTCTTCCTCTGTATTTAGAGCAGCTTTTGCCTACATTATAATTTCTAAGTTAATGTTAAAAGCACTTATTGAAACTCTTTTGTACCAAAAGCTCTGAGTGTTGATGAGTGCGGACATCACAAAGGGCTGTGTGCACAGTCCCCTGCTATTCACACTGCTGACTCATGACTATACTGCAAGCAGTAGCTCAAATCACATTCTTAGGTCTGCTGATGACACTACAGAGGTGGGTCTTATCAGCGAGGATGACGAGTTAGCATACAGAGAGGAGGTGGAGCAGAGACAACAATCTATCGCTTAATGTTGATAAGACGAAGGAGTTGATTGTTGACTTCAGGAGGACTTGCAGTGATCACTCTCCACTCCACATCAATGGCTCAACTGTGGAGAGAGTCCAAAGCTCCAAGATCCTTGGTGTGCACATCACCAACAACCTTACCTTGAGCCCCTATCTGCCTAGAACACAAAGTCCAGCAGCAACTTTAGTTCCTGAGTGGATGAAGGAGCAAACCTCCCCTTGCTTCCTCATTACATTCTACAGGGGGACAATCCAGAGTGTGCTGACCAGCTTCTCTGCTGTCCTCACAATCTGTTGTAGGGTCCTGTGGTCCACGACAGGGCAGTTACCATACCAGACACACAGTCCACCATCGACACCTCATACCACAAGCTCTGCATTCACCATCATTGTGGACAACTCCTCACCACTCTCATAGACCCTGGAGCACTGGATCCATTACCTCCAGACTCTAAAAAAGGTTTTTGTCCAATATTCACTACACTACACTGATCACACACCCCTGAACAATCACTGCACACCTGTACTTTAAATTTAAATTAGTAAAGATGTATTTACATTCCATTTTTGTCTGATTACCCCTGACTTCAGTAACTAGTTGGTAGAAACAACTTCATGTTTGTGTTTCCTATAACTGTCTAGCAGTTTCTTACATCTACGGGGAGAACATGGAGGCATGCAGAATTCTTTCAACCATACAATGTTTGAGGAGCTTCTTGTATGTCCAGCCCATTTCAAACCCTCCCACAGCATTTCAAAGGGATTTAGGTTTGGGATTTACATGTCGACTATTCCACAATCCTATATTTCTTCATTTAGAGGCATTTCTTGATGGATTGTTGATTCGAGATCACTATTCTGTTGGATGGTCCGCATCTTCAGCTTCAACTTTTTTTTACAGATGGCCTCACATTCTTCACAAGCACTTTCAAGAGAAACCATAGTGGATTCTGTGATTGGTCAGCCCTTGAAGCAGCAAAGCAGCTCCAAACTATAATACTTTCACCACCATGCTTTAAACATGGTGTAATTTTCTTCTGATCAAATGTTGCCTTTGTTTTTTTGCCAAACATGGCTGCGTGTGACCAAATCTTTGAGTCCTAGATATTGATTAGCAAACTTTAATCTTGCCCTGATGTTCTTTTTAGACAGGAAAGTCTTCCTCCTGGCCCACCTCCCATGTACATCAAATCTGTGGAGTCTTGTTCTGATGGTAGATGCATGCACTTTTCCTTATCAGTGGCAAGAGCTACTTGCAGATCCTGTGATGAAATGACAAAGCTTCTTCACTTGTAATGATCCTCCAGACAGTGGAATAATTGATTTCCAATATTGTGGATATTGTCTTAAACCTTTTCCCCAAATTCAAAGGCATCTACAACCGTCTTTCTGAAGAACTCAGAGAGCTATTTTGATCTAGGAAATGACGATACCACACATGTAAATGACAAAAAGCAAACCAGAGCAAATTTCTGATGTTTAAATAAGACAGGTTCCTCCAATATATTCTTGAATGGGGTTCTAATTATTAGCATCATAGTTTGACATATTAGTATAAATATTGACTGATACCTGCAGGGGTGTACTTACTTTTAACTGCATTTATGTTTATTTCAAATAACATGGCAAAAACATTAATTGTAAGCGTCTTTTCCTTAATTATATGCATTTATTGATCTTTATGTTCAATTTCTGGCTATCTGCACTCTGTTTAGTCTTGTGTAATGGTCTGCTGTTGTGTTTTGCACCATGGGGCCTGAAGGACGTTATTTACAACGTATACAATAACAGGAAAGACGGTGGTCCCTGTCTTTATTACCAAGGCTTTTACCATCTCTTCCTTCTTTCTACAGCTTTTCTATGTAATATGTTAAATCAGCACAAACTGACAAAGAAAACATCTTGATTTGCATTAAAAAGTTTTGAGGTGTCCCTAAACTTTTGAAATTTGGAGTGTGCTTTACAGATCAAAGATGTGTCTGTGTTATTTCTTTCTGTTTGAGTTCTCTAACAGGACATACTTGTAATGCGGGTCCCACTCGTGTCTGCGTCTGAGGTCAGACAGAAGCAGAAACACCTGCTCCGCCGCTACAGAAACATGCGTCTCCACCTTAAAGCACAGCACATGGTTCTCCTCCAGAGTGTACAGACTGACCTGAGAACAGCACCACCACATCAAACAGCATTTACACTCAATAAATGAATCAGGCAAGACATGTTTGGTGTCTGAAGTTTACTTCTTCAGTTTATCGCTGGAAGCTAATTTGGCCAACAAGTCACAAACGCATTTATACACACTAGCTTAGTTGGGAAGGGAAAACTGGGTCAAACTGATTTTTGGCTGGACTCCTACAGAACATACTTCTTCTCTTTACAGACTTAAAAACAAAATAAACTAGAATGTGTGTTGACACAGAAAGACTTCCCAGATATAAAGTTTCCCTGTAAGAAAAACATGTACACATACTGAAGACAGTATTAAGTGCTGACCTTGTTTTTCTCTGAGGTTAAAACCCAGTTGTTTCGAGCAGCCAGCATCTTCAGAGCGGAAACGTTGTTGTAGCTGAGGTACATCTATCAAACAGACAATTGCTCAAAAATGCATAACTAGAATTATCAACAGAATATGAAGAAATCGCAGTTCATCATAATGGCATGTCAAAGAGGTATATCTATATGTCTATATATCATATTAGAGATATTTCCTGAAGTTAGCAGGCTAACCAGCTGGCCCATCCTGTCTCAAAATACCTGTTTGTACCCCAAGAGGCGATAGTGAGTCACTGTAGCGTCAAATTCGTCCAACCTGAGAGGATAAAGAACCAGCACTGCTGCCCCAATGGCTGTCCCGTATTCTAACTTCCTCTCAATCATGTTAGATCATTTAAGGGCAAGTAGCCAATTAAAGAAACATCAAACGCAATAATGACTGAAGCTCTTAGTGAGTGACCACTGCCGGACACTCTCAGCAAGAAACCACGTTCAGCAGCAAACAAAATAAGTGATATAAATAACAGCAGAACGAGAGTTAACATCGGCGCTGCTTTCCACCACTGGAGACGCTCTTGGTGAATAAAGGAATGAAGTTTGAGGTTTAACTCGCAACTTTTCTCTCAGACTGGTAAGAACTGAAGACAGAGAAGGTAGGACTGTGAGGATATGTCGTCCCCAGAGTATGAATTTGACACATTGCATCGTCTTACAATTTGCTACTATAAACATGCCATATTTCTTCTGATGCACTACTTCTATTCATTTTCTAATGTTTGGTAAAAAACTAAAACATAATTGTTTTTGCACAGGCCACACTTTGCATTTAAAGTTTTTATTAAATTCAGTAAATAAACAGTAACTGTGCATGTCTGGAAGTGTGTCTTAATAATCTGGTAATGGTCTTAGTTGATATATAAGAGTTTGATAATTATACTTGGAGCTAGTATTGCAATGTTACCTATCAATTTGAAGTGAACTGCATAGTTAATTAAACAGTTGCATAATGAATTACATTTTGCTGCTGTCAGAAAAAAACTCTCTCTATATATGTCTATTTATCATTTCCATCGTTCAGTTTCTGACATCATTTGGAAATGCTTTTTGCTCTTTACATTTTGTGTAAAGCTCATAATGAGTAGACTAAAAGAAATGGCCTATAATGACTTAGAAAAAAAGGCTGGTTACATTGACTTACATGAAAAGTAAAGTCTGTTTTTCCATCTGCTGTAAAGTTGTTATTTCGGAGATACAAGGTCTGTATTGAGTCGAACAAATAAGCGAACGAAAGTACCTGGTTACTGGGGTCCCACGGCACAGACAGAGGAACCTCACTTTGTTTGCAGGAGATGATATACTTCCTGTAACACAGCAAAAAGCTGCAAGTTAGTCACATGACCTTGAAAGCTGAGTGAAGTATGCAGGCATCTGGTACTGACGTTAGAATGCTCAGAATTTACTGGCAGTATGACAGAACTAGAGTGGAAGAATGATTTCATAGCAATGTCTCTGCTGCTCTTGTCGTATTAGCTCTTTAAATGCACTGTCTACGCTCAGGTTGCTCAACAATTGATCAAGTCAACTGGCAATTGACAGCAAGAGTGGAAAGTTTCCCATAATATGGTTCATCATTATATTATGTTTAAAACATACGTATATTTCTGTCTTTTGAAAGGATAAATACTTGATGACATCACATGACCAGCAAATCCTGTTTGAATTCCCATTCTCCATTGCCAAAGAAAACAACAATATTTACTTCCTAGTAGATCATATATTGTAGATGCTTTACAGGTGATAAATACACTGTAATATAATTCAGATAGTACAGTAACTGGATTTGTAGGCAGGAGGTGTAACGTAACTTGTATCTTATTACAATGTTAGTATTACCATACAGTCCACATAACAACTGAAATTATTTAATTGTAACAGTTTAATATTGGGTTATACATTTTACAATAAATAATTCACTGACTGATGTTTTTAGAGAAAAAATAGATTTTATGGTACTTTCCACAAATGTGCTGACATTCACCATCTAATCCACCTTTAATACAGTTATTTCAAAGGTTCAGAATGCTATCAGGAACCGTTTGTCCAAAGGTTTAAAGATATCTGAAATGAAGAGTATTAATAGTATGTTTGTTCTCCTTTGCTGCAGTACGTTACTCTTCTGGGAAGACTACTTTTCTAGGAAGGCTTTACACTAGATGTTGGAACATTGCTGTGGGATTGCTGGGAGGCTTTGTACCCACACTTGATATTGGGCATGGTGACCTTTGATTCGCTTGTGACTGCATTTTGTGTTCGTATCAATGCACACTTTGTGCCTTCCTGTATGTCTTTGATTAACTTGTGCCACGTCCTTACCTGTCTAAGCGAACTTTTTTCCTGGCGATAGCCTCCTGAAACCGCCTCTTTCCATCCTGTGGACACCAAATTTCATTATAATACTGAATAAAACAGTTGAAAGTATAAATATTTTGCTAAAAAGTGTAATCTAATGTTTTTCTCTCCTCACTAAAATATGACCAAAATTCAGAGTGTGACTTTTGTCCATGATTATAGATCTTTACTGACACAACATCCCAACTATTTTCATGCATGGTACTACTATACTATAGTACAACTTTACAGGTCTCAAATTATTAGTAGGATGCTTTACGATAATGAAGCCATCCAGAATTAAGAACAAAGGCGATGATTCTAAAATGACTGACAAATCAAAAGTTACATTTTAATAAAATTAACAAACATAATGAAGTTCTAATAATGTTTTAGGGGGGCACGATCAAAATTGAGAATTTCATTTAATACAAAATCAAGAATAAGCAATACCTGAAAATGTGCCTCATGGTAATATATTAATCTTTCCATTTATTCTATTAGATTAGTACTATTAGTCTTATAAAAGTAATACAATTTTTGAAAACATAAGCTGTGCTTTACGGGATCCTGATTTAACATTCTAGCCACAAGCTAATATGGCAGTCACAATACAACAACACGGTTCAATACAGTACGATATATTATATATTAATATAATAGGCTAATATTTGGTGATTGTCTTTATTGTGGCTCCAACGTCGATTGTCTCCTGAATGTGTGGCTCCTTCAGAAGGCTTACTATACATATATCACCATGTATTTCTCATCTTTTCATCTACTTCCAAACTAGTCAAAGCACTCCAGGGTTCATTAGCACTGTCCAGACGTGAAAGCAGGCATGTGTCTATTTGCAGCTGGAACTCTGCTGGAAGTCTCACCACGGGCTCAGGTCGTATCCGTGGCAACGTTCGTGGCTTCTTGTCCTGGTCCAGCACCTCGAAGGTCATGAAAGCACTGTTGATGTGCCGCAAGGGTTCTCCACCCTGATAGGCTTCTGCACACACACCCACCTCCATACTACACACACACACACACACACACACACACACACACACACTCAGTAAACATTAGACAAGAATAAAATATATTACAGCAACAAAACATCCTCAGAAAAACAGCAACGTGTTGATGTAACAGATTTTGCGCATTCATGTGTCAGGATTGTGTTCCAGTGGTACATACACTCATCATTAGAAGAAAAGTTGCACTCCGAAGCAATCAACCGACAGGAATGAAACTTGGCGGCTAGGTTTGACATTGTGAGACATGCAAATGATTTAAGTTTCATGCTCGGCAGTGTATGTGACGTAACCAATGACGGGCCTTATCACTGTACCGGACTAATCCAACAGCCACAATTACAGACATTTAGCAAGCAGTGATGCCCTCCATGAGTCATTCTGTTCACCCAGTGCCAACACCATTGGCAGACGGCTGCACGACTACATGCACGATGACCTCAACACCACATCAACATTGCCAAAGACTGCGATGGTGTTGTGTCAGACTGTCATGGAGTGACTGCGGGAGATCTTCAGTGACAAGTCCTGCTTTTCTCTTGGTGGAGACGACCAACAAATCCGTGTGTGAGTACCACCATGGTCAGTGCCAAGATCAACGGTTCGTTGTCACACGTCACACGTCCAGAAGCCCTGGTATCACTCCACCTCCACCCCACCACAACATCTGTAGGAACTGTGTGAGAATATTCAAGCTGCATGGGATGGATTATCACAGGACACTATTAGGAACCTCTACAACTTTATACCGAGACGTCTGGCATGTTGCATTAGCAAAGACACTACTAGTTCAGGAAATATTGCCCATATCAGTCTAAATTTCCTGGTAACCTTTATCTTCCTTCCCAATACCATTGCAATCTGACAATTCCTTCTGGGTGCAACTATTCTTCTGATAATGAGTGTATTAAGTGAGACTGTAACTTAAAGTGCTACACAAGGTTTAAACCTGGGGCCAACCTTATTCAATTTATCGTCTATAATTTTGTGCTCCACACTAAAGTGTGATTACTAAACTTCTTAGCTTCTATAACATAACGCTGCTAAATCTGATGACCTGTCATTCAACTTTTTGCAGACAGTATTTGTACTGGTTATACTGTGATGGGCTGGCACCTTTTTTTGAACGCACTGTTGACGATGGCCTTCAGCACCAGTCTGTCTCCTATATGGGACGGTCCGCGGAAGTGGAACATGTCTATGCTCCTCAGAGTTGGGTGAGCGTTACACAAACGGCTGGGACAAAAACAAAACATGAATGGGCGCCATTGTACTGCAGAGTAATTCATGCCACTTTAGTGCCCTGTTCTCATTCAGTATTCCACAGGAAGTTCTTCACACTTGAGTTAACTCTCCTCAGGATCTTTATAACATAACAAATAGACAAACCAATAGACACTAACTTCTGTATATGCAGTACTACTGATTGTCTATTACTTTAGCTTAAACATTTTCATCAAGGGTTTTATAAGAGTTATTGTTATAATAATAAACAAAACTATGAATAATAAGTTACTGCTGTGTCTTGAAAAAAATCCTTCATATGTTATTTCCGACATCATAACTAACATAATTAATCAAAAAAGTCTGGAACTTGTAGATACTAAATGTAAATCAAATGACAATGATAAAGTAACATAACATAATGTATCATGTGCACCCCCATTTCAAAAATTGGAATCACTAATTATATATGTACTATATAATTTAAAATAATAAATTCAATAAAAAATGGTAATTATTTGAAATTTGAAATAATAATTGAGGTTATTTTACTCAGTTTTAACTTACACAGTGCAAGCGGTAATCCTATAAGTGAGACACCAGAAGTTTTTGTTTTTCAATTTTTCAATTTTTAGTTAAAAAAATATAATTTAAAAACAGCACCAGAAAGAATATGTATTATATTATAGGTATTATATAGGTATTATATTAATAACTGCTATTATTTTATGCAATTATAACATAGGGTGTAGATTCTATTAGTGAAACACTAGAAGAGGTTTTAGATGTTTTGCTCAATATTCACATTTTTTTGAACACCAAGAAAATATTAAACAATTGAAAGACTTGCTGTAATAATTTAATTTTAGTAGTTTCTTGGTAAGTTACTGTATATTTCTCTTTCACTTTCCAAAAACATTTCTGGATGTTCTACATTCTTTTCTTAGGAATCATCTACAGCATCATGACAGAATCATTTAAAACACATTTCTGCAAAATGCTAGTTTTATATTATTGAGAAATGCAAACAGTTGAACGATACTGTATCCAATAATATATTTATGGTGCAATTGCATCATTACGTATAAACAGTGACGTATAATGACAATAAAAACGACTTCTAAGGTCATACCATATAAAATTGATATAGTATTAATATCAGCAGGTGAGTGCGTTACCTTGCTGAAATTGTGGCCACGTTCTCCATCCAGGCCATGATCTGACCACCAAACGTGCTGACCTGGTGATTGGCATGTGGTGGGAGAACCAGCTCCACACTCTCCACCCGCGTCCTCTCTGCTGGAACACCATCCTCAAACTGCATACACTCACTCACTGCCACACAAACACGCAGGTCACTTTTCAAATGGAGGGAAAAACAGTAACGGACAAAACTGTGTAGAAGTCAGAAACCACCATTTCAGGAGATATTTCTGAGGAGATGCCTACTTCATCATCACATGCTAACGTGTGAAATACCTTATAAGCCCATCAACTATAATTCTTTTTGACATGGTCGTTTTTAACCTCCCTTTCTATTAAATGGGCTGTTTATTGTAACATAGTAAGGAAGTACCATAACACTTTAAATGTGCTGTAACTTTTTCACGTCACATTGTGTGTTTTTACCACCATGTTTAATCAGTAAATAAACAGTAATTGTGTTTTAAAATGTGCAGGAGTGTGTTTCTGTAAAGGATGTACTTGTTTATTTACACTTCAAACAACAACAACAAATACATGGAAAGTCATCGGTGCATATAATAACCTCCGTTCTGATTGGCTGTGGTCTAGGTGGTCGACACTCATTACAACTTCAGTGTGAATGGTGATGAGACAGTAATGTTAAAACAAGTCTGCATCATCATTAAGAGCTTTTTAATTAAATATATTTATGGTTCTCGTTGTCCTACACAGGTAGAAACAAATATATATAATAATGTTAGTTATTACTATGTTCATATTCTTATTTTGCACTTGTGAACGGTGCCTTTATAATTCTTGTTGAGATGTTTTTGTGTACGTTTCTAAAATCTCTGCATCTGTAAAATTTGATTTACTGATATATAGTTATTAGTAGAGGCCTTAAGCCATTATTATTTAGAAATGTGACCAATCATTTTATGGTTTTTATATTCCTCCTCTCTAAACTGTTCTCAAGCATGTTCTCTCATCTCCTCTGCTGTCAGTGACTATGAGAACTATCATCAAGCTTTTCGAATTTGTGTGTCCTGGCTAACAGCTCTGTTCGTTCTAAAGCGATACAGAGTGCGTTAAAGGTTTTATTTTAGCCTTTGTCAGAGACACTAAAGAACTTGTGAAAAGGCCTGTTTGTGAAAGGGCTGAGTGTTTTAGAAAAGGACAGGGAACAGCATAAACAGGGTGCTTACTGAGCTGCAGTACTAGGGAAGCTTTTGCTATTCGTACTTCTGGACACATGTCATGTGACAACAAACCGCTGACCCCCACTGACCATCTTGGCACTGACCACGGTGCCTCCACAAACAGATTCGTTGGTCGTCTCTACCAAGACGGGACTTGTCGCTGAAGATGACCTGCTGCCATTCTCAGTGTCTCTCCATCACAGTCTGACACAACACCATTGCAGTCTTTGGTGATGTTGACGTGGTGTTAAGGGCAGCCATTGTTTCAGTCTATATGCATTAAGGGTCATGCTGTTGGGTCTGATACAGCGATAAGGCCCGTCCCTGTTTACATCACATGCACGATTAAGAACCTAACATGATGTTGAACCTACCCACCAAGTTTCACTTCTGTCGGTTGATTCCTTCTGGGTGCAACTATTTGTGCAACTATTCTTCTTCTGATGATATATCAGCAGCCGGACACAGTTACAGAAACATAAACAACGAACAGCACCTGTGAGCGTATAGCAGTCGGGTTTTAATCCACTTCAGCTCTCCTTTCCTGCATATATGAGTGGAATGGTAAAGTCAATTATGCATAATTATATTGCTCTATTGCTTGGTGTTTACTGAACTGTGTTGAAGAGATGTCAAATAAACAGGATAACGTCAGTGATGAAGCAAAGAAGGAGGTGGGCTGAGTGAGATCTCTCAACTAATTCTGATAAACAAATACACCTGGTGCTCAAAGCTGAAGTGGAGAGGGTTCGTTCACACCTGTGTCAGAGGGGCTGATGCTGACTGACTGACTGGGTGCACTAAAGTAAAGCAGCCTTCACGCAGCTCTGCACAGATTCGCTGATCTCCAAATAATCTGCATCATAAACCAGCGCCATTTGATTTGCGGTAAGAATGCACATAGATATTCAAATATACAGACATTAGGACACGTCTGAGTACCTAACTGGATAAGGCTTGAGTAGTCTGGAATGATTAATTGTGCTGTCTTGCAGACAAATAAACTTATAAACTCAGTTAACTTACTCCAAACAAGACAACATGGGTTGATAATCACGGAAATCATGGAAAAAGCAAACTTCCTTGTGGCAAAATTCTTCATTTACATTGAAGTTAATAGGAACCTGTCAGCTCTGACTGCTTTTTGAAAGTAGAGGACAGCCAATCAGAACAGAGCTCATGTACATATACTCGCTGATCACTTTATTATGTACACCTACTTTGCACCTACACGCTGTCTATTTCATCACTTTGTAGTTCTACAATTACAGACTGTATTCCATCTGGTTCACGGTATACTTTGTTACCCTGTTCCTCAATGGTCATGACACCCCTTGGGACCCTCATAGTGAAGGTATTGTTTGGGTGGTGGATAATTTTTGGCACTGCGCTGACACTGATGTGGTGGCGGTGTGTTAGAGAGTGTCGTGCTGGTATAAGTGGATCAGACACATCAGTGCTGCTGGAGTGTTTAAACACATCAGTGTCACTGCTGGACTGAGAATAGTCCATCAACCAAAACTATCCAGCCAACAGCGTCCTGTGAGCAGCGTCCTGTGGGCAGCGTCCTGTGACCACTGATGAAGGACTAGAGGATGACCATCACAAACTGTGCAGCTGTTCACTCTGAGCTCTTGGCCATTGAAGAACAGGGTAAAAGGGGGATAATAAAGTATGCAGAGAAAAAGATTAAATTTGTAACTATATAACTATATAAAATGTATCTATGGGGTAGGTATACCTAATAAAGTCTTAAAGGTACAGTAACAAAAATAGCCTGTTGGAGTCTAAGAGATTAATAGAGGCTGGGAAATGTGTGTGAATGTACAAATGAATTAACACACAAATGTCGTAAGTGGAGAAAAAATTAAACAAAGGAAAAACGTCATGTGTTTTCACCGCTGTTTCTGCCGATGTTGTTAAAGGAAGTCTTTTACCAGCACGTCTTTTGAGACTCTAATTTAGGCATGATTTTGAAAGAATAAGGAAAATCAGTGTAAAGCCAGCTGCTGACAGATGTTGAGTGAATCATGCATGCGTAATTTCTCAGCCTACTTTTTGCACAGTCCTCCCATGTTTTGTAGAATGCAAATGAGGACAAGAAGCACATTTAGGGAGCCCATACTGCATGTTTAGGCCTGTGTGCCAGTTTCATGAATCAGGCAAAAGGTGCCTGGTTGTGGTGCAAACATGCACAAAACCTCAGTACATCATTCCTCAGTGTGATCTGACCTGCGTGAGCGGAGCTGTTGCTGAGCAGGTCATTGATGATCTCTGCGTGGATCAGCCTCATCCTTCTTCGCTCAGCTGCGATGCTGTACTCCATCTGCTCTGCCTGCGTGCGAGGAATCACCTGCTTCAACTGCACCTGCACACACACATACACAAGCGCCCTGTAAGATCAACAGTATTAGACTGATCTCTGTAATTCTCCATTAAAGGGGAATTCCACCACATTATGCATTTCTGCATAATGTAGTAGGTGAGACGTAAGGTGAGTCATTCAGAGTGGTTTGATGTGAAAAGGCTGATACAGACTCAGATAGCCATTTTATTTACTATCTAACGCCACTTGTAAAGGGAATGTTGCTAACAGCAAAATTATGGAAATTCTGAAAAAGAATGTTTTCTTTGGGGACAACTTTGCAGCACAACACCCTGCATATATCCACCACGAATGGGTTTAAATGAATTGAATTAAAATATATTTTAAGCCAAAACCTTATCACAAAACTAAAACATCATAAACATGTTCCAGACATCAGGCAGTATATTCATGACTATTTCATGTAATAACTTTATGTGAGGGAGCTTCTAGTGGACGTCTGGCTCCTATCATCACCGCCACTGTGAACAATTCTGACTTGGTAAGCTTCTCTAGAATGCACCGTTTTACACCAAACCACTCTAAATTACTTTATTTAAATATTTATATATAACTGAAAAATTATCACATTTTTTAGTAAATTAAATTGGTAAAATAGTAATTACATTTTCATTCCATTTACATTTTGTATAAACAGACAGAGTCTGCACTTCTGACTTTTTACGCAGTTAGAATCCTAGATAGACAGTGAAGTGTGTCCAACGCATTACATGCTTAAACAAGCTGGGCCTTCAAATGGACAATGCATTGTGTTATCTGCGATAACTCTAAAACCTGTCCACATTTCTGTTGTAGACATCTGGGGCCTCATTTTCTCAAAGTACTTCTTTATAATATGTATGTAGTATATGTAGAAAATAAGTTTTAGGCCAAAACCTTCCATAAACTATTATAAAACAGCGCCTCACATTACGTCAAATGACTCTGGTTACATTCCCCTTTAAGAACAAATTTACAGTGAAGTATGTTTTACAGTTCCCTAGTGTTGTGTGGGAACAGTGCACCTATTCCCTGAACTATTACAGCAATGACCGATCCTAGACCACAGTTCTCTCAGATTTGTGATATTTATAAACCCTGATCGTCTTAATGAGACCATTCCTGCATGCCAGGCTGTATTACAGCAGGTGTTTTACCTTTCCTGCTTCAGTGCGTCGGGCCACAAAGGTGGCGAAGGCATGACACACCTTCCACTGGCGATTACTGTAGAGATCCTCACAGCTCACAACAATGCCTACCTGAGAAGAAGAGAAAACACTTATCACATCCGTAGAGTATGTGGTGCAAAACAAATGGCCCCACATCACTGAAAAGCAGACCTCACCTGAAAACATATTTATTAACAGTCTATTTTAAGGGATTATTTTTTGGTGAAAATCTGGTATGCACCAGATGCTATGTAGTGAGCAATAGACACTATCAGGTGAGCACCATATTTTGGTATCTTTGACAGGATCTGGAGCTTACCACATAGTATCTGGTGCACAAGATTTTCACCTAAAAAAAACAAAAACATACATATATATATATAAGTGTAAAGTGTAAAGTAAAAGTGAAAAGTTTATTACCTCCATGCTGGATGTGAAGGCTCGGTTGACTTTAGCTTTGATATTAACAACCTGCCCGACACTGCAAAGCAACACAGCACACAAGCTCACTGTAGCCTCATCACTGTATAAAATGTTGCATTGAGTTAATGGGTTTAAATGTGTACACTGGTTCCACATGAATTTAAAATATTACATCAACACAAATATATTGGTCATTCTACTTACTTTTGATAAAAAAATTGTGGGGATTTTTTTATTCCAGTGCAACTAATGTACATCGGCACTATATACCCAAACGCATGTGGACGCCCCTCCTAAACTAAAGAGTTCAGGTGTTTCAGCCAATCCCATCAGGTGTATAAAATCAAACACACATAGATGCAATCTGAATAGACAAATACTGGCTGTAGAATTGGTTGTACTAACGAGCTCAGTGACAGTGACAATGGTGAGGTGCACAGCGCCTATCCTCTGTTGCGTCACTCTGTAAAGAGCTCAAACTGCACATCAGTGCTTTAGGAGCTTAATGAAATGGGTTTCCATGGCTAAGCAGCTGCAGACAAATGCTCAATGCCAAGCGTCGGGAAGGACACCAAAGGGCTCTGGAGCAGAGGAAATGTGTTGTCTGGAGTGATGAACCACTTTTTGTTATCTAACAGTCTGACGGATGAATGTGGGTTTCAGGAGAACTCTACCTACAAGATTGCACAGTGAGAGCAGTTCAGTGTAGTGTAGAAGGGTTATTGACCTGGTGCTGTTTTTCAGGGTTTGGGCTCTTAGTTCCATGCGATGTTCATGCTACAGCACACCAAGACATTTTACCCAGTTATATACTTCCAGCTTTGTGGCAGCAGTTTGGGGACGACCCTTTTCTGTTCCAGCATAACTGCGCACAAAGCCAACTCCATAAAGACATGTTTTTTTTGAGTTTGGTGTGGAGTAATTCTAGTCGCCTGCACAGAGCCCTAAACCTCAGTAAACACCTTTGAGATGAACTGGAACATCGATTGCAACCTAGGCCTTCTCGTCCAACATCAAAGCCTGATCTTACAAATGCTCCTCTGACTGAATGCACACATACACACTCCAAAATGTTGGGGGAAGCCTTCCCAGAAGAGTGGAGGCTGTTATAGCCAGGAAGAGGGGCTCCATATTAATACCCCTGGTTTTGGAATAGGATGCCCAACAAGCTCATATGACTGTGATGTAAAGGCGTCCATACACTTTTGGCCTTATAGTTTATTCGAATCAATACATCTTTTTTTCCAGTGCACTACTGCTGATATCACTGGGAAAGGCTGGAACGAAGAGGTAGCTGTTACCCTATCGTGTGCTCAAAGTGAATGTCATCCACAGAGGCAGTGATACAGGAACAGCCAGCATGTCTTTCAGCTGTGGAGGAGAAAAGAAAACAAGGTCTTGGTAAATATACTTTCAGCAAGCATATATTGGTCCACCAGCTTGATAAGGTTTGTACCCTGCTGTATAAATGAACATCCCCCCCGGACCACCCAGATTATTGTCCTCTGCACAAAGTCAGCTAAAAGCAAGAAATATGTAGAACACAACATGTCTCAGTTCTGTAACACTGCTTTTTGACTCACAGAACTTTCAGCCGTGTTTCTGATTGGTCAGATTGGTCATGATTGTTTAGGCTGATGAATCACATCAGATTATACTTTTTTTTTCCTTTCAAGATACAAATCAGTGATTTTGCTATTCTTAACAACTGCCTGAAACCTGGTTAGACTACAGCTTCCAGAAGCCCTGGAGCAGTGGTCTCAAACCCTCCTCCTCTAAAGCTGCCTTCCTGCAGAACCTAGTTCCAACCACAATTTGTTACACATGCCTCAGCTAATCAAACTCATGTCCCTGATTGCCTGGATCAGATGCAAAAGTCGTAACGAGTTTTTAGTCTCTGCCAACAGGTTTTAAACGCAAAAGACTTTTCTATTAGATAATAAACTACATATCACACTCTGCTGAAACATCACAAACTACTGAAAGAAAAAACAATGACTAACCCAAAACAAACGATTTTGTAGAAATTTTGTCTAGACTGGTTACAGCTGTGAAATCAACGTTATTTATGATTTATTTCTGTTTAAATTATTTACCAAACTATAAACCTGTTTCTAAGAGTTGGTATGCTGTGTATGCAACAATGTGCAAATAATTTAAAGCCCATATTTAATTACAAATAGTACAAAGACAACAACTTAAGTGTTGAAAACAAAAAATGTATTGTTTCTCTTTGAAAAATAATTTTGCTTATTTTCTGAGGTAAGTTATTTCTTTGCCAATGGATTAAGACCATTTCACCAGACAAAAGTACTTAACAAACTGAATAATCTTGCCGTATCTTTACAACAATATATTAATGAGAAATACGGCCTACATTATAGATCCTTCCAATTGCCAAAGACACAATTCTTTGCAGTGTAATGGATAAAGGATAACGCCAATCAGTCCTAACGCACATGTACCTGAGAGGCAGGCGGTGGAGTCCATCCATTTGAGCAGCTGGCCGACACTGAGCTCTCCGCAGTGGTTGGCGTGACAGGGCAGAACAATCTGGCTCATTTTAACCTCGGTGGGGTTCCTGTACACCTCTCCATTCTCCAGGATCAGCTCAGGCTCATCCAGAAGTGCCGGAGGCCTGACCTCTCCCGCCATGACCACTGCTGTACACAGAGCAGAGAGGGAGTTTACAACACCGAGCACATTTTAGTGCGTTAGGATCAAAAGAAGGTGATTAATAACAGGCCTCAGGGATCCTGAACAGTATGTTACTGTTATATGAACTACTATATCATTCAGTATAAACAAAAAGATTAACTTATGTGGGTTGTGACGCTGTCCAGCCATGAAAACGGACAAAAGCACAGACAGTTAATACTATTCATAACATATAAAAAGGGAGAAAACGTATGATGAATACCTAAAGTCAGCAGCAGTAGCAGCAGCTACTCTGAAATGAATTCCGTCTGTATTTTGTCCATGTTTATAGATAGATAGCAGTAGGTCATACAGTTTCTAGACAACCTGGCACGTTTTGAAATGTGTAATGACTTAACCATGCAATTAGCATAATAGCTATTAGATGGTTACAGTGGAGAACTATGACTATAGAGCTAGGCCTGCAGTTTGGGCTATAAGTGTAAAAACACTGTCAAAGTCAAGAAAAAAGCACCACTAATGATAGAGTTCTTGATTAAACGCAGACACTTGAAGCCTGTAACACACATATAATTAGTAGAAGTTTTATGTCGGCTCATAAATACTAGAGGTGGCTTGATACCACTTTTTCCATGTCTGATACCGATACTGATACAACAAACTTGAGCATCTGCCAATAATGACACCAATTCAATACCGTATTTGTCCCTCTCTTAAACAACTAAGCGATTAATTAAACATTAATCTGAATGCACTTTGCTAAACCATCTGAATATCATCATAATCAAACTGTGAAACAGATATTCTCTTCCTTTAAAGAAGGAAATATGTAGAACACAACATGACTCAGTTATGCAACACTGCTGTTCCTTTTATTTAAACTTTTTCACTCATAGAACTTTCAGCTGTGTTTTTGATTGGTCAGCACCATCACACATTCACATTTTGAGATATGATCCAGTGATTTTGCCATTCCCAACAACTGTCTGAAACCTGGTTAGACTACAGCTTCCAGGAGCCCTGGAGCAGTGGTCTCAAACCATCCTCCTCTAAAGCTACCTTCCTGCAGAGCTTAGTTCCAACCACAATTTCCCACACATGCCTCAGCTAATCAACCTCAAGTCCCTGATTGCCTGGATCAGATGGCCTGGAGTCAAGTAAGGGGGCAGAGGTGTTTACAAACTGGAACTAAACTTTACAGGAAAGCAGATCTGGAGGAGGGCTGTAAACCACTGGCTTAGAGTGATTTTGTTCCTTACACAATTGGAAAATAAAGCATTTTGGTTTATTCCACTTCCTATTTCTGTTTATGGTATTCTACACCCGCGAGCCACTATACAATCTTGTATCTACATTCACTGTCCACTTTATCATCTCCGATTACCATATAGGACTATGTTGTTCTACAATTACAGACTGTGGTGCATCTGATTCTCTGCATACTTGCATACTGGGTGGTGAATCTCAGCACTGCAGGGACACTGATGTTGAAATTCTAATATGCACATTTCAAAGATTAGACATGCCTGGGCTGGTTGACTACACCTGTTTATTCACTACATCTAACATACAGGGGGAGAAACACATGGGGGAAAAAGTGGCCTGTGTTATGGTTATGGTACATTTTATGTTTTATTTCTTCCTCAACATGTTAAATTCAATAAATAGTAAATATTGTATGGAAATGTAGAGAAGTATGTTTACTGTAGAGGATGTGTTCACTTATGTACACTGAGAGAATCAACAAAACATGTCCTCTGATGACACAGAGGGGCAATTTTGTATATGACTGCGTCTCAATGTTGAAAAGGACTGGTGGTCTATAGTACACCCATCATCAAAAGAATAGTTGCACCCAGAAGGAAGTGTCGGATTGCAATGCTATTCCGATGGAAGATAAAGGTTACCAGATATTATTTAGACTGATATGGGCAATACTTATTGAGCTACACACACAGATGTAGTGTTTCTCAGTGTGGCGTCGGGCCACATGAGTTGCATCAGCATGGAGTTGTGCAGAAGTTCTTAATAGTGTCCTGTGATTGAATATTCTCACACAGTTCCTGCAGATACTGCGGTAGGGGTGGAGGTGGAGTGACATTAGGTCTTCTGGATGTGTGACTACAAACCGCTCATCTTGGTGTTGATCACAGGACCTCCACACACGGATTTCTTGGTTGTCTCCACCAATACAAAAGCGGGACTTGTCACTGAAGATGACCTGTTGCCATTATGTGTGACTCCATGTCAGTCCAGCTCGACGCCATTGTAGTCTTGTAGTCTGACGATGTTGACGTGGCATTAAGGGCAGTCATTGTATCTGTCTACATGCATATAGTCCTTTGTCGTCCAGCTGCCTGCCAATGGTGCTAGCATAACAGGATGAGTCTTGGAGGGCATCTCTGCTCTCTGAATGTCCGCAAGCGTGGCTGTTCAGTTATTTTGCGTATGTCAGACAATTTGTCGGTTCTCTCTCTCTGGTTTGTGTAAATCTCCCAGATCCTTGATGTCGCTGGTGCTTGCTTTCTTCTATCCATTGCCGCCAACAGCATGCTATTGTAGTATGCACACAACAGGTGTGGCGTGCATGTCAATGAGACAATCCCGATTCCTGGAACCCTACGATATGAGCCCTCTCCAACTCTTCCAACTGCTCAAATTGCTTTCAAACTGTTCTCTGAGGCATACTTAACTTGCAAAGGATGCTACCAACACAATAGCACAAGTCAGAATTTAAAGCCAGCGCAAGCACGCTTACATCACATACGCGACCGAGCGAGAAACATGAATCATTTGCATGTCTCATGATGTCAAACCTACCCATCAAGTTTCATTCCTGTCGGCTGACTCCTTCTTTTTTTGATAACGTGTGTAAAAGGCTTTCTATAAGGCTTCTACCTGCTGTAGTAACGTCATTATCACTAAACACGTGAACTGATCATGCCTACGTGTTCCTGTAGCTGATCATGAAGCTGCTTTACACTTTGGGGATGAATTAGTGAGTTGTTCACTTGAGCCACAGTAATCTCGAGATAAGCTTTATAATCTGTCGGAGCAAGATTTCAAAGATTAAATGAGACTATTTGAACCAGTTGCTTTTGCCACAGGACTGTAATCGGGGAATATTCTGCGTGGAATTCCAGTTTTGACAGACCTGGAAGGCATATAAAATAATAAAAAGCAAGTAAAATAAAAGCAATGATCACACCTTAAAGGGGACTGTTAAATATATGTTTAAAATATAATACAAAGTTCTTCTGCAGATCCATATTCTTTAAGGTTATGGCTAGGGTTAGTTCTGTTTATTAGCAAGAACTTGGAGATACGATATGTATCTTGATACAGGGGTTACGATATCAGTATATTGGAAGACCGTAAGCAAGATGATATATTGCAGTTCTTTAAATCTAATTTTGGGAAAACTGTTACAGCATAAAATACACCATGTGTATAGGTTTGCTAATGCTAACGTTAGCAGTGTGCCCTTAGGCTATACTATAAACCAATACTGTGATTTTAAGAACCAACACAGTGTCACAAAATATAACATTGTGATGTACTGATATATTGTAACACCCCTAGTTATGATTGCAGTTTACAGATACCTAAAATAAACCACCATATTCCAACATTTGGACTGTCATATAAGTGTCATATACACTCATCATCAAAAGAATAGTTGCACAAACTGTTGCACCCAGAAGGAATCAACTGACAACAATGAAACTTGGTGGGTAGGTTTGACATCATGAGACATGCGAATGATTCAAGGTTCATGTGACAGAAACAAGGATGGGCCTTATCGCTGTACTGACTGACCCAACAGCCACAATTGCATTCAGTGACTCAAGTCCTCCCCGAGTCATCCTGTTAGTGCTAGCACCATTGGCAGACGACTGCACAACGCACGACTACATGCACACAGAGCGTTACGCTGACTGCCCCAAATACCACCTCAACCTCACCAAAGCAATGGTGTCGTGCCAGACTGTCATGGAGTGACTCAGAATGGCAGCGGGTAATTTTCAGTGAAGAGTCCCGCTTTTGTTACTGTGGAGATGACCAATGAATCTGTGTGTGGAGGCACCATAGTCAGTGCCAAGATGCATGGTTTGTTATCACACATCCAGAAGGCCTGGTGTTACTCAACCTCCAACCTTACGGCAACATCTGCAGGAACTATGTGAGAATATTCAAGTTGCATGTGAAGGATTATCACAGGACACAATTAGGAACCTCTACAACTCCATGCCAAGATATCTTTCATGTTGCTTTAGCAAACATGGCCGCCCGACACCATACTGAGAGACACTACTTCTGCTTGTATAGCTCAGTAAATATTGCCCATGTCAGTCTACATTTTTCACCATTTATTGTTCCTGGTAACCTTTATCTTCCTTTCCAATAGTATTGCAATCCAACACTTCCTTCTGGGTGCAACTTTTTTTGATAGGGTTTTATATTCCTTACATGTAAAGTGAGATATATCAATAAAATAAAATAAATAAAATAAATAAATAAATAAAAATCAGAAATCCAGTATCTCACATTATTACAATATATAATTCTGAGTTACTATTTAAACACTACACTGTGTATCTCTCAGTCTAGTTCAGCAACCGCAACCACAAAGAAGACTGCTGACTGAACAGCTGTCCAGAAGACGATCATCAACTACCTCTACAAGGAGGGTAAGAAACAGAAGGTCACAGCTGAAAACACTGGCTGTTTGCACAGTGCGGTATCAAAGCATGTTAATGGAAAATGGGGTAGGAAAAGGTGACCAAGCAACAGGGACGACCACAGATGATTTTTAGAGCACTACATGTTTCCATCTGCTGACAAGCTTTATGGAAATGTCCGTTTTCTTTTCCAGAAGTACTTAGAACCTGCCCTCTGTGCCAAAACTACAGCCAAATGGTTTGCTAAACATAATACCATGCTTGATTGGCAAGCCAACTGTCTGGGCCTGAACCCCATACAGAATCTATAGTTTGTTGTCAGGAGGAAGATAAGAAACACCCGACCAGTACAGTAATACAGACAAGCTGAAGGTCACAATCAAAGCCACCTGGGCTTCAGCAACATCTCAGCAACAATCTGTGGTAAAGGAGCCCCAACCAAATCCTGAGTGAATGAATGAACATGCTGTCAGAAGTTGCACATTTCTGTACTGTACATGTCTGATCTGTCTGATCTTATTAAATATTCAAATAGATGCGAGATACAGAATTTCTGATTTTCATGAGCTGTAAGTCATACTGATAAACACTGAAACAAAAAAGGCTTGAAATATCTCACTTTACGTGTAATGAATATAAAATATATGACAACTTCTCTTTATGAATTAAATTATGAACAAAAAGGAACTTTTTTATGATATTCAAATTTTTTAGATGGACTAGAACCATCTATCCGGTTGAAAAAGCTTAACAGTCTAAAACACTCTTTATAACCAGCATTAATGGGCAGGGTTAAATTGCTGTTTAGGCTGAATAGACAGACATACGTGAACGTGTTGGTTTTTGTGACATAAAAAAAATAAACCTGCTGAAGGAAAATTTCCATCAGCTTTAGAATTAATATCAGACTAATATGAAGCTTTGTTAAAAGCATATATGTACCATAATTACACATTGCTCAGGCTTAAAGGGGACCTCCACCAATCTTCCAAAATGTCTACATAAATAAATGGCTTAGAGGGAAACAAAGTCATTTCGTTTCTCTAGAAAGTTTCCCCATTCTACAGAAACTTAATAACAGTGACCATATTATTAACAGTGGTTGTGAGAGGAACCAGTTGTCCACCTCTAAAAGCTCCCTCACAGAAAGTTATTACATGAAGGGGTAATGAATACACTATCTGAGATATTAAGTTTTGGTGGTTGTGATAGTAAATAAAATGGCTATATTTGTGTTGCAGACATTGTGACCCCTGGTTCCCACCACCACCACTGTAAAGAGTCCGTACAATCAACCACTGCACACCAAACCACTCAGAATTACGTTGTTTACATACAGAACTACGATTTAGTGGAATTCCCCTTTACGGTAAGCTGCATTGTCCCGTTACTCGGTCTGGTCACTTTGAAAGCTCTGGAAACCCAAACCTCGAATGACCTGCAGGATTTCTCACATGATTTGCGGGCTGTTCGCCAACCCTGACAGGACCACCTTAAAATACCCCCGTATTAGTGTTATTTGAGCTATTCTACGTGTTTAACGGTGTTCTATCTGTGTTGTGGGGGAGACATTTTTTATAACCCAAACCAAACCGAATAAATGGACCACATATGCTCAGACTGTAGCCAAGCAAGCCCATGCCGAGTTAGGTCCAGTTATTATTATTAACGGAGCTTTTATCCGCGTGTCTGAGCCACTGCACTGCTTACTGCGCAGCTCTCTGTCCTTTAAACGCTTTAAGGTGACACGATAAAGGCAACAAAACACAGACTTACATGTACCAGGAGGCAGGTGACGCTATTCACATCTGCACGACGAAGTAAAGCGACAGTGTAGACAGCTGGTGAATCTTTGCAGGGAAATCACAGTATTCCCTCTCTGTTTAACAGTCCTGACACTTCTCCAAGCCACTGCAGCAGAACATTCCCATACGTGAAATGAATGCAGCTAAAGCTCCGCCCACATACCTTTTAAAGGGGAACTCCGCCGAGTTTTCCAAATTCCTGGATAATTCAGTCTTTAATTAGTGAGCAGGAGTTCAGAGTGGTTTGGTGTGAAACGCTCTGTTCTAGAGAAACCTTCAGAATTGTTCACCATGGTGGTGGTGATAGGAACCAGACAGAAAGATATTACATGAAATTGGCATGAATACACTGCCTGGTGTCTGAGACATTCATGTGTGATCCTCTTCTGATAGAGTTTTAGCTTACATACATGCAGGGATTCATGCAGGATGTTATTCTGCAAAATAGTACACAAAGAAGACTTATTATTTCAGAATTTCCATTATTTTGCCATCATCAACATTCCATATCATCGCTGTCCAAAGAAAAACATGTATCTCCATTTTTGTTGATTTTTAGTTTTATGCATCATTTGAACACAGCAGCTGCCGTTTACTGTGTGAAAATCTCATGATAAGTGAACCAACAGAAATGGCCCAGAAATGCTTGGAAAAACATCTGGTTCCACTGAATTACATTCAAATTAAATTAGGTTTTTGTCCTCTCCTGTAAAGCTGCCATTTTGGAGATACTTGTTGTTCTTTGGATAGCAATGGTATATAAGCTGATCATGTTGGATAGTAAATAGAATGGCTATATTTGTGCTGTAGAGAATAGTGACGCCTGGTTGCTATCACCACCACTGTAAGGAAATGTCTGCAGTAAACCAGTTCACATCAAACCACTCAGACTCTATTTACATGAATTATGCATAAATTTGAAAAAAAAATATGGAATTGTGTTATTCCAATTAAAGATGTAAACAAAGTAATTATAGCTTCATTTTAGAATTTCCACAGTGGTGGTGATTGGAACAGCATGTCTGAAACATCTGAATGCCTCCAAGAGCTCCTTCTTCAAAAGACACAAAGTGGTTATGAATATGTTGCCTGATGCCTAAAACAAATAATTCTGCGATAAATGTTAATGGCAGAGGAATACATGCAGGATGTTGTGAACCAAAGAAACTGTATTTTTTCTTACATTTCTGACTATTAACATTCCGTATTAGGGCTGAACGATGTGGGGAAATAATCTAACTGCGATTTTTCTGACCAATATTGCCACTGCGATTTAAATTGCGATAATATTCTATAAATTGAGATCCAGTCCTTTTTTTAGGCCAAAAAGACGAGTGTGTCCACTTTTTCTGGCCTAAGGCTTGAATGTAGCTGGTTTACACAGCAGACTGTCAGTTAATCATGATCCACTGAGCACTGGCACGGCACGGTGCCAGTGCTCAGTGAATCATGAGCACTGGCACGGTGGACACACTGCCTACTAAGGACACAGCACAGGCAGCAAGGCATCAAGACAGCTGCCTTCAGTTTTGAACACAGCCATGGTGACCCCTGGTTCGCATCACCACCACTGTAAAGAAACAGTCAAATAAAGAGTTAGTAAGTTTCTCTACAGTAAAGCATTTCACACCAAACCACTCTGGAGGATATCTCAACCACTGAATTACATTGATATCATTTGTTTTGTTTGGCACAGTCACTGAGTTTGAATCAACTCACTATATTTAAATCTTTGATTCACTGATTCATTCAGTTCCATGTTTGGGAGTTTTGGGAGCTATGCAAAGCACAATCGTCAACATATTTGTTCTAAAACTTTGAGTTTTTAAACTCATCTCCGCCGCATGTAGCTCAGTTTACACCAGAACCTTTCATATTTGAATAGTTTAGGACACTATGATGTCCTGCTGAATCAGAAAGCAAAACTATACTAGAAGTCAGTGTGTGGAGAACATATTAATAGTAATACACTCATCATCAGAAAAATTGTTGCACCCGTGAACACGGTGTCCCTCCACACACATATTCGTTGGTCATCTCCACCAAGTCAAAAGTGGGATTTGTCATTCACTTGTTGTGAAGATGACCCGGGGTCATTTTGAGTCACTCCATAACAGTCTGGCACAACATCATTGCAGTATTTGGCAACGTTGATGTGGTGTTAAGGTAATGGTCTGCATGCATGTAATTAGGCATGAAATGAAACATGAGGGTACATTTAGCCTAGAAGTCGGATCAACGGGCAATGACGTCACACCCCACTTAAGCGCATTCCAATAAAACTTCTGGAAAAACTAAATAGACATCTCTATAAAAAAGCTGTTTTGTGCTTACTCTATCGGAATACAGTTGGGTTACTCACTAGACAGTTGAACTGTTAGCTATTAGCCAATGCTAGCAATATCAGTTGGTAGCTATGCATTATGCAATGTTTGGGAGTTTTGGGAGTTCCAAAACTGTAGCAGCATGTCTACAGATAGAAGTTGGTCATTAGACACAAACAGACATAATAGCTAAAAACAGTATAATACCAAACTCCTAATAGGAAAGTTTGTTCACGCGGTGGGCACCCTTGCAACATTATTTTCAGCAATACAAGACCAAATTTCTATCTGACTGAATGAGACCAAAATACTTGGAACTGATGGTCAGATGTTATTTTAAAAAACATATTTGAAATCACTAATAAAATCATGTCAAAAAAACTCATAGATAACACACCAAAAACGTGTTTTTTTCGTTTGATCTCCACAATGAGGAGGGCTTTCCCGCTAGCTGATTGGCTCTTTTGTTTAAAGGGTGGGACATTCTCTGTAAACAGATGGAGAATAAAATATTTCAACCACTGAACGGCCTCCTCATTTATAGCGTCTCAAATAAAACTACAGATTTGATTTGTGGTGCAGCCATTTTGGATTTTGAGGTTGAAGTTGGTGAGGCGGTCCCGTGTTTCCGGGTAGGAAATCACTGGACATTCCAGTTGAAAGTTCCTACTTCCTACATCACAAAAATGTATATACATATATCGCAGTTTAGCCCCTCCCATTAAGTTGAGGTTTTGAGGAGTGTTTTTTTTTTAATGAGGCGAAATGCAGGGGCAGCCAGCCAGAACATAGCGCATGCTAAATTTCATAGTTTTTTATTCAAATGGAATGCACTATTACTGTTTTGGTAGCATCACAAAAAACTATTTACATTTATTGCAGTTTAGCCCCGCCCATTAGGTCGAAGTTAAGAGGAGTGTTGTCTTTTTTTTATAAGGCGAAATGCAGGGGCAGCCAGTCAGAACAGAGCTCACGCTAAATCTCAGAGTTCTCGATTCAAAATAAAGGCACCATTACTGTTTTGGTAACAGGTTTACAGTTATTGCAGTTTAGCTCCGCCCATTAGGCTGAGATTATCAGATTATCGGCCAATCAGAACAGATCTTCTACGAATGAAAGAAAATGATAAAAAAATATCTTGGGGATGGAGTCAAACACAAACGTTGTAAGTAAAGTCAAGTGAAAAGAAAAGGAAACAAAATCACGGGGTGCGGGTCCTTTAAAACAATCGCTAGAACACTAGAACCGCCCAGAGAAAGGCTCTTAGACGCGCGTGACGTACGAGGAGCATCTCTGGCTCCTATAGGTCGCGTGGGCTGTCGATCAGCACGTAGGCCCCACCCCCACCCCCAGCTATCAGGTTGAGTTGCGGCGCTGTTAGTGTAGTTTAGTTGTGTGCGCAGGTCGGGATCCCTGACAGATGAATTGTTGAAAACAGGGGGGAAAAAAGGGAAGCGGGCCATCTCTCCCCGTGCAATAAAACCATGTTTCCAAAAGGCAAAAGCTCCGTCGTGCCATCGGACGGCCAGGCTCGGGAAAAGTAAGGCTTTATGAGTGTCAAACCGTCGTGCTTGTGGTGCGTGTGGCTGCGTGTGTGTGTCTGTATGTGAGTGAATGTTTTTTGGTGCTCCTTCGACGGAGCCTATTGTTAGAGCCGTATAGGCACGGCTGCATATCCAGCCTGCTACTGCTATGAGCCATCAGCTCAATCGAAAGTGGCCGTTCGCCATTCCTGGCTTCTTTTGCACGCTCCTGTTTTTCCTCCATGTCTTCTCAACCTTAATCCCCGTTTTCCATGTTTTTTGTGGCCATTTCCTGTCGCTTAAATTGATGCATCTGATGCGTTTTCTGTTCCCCCCCTTAAATGGACGACTGCCCCTATGTGCGTTTGGTCTGAGATTAGGAGAAGGGAGTCAGGATCCCCTCTTTTGTGCTCTTAGTTTCTAATAAATTGCTGAACATGTGCCCCTTTTTTCACGAAGCTGTTTGAATTTCCTCGGTCCACCTTAAATGGTGCAGCAGTTCCATTCTGGCGCCTCGGGCGCCAGAATGGAACTGCTGCACCATTTAAGGTGGAACGAGGAAATTCGAACAAGAAGCTGGCAAATAGGAAGCCAACTTTTAGCCTAACACACATCCACGCTGGGCTGTACCTATATGTCTTCACCTCTTCTTCTTTTTCTTCTTCTTCTTCTTCTTCTTCTTCTTCTTCTTCTTCTTCTTCTGGCCACTGATCATGTTTTGCTAGGGAGGGGTTCATAAATTGTAGTTTTTGCTGTCCATAATACATAGTTTCTGTTTGGTTTGCAGGCTGGCCCTATATGTTTACGAGTACCTGCTACACATTGGTGCACAGAAGTCAGCTCAGACCTTTCTGTCGGAGGTGAGATCCGTGGCCATGGTTGGGAAGCTGCGTCTGCATGCATTCCCTCCGTCCTGCAGTGGGTACAGTAGGCCCTGAGCGTCCTGTCAAGCAAGACTAAACCCTCTCTCTCTCTCTTTCTCTCACTCCTCTTGTTGCAGATTCGATGGGAAAAGAACATCACTCTGGGAGATCCTCCAGGGTTCCTGCATTCATGGTGGTGGTAAGTGTGCAGCAGGGCTGATGAAACTTGTTGATGATGTGGATGGCACACAAAGCTCCGTATTACAGCTGCGATTTGGGTTGCAGAGCACTGAACCGCGACCCCCTTAAAGGGTTACATTTTTACTTGTGTTGGCTCATATTTGGGGGCTGTTTTCCAACCTTTCTTTGTCCCTTGAATTGGTTGTTTTTGTTGCTGTGCCTGCCTTTAAGGCTGATCATGTGTACTCACTTGAAATGCAGTCCAGGCTGAAACACTCCATATAACTTCAGTCTGATTGGGAGGGGCTGAACTGCTGGAGGGCTGATGTAACAAAAACGGAGAACTCAAAACAGGCCGTTTTTGCGGGTTTTATGAATAACAAGCATGCCTGAATACCAAAACCAATCAATTGGTTTTGGACAAAAAGGGGGTATTTAAGGGAGTATTACAAATATTTCCATTATTAGGAATATTGCGGTTTGGTGGTTGCGGTGGGCCGTTCCACTGATTGGCTACGTCATTAGGTAGAGTGTAGGTACTGCAGTGATAGCCTCTTGTTGTATTTCCAGCTTATTGAGTGCCTTATTTCAAAACCACAGGTCATGGCATTTCTGGAATACCATGGAATTTTAGGGAAGTCTATTCCAGACATGTTAAGTCAGGAGATTTGGCCATATTTTTGGGCCAAGTCATGGAATATTAGGGAATTTTGTTTGTAGTGTCTTTCAGTTTTTAATTTTTAGCCATTTATTAAGATATTAATGTATTCGGTGTGGAGTGGTTGTTATGATTACTTGATTTTTATGTGCACATTTATTCCCTTCCTGCTTGTCAACAACTAGCAATCACTTCAGTCAAGATATGCAGTCTCCTGTACTCGTTAACGAAGGCAAACATGCCAGGACAATGTCGATTTCAGTAATAACTGAGCACTATTTGTCACTCAGCACTGAAAAGTTTTGTACGGAAGACTAGTAGATAAAGCGCCCAAAGTAATGATTTGAGTGAAAGTCAGGGAATTTGACATTTCACTTGAGAGCGGGAAACCTGAACCCTGTTTCATTGAGTAAGTCTAGCTAACTGTGAACAGCCAGGCGGACCAGCTCAGCTGTGGGACTACCACGTTCACCACGCCTCCACATTAGCAGTCGCAGTGTTAATAGTTAACAAATTCCAGCTAAACCTGATTTGATTCAGTAAGATCAGTGTCTGACCAAACAGGCTTGTTAAAAAGGAACAAGAGTGCAACAGAAATCACCAGGGCAAGTGGCCGCTTGGGCTACAACCTCTGCTTTTTAAATTTATTTATTTATTTAATTTGCTCAAAATGTGATATGTATTGTCCAGGAGCTCCAGGCAGTAGATAATGTTGACCCCTGATTTGCTAGATCAAGAAAAAGTTGTGGTTCATACCAAACACCCAAAGAATATCAGTGATTGGTCAAGATCCTCAAAACACAGTAAACCATGCAGCGATTGGTTAGAGCCTCATTTGCATGTTGCAAATTCACTAATGTGAAGTAATATTGAGAACAATATATTGTGCATCCCTAAATTCGACATGCGTGGCTGATCCTCTAGCCTCTTTTTGCCCCTCAGTGTGTTCTGGGACCTGTACTGTGCGGCTCCAGAGAGGAGGGACTCCTGTGAACATTCGAGTGAGGCCAAGGCCTTCCATGACTATGTGAGTATTCTGAGTGATTGGAGTTATTTTTACTAGCCGTTACCTGGACAGTGATCAGGAATCAGTTTCATTCTCCTCACTTCTAGTTTCCTTCAAAGCGTTGTACAGCATATGCTGTATTGTCTTATACATTCTTACGCTACCTAGTACATTATGCTGCCTTTGTTACAGGCAGCATAATAATAAGAGGTTTCAGTCACCTTCACTTTTTTAACTTCTGGAAGCAGCTTCTTGCGCAGTGTATGTGCACAATATAGGAAGTGTTTGTATTCTTGCTCAACGTGTTGTGCTTGTTATACATTGCGTACAATGAACAGTGCATTACACAGCCTACACTGCAGTACTCTTAAAGTTCTCAGAAAGGGTTATTTGGAGGAAAGCAATCGAACAAGCTCCTTTGGTTCCCTAAAGTGCCTTTCAGTGAACCTTTTTAATTAAAGAATCTTTCTTTTAAATAAAAAATAAGATCTGAGGAGCTTCACATGTAAAGGTGCTATACAGATTAAACGGTTACCCTACATCTGTGCCATAGGCCGTGAAGGACCTTTATTTTTAAAAGTGTGGGCAGTTTTGCAGTCAAAGTCATAGTACTGGTTTTTAATTTCTTAGAATGACTTCTTGCACAATGTATACTAGTTACACAGTATATTGTGCAGCTTGTATGACTGTGAGAGGTTTCAGTCATCTGCACTTTTAATTTCTTCAAGCTGTATGTATTATTATTCATATTATGCCGTATATCGTGCTTATACAACACACACAATACACAATGCAGTTAAAAATAAAGCTACCAGAAGCAGTTTTCTTTTAGAGTAAGGCCTTAGAGGAAACGCTTTTGGTTGTTTAAAGAACCTTTTAGCAAATGGTTCTTATAAATACCCATTTTTAAAAAATGAGATATGCAAGAGTGAAGAATCTTTTTAAAGTTTAAAGAAACTCTGTGTAATGTAAAGTTAAAGTTTAGAACCTCTAAAAACACCTGAAAAACGAGAGTGGGTGGGTTTAAAGAACGTCCACATAAAGGTTCTGTTCTAGAACCGTACATCCAAGCCACAAACCATTTAGAGATCTTGTATTTTTAGGAGCTTTGAAGGTTTCAGTCGCCACCTATTAAAACTGCTTCTTGCACTAAATATGTGCACAATATGTACCATATGTTCATACAAGGTTATGCATATTCTTATATAGTATATTGCAATGCCTATATTACTCTACACTTTGACTTGGGTTTGCCCAAAGTGTCACCTTTGAACCACAGCTGGCCATGAGGATGTTTGATTTTGGCCTGCTAGAGGGCTATCCAAACCTCACCCAGTGAGAGACCAAACATAATTGTTTGCTATATGTAACTTCTGATTGTGTGTTTGGAGCATTGTAGTAAAGAAATATAGGGGATTGTTAAAACGTATTTTTAAAATCTCTGTACAAATGTTGTACTTTGGCCCTCAAAAGTTTGGGCACCCTTCCTCTATGGTTATGTATTGCATAGGCGGTATAACCTAGCTCTTTTCTTCAAGTGTATATGACAAACTCGTCGTGTATACTGTTTGTTAACATAAGAAATAGGTTGTAGTATTTGTGTGGTTTTGTGTGTAGATGTGCTGCTGCTCTCAATATTAATGCCTTGGCCAGGAATCGCTGGCACTGATAAGCAACAAGAAACACTACTGCACCCCACCCAAACAGTCGCGCAACGCACATGATTAGTGTGATCCGAGTTAAAGTTGGAGGTAGCGCTGGGTAGGTCCTGCTACTGCTTGAGAATTTGCTTTACAGCACGACGTTCCTTCACCGCATAAATGGTGCTTGTATGAGGTGTGCAAGGAGGTCAATCAAGTGGGTGAATGAACTTAAACCGTTTATGCAAATGCAATTGATTGGGATTCAAGTGAGTGGAGGGAGGTATGTGAAGCAAATTTGCTTGGAGGATGTGGCTAAGATTTCAGCTGGCTGTTGAAGTTGGCCCACCAGGAAGCCCCATTCTTGCTGTACTATGAACAGAACAAACCAAAACTTGGTGCTTTTTTTTTTTTTTTGGGAGGTACAGTTGTGCACAGAAGTTATGTTATTTGGCGTTTTTCTGTTAATTTTGGAGGACTTTCTATTTGTTTGCTGAATTGAACATATTGGAGAAATATATTATGCTATAATTTTTGCACAGATCAAAGTTTATTGTTTATTTATGATGTTACAATTCAACAAATAAACAGTAGTTGTGCATTATTAAATGATGCATGTTAAATTTAATGTACACTTGGGTTGTCAACAAAAACACATCATTTGAACTTTTGTGTACAGCTGTATATAGTCCTTAGTATGAGCCCTTTTTTTTTGAGTGTTGTGATATCTAGAGGTCTGATAGAAGGGCTGAAAGAAGCTGACTTCCTTGGCATGACTTTTGATGGTATATTTATATCAGCTGTCAGAACAAAACCTCCAAAATGATCACTTTACAGAAAAGTGAAAAACACACCGTTTTGGGCCATTTCTATTGGCCCCTTAGTCATAAAATTTACAACGTAAAGGGCAAAATGCATTTTCAGGTTATGTCAAAAACACATTTATTTATGTATTTATTTGTATGTGATTGATGGTTCAAGTTGGTATTTAATGATGTAGAGGTTGGTGATATGACAATATTATGATAGTTCTCAGAAATTTTCATAATGTTGCAATTTTTTTGCTGGCATCTAATCAGTTAGAACCAGAGGTGCACAAAAAAAAATTCCAAAATAAACTGTGTCTGTGTCTGTCAGAGTAACGGTACATTTGTTACACCCTTCTTGTGATGCTAGGCTGTTAACGTTTTGCTAAAATATGTGTTGTGTTTGTAATGCTTTTACAGGTAGATTTAGTATATGTTTTGTGCATGTTTATGTATTGCTATCAGTGTCCGCGGATAAGTACATAGAAGAATATCAGATATCGGCATCCCATAACATAATTACATACAGAATGTATTGATATTGCTGTTTAGGCTGCGTTCAAATCAATACAGTTTTACACAGCCCATCAGCAAGTAATGTGTGCTCCGTGCTTGTGTAGTCAGATGGTTTCCGGAATCAAAATGACTGTCATGTTTGGAAGATGGACTCTCTGGTTGTGGAGTTCTGGGGCGAGAGGCAGTGACTGCCAAGTCCCTCAATGCACCGTTCTTGTATCTATCGTGGATCTATCCTTTTATTGTGTTGTATTTTTACGTACCAGCTACCAGCCTTTATGTAAAGGGGTGGTGGGATAAACATTAGCTCAGGCATATTTAGTGGTTTCTAAATTTTGCATTGAACCTACGAGGGAACTGAAAAATGATAGAAGCTTATAGCTGTCCAATCACACATCTCGAATCCTGGTCTTTGTCTGTACTTTTGTAAAGATTTAAACATAACATTGCGCTGTACAGTGCCAGAAACCATGTAAGCAACTCTATTAGAGATTACTGAACAACTCTACATGGTTTCCAATTTCTTAGTGGCTGAATTGTTTTTGGTTAGCTTTTGTGTGAAACACTCTCGTGCATTTCCTGTGCTTTCTGTTAGTACACTATAAATTGCATCATTTGCTTATTATGGACCAAAACAAAATTCTAAATTTTAACAACAGGAATCAAATAAAGTGGAAAATTGAAAATGAAAGGCAATAGTTACTCTGCACCATGAGTGATGCTTCATTATGATGTTTTGGTCTTTGGTCTTTGTGTAGCTTTTAAATACAGTGAGCTATTTACATTATTTACACCCTAAATATGAACATTGGCAGATTACATATTTGGAGTAAATAAAGAAATCCGCTGATACTGATCATACGTCCCTAGTCTTCTTTAAGTGGATTGGTTTAGGAAGCAAACTTCAGACAAACATGTCTTAGATCACCTACGTTTGAGGTAAAGGAGGGACATTCTGTGCAAGTATTTATTTATTATTTTTTTCTTTCCCCTTTCTGGCTGTGATCTGGGCAAATTTGGTGTTTGCCTTTGTTGTGATAGGGTTGATTTTGCTCTGTGGATGCTTGTAGAGGTTTGATTTGGGTCTGCATGATCAGAAAAGGGCCTGGTGTTGGCTCGGCTGTGTCTTTGTTCGCGCTGCGGTGGGGGCCGTGGCTCTGGGCTTTGGGCTCCGTGCTCTCTGGGGGAGGTGAAGGAGGGAGGGTGGGGGAGGTGGCTGTAACTGCAGCGCTTTAAACAGAAGCCATGTTGTCTTCACACTGAGCCCCAGGGACACCCCCCCCCCCCAACCTCGGGGGCTGCTGTGGGTGGGGTTAAAGAGTGATTGATGGCTGTCAGGAAGCCGGTGGGTAAGCAGCTTGAGGAGGAGGAGGAGGGGAGATGCAGAGGGTTTATAGAGGAGCAGGAGCTGTGTGTGTGTGTGTGTGTGTGTGTGTGTGTGTGTGTGTATGGGATGGTGCTGTGCATTAGTGATCTTTGTGCGAAGCAAGAATGTCTTGTAAACAGTTTAGCACATTTCACTGTAAAGCCGAAGCAAATATCAGTGTCCCTGTCTCTCTTTCTGGAAAACAAGTGATGTTCACCGTAATGTAAAACGGCAGTACAATGCAAACCCAGTAGAGAACCACTAAAACTGAATTAGTGTATTTTAGGGGTGTTGGAAAATATTGACATACCAGAGCGTTGCTATATCAAAAACACAATATGGAGTTTTAATTAATAGTTGAATGTGAAAATCAGTGCAGACAGTGTTTGTTTACTCCATCTCGAGTCTCCCAGCATCAAACTGGTGCAATAACCCCTTTGAACTGCCAGAGGTTCCTACCCGGACATCTATTTTTATCTTATTGAGTCTCCAGCTCAGCAAACCACCAGTGATATGTTCTACTGTTGAAATTACAAATAATTTACTTGTGATATTTTGTAATATCATGTCAGATATTTTACATTTAGTCCTGCTCTACAAATATGCTAGCTAGCATTAACGCTGCGCTCTGACAACTGACCTGGCTGCGAGCCCTGGCCAGGACACGGCAGGGGAGCAAATCTGAGATCAGCATTTTTTAATTTGTTGCTAATACAACCGACCACACAGCAACTCTTCAGCATATCATTATTAATTCATACCAGGTATTTCAAAGCACGAAATCAGAAACACGTCTGGCTTGCTTTTGTCATCTTGAGTGGGGCGCAGGATTGTTTTCCCCTGGAAAAGGGGCGTGACGATGAGAGCCTACTTGCTGACATGATGTATTGACGCACAAACCACCCCCACCCTGTGCATGTGTGTGCGTGTAAAATCATAAACTTGTATGCTGACAAGTCTTTATTTTCAACCCCCAGCATTGAAATAACATCAACATGCAAATACATGCAAATCTATGCTGATATCTCGAGAGTAAACATTAGTGTTCAGCTGCTATATTGTTGCATAATATTAATTATATAAAGTCTTTTTTTTTTTCCTTCCATTCTGAGCAGCCGATACCGTAGCTGAGCTCAGTGAAGTAGTTGATTAGCTGTCTTGGTTTTTTAGCTGTCAATACTTAGGAGCTTCCAATTGATGACAGAAACAGCTTAGGCTCAAATAAACAAAACCCGCCCTCTAAAAGAGTTTTAACAAAGAGCATATCGTCGCTGTCCAATGAAAAACATGTATCTCCACTTTTGTCCATTTTTACTTTCATGCATCATTTGAACACATGAGCTGCTGTTTACACTGAGTGAAAATCTCAGGATGAGTGGACCAACAGAAATGGCTGAAAACTGTTTGGAAAGATGTCTGGTTACATTGACTTACATTCAAGTTAAATGAGGTTTTTGGCCTCATTTTGGAGATGCTTGTTTTTCTTTGGACAGCGACGATATACTCTTTCAAAGTGTGTTCAGCTAAATGTTAGGTTAACAAATCCCAAGAACTCCAAGAAGACCATGGTTAACTTATTTTACAATAGTGATTAATGTATTTCTCTAGCAGATTCTCCAGCACCACTTTTTGGTGAATTTTAATAATTGAGCATAAAAACTGAATAGAAAAGTAGAACAAAATGCTGATGATGTAAAGTCATCGATTGTGACGTACCTGGTTAAACTAGACGGTTGTAAACGTTGTTGGATGTTGATGTATTGACTTAAGCTTTTTCCCCATTTTAGTTTTTAAAGCTCCAGCTGCTCCTCTCTTCAAAAATTTTATGATGAGTAGAATAATAAAATGTACTTTTACTTTTAATTCCGCTTTAGTTTAAGAACGTTTACCCCTTCTCTTTTTAGAGATATGTTGTATGTGAGCTGTGCTGATCAGAAAATGTGCCTTGTTTGGTGTAGATATGGTGATCTGGCCTGCATACTGTCCCCATCCCCATCCCCGTCCCCTGTCTGTGGTATTTCACACCTCTCCCTCACTGGCCGTACACGCACACCTCGTACTGAAGTGTGACCTGATGCTGTAGGTGTGATCAGCCTTGGCGGTTTCATCCAACATCATAAGATTGAGCCGATTAGTCAGAGATCTCAGAATGTGCATGCAGTTTCTTATGCCTCCAAATTCTCATGTGCAGGTTTTCTCTGTCTTACCCCACATGTAGTCAATCAGCTAAGTGTTTGGAGCTGCTGGCTAATAGCGCTGCACAATATATATCATTTCAGCATTGTAATCGCAGTGTGCACTTGCCCAGTACTTGCATCGCAGGGTGTGCAATGTTACGTAAGATGAATTAAATGAAACATGTCATGCAGAATTGTGTGTTTGGTGCACTGAAACCGATTATAGAGCATTAAAGTTCCGGAAAAGATGTTTCACTCTCATGAAGTGTTTTTCTCAGATGATTATTATTATTATTATTATTATTATTATTATTTTCTACCCCATTTAATTTTCTGTAAATAATGTTTTTAAGTGTTGCTGTTCAGGTAGTCTGGTGAAAAATCCTAAGTATTTTTTTCATATCGCAATATACAGTCAACATTATAAGAATAGTTGCACCCAGAAGGAAGTGTTGGATTGCAGTGCTATTGGGAAGGAAGATGATTACCAGGAACAATATATGTTAAATTTAGACTGATATGGCCAATATTTATTGAGCTACACACACAGAAGTAGTGTTTCTGAGTATGGCGTTGGGCCGCCATGTTTGCTAACGCAACATGCGAGACGTCTCGGCATGGAGTTGTAGAGGTTCCTAATGTTGCCCTGTGATAATCAGTCCCATGCAGCTTGAATATTCTCACCCAGTTCCTACAGATTTTGCGGTAGGGGTGAAGGTGGAGTGACACCAGACCTTCTGGGCATCACTGCTCGCTGAAATTGTCCGCAATTGTGGCTGTTGGGTCAGTCAGCTACAGTGATAAGGCCCGTCCGTGCTTACGTCACGTGCAGCCGAGTGTGAACCTTGAATCATGTCTCACAATGTCAAACATCAAGTTTAATTCCTGTCGGTTTATTCCTTCTGGGTTCAACAATTTGTGCAGCTGCTCCTTTGATGATGAGTGTATATCGCAGGGGAAAAAATTACAATGACAGTTTTTTCCAATATCATGCAGACCTACTGGCTAATGTAGTACAATTAAAATTAAATAAAGTGCTGTTTTTAGTAATGTAACATGCTTTTGTCTGTCTTTTATAGTTAGTAGTATGTCATACAATGTCAAACTAAGCTAATCTATTAGACATTACTACATGGTCATGGGTTGTTCACTGTAGTGGTGATGGGGAACCCAATGGGAACCAGAAGTGTGTAATATCTACATCGGTGCAGCTGGGTCTGATCCCCTAATGCCTGTGCAACACGCAACAAACACACCACACCACGTCAGTATCACTGCAGTGCTGAGAATGATCCACCACCCGAATAATATCTGTGGTGGCTCCTGACAATTGAAGAACAGTGATATAAAGTATACAGGGAAACAGATGAACTGCAGTGTGTAATTGTAGAACTACAAACTGCTTCCTATATGGTAAGAGGAGCTGGTAACATGGACACTGAGTGTAGAAACAAGGTAGATGTACTTAATGAAGTGGTGGAACATTTGAGAACAGAGAGATTGCTTATCAGTGACAAGGATCTACTGATGCTTTTTTTACTGTCACGTGCACTCCAGCCACCAAACATGTCTTTGCTGAAACGTTTAGCGTAAGGAGGGTGAGATCTGTGTAAATTTCCAATTTCTGGCCAAATGATCCCCTTAACTTGCCCTGTCACAGTGTTAACATTGCTCAGTGTTCAATAATGATCTTAAGTGTTGACTGAAGTGTGAATCAAATGTATTGGAGAACAGAGATGAGCAGTGCATCCTACAAAGCTGAATTTGAGTAACAGGGCGTCAACTGTGCTCATACAGCAGCGTCTGAGTGTCAGAGCTGATTTAGGATCATGTTACTTCCAGTCTGGAGCTGATCACAACACCACCACAAAAACACATCCAGGATCTGCGCTCTGTTAGATGCAGCAGCGACGCCTTTCATAAGCACGATAGTCGTTTGTATGTTTGACGTGATATTTGTGAATTGAAAATCGTGGTTTATTTAAGGAAATTAATAATTTATGTTTTAAGATTTGATGCCAACGCAGAGAGCTGTGTTTCAGGTTGGAGCCGTAGACAGTACTGTATTTGCCTTTGAAAATGAGGCTGGAGTAAGAATCAGAATCAGGTTTATTGGACAAGGAATTTGGTTTTGGCAGTTTGTGTTTCTGTAGCACTGTACCAATATACACATAACTAACTGACATTCCACAATACACATATTGACTCCACATATACACAATAAATACAGACATTTACAATATACAGTCTACGCAACATACACAATATACAAGCAATAAACAAACTATATATGGACAAATAATATACAGTTTACACATTATTTACGAACAGGATAAGGCAGTAGCATTGAGGCAGAGGCAGTAGTGTTGAGGTAGTGCAGCAGTATTAGTATACATGAATGGGGAAGAAACTGTAGTGTATAATCTGGCATGTAAGAAACTGGTGAACACTATGGAGGAATAGGAGTAACTATGGTCCAGCAGATGATAAGGACGGAATACTTGGACCAAAATCACATTCTTTTCTTCAGCTTCTTGATCTTTATTTTTTTTCTTCTCTTTTTCTTTTTTAACCTTGTATAAGTGCTAAATCTGTTATCACTTGCATGTAATATGTATGTTCAGGTTTGTGAATTTTTATGTTTAAGATTGAGATCTGATTTGCTTTTGCTTGTTCGGCCCATTTTAAACCATTTTAAAGGAACGTCAGTCAGATTTTTAATTTAAAACATTCAAAAATTAACTACAAACTACAGGATTTGAAGAAATAAATTTAGAAATAATGCCCTGTTAGTTAGCCCTGGCCTGTCTTGTCTTGTAATACCACTGTATACCTCACGAGGCGATAGTGAGTCACTGTAGCATTGGGTTGAATCAGTCCAGCATGAGAGGATGAAATAGCAGTGCTGCTGCCCTGGCGGCATATTCTAACCTTGTGTCAATCATGTTGAAGGTCCAGCTCCCAGTTAGATCATGTAAGGACAGGTAATGAAAGGTAGAGGCCAATAAAAAATAGAGTAAATTCAATGATGGCTGAAGCTCTGAAGTTCTCTCTTCCGCTGTATGTTAAATTCAGTAAATGAGCAGTAATGGTCTATTAAATGTGCAGGAGTGTGTTCTCTGTGGGGGATGTTAGTTACTTAATTACACTTACAAAATCACCAAAATGTAATTTGATCAGAGGTGTCCAAACTGTCTTCATATGCTGTGCTTTGGAAAATTAACAAGCTGATGGAGCGTTTGGAGCGCCAGTGCAGTCTGCGGAACGTTGACGCTAACAGTGGCATAACTTTTAGTTGAGGCTCCATTGAAACAATGGAATATCCAGTTAGCTGCCACGATCCATCTACTGCAAACTTTCAGTCAGTACTGCGGCGTTCATGAAGATGAAGCTGGGTTTCATTCAACTTAAAATTTGGGTGAAAAATGGCCAGATTTAGGTGGAAAGGAAAATGAGAGTAAGGAGAGCTACTGCTGCCTGCTTCATTCAGAACTTTGCTACATATAAATACATAATTAAAGCTAATGGAGTTTTCTTTAATGTTCGGTCAAGAATGGCAGGCCTTCAGTGGGTTCAGTAATGTTAGCTGTAATTACTAACTAACCAGACAGAACAGGATCATCTGTGTGTATATATATCTTGAAAAATTGAAATGCGTTATTTAAAAATGTTTTTGAATTATGTAGTTTTAGACACAGCCATTATGTGTGCTTATCCTGAATGTGATGGTTTTAATCGAAACTTGTCATGGGTTTTATGTGATGATGTTGAGCTTGGCTAAAGCTGGAGGCTGAAATGGAGATTAAGGGAACCCAGCACGTCTCTCTGTTCTCAAGAAAAATAGCAGTATGAGCTTACTCGCCCTTGTTGTCTAACCATCAGACACAGGAGTGCTCAGAAATAAGGTACATGCTATAATGACCAAGTGTTGTACAAGTCCAAAGTGCAGTGACAAGCGCCCCGAAGCCATCAGAGAACAAGTTCAAATGCCTGTGTCTACGTTTCGGCGTGTTGCCAGTGGGAGGTAGAAATGCTGGCTGGTGATGATGCTTGCCTATAGCCGGTTATGTTTTCTAAACTTGTCACCTTTTTCACTCACCTGGAGTTTTCATGGCTTAGTAACAAGGTTGTGTTTTCCTCCCCCCAGAGTGCAGCAGCAGCCCCCAGTCCGGTGCTCGGGAACATGCCCCCCGGTGAGGGGATGCCAGGTGGTCCAATGCCTCCCGGATTCTTCCAGGTTAGACCCTCTTCCTACACTGTAAGCAGGCGTTAGCTGCATTCATATGGAGTCAGTTTCCTGGCAGGTAATAAGCCTCGTCCAGGCCTGCGCAGCATTTAGAATAGAGTTTCTTTTTTTGACAGGAGAACTTAGTCCAGGACTAGATCTAATCCTGACCTGTAAAGTGCCTGTCCTGCTTCACCCTGCTGCTCTGAAACCCATGTGAGAAACACAAACTGATCATCTTTGTCTAGAAACAGGGCGTTTAGTCCACATTGTGATACAGGAGGCGTTACTGTTGGTTATTCAGGCGGACAGTGAGGTTACACATTTTACACTGACCACACAGAGAAGCTTTGCTTTGCTCTGGTTACTTTTCAGTTTTACCCTGTTTTGTCGTCTTCACTCAGCTTTATTGCACCTGTTCTGGTCCAGTATGTATAGAACTGGATCAGTGCCTGCAGTTCTTGGTGTTTTTATTTTTTTGCTCTCTTTAAATAGCCTAATGCCTAACGCCTCCTCCCCTCCTCCTCTCTCCATCTTTCTCACTCAATCTCTCTCTCTCTCTCTACCTCTCTGTCTACCTCTTTCTTTTTTCTTTCTCACTCTTCTATCTGCCTCTCATTCTTTCTATCTCTGTCAATCTTTTCTTTATCCTCTCTTGCTTCTTTTTCTTTTTGTTGCATCTCTTTCTTGGTTGCTTTTTATTTTACTTTTCTCTTGCTCTATTTGTCCTCTCTCTTCTTTTTCTTAATTTTCTCTTTTGCTGCATCTTGCTCGCTATCCTCCATCTCTCAACTCACTGCTTATTTCTTTGCTTCCTTCTCTTTTTCTCCACTTCTTTTCTCTTTCTTCCTGTTTCATTTTTTTGTCTTTTATTTTCTCTTTTGCTCTT
>CM067484.1:12199206-12376293 GCA_034552555.1 Semaprochilodus insignis | reverse complement strand
GGGTGGGTGCACTGTCTATCCTTTTCTTTTGTGTTTGTTCTTACTGTTATTATTCATCTGTGCTTCTGAAGGACCGATGCAGAGGATGAATGTTCCTAGAGGGATGGGGCCGATGGGCCCTGGACCCCAGGTAGGACAACCTAATGTTCAGATTTGAACTTCATTGTGGACCAATGCCCAGATCCAGTGTTTTAAAGCAAAATTGGTGGTGACAGGAGCCAGACGTCAGGTCACTGTGTCTACAACACAAATATAGCCATTATATTTCCTATTCCAAACCGCCAGTAAACCTACAATTTAAAAAAATCTGGAAAGCACCGGGGACGGTCTTGCCTTACAGTGTATGCGTTTTGAAAAAAATACATGTTATGTAAAAGCCTTTTACCATAAAACAATGTCTCGGGCATCAGTGAGTGTATTTCCAACCATTTCACATACTACCTTTCTGTGAGGGAGCTTTTAGAGGCGCCTAAAGATGTCTGGTTCCTATCACAAGCACTGTGAACCATTCTGAATTGTGCAGAAATAGTGAAAGCGTGGTGGAATTCTCCTTTAATGCCCTTTATTATTGCTCCCAACACACCAGGAAATACAGTGCATTGGGTGTGGGGGGTGCTAATAGGGGAATCTGGCTGGGGGGGTTGGTTTGGAAATCATGGTTTTAAAGATAAGAGTATTAATATTTCTCTGATTTGTATGTACTTATGTTGTATTTAATATATATATATATATCGGAATTGCAGAATTTCGGAGGAGGGATGAGACCCCCACACAATTCCATGGGTCCAGGCATGCCGGGAGTCGCAATGTAAGAATTTTCGGTTCTGAAGTCAAGATTCAGTGTGTAGAAGTAGATCAGTGTGTTTTGTTGAAAATGTCCTGATTCTACTGAGCTTTATCATGCACGGATTGTTTCGGTTCAGAACAATACAAATGTGATTCACAACAACACATTGCTAAGTCGCATGTCCTTGTGCAAAATAGCGATCTTATAAATCAGTGCAACTATCAAAAGTTGAGTCGATGTATTGCTGATGAAAAATTTCACCATTCCCCTTCCAACGGACACTGGATCACCTTTCTGGCCCTCAGGGCACGGGAGCTACAGACTGTGGAATCTCACAAATATGTATCCGATTTAGGTGCGCCTTAGGTGGCCTTCCTGAGATGCTTGCCTGTGGTGTAGGTCTGGCGAGCCAGACAAATTTAGAGCGCTGCATCTCTGTGACAATACCAGTATCAAACTTTACAGGATTATATGGCTTTATGCTGCCTCTCCAACCACACATGGCCTTTTATTGTAGTCTTAGGAAAATCTGAGATTTCCACGTTCAGTATTTGATATCTGAAGCACTGTAGCAGAGGAATGTTGGAACGTAAGGCGTGGTTTACTCTACCTACTGAGCCCTGGATCACACTGCTAGCTGCTTGTTGTTTCCTAAGGCGTCCATGTTGTTAGTGTCATAATCACATGATCAGCAACTAGCGACATCCATCTTAAAGCTGACTAGTCTGTGCAACCTGTTGTCCATACAGTGTTAGAAATGTTAATAAATTTTAATGTTCAGCACTGAAATGATTAAAATTTCATAGTTGTTACAGTTGAGAGATTGAAAAGTAATTATTTTGTATTTTTAGGGGTCCTGGAAACGGCAGACCTCCGTGGCCTAATCCTAACGCTAACAATGTAAGTCAAGTTGCTTTTTCCCTCCAATCCAATGCTTTGCTTAGAGTTGATTTACCTTAACATAAAATGCAAAATACTTCAAAATATTTTATTATAAACAACATAATAATCACACGATTTAATAATGTCTATCTTCTAAGTATTTAAGTGGCTGTAATAACCTGAATCTTTGTGTTGTTTCCAGATGCCATATTCCTCGCCCTCTCCCGGCGCCTATGGGGTAAGTACATCATCCTCACCCTCACATCGTGATGCCTTAGTCTGTAGATAGAGCTTAAACTGCATTGAGCTGGGTACAGGTGGATGTTCTAACCTCAGTTTGTTTCCAATAGGGACCACAAGGAGGTGGACCCCCAGGCACCCCTGGAATCGTCCCGAGCCCTGCAGGTCTGTGACTCACTGGCCTCCGAACTAACTCCATCACTTTTGTTAGTGGCTCATCAAAGCCAACAAATAATAAACTACAGCCTTGTGTAAATCTGTTTTCTCTCTTGCTTTCAGACTCCAACAACTCGAGCGAAAACCTGTACACCATGATGAACTCAGGAGGAGGCGGCCGAAATAACGTGAGTTTGTTAAGCACTTCAATTGGCTGATTAACTGGATCAGGTGCATCAGAGCAGGAAATTGTAATGGACTTGAAAAGAACAGTCTGGCAGAAAATTAGATTTGCAACATAAGACAATGCAAAGCATGCAGTTTAAACAGTGCAAGTTGGTGGGCTTTAATCTTCTGTTACTTGTTGGCTACATTAGCCTCATATCTCCAGTGCAAAACTAAAAACAAGCCAACCTCAGACAGCAAACATGTCTTGACTGGTGTAATGGACTATTTCTAGGGTACTTCTGATCCATATATCAGTGTGCTGCACTCTTCTGCTTTTACTTTGCTACTGTGTCAAATGTTTGGCCTTCCTTCTCTGTTGCATGTGTAGTTCCCCATAGGCCCAGGCTCAGAGGGCCCCCTAGGGGCCATGGCTGGAATGGACCCAATGCATATGAATGGAGGCAAGTCTTTTCCATACCTCATCCATAAATCTGAATAGCTTTTTATGTTATCCGTTAAGAAGGGCTGCAGTGTATTGTAATGCTTAACAGATCACATGTAAGGAAGGGTTTTTTGTGTTCATGCAAAACTATAGACACACTATTGTAGGGGAAATGTGTAACCGTTTGTTGTTTTCCTGGCCGTTCTAGGTTCTGGAGACTTGGACGGACTTCCAAAGGTAATTGTCTTTTTGGCGTTAGACTTGTTTAGAGCAACTGTAAAAAGATGCTGATTCAAACCTAAATCCTGTAATGGCTGTTATTTATCAGTATTTAAATCTTCCTCACTGATGAATGTCTTTTGTCTGCATGTCGTCCAGAATTCCCCCAACAACATGAGCAACATGAGCAACAATATGGGCACCCCCAGAGATGATGATGCTGGAGGCAGCTACCTACACTCCTTCCAGAATGAGAATGTGAGTGCGCTTGCACTTGTGCTTAGCTTTTTCAGGAGTAAGCATCTGATTGATAAGCAGAGTTCCACTCTTTTAGTGGTGCTAGTTAACTGTTATTAGATGGTCTAAACAACTACCAGTTCAGTTAGGATACAAGTCATTCCAAGTAGTTTGGTGTGAAATTCAAGTGTTGACATTCAGATTTCTGTACAGTGGTGGTGATGGGAACCAGGGGTCATCATCTCTACAACACAAATATAGTCATTTTATTTATCTAAAGTGTTCAGGGCACCTACACTTGTCTTCTGAGTTTTTGTGTGCAATGATGTTAAAATAGTAGTTAATGGTGTTGGGAGGTAGGAGTTTCCTGTGAGTAACTACTTTTGCCTTGCAGATCTTTCCAGCATGAATGTGGTTTTTAAAAAAAAAAAAAACATTTTAGGCCAAAGCTATCAATCATCATCAAATAATGTCTCTGGCATATCATTCATGCAATAACTTTGTGAGGGATAAAATAGACATTAAACTCTTCAGACATCTGTTTCCTATCACAACCACTGTGAACGATTCTGACTCAGACATTGACTCTGATTCTGGCATCTGATCAGACAATCAGGAACTTCTGAAGAGGTTGATTAGCTGGAGGAGGTGGCAGATTGTGGTTGGAATAGACACTGCAGGAAGGTAGCTCTACAGTACCAGTGTTGGAGTCCACTGGAACAAAAGCTCATGTGTTTGTTTGTTTTGTTTGAAAATAATTTGTAAGTTTTCCTGTACAAAAGTAAAGCATGTTGCTATTTGGGTTTTTTTTTGTGTTTCTCACAAAGTAATTTTGGAGAGATTAACTTTTGTTCCAACGGCAGTGATACATTTTATCATGATAAACCCTATCATGTTAACAAAAAAAATATCATATCACCCAACTGTAGATGCATAATTATGTCTGATGCATATCGGTAGATAACTGATTAAATAGAGAGGCAGTGATCAGGTGTTTTAGATTTGACAGTTATTTTAATAGCCAGCGTTGGAAAATTCTGGCGGCAGTGCTCTGCCTGAATTTCAGATAACAATAATGTCTCTCTCATGCTCGCTCTCTCTTTCTCTCGTTCTCCCTGCAGCAATACTCTCCCTCCATGACCATGAGCGTGTGAGATGTGATTCCTTGCCCTGGGGAAACCCTCACAGTTGGCCATCCATTACAGAGAGACACAGAGAAACATGTACAGGATCCTCGAGGCCGTGTGCAACTGCCTCTGCTTTCACCAGTGGTCTCCTGCAATATCACTGATTTTTGATTATTACTTTTTATTATAAACAAACATCCGCTCCCCTCCCCCACACCCCTGTGACCAGACAGAACCGTGACACGAACCTCCTGGAACATTTTTTTTTTTTTTTTTCCTCTTTCTTTTTTTCTCTCTTTTTCTCCTCCAAGGCCAACTTTGTAAAAGAAGGAGCTTATTATGGTTCTGACACGATCGCTGGATGTTGTAGACGCTAAAAAAAAAAAAAAAAAAATGAAAACAAAAAAATAGCAGAGGAAACAGCATCGTTCACCTTTCTTCAGCCAGTCTGCCATCCTCAGCATGGTTTACGTGTTCCGTAACATCCTCTTGATACCTTGGACACTGAACTCTCATACGTGGCCTTGATCTCACCGTGTGTTTTTATTGCCTTTTTAATCATGATATTTTTTTTCCTTTTTTTTGTTTGGTTTTTTGTTTTCAAGCAGAACACGTCAGATGATAAGAATAATATGGTCTTTCTGAAGAGGAAGGCTCACAGTTGTAGTTGAATTCTTTACATTCTGTTGTAGTTTTTTTTATTATTATTATTATTATTATTATTATTATTATTATTGTTTTGTTTTTTGGGCAAGTATTATAAGCAGCTGCTTTCAAGGAATAACTGCGTTGACTTTGAGCTCCCACACTGAGGAAGAAAGCAGTCCTTTTTTTTTTTTTTTTTCTCCCCCCCCCCTGCACTGATTCCATTTTCATCGCTCTTGAACTGCTGTCTCAAACCCTTTTCTCTGAAACTCTGAATAATTCATCAGTCCAATCAGAGCTGGACGAGAAAAACTACCTACGAGTGACGGACTCTGAGAAACCTCCAAACACTCGCCTCTTTGTCTCTCCCACTGATGTGTTTGGCCATTTGTAGCATCGATTACTTGTTATGCTGAATTTGTGATGGTATACAGTACCCATATCACCTTGTGTTGTGTTTTTTTTTTGTTTTTTTGTTTTTGTTTTTTTGTTTTTGTTTTTTTTTTATCACTACCATGTGCCTCAATTGTTTCGTTTTGATAATGGTCTGATTTTATTGATAATGGTTTCCAAAAGGCCTGTCATTCAAAGTTGTAGCTTTCACCTCCTCCCCCCCAACCCAATACTCCTCCCCCTACCGGAAGGAAGGTGCTGGTGTTAAAACAGACCCAGTAGTGAGCGTTCAGATTTGCTTTGTGTTAGACTTCGCTGGAGGGGCGCCAGACTCACTCATGTTACAGGTAGAATCGTAAGTTATTCTATTTATACAGACCTTTGGTAATGGTTCTACATTTAGAAGTTGTTTTACACTGCTTTTGTTAGCTTGTACATCATACTTTGGGCAAAAATGCTTGTTTATATATTGACGACTAAATTATTTGGCTCCTTTCTGGCTGGTTTTTGTCCTTTTCATACGTTCGTACATGTAAATATTGTAAAGAAATGTCTGGTGTGCAGTAGGAGCTTCAGCTGAAGATTACAGAATGCAGAATTTTAAGGAGTACAGCTTTAATTTCTTCAACATAGTGCAGTCCATAAGGCATTTGGACAGTCTCTTCACTTCTGCACAATGGATTGACTGAAAACTGTCACTGTAAATGGTGCGGTGTTAATGTTAATCCGTATATTTCAGTCCCTCCAGGGATTTGTGATCACGTTTTAATGCGAATTTGACCAACCTAGGCTCGGGCGGTATAACAGTAAAACTGTGGTATTTCAAAATGATGACTCAGATTTCTATTCTTCATCTGAATGGCTAAATAAACACGTTTCACCTGTTTATTTTAGAGGGCTCACTGCTTGGTGGTGTGGGAGCTCTCCAGTAGGCGGTGCTGATAGAAAAATCAGCTGGGGAAGAAAAAAAGCTAAGCTTGATTACGGTGGTGAATAAATAACAGCTACGCTTGCCACAGTGATTTTCCCTTTAACACCCCTCTAGTCACTGGATTGTGCACTCTCCCATGTCCTCTAAACAGTTTAGCATCAATTAGCTGAACTTAACCTGTACGTTATTGTGTGGCCAAACTAAGCCATTGCATTGACGTCACTTTTTCTTTCTGGAGTACACCCCCTCAGTTGGACTGAGCGGCAAAACATACTGCAACAAGGCTGTGTTTATTAAGGGTGAACAAGTGATTATCTCCTTAAATTAAAGGCAGCTGGACTCAACAGTAAAGTAACAGTCTTGTCGTCATCATCATGATCCACATAGAACTTTCAAAGTTATCTGGCCAAGTAAACCTGCTGTATGGAGTTCCCCTTATAAAGCAAACTGGGTTTGTTTTGTTCTAGCTAACACTGTCTATCCATCCAACCTTTGTAGAACACAAGATTCATCATTATGGATGTTTTTAATAAATTCTGACAAAAAACTTTGAATATCAATGGAAATGAAAGATGCTAAATACAGTATTTAACTGATGACTATCAATATAGTACATAATACAACTAATTGTATAACTTTACCCCAAAAACCAGCAAACCTGACACAAAATGGTAACTGCAAATTCATGTTTCGTTGCCTGGATTCCAGTTGTTTTAGCAAATTGGAGTGAACCATATGAAGCTGAAGTCAGGATTCTTATTCAGCACATTCTTGTTTGAATCTTCCAGTTCTACCTTCAAATGGTGCAGCAGTTACATACTGGCCTGAGGTGCCAGAATGTAACTGTAGCACCATTTAAGGTGGAACTGGAAAATCAGGGAGAGGGAGAGAGATAGAGAGAATATATATTTGAGCATTCTGCACTGTGCTCTTGCAGTCATCTTTACAGGACGACCATGCCTAGGGAGAGTAGCAATAGTGCTGAACTTTCTCCATTTGTAGACAGTCTGTCTTACTGTGGACACTTGAACATCAAGGCTTTTAGAGATACTTTTGTAACCCTTTCCAGCTTCATGCAAGTTAACAATTCTTGAACGTAGGTCTTCTGAGGTCTGTTACATGCTTGGGAAGGGAGGGGGAAGGGAGCGATATTTAATTGGTTGCAGTTTGCAACTTCATTGCACAGTGCTACTAAATTTTACATTCAGCCACTTTAGACTTCACAAACAAAAACTGTGCTCGGAAAGTGGTAGAAAAAGGCAATATTTGTGTGTGTGAACAAATCATAATTCAGTTAAAACTTTTTACTTTGAGAATTTAAAACTTACTATACTGTATGTATGTAAAGCTGGAGCCTGTGTGTTCTTTAGAGGTTGCACTTAATTTCCACTTAGTTCCTAAAAAACAAGAAAGAAACTAGTTCTAGTTAACATTCAAAACAAGTTGAAATATTTCAGGCCCAAAATAATCACACATTTCTACAGCTTTATCGGTTTTATTGCAAATTTCCCCCAATCCTTTGGGATTACTTGGATTTCTGCATAAATTGGTCATTCAGTGTGTTCTGATCTTCATCTAAGTCACAACAATAGACAAATACAGTCTGCTTAAACTAATACCGCACAGAAAAATATGTTTTCATGTTTTTATTGAACACAACATAAACATTCACAGTGCAGGGTGGAAAAAGTATGTGAACCTTTGGATTTAATAACTGGTTGACCCTCTTTCGGCAGCAATAACCTCATCCAAACGTTTCCTGTAGTTGCAGATCAGACCTGCACACCGGTCAGGAGGACTTTTGGACCATTCCTCTTTACAAAACTGTTTCAGTTCAGCAGTATCCTTGGGATGTCTGGTGTGAATTGCTCTCTTGAAGTCATGCCACAGTATCTCAATCGGGTTGAGGTCAGGACTCTGACTGGGCCACTCCAGAAGGCGTATTTTCTTCTGTTGAAGCCATTCTGTTGTTGATTTACTTCTATGTTCTGTTGAGCAGACAAATAGTCTTAAGTTTTCCTGTAAAATGTCTTTTGATAAACTTGGGAATTCATTTTGCCGTTGATGACAGCAATCCATGCAGGCCCTGAGGCAGCAAAGCAGCCCCAAGCCATGATGCCCCCACCACCATTTTTCACAGTTGGGATGAGGTTTTGATGTTGTAGGTGTGCGGTGCATTTTTTTCTCCACACATAGCGTTGTGTGTTCCGTCCAAACAACTAAGGTTTGGTTTCATCTGTCCTCAGAATATTTTGCCAGTAGTGCTGTGGAACATCCAGGTGCTCTTTTGCAAACTTCAAACGTGCAGCAATGTTTTTTTGGACACCAGTGGCTTCCTCCGTGGTGTCCTCCCATGAACTCCATTCTTGTTTAATGTTTTACTTAATGTAGATTTGTCAACAAAAACATTAGCATGTGCTGGAGATTCCTGTAAGTCTTTAGCTGACACTAGGATTCTTCTTCACCTCATTGAGAATCCTGCGCTGTGCTCTTGCAGTCATCTTTACAGGACGACCATGCCTAGGGAGAGTAGCAACAGTGCTGAACTTTCTCCATTTGTAGACAGTCTGTCTTACTGTGGACACATGAACATTAAGGCTTTTAGAGATACTTTTGTAACCCCTTCCAGCTTCATACAAGTCAACAATTCTTGAACGTAGGTCTTCTGAGAGCTCTTTTGTGCGAGGCATGGTTCACATCAGGCAATTCTCTTCTTGAGAATAGCAAACTCAAAACTGGTGTGTGTCTTTTATAGGGCAGGGCAGCTTTGACCAACACATCCAATCTCATCACATTGATTGGACTCCAGGTTGGCTGACTCCTGGCTCCAATTAGCTCTTGGAGAAGTCATTAGCCTAGGAGTTCACATACTTTTTCCACCCTGCACTGTGAATGTTTACATGTTGTATTCAATAAAAACATGAAAACATATTTTTTTGTGCGGTATTAGTTTAAGCAGACTGTGTTTGTCTATTGTTGTGACTTAGATGAAGACCAGAACACACTGAATGACCAATTTATGCAGAAATCCAAGTCATCCCAAAGGGTTCACATACTTTTTCTTGCAACTGTATTGCTGCAAAACATTGGGAGAAACCATTTAAAATTGAGCAAAGTCCCCCCACAACCATCACAGCATCACAACCATGACACATTGTCCTCTCTTTTTTTTAGGAGACTATAATTGTTAGGACAGTAAATGCTTCAACCTCAGTCATTGTTCATTTGAGATTCAGTTACTGTAGACACGGACTGCACTGCACACAGACTGTACGGACTGTGGATTTATTATAGCTTTGACCCCTGACCACGTGTTTTTCTTCTATTGGTGTCTGTTCTTACCGTAATGCACTACATACAGACTGAGGGTACAGTTGAGTCTGGAACTTTGATATGTATAAGACATGCGTGTAGGAGTGTATGTCCAACAGGTAGGAGCTGGCCACCATCAACCCCTCATGTCCTGCCCTCTGTCCTAAAACCACCACCCACACCAGTTTGTACTGCGCAAGGCACACCGTGTGGACCAGCATCCAAATCTCTTCTCTAAACACCTGGACCAGCAAGCCGGCTGAGCGAGGGGTCACAGGTCACTCTGTCCAGATACCTGTTTAGGAAGTTCTGCAGCAGCTGGAACAAACTGGAGTTTGGGAAACACTCAGTAGGCTGGGAACAGACCTGGAAGAAGGAGGGAGAAACTGGGAGTCATGCATGGTGTGTCAGTAGTGAGTTTCCTTTTACTTACTATTTAAAGACACCAAATAGAAATAGCCATGGTTATTTACACTCATCATCACAATCATCAAAACAATAGCTGCACAAATACCCAGCTACCCTGAAGGAATCAACCCACAAGAATGAAACTTGCTGTGTAGGTTTGACATTATGAGACCAATGAGTCATGTTGCTTGCTCGGCCATGCATATGACATAAGCAAGGACGGGCCTTATTGCTGTACCTGACTGCCCCAACAACCGCGATTGTAGACATTTGGCGAGCAGTGATGGCCTCCATGAGTCATCCTGTTACTGCCAGCACCATTGGCAGACGGCTGCACGATGCAGGACTATATGCATGCAGACCATATAGACTTCAGTGCTGCCGAAGACTGCAGTGGTGTCATACCAGACTGTCATGGAGTAACTCGGAATGGCAGCCGGTCATCTTCAGTGATGAGTCCCCCTTTTGTACTGGTGGAGACCTCCAACAAGTGTGTGGTCAGTGCTAAGATGAATGGTTTGTCGTCACATGTCACATGTCCAGAAGGCCTGGTGTCACTCCACCTCCACCCCTACTGGAAGATCTGCAGGAACTGTGTGAGAATATTTAAGCTCCATGGGATGGATTACAGTAGGACACCGTTAGGAACCTCAACAACTCGATGCTGAGACGTCTGGCATGTTGCATTAGCAAACATGGCCCGACGCCATACTGAGAGACACTACTCAATAAATATTGGCCATATCAGTCTAAAATTTATCATCATTTAGATAAAGAACTGATTACTGGTCTTAATCTTTATCTTCCTTCTGAATGCAACAATTCTTTGGATGATGAGTGTAATGGCTAGATGTAAAATGCTCTATGACTCTATGCACTTTTGGGAACAGTTCTAAACTAGTTCTAAACTAAAAATGTTTTACATTGATAACATCATCTTACATATTGCTCATTTAACCCTAAGACATGTATCTGAGGATTTCAGTTTTGCACTCAAGCTACAAGCTACTTTTTTTCAAATGTAAAAAATGACATCCGGGAAGAACACAGCCTTATTCATTTGTGAGGGAAGACTGAAGCATAACTGATGCTAAAACATAAATAAAGCTGGAAATTGTTCTTAAAGCATTCTTTAATAAAGACTGTGATTTTATTGCCTACATCTGCATGGGGAAGTCATTCTTTTCATTGTTAAACTACTTTTACTTTTTTTTGGATGGAGAATGTGTTGTAAATGCTTCTATAGCACTAAAAGGGTTATTCTAAGTGTAACAATAGCAGGAACATTTTTGCCACTATATAGGAACTAAAGGTGAAAAAGCATCCACACTCTCCAATCTGTGCAAGAATCTGCAAGCTTTTACTTAATGAATGAATAGGAAGCAAATGAATACAACAGTGCTACAAAGTTAAGAACAGCAGAACTCAGTTAGCCTTAATACAGGACATATGCACAGTGAAGCTTGTGGCTACACTTCATGGGAACTGTAGTCCTTGCTTTAATGCACTACAAATTAAAGACTCCAGAGGAATTTAAGAAACATTAAGCACTTTCATATCAAATAAATAAATAAATAAATACTCACAAAGAGAATTAATTTAAATTCCAACAACAGGGATATAGAATATATATTAGTTCATTCATATAAAAACACTCTGGCACAGAGCAGGTATATATGTGGGTGGTGGATCATTCTCAGCACTGCAGTGACACTGATGTGGTGGTGGTGTGTTAGTGTGTGTTGTGCTGGTATGAGTGGATCAGACACAGCAGTGCTACTGGAGTTTATAAACACCTCAGTGTCACTGCTGGACTTAGAATAGTTCACCAACCAAAACTATCCAGCCAACAGGATCCTGTGGGCAGCGTCCTGCAACCACTGATGAAGGACTAGAGGATGACATCTACAAGGTGGATCAGTGTCTAATAGAGTGGTGTGTCTAATAGAGTGGACAGTGAGTGGACACAGTGTTTAAACACTCCAGCAGCACTGCTGTGTCTGATCCACTCACACCAGCACAACACACACACTAACACACCACCACCACGCCAGTGTCACCGCAGCGTGGAGAATGATCCACCGCCCACATAATACCTGTTCTGTGGTGGTCCTGATCATTGAAGAACAGGTTGAAGAGGGATTAACAAAGTATGCAGAGAAACAGATGGACTACTGTCTGCAACTGTAGAACTACAAAGTGATTCTATACGGTAAGTGGAGCTGTTTAAATGGATGTAAATGAATGAGTGTAGATACAAGTATGTGTCGCTTGTTCTCATTGGCTGCCTGCATTGCATTCATGCAAGTTCTCTACAAATAAACCATTTTACATCAAACCACTCAGACTGTTCACAACCCCACAACTTACTTTACGCAGAATTTTTGGATATTCACCCTTTAAATAGTACAGAAGTTACATTCTGGTACAATATATTCACTAGACTGTACCTGCTACATCATTTAAGGTGGAATTGAAAATTGAATAAAAAGCTAACTTCAGTGTGGTGAATCCATTTAACATAATAAGAAGCTGAAATATTTGGAGGAACCAAACAAACCAAGATATCTTATTGCTTTTGACATCTGTAAACATTTTGAAGGTTCAAATTAAATGTCAAAAGTATGTTTTGTTTTTGTAATTCAGTTTCAATAATACCAAAGTAAAGTCTGCAGGAAAGGTCAACTCTTGTCTGTTCTTTCAAGAGTAAAAGCTTTTCTTATTTCTGTCCATGTACCATAACAAAAACGGCACATAAAATCCACAATTTAAAACATTTGACTGCTTTATTCAGAATAAAACATCAAGACACCTGTACTGCATAGATCTTGTACACAACCACACAACCGAACATCAGTTTTACAGCTCCCACAGGTTCCAACTGTAAACTTCATGTACTGTAGATAGCTGAGTTTTACAAGAAGACAGAAGCACAGAGAGTCACTGCAGTGTTCACTGCATGTTTAGTGCATCGGTGCATTGGAGAAAAGTGCTGTGAAACACTGTTTGAAGTAACAAACGCCCCTTTATCAAAAGGTGATTCAGATAAGGAGGCTATGAATTCTACATATATTTAGAACAATATATTTTTTAAAGTATAAAGACTTTATGCATAAATGCATGTTCATTGATAAGAAACCAATACCCACAAACTGATTACAGTCTTTAATTTAAATTGATCTACACTGTAATGAACTATCATTATTTACTAACATTATTTACTAGTTAGCCTTTTTTAGCTTATGTATTTTACCACAATCAGCTTATGGACACAGGGTACGCAGACATCTGCAAACAAAGGTAGTACTACACAATTAAGGACGAAATGCAATACTGTCCATTTTGAAAATTACCTTATCATTTAATGTTTGGCTCAGGCTATTAAAACTTTATTTTGTGAAAAAATCCCTCTGACATCACCCTGACTACTCATAGGTACAACACTGTCAACTCCTACATCTATGAATAAGAGTTTTGATTAAAGAATGTTGCTAAACGTCATTAAATCATTTTGCGTTTGTGTATTTCCATATCAGACTACAGTGGCCGAACGGTTTCATCTGTAGTCATCACAAACAAACACAGCTACAAAATCAGATAAGACATTGTAACACACTCTCAGTGAAGACAATAATACATTAGAAAAGGAACAAATAACAAGAACAATAATACCCAACAATAACCAGGAGTTGCTATTTATGATAGTCAGAGATCAGATTAGCAAAACCATTAGAACATGGATTGATGTGACAGAAATAGCATCCAAAGCTCAGAGCCACTGGATAATTATCTGTAAAAACTGACTGAATTATATTAATCTTAATGTAATGCAGTGTGACTGGTAAATTTTAAAAATCCAATGACTTCAGTAGAAACCCATAAAAAAAGTGCGGCCTGCCAAGACAGCTCTCTCCCATCTCCCTTTTATTTCCCATCTTAGGTCATCTTCTGAAGCACCTTCCGTACTTCCTCTGGACTGTAACCCCAGGGACCCTTGCCTCCCTGGACACAAGAAAGAAATGAACAGTGTCTAAGAAACTTCCTTTCCGTTCATCTTAATCTACAAATTATGTTCTAACATTAAACACTAAAAAGTATATCACTGTACACTACATAGTACATACGTATATTATGTACTCTATATTTACACTATATACTGTACTTCATATTACACACTGTAGACAACATTCTCTGGTCATCACCAAACACAAGATTTAGACTGATAAGGGCAGTATTTATTGAGCTACACATACAGAAGTAGTGTCTCTCAGTATGGCATCAGGCTGCCATGTTTGCTAATGCAACCTGCCAGACGTCTCAGCATTGAGTTGTAGAGGTTCCTAATGGTGCCCTGTGATAATCCATCCTTGAATACTCTCACACTGTTCCTGCTGATTTTGTGGTAGGGGTGGAGGTGGAGTGACACCAGGTCTTTTGGACATGTGACACGTGACAACAAACCGTTAATTTTGGTGCTGACCACGGTGCCTCCACACACAGATTCATTGGTCGTCTCCACCGAGACAAAAGCGGGACGCGTCACTGAAGATGACCCGCTGCCATCTCCCGTAGTCACTCCATGACAGTCAACGCTGACAACGCTGAGTGGTCGTTGTAACGGTCTGCGTGCATGTAGTCCTGGGCCATGCAGCCGTCTGCCAATGGTGCTGGCAGTAACAGGATGACTCATGGAGGGCATCACTGCTCGCCAAATGTCTGCAATGGCTATTGGGTCAGCCAGGTACAGTGATAAGGCTGCTTATGCTTATGTCACATGCGTGGCCGAGCATGAAACTTAATCATAAACTTGTCTTACAATGTCAAACCTATGATTTCTTCTGGGTGCAACCATTTGTGCAACTATTCTTTTGATGACGAGTGTATTATACAGCATGTTCTTATGCTTTAGGACAAGTCAATGCCAGGTCACAACAGACAGCAATTACTTCCAGCTGGATCACTCAAATAGTGCTGCACTGGTACAAATGAATTTTGTGCTAATTCACACTTGTTCAACAACATACTGGAAAAATCACAGATCTTTATTTTTCCCAGGTTGATAACTTCACAACTTTGTCTGATTAATTATGGCTTATAATCATAAACATGTTTTTCCGCTGTGCGTCCAAAAACAAGAACTGACCCAAACATGAGTCAACTGAACCTATGGTTTACACTTCAGTTTCTCTTCCTCCTGCTCAAGATACTGAACTGTTCATAATAATTAACAACAACTTTTTGGTCATAGCACTACAAACATCCTCAATTTGAGACACAGATTTTGTCTAATGTTGACTGTATAAGCTGTTGAACAAGCCCGCAATGACAAAAGACCTGTTGACACCGCCTCTGACCCAGTTTTTCCGTCAAGCTTCTAGTCCCAGACACAAAATCAAAGTCCACCCGAGGACCTCTGAATTAGATAGCGACACGGACAGACGGACAAATAGACAGATATGCAGTCACTGTACAGTTTACACCTGTAAATGTAATGTAAAATGAGTAGTTCTACACATTAAATGTAATTAAATTGAATCTGTGTAAATCTGTAAATGGAAATCTTCTGCATTTGTTACTGAGAACTGGGGTTAGAGGAGGTGTGTGATAAAGCAAAAGGAAAGTACAAAGTTTTAAAGCCAAGGGCAAAGTTAACACTGGAACTAACACATTTAGGAGTCATTTATGTATTAAATTCAGTGCTACAACAAAAGGCAACTGTAGTTTCATTCAGACTGTAGTAGCGACTGGATGGATTTAGGCTCCAATTTAAGAGGTGTTTACCTTATAGATTATCTTTCCTCCCTGAAGGACGTATAGTCGCTCAGGCAGGGCTCCATAACAGCTGGCAGTGATGTCACTCATTTCGTCCACTACTACAGGACATAGTGGGTTTTCTTTAATCAGGGACTGTGCTGCAGCCAGTCTCTCCTGCAGGCTCCTGTGCTGCTTGATGTCTACATTGTTGGCAAAGGCCCAGCCATCTATGGGAAGATCAGTCATTATTAGGGGTGCAAGTCTCTGACCTCACTTAAGATTAGTTCACATTTTTTGTTTTAGGATTGAAAACAAATGTGACTGGAGAAACTATTTACACAGTAGTGCAATGTAGATAATATTTTTTTGTTGTTTGTAAATAGCTTAATAAATTAGCACACCTTATTGAACACTGTTACAAATGAATAAATATGTTATATGTTTACATTAACCTAATCTGAGTTTTGCAGTTATCTGATTATTCATGTAGTCATGCAAGTTTCAGATTTCTAAAACCGGATTAAGGCCTAGACATCTGATTAAGAAAACAGATAAAGAAATTTCAGCTCAGTAATTAGGTTTCTTAGTACATTTGATTTCTTCCAGATTTCTCAGTCTGTGCATGTGCAAAAGTAGTGGTAACTGCGGTAACAGAAATAAACAAGCATTGTTTAAAACTCCACCTGCAAGATGGCAACAAAACACTTTTGGAGCAACACTGAAACTACATGCTTGAATAAATGAATGATTTAAATATTCATCTTTTAGATCATATGTTTTATGATGTATACATGATCATATATTTTTTCAAGTATAGCAACTCATCCTTCTTTTGTATAAACAAAAAAATCTGATTTTTTTTGCAGTTATTCTTCATACATATGCACACAATTACAAATGACTATAACTTAGAGGTTATATAGGCTCAAAAAAGGCCAAACTAGGCCAAAAAGATGAATATTACTATATTAAATTAAACTCAATTAGAACATTTAAAGCTTCAGTGCAACTGAATCTCCACCCTCGGTTCAACGCTTGTTTCACCTCTTGCCATTCATTACATAACATGCTTAAATTGCTGCAGGACATCTTTCGCCAGTCTGTTAAGCTCACTCACACCTATAGTTACCCTAATCTCTGCCCCGCTCTCTCTTTTAAATAAAGAAACAATCTAGTAAAATGTCATATTTTGTATATATTTCTGACCAAAAAAAAACCAAAAAACAAAACCACACACACACACACACACACACACACACACACACACACACACACAAACAAAAAAAGACAACACATTTATAGGTTTAGGGAGAATCAGTGCTGACCCTGTTTCAATGGGTCACTGTTAATATTTTCCCTTTCCAAAAATAAAGCCTTTACCTTTGATTACTATGCACATGCTTATACAATGTTATGATATGTATTTCCATCCAGAGTTTCATTCATTTTTGGCCAAAATCTTGACGGCAGAGTCTAACCTCTCCGTCAAGTTTTCTCAGGCACATCCCAAAGACTTTCAGTAAGGTTAAAGTCAGGATTCTGTGGTGGTCATGCTCCCTGAGCTACTCTTTCACAGTCTGAGCCTGAATCTTGAGATTGGTGCTGGAATATGTCTGACTGAACTTTGGATCTGATGTGGTAGATGTGGGATGAAGTCTACAGTAAGGCAGATCTGTAGGAACAGGAGTAGGATTATTTACTAGGAAACTGATCTCACGTGTTATTGATTAACTAAATGAACTGTGTCCTGGACTAACAAAATAAGGTCCCTCTAGACCTGAGAGGTTTACCTGTGGCGTGTGCTTCAGCAACGTAAATCACAAGGAAATCAGCCACATCACCAAAGTCCCTGACGAGCTGCTTGAACTCGTCAAGTTTGAACAGAAACGGTGGTCAGGTGCAGCTTCCAAAACTCAGGATAAGTGGACGACTACCTGCAGGGAAAAGGCCAGAGCAGTATGATGTGAAGAATCAAGGAACAAATGAAACGAGTGAGGAGTTAATCAATGGGGAATGAGTGAATGAATGAATAAATGAGTGAGGGATAGAATAAGTGAAATAATAAAGGGACAGGCCAATAAATAAAATAAGTGAAGGAGGGAGGCAGTTAGTGAGTAAATAAAGTCAATGAATGAGTGAGAAAAAAATGAGTGACAGAAGCAAAGAAGGGAGTTAACAAGGCAGCAAGGTGGAGAGAAGGTGTGTGCAAAGGTGAGTGGGTAAAAGACATGGAGGGAGTTGGGGAAAAGGAAGTGAATAAGTAGGGAAGGAGAGAGTGAGAGATTGAAGCAATACAATAGTAATGATGGAGCAAACTAATGAATGTGAGAGAAAGAATGAATGAGTGAGGGGAACCATCTTTTTAAGTGTGTAGATCTCCCTAGTTGGTGCAATATATGAAGTGCATTATAAAGTGAGTATAGAACAATTTGAGACACATTCATAATCATCAAATTCTTCTGTTGTTTACCTCGGATAAACTGATGGACACTGGTTCTACCCCCCTCCGGGGTTATGAGGGGGCAGTCCGGAGCCCGATGGCCCTCAAAAGCTGAATCCCCCAAACAGCTCCACCAGCCCTGCAGAACCGCTTCTAGGAACCGCGCTGTGGTAAAGGATGGAGCCCAGTCCTCATAACGAAAGAGTGGGTTGCGGGTCATGGTTGTCAGCTCCCCCATCCGGAGCATGATCCTCCGGGTCAGATCGGGACTCAGCACAGACAGCAGCTTCAGCACACAGAACTGGACCAACAGCAGCAGAAGCATAACAGCAGAACTCACATACACATTTAGCCTGCGGAGAGCAAAGCTCACAGAGCCCCACATGGCAGCAGACAGACAGAGAGGAAGCCGGACTGACTGTCTGTATATCTGCCGATCTTCCTGTCTGCCTGTAACCTGTTCGGTCACTCCTTTAACTTTGTTGTTGTTGTGACGTCGTTCGTGTTTTCTACTTCCTCGTTGAGATTTACGCATATACCGCCATCTAGTGGACCGATGCGGAATCGAGAAACACTTAAAGAGCCCGTAAACTGCAGGACCTCGCATTAGATTATGTTTGTCCGCTCAACATTAAGTAGAAATCCTTCTGTCCGCACTTACGGTCCATTTTATCAGCAGCAGCGCCACACACACGTAAACACCACCACCATGTCAGTATCACTGCTGTGCTGAGAATAATACCTGCTCTGTGGTGGTCCTGTGGGGGTCCTGGTCATTGAAGAACAGGGTTATGGACCACAGTCTGTAATTGTAAAATTACTAAATGTTCCTATATGGTAAACTGAGTTGATTAAATAGACACTGAAGGTATATACAAGGAGGTGGTTTTAGTGTTAGGGCAGATCGGTATAGACATGATGCGCCCTGGTTCCTATCACCACCACTGTAAAGAAAGCTGAGTCTCTACAATCTCCCATTTCACAGCAAACCAGTAGCTCTGATTGACCTACGTCACTGCTGCGCCCCTCGCGCACGGTCGCGCTCTCATTTCAAATTCAAAATGTAACGGAAACCTAACGGATCAGAGAAGCTGGCTATTTACTGAACCGCGACGGAGGACAAGTTTAGTTCCTTAATCTGTTATTTTAAGTTTCGTTTTCCACGGTTTTTCACGTGTTAACTACAGAGGCTCGGAGGGGGAACAGTTTGTTATTCGTGCGTACACTTCGTTTTTCATCGTTTTTAGTCGTTCCCACATTAAACACACATTTTCTAGTTTTCTCCTTAAAAGTGCTCACATTGTGTACAAACAGGCTAAAAGCAATTAAGAGACTTTAATGAGCCATTCAAATCTTTTGGTCTTTTACATTTAAATTTTCTAGTCAACAGCTGATGCTATTTCATAGTAATCTTGCAGCATTACGACAGACCCTTCCTTCTGGAATTAGCCAGGCTAGGTATTTCAAGCACAGCAATGTGATAGCAAAGCAATGTCAGCAAACGAGCATTTCAGGTAGAAGTAGTGATAACTGTACCAGCTAACAAGCTAGCGATAAATTTAGGTACTTGATGTCCTCATGACAGCTAGGATAGCTACCTAGCTGTGTAACATAAGTTTGTAGTAATGTTAAGCAGGCTGATTCACTCTAGCTGCGGGGGCTATATGTCCAAAAGTATCCGGACATCCCTTAATTTGTGATTTCACCTACTTTAAAGGTGCTCTGTGCATCTGGTCGTGGTGAAAAAGCCCACATGCGGGTTTACACGCCCATTTATACCCTATGATTTGGTCCTGGAATGAAATTAGCCCGTTTTCCCGTTTTTGGTGAGCTCATGAATCAGTGGATGAGCTCTGTTCTGATTGGCTGGTTTACAGCGAGACAACACAGAAGCAACGCGTAGAAACAGACACATACAGGAAAACAAAACGGACCTTTGTGTAAATAAGCTCGATCCTCAAACTGTTTATTTAGCTATTTATACTAGTAGTTAACATTACCTGTACTAGCTACTTCCTTTCGCAATATCAACACAAAGTAAAGTTGTTACTCCCGATGGAACTTCAAGTAGATTTGGTTCAACTTGCAAACGGATAAAATCACACAGCATGGTTACTTACAGGTGGGCGTTATGGCAAAAATACAATGCGACAAATGCTATACTTCAAATTTCACAATAAACAAAATACCACAATATTTAGTTTTACAGACATCTGATCAGTTGGAGCTGAGAAAAAGGAACAAGTAGTGCTATATATTGCAAAATAGTATGAAACACTGTAAAAACTGTGATTTTCATTCAGTGTTTGTATACTGTGTGGACTAGCTCCTGTTAAACAGAACTAATTTTGCTGTCTTTATATTAAAGCATGTAATATGTCAGTGTTCTACTAGTACTGATGACATACATATGTTCAAAAAGCATGGTGTATTGTAATATGGAGTAATTTATCATGATAACGATATATGTTGTTATATTTCCCAGCCCTGCTGTCATTCTCAGGTTGCTGTTGGGGTTGTGATGCTATTTAAGGTGGAACTGCTCCTCTCTTTATTCTGTTTAGTGTCAAACATTTAGTGAAGCTGCTTGATTTTGTCTAAGGTTTGAAAACTGTCCAGAGTGTTAGAGTAAACTAACAACACTGGTGCTGTACAAGCTGCAGCATTTAAGGTGGAACAAAACACTGGAATAAGAACCTGGCGAATAGGAAGCTAACTTCATCCTTGTTTAGAGATTAACATCAACCATACCAAATTCTTCTTATTCAACGATGACAATTTAAACACAGTTTTCCTGCTTTTCCATTCTACGGCTCCTTTAATTAAAGTGCACCCGTTACTGACAGGCATAGAAAAGCATTGACCAGTACGTAAAATGGGACGCTCTGAAGCAGCTGCACATAACCCTAAGGTCACCTTGTCCAATGTCCAATGCCAAACGGGGGCTGCGTTCTCTGGAATGATAGAGATGAGTTGGAGTGATCAACTGATCATCCAAACATCAGTACCTGACCTCACTTATGTTCATTCGAATTCTTACAGCTGTGTTCCAAAGTAGTGCAAAGCCTTCCCAGATGAAAGAAGTCTGTTGATGCAGCAAAGGAGGACAAAGTCCCTTTTAATGACATATCAACTTTGCAGACTTCTGGATCTAAATTGGCATGTCAAGATAGGTAAACCAGCTGTTTTTCTCTGTGTCTCCAGGTGGTTATTATTCTTGCTTTAAAAACAATCAGATGCAGAGAGCATTGCCACTTTATGTAACAGGTTTCTCATTGATCACTCTTTTTCACTCTTGCTTCTCTGTAGTTCTGTAGACCTATGTGTCCAGGGACAATCTGCAGTGGACTTTGTATGTATGTGACCATATCTGAAAAAAGAGGACTTACAAAAGGTAACTGACATCTGAGTATTGAGTATTTATTTTCTATAATGATGTTATAGCCACTTTTAGCCTCTTGCATCAACATAATCATAAACCACTCTAAATGGAAAAAGGGAATTACCAGGATGCTGGACACTAGGGGGCAGAAGAGCACAGAAAATCTCCTTATACTGTATCCACTGCATTATTCATGAATATTGTACTATATTGTATCACAACATTAACATTAAGTATTTAGAATGTATTGATCACTTATTAAGCATAATATAAAGAAAAGTGCTTTTCAAGGGCTAATTTTATCATAATAATGAAATATTAGAGTAATAATTTTATGTGATAGACTTAACATAAAGTAGACTACATTAAAACTTTGAAACTGACCAGATTTTAATGACACCCATTAAGTTTCACTTAAGTATATAATATAAAATCAGTATTTATCAAGAATGTCCAGCTGTCTTTCTCAGATATTTGTAGTCCCTTAGCAAAAAGGATTCTGTATAGTACCAAAAAAGGGTTACTTGTCTTGTTAACAATAGTGGAACCCTTAGTGAGTGCTGTTTTTAAGATTCCTCAAAGAACATCATAGCACAGTATTCACATCTTGGAAAATAACTGTTTATTCAATAGTGTTTACGGTTCTGTATATACAGCTGTTATAATAGAAATGCAAGGGGCCTATATTGTATGCCATTGCTGTCAAAACCTCTTGCATGCTTAATTTTCCACAAGTCCAACACGTCAAGTCTTTTGACCTGTATTGTGACTATGAATTAAATTGCAATTATTTACTATAAATTAAGGTTAAGAGATTAGAAAATGCTGTTGGGGCAGCAGTGCTACTACTACATCCTCTTATGTTGGACCAATTCAGCTTGATACTGCAGTAACTCAGTATCGGTGCTAGCTGGTTAGCATGCTAACTTCGGTAGTTGACATACTGTTAATTTTGGAACATTTTAAAATAAAAATCATATAAATTGCTCCTCTAAAGCTTAAGACACTGTGGTTGGTAATGTAGGTGAAAATTAAACAGACAACTCTTTCTATTTGGAAATTGCAATTTTTAAACAGTAAGCAAATTTGTTTGTGTTTTAAGCTGTGTACTTCAATGGAAGTTTGTAATCTCATTTTAAAAACAGTTTGGCAACGTTGGGTTGGCATGTCATCTCACATGTACACAGTTTTCATCAGCACTGGTTTATTTTTCATGTGTTTTTCACTTTCCCCTCATTAACCATTTAGGCTGGCTGCTGTACTTCAGACCATCATAATTTGGGTTTGGGTTTGGAACATTTAACAGTAAGGTGAATAAAGTCATTAAAAGATTCATACCCCCTGTAAACACAAACATAACCTTTAAAACATCTAACTAACATTGAATATTAGTTATTTAGGTTAATTAGGTTAATTAGACACAACAAAAGTGAGAACATACCTATTTTGTGCGGATTTTAACTGTTGGAACATTTTCACCAGATCAATTAAAATGTAATTCTGTATTTTGTTCTGCGTTTCTGCTTTGATATCAAGCTTATAACAGTAGAAGAACATTTTTGAAAAAAATGTTCTATTTATAGAACCGTATATTCTCCATCTATCTGAAGAACCGTTTCACCATGCATATAACTGTTTAGACATGCAAATGGTACTTTGAGTGTTTATTTTTCTAAACAGAACGACTGCCTTTACTAAAGACCCTTTGAAGAACCATCTTTTTTTTAACAGTGCAGAGCACCCCAACACAATTCCTGCTAATGAGGTGAAGTAATCTGATGAATCTAAGTTGGAATCAATCTGAATCAGCCTGAATCATCTGCCTGCTGACTGGCCCACTGCATTGCAGGGCTGTACTCTGATTGGTGGATGGAGCTGTCAGTCAGAGCCGGAATCGGGCGGGTTTATTTTGAGTGTTGAAGCTGAAAGGAGGAGGAGGAAGATGCGCGCTGAGAGCACGCGCTGCGGCACGCGAGAGTTTGCTGAACCGGCGACAAGAGTGTAACAGGTGTGTGTGGGTGTGTGTGTGGGGGTGTGTGTATGGTTGCGCGCGCGCGTTTGCTTTGTCTGACTGCAAGAGTGCGAACAGTGTGTGTGTCTCGTGCGCAGATTTGTGTGTGTTTGACCGCACGAGTGGGTGCGCTTGTGTGTCTGTGTCTCGTGCAGGTAGAGATGCGCTCTTGCGCGTGAACATGCACGCAGCTGAATCTGAGCTGCGCGCGCTGGACTCCGCGCTCCGTGGATGCGCGCGCTGGAGACGCGCAGGCGGCGACGGGCAAGCGCTCCAACAGAACACGAGGCGCGCTCCTGACCCAGTATCACTCCACACGCTCGAACCCGACTCCGCCGTGCTCCAGATGCGCGCTCCCGGCGAGAGGCGCGCGACTCTGTCCACGGAGAGATATGAAGAGGAGAACAGCGCGAGGAGACACATGGAGGATCACGGTAAGAGGCTCACAAGCAGAAACTGAGATATCAGTAAAACAGCGCGAGACTTTGAGTCCAGAGGAGAATCCTCTAAAACCAAAGAGTTTGTATTGTGTTTATTGCGGTTCTCTGCTGTGCCGTTAAAACAAAACCACGAGTATTACCAGAGTTCATCTATTTGCGAATCAACCTGTTTGTCCATCCATGTCTCTGTCTGTCCACATAACTATGCTTCTATCTTCTGTTTGTCCATCTTTATGTTTATCTGTATAACTCTTTATATACCTATATAACTACCTGTCTATAAAACTAATTGTCTCTCTATCGTTTGGTTTCTTTATCCACTTTTCTTTTTATACAAACATCTATGTATCCGATCTATGCAATCTATGCACCGATCCGTCTGTCTGTCTATGTATGTGCAATACCATCTATCTATCTATCTATCTATCTATGCATATATATCATAGAACGGTATAGATCAGCCAACATCCTGTTATATCTGTGAACAGTAGATTTTCTCATTAGGCCGTAAACATTATCCTACTCGTGGTTGAACTGAGCACCACTCAAGCCTCGCACACTCTTTCTGCTGATGCGCTCAGTCCAGTTCTGTTCAGTGGCCAGAAAGCCTCAGTGGTTGAGTTACAGTGCTGTGCTTAAATCTCTGGTGTCAATCTGCTGATCATATGTAACACAAAAAAAGTTCCTTCTGTCTGCATTTAATCTTTCAAAATGTTGCCGCCCCCTTGGATGCATCTCAAAAACCTTCCGTTTAAGTAAGGATTGATATGACTCTGTCTTCAGTATTATAGTTCCTAGATGCAGGAGAGAATAATAGATAAATTGATGTGTAAAAGTGTAGGTGTCCCTGATGATAATTTTAAGTTAGAGTACACATGTATAGACTTAGAAAATGGAATATCTCACAATTATGTGATTTATTAAGTCACAAAACTGATCACACTAGAACTCAAGCTATAAAACAACAACAACAACAACACTGTTTAGCTTGTTTTCTTTTGTTCATTGTTTGAATAGTAGTCAATTGACTGTGTAGTCCTGAGAAATTCGCTCCTCAAAACTTTACTCTGTGTGTGTGTGTGTGTGTATTTATCAAAATCCCCCCAAGATGATGGAAGCATGAACATTTGTTGGTTTGTGGAGATTGTACTCTCTGTGAAGAACATACTTTTTTCCCTGAAAACTGCAGCTTTTGTTAAAAAAGTAAAGACCCCCAAAGCTGATCTGTTGGTTTAAGAGGTTATAAGGTTAGGTTGGGTCAAGGGGAGCACAGCACCATTTACACACACTTATACTGGAGCACATGAAAACACCATACACACTAGTGTATGAGTGACACTTTTAAAGTCTCGTAGGCTGTTCCGGTAACAAGCAAGTATAATTTCCACCAAGAAGTGTACATCCTCCTGTGAGGGACCTCCTGTTTAGATGCGGTGTGTGTGTGTGTGTGTGTTTCTGTAGCGGAGGCGGTGGGGGCAATTAGCCTCTCCTTCCCAAACTTATCATTATACTAATCTGACTTTTATATTAGCAGTTTGTCCCCTTGCGCTGAGTGACTCGGGAGGGTTTGATTATGACTTTTGCTGGCCAAACTCAAACCACATGTTTCTGAATGCATTTATGAGCTTTAGTCCCACAACTGTGGGCTTTTAGCCCCTTCATAACCAAAATGAATAATTTCATTGTCTTTCAAATTCATCCCAAACATTCAGTAAAACTGGAAACTGACAGAGCAAATCATGTTAACAAATCACAAATTTGGTGAACACAAATTTGAAAACAGAAACACATTTCAAAGTTCTTTCGAAGAGGCAGTCGCCTTGGGCCTTTGGGTCAGCACACTTGAGAAGTCATGAACAAATCTTAGCTATCTGAGGAAGAGTGTTTTTATGGTATAGTTTTTATGGTATAGTTTTGAAAACACCAACTGCTGTTTGCATAGTGTGAACATTTGGAAAGTTACACCAAACTGATGGTGCACTATTATTTTGGAATATGTGGTAAGAGTGTATTCAATGTGTGAAGCTTTATAATATTTTGCTATTTCTCTGAGATATGAGTGGTCACAATCAGTCTGGCTTTACGGTCATATTTGTTTGGCTAATATAAATGCCCTGGACATTGTTTTTCTATTAAGGTCGACAAGTAGAGGATAATCTGATCTGGTCCTTTCTGATTTTGTTTTTGGTACATCAAGCTAAGGTGGCACCTATTTTAAGGAAAAAAAGTTTCAGACCACATTCACTTCATTCTATGAAACTATGAAACTACGTCTGTTTTTTTCTTTGATACTAATGTAAAACTTGTAAATATGATTGCTGATATGTTTCCATAGTAGCACATGCTTTAGCTTGCTTTACATATAGTGTTGAAATATGTAGAAGGAGGCGCTGTACTGAGCCTGTCTAAAAACTTTCGCTACATATGTTGGACTTATCTTGCTTTTGCAGTTATCAGGTATAATGAAAAATTGGACCAATCCTGAAGGTATCTGAGGCATTTTTAGAGACAAAAACTAGGTAAATAGAGTTAGAAGATGTGGCAAAATATATGCTGTATACTAGACATGTAATTTATACTTCATGAAATCTAAATGATATGTCACGTAAAAGTGCATAAAAGGTGATGATTCAACCGCATCAATTTTGGAATCGTTAGAATCAACTATAATAATATTCAGTAATGGATGTGTTCATTTCTGACACTGTTGTGTGATTTTTACTTCTATGTAAATAGTTACCTCATTCAAATTTGTGCATTGAGTGTGTTTTTCAAAATAGCTGTGAATGGTAGTGAAACATTTAAATCAGATCAAATTGTGGTGAAATCAGATCTCATAATGCACTGAATTGTTCCCTAATGAATCGTAATGAAATCGAGATTTCTGTGGAGGCAGAATATGAATGTGTATGTTGAGCTTGAGTGTAGCGTCATTTATGTCACTAACACCACCTTTGTCCCTCAGCATGCAGCTAACTGAAGGCAGATGTATTTAGCTCCCCCACAGTTTCTGTATCTTCAATGTTATGTGACATACTGTATGCGGTACAAGGTAGGATTTTAGCTTTGATTTAGGTGTTCATTTAGCACTGCTGGGTTTTCTCTGTATGGTTCTCTTGCTAAAGGGCTTTTTCCTCCTTGTTTAGTTGTTACTCATGCGTTTTCCTCAAAGCTTCTGCTGCAGTGTGGAACAAACTACATATGCTGCTATAATTGCCAGTAAGTGAGAAAATGTGTAGGTTTGGCTGGGTAATAGGCATGTTGCTCTTTTTTTGAAGTCATTTTGCTGTGACTGGAAGCTGTTTAGGGATTTATTTAGTCCATTTGATATAAATCTAACTCTTTGGCTGTAGGTTTGCAACAGAATGTCAACAGATTTTTTATATTTATAGTTGCTTCTATTATTACTGATTTATCTTTGAAGCATCCATTTTTCCATATCAATTTCCATATCCTCTTTGGACAGGGAATGTTTGTGGATTTTAAAAAAAATTGTAATAGTCAATTTAAGATGCTGTCTTATTTTTTTCCACAATACTGCAGTTTCTCTTGTGCACATAATGCAGTGGACTTACGTAGAGGCCGAATAGAACAAAAATTGGCTAAAGGAGATGAATGTGTTTCAGGACTAACCCACAGATGAAAAAATGTTTCATTGCATACACAGACTACATCTTCAATTCGATCTTTTCTCATATTTTAACCCATTGACATTGTAGTTATCTTCATCATTCAAATCATCTTTTAATTTTATATGAACTATTTTTGAGTGATAGTTCATAGCAAGCAGAGAACTTTTGGAATGAAGTTTCCAAACTTTCATTCCATGCCATATTTTTATTGGGATTTGATGAATTCGACGTAAACATATTGTTGTGCAAAGAGTCTTGTTTTGCAAAATGAAAAAAACGTCTTTGGTTTTTCATTTCTTGACATTGATACAAACAGTAAAGCATATGTGGATTTTTTTTACATTGTAGTTAAATATGTAATTAAGTAAATTAACAGTAACAGTAACGGTATTAGGTCTCAACTTAACTCATGGCTTAATCATACACTTCCCTGTGTGTCTTTTTTCCCATGCCCCCTGTTTAGTAAGTATTGACAGAAAGACAGAGGAAAAGGTGCGGGTTGAACTTTTGCACTGGTGTTAGCAATTGCATATCCAACATCACTATCATAAGGAAACCTTAAAAACACTTGAATTTTTTTTTTAATGCTGTGTGAACATTTTATGAATGAATGAAATTATGAATGAATGAATGAAATTAATCAATACAAATTGTGAAAAGCAAACATTTCTGTTTCATTTTAAATAAATAATGCATGTTAAGACACTTTCCCACACTGTCCATAACAGATAAGTAAGGCCTTAAATGTCTTGTGTTTTCTACACCATTTTAGTGGGTCACAATTAGGAGTGGGCAGTGTAACAAACCATATCGTTATCATGATAAATTATGCCACTATTCAATATTATTTTCTTAACATATGGTAGATATTGTCAGTACTTGTAGAACACCGACCAACTGCATGCTTCCTTATAAGAGATCAAAAAATCTGGATTTCGTGTAACACTGTATGCCAAATACTGAATAAAAATATTCTTTGCTTTTGATCGTACTTTTTGTAACACTACTGGTTTGGTTCCCACTAATCAGATGTCTGAAAAATAAATAATGTGGTTATGGCTGGTTGGTATATTGACTTTTTAAGGTATATCAATATATTTTCAGGTGAGATATAGGATGAGACAATACTATTCATATACTGATATCGTTGAGGCAGTGCATTTCTTCTCTCTGGCACTCTCTGCGCAACCGTTCCCCTCCCTCTGCACCCAGACTCGGCCCCCAACTCGCTCAAATGGAGGGAGGCACAGCTGAGGTCAACACTGCTGAAGAAGACCTGGGACTGCATTACAGAAATATCCTATGTCAGTTAATTGAAGATTTTTCACAAATTAATATCTTCATTTAGGAAATGTTATATTATCTTAGACAAGAAGGCTTTGAAAAGCTGATAAGAAAACGGTTACCCAGTATAATTTTTTATGTACCTGTTGAAAGAAGCCTTGTCGTTGAATTTTATTTTGATTACAGTCTGTTAATAAAAATGCTTCTGACATCTCATACAGAGCTTTGACTTACGACTGAATATTTAGCTCATTTCGTACAAAAATTCAGAGATATAGATCATGTATGGGAATTAAGCCTAAAAATACAGAGATATGATTTTGGTCCATGTTGTCCAGCCCTAATTGTGATGTATTGTGCACTGGAACATTTATTGAAGTATCATAATGTTATATTTTTGGTGTATCGCCCACCTCTAGTAACACTTTCATTTGCATCTAGCCTTAGCTTGTCTAAACATATCTGAATTGTTAACAATCTACACTATATTGCAAAAAGTATTCGCTCACCCATCCAAATCATTGAATTCAGATGTTTCACTCACTTCCATGGCCACAGCCATAAAACCAAGCACTTAGGCATGCAGACTGCTTCTACAAACATTTGTGAAAGAATGGGTCACTCTCAGGAGCTCAGTAAATCCCACTGTGATAGGATGCCACCTGTGCAAGAAGTCCAGTCATGAAATTTCCTTGCTACTAAATATTCCACAGTCGACGGTCAGTGGAAGCGATTGGGAATGACAGCAACTCAGCCATGAAGTGGTAAGCCACATAAAATTACAGAGTGGGGTCAGCGGACACTGAGGCGCATAGTGTGCAGAGGTCACCAACTTTCTGTATAGTCAATCGCTACAGACCTCCAAACCTCATGTGGCCTTCAGATTAGCTCAAGAACAGTGCGTAGAGAGCTTCATGGGATGGGTTTCTAAGGCCAAGCAGCTGCATCCAAGCCTTACATCACCAAGTACAATGCAAAGCATGCAATGCAGTTGTGCAAAACACGCCGCCACTTCACTCTAGAGCAGTGGAGACGTGTTCTCTGGAGTGACGAATCGCGCTTCTCCGTCTGGCAATCCGATGGATGAGTTTGGGTTGGGTGGTTGCCAGGGGAACGGTACTTGTCTGACTGCATTGTGCCAAGTGTAAAGTTTGGTGGAGATGGGATTACGGTATGGGGTTGTTTTTCAGGAGTTGGGCTCTGCCCCTTGATTCCAGTAAAAGGAACTCTTAATGCTTCAGCGTGCCAAGAGATTTTGGACTCCTAACTTTGTGGGAACAGTTTGGGGATGGCCCCTTCCTGTTCCAACATGACTGTGAACCAGGGTGCAATGCAAGGTCCATAAAGACAGCCTGGTGTGGAAGAACTTGACTGGCCTGCAGTCCTTTCCTCAACTTGATAGAACACCTTTGAGATGAGTGGAGACTGTGAGCCAGGTCTTCTTGTCCAACATCAGTGTCTGACCTCACAAATGTGGTTCTGGAAGAATGGTCAAAAATTCCCATAAACACACACCTAAACATGGTGGAAAGCCTTCCTAGAAGAGTTGAAGCTGTTATAGCTGCAAAGGGTGGGCTGACATCATATCAAATGCTATGCATTAAGAAAGGGATGTCGCTCAAGTTCATATGCGTGTGAAGGCAGACAAGCGAATATTTTTGGCAATATAGTGTAAAGCACAGTTAATTATCAACTGTAGTTTTTAGATTTAGGGTTCGGGGTGAAGTTAGGGTTAGATTTAGGCTTACACTATGTTCTAACAGCAACTGAGCATTCTAAATGTAGCATTGCATCTTCAGGATGTGTGTACTGGAAACGACAAACAACAGCCCTATCAGAAAAAAGCTGTCAAGCTGTGGACTGGGGCATGTATTTAATACCGTGTGTAATTGTAAGTTGTAATGTAGGTTATGTTTTATGCCAAAATGTAAAGCCCCAGGGAACCTAAATCCGAGATTTTCTTTCTAGTGATGTTAATCTTGTTCTTCTGGACCCCAAGTATTTATTTAATTTAAAGTGTCATTATTTGTTTTCAAAGCTTTCCCTGGCTTTGCTCCGATTCATATCTTTGACCTTCTCTGTTTCTGTTTCACCTCACGAGGCCGTCTAGCCAATTGCTCTTACCCATTCCTCGCTGTCAGATGAGGTTCAAAGGTGACAAGTCTTTTTCTGTAGCTGCTCCAGGACTCTGTCTTCTGCTTTTCATAAAGGAATCAATAAATGTATAAGGCCAGCTGAAAAAAACCTTTGTTCTCTATATGCTACATTAGTCAGTGTTGGAGGGTGAGTTTTGAGGTGTATTAAATCATATGTCTATTTTGTTTTTTTTCCATTTAATACTTTGCTAGATGTTTAACATCATACCCAAGATTTTGTATTATTTTATGTAATCATGAACACTGTATTGTATATGGTTCTGTATAAAACCTATTTGGTAATGGTACTGTATAGCACCAAAAGGCATTCGGATATTGTTATGATGCCAAACTGTAACAGTAGCAGAAGCCTTTTTGGTGCTGTATAGAACCATTTTCTGAAATGGTACAACACATTCTCCATCCAACTTAAGAATTATTTACAATACTACTATATTAACCATTTCAGTTCTTTGAGTGTTTATGGTCCTACATAGACTGTTACTGCAAACTCCCTATAAATGCCCTTTATTTTAAAATAAAGGCTGGACTGAGTTAAACCAGACCCTCTAGTTTTTGATAAGTACAGATGTAGTAGTTGGTAAGCATGCAAGAATCAGTGTGTGGAAATAAAACATTTTCTGTATTTTACTGTATGAAAGAACAATCATGATGCATTTTTGTTGACACAATAAAATAAAAATGTATGAAATTTTGTTAGATATATTTATTAGATGTTCTCTACACATATTAAATATAAAAGTGGTGATAATATTTACACCTCCAGCTCTCGTTCTCGGACTTCATCCGATCTAAGAAATCAGAGTATGTAATTTACATGTTAATCAGATAACTGCAGGAATCTGATTATGATCGGATTATTAAGTGCCTGTAAATGCACTATTACAGAAGGATAACATTAAAAGCCACTGTTTTTTGCCTTATTTTGAACGGGATAAATAGAGCATCTACAGTGAATCATTCAAATGAACTGTTAACAATAAATGGCTCTTTCATCAGCAGATGACTTTTGTTTTAGTGTTTCTGACAGACTTGGCACACATACTGCTGTGTAAAGTGAATGCGAGCTCTTGCATCAGTGCTCAACTGCTGTCATTGAAACAGGATTGCGCAATTACAAGTTGTCACAAACCCTTTACGAGAGAAAGAGATAATGTTAAACGTAACCCACTTTTCTCCTTTCTCTACTTTTTCATTCTCATTCTCACTCTTATGCTTTCGTTCTCTGTCCGTTTCTCATTCTCTGTTGCTTTTTGTTGTTCTTTTAATCTCTTTCTCTCCCTCTAGCTTTCTTTTCCCTTCTCTCTCTTGCTCATTCTCATATAATTTCCTCTTTTTGGCCCCTCTGTTTGTGTGACTCTGTTGACTTTGCTATAAGCTGTGGATAATTAGCTTGTGTTTGCCCTCTGTAATGTTTACAGCATGTTCCAGTGATTCACTAAGTGGCGATGATGATTTTCAGTGGTATTTTTTAGTGGTATTTTAGCAGCATTGAGCAAGAGCAGGCTAAAAACTCACTGTCTGTGCTCTAATGAGAAAACGCTTTTCAGCGTCAGTCTGAGAATTAACTGGTCAGTTGGGGAAACCCAACGTGTTTAGTCACTCTAAACATTCAGATCTCGGGGGCTTTTCTTGTCTGTTGATTCAGTGTAACTTGTTTGAAGGTTTATAGAGTCAGAGTTGTAGAGATGACTGCGGACAACAAAAATGACTGGAAAGTCTGAAAAAGAGTGTTGAAGGTCTAAGTGTATGGAAGTAAAAGAAAGTGTGAGTAAGATTACATCAACTTGTGGTTATAAAACATAATAGTCATAGTCCACAGGATTTTTTTTTGTTAGCTCAGCCCCAGTCTTATCCCACTTTGGCATGTGAGTTTTAATTTATTAAATAGCATTAATTTATGTAGTCTTAATATTAACACTGCATTTTGTATGATTGTATTAGATTTTGATGTTTTTGGGCATAATCAGGCTAAATCAGGTTTACATTGATAATGTTGACAAACCGATATTATAAATATTTTTTCTGACAGAAATGGAATGAAGTTACACACCAAAATGGAATTTCATTGGCTAGCCTTAATGGCATAGTTACAGCAGCTACAGAGAACTAGGCTGACTTAGTGATGACACTGCATTTAAAGAGGTGTGTTACCTTGTCATAGCAAAGTTTTTGTTTCCATAACTTGTTTCTATTTAGGTATCAACTGATTATCTGTTCATTTTAAATGGCATTTATGAACTGAAATGAACCGATAATCAGTTAATTAAGCATCAACAAGCATATGCTGCCCTGTAGGGGTCCACCAAATTCTCTAGTCATATCACGCATATGATGTCCTGTAGGGGTCCACCACATTCTGTAGGCATTACAAGCATATGCTGTCCTGCAGGGCCAGTGCTAAAAAGTTGCAAGTGTTTTAGCACAAATTATAATATTACAGCACTAATTTTTAACATTGTGGCTCCTTCACACCAGGTCTGAAGGTTTTTGTCGAAACACTGTCCACTTGATCTAAACAGTACACAAACTTGGCTCTGCTTCTGCTTGTGCTTCTCTCATTATACAGAAGTGAATAAAATGCAATTATATACAGTTACTGTAATGTTACTCAGCATTAATATATAGCCATTCATGTCTGCTCCACCATATTTTCTTTAACCAAAAACGAATCACATGCCCAGTGACTTGCTAAATGGGTAGGGGTTTTGGTAGTGGAATGTTTTGGCAAGACTGATTCGTTTCTTTCAATGTAAGGGCGCAGATGCATCACAGAACTCCTCCTGAAGTGGTTTGAGTGGTCAGATTTGTATGTTTCAAATGCGCCTTGAGTGCATTTATACTTGCATATACTTTATAAACAAAGTAAGAGAAGACAAAGAAGGAAGCTATATACAGTTGTTTAGCCAGTCCTTTGTTGTTGGCAGGGATACACCAGAACACTTTAGCGTTCTCCTACAGATGTTATGTGATTTTATATGTCCCTGACCACCTCTGAAGGTTGTTTGAGTGATCGGATCACAGTGCATCTTTGATATGCATAGGCCCACATATTCTGCAAATTATAGAGATAGTAGAAGTAGTATGCATAGCAGAAAGGGGTTCAGCTTGGGATTCTTAATTCATCTTTGGACTGACTTCTTTTTGCAAGCAAACACTAAAATCCTAAATCATTGCTGGATTTGCATATGGCACAACATCCCAAACCTAAACAACTTTTGAACATTTGGTTCTTTGTGAAACCCTTTGTTTACAAACATTTGAATTCTTTCTGTAGTGCTGGAACTGCCTGATGGACTGTAACCCCAAAACAACCTTCTTGAACTTGATTTGCAGTTTGTACAACTATACTGAGGTGTTTGACACGGCACACACTACAGAGTGAGAATTGTATGAATAGAGTATGTGAATAATACCATCCTGTGTGTGTTACACTGCTTTCTGTTTCTGCCATCTTGCATGTGTCCCTCTGTGTTCTGTAACTACCAAACATGCCCTTCTAGTATTGCTGCTCAGAGGAGGATGTGTTCCCTTTATGAGTCTTGGTCTCTCAGCGTTTGTTCCTCATGCTCATAGGGAGTTTTACCTTTTTGAGTTTCATTTTTCTTAGTGTTTCTTATACACTTTTCTTTCAAATTAGTTTTTTTCTCAGTGGTTCTTCCTTATGCTTTTTTTTAGACTTTTTCATTTGGAGTCTTGGTTCCTGTCACTGTTTTTTTTCTCTCATGCACTTATGGATTTTTTTTTCTTTTGAGTCTTGGTTCCTCATACTTATGAGTTTTGGTTTCTGTCACTTCCTCATGCCCTTTGGGAGCTTTTCCTTTTAAGTTTTGTTTCTTTTAATGCTTCTTCCTTGTGCTCTTGGGAGTTTTCCTGATACTCTTCATTAGTAATACTGAGCTGAACCTGGACAAACTGTTTTGGGACAGTGTCTGTTGTAAAAAGTGCTATACAAATAGGCTTTAATGAAATTTCCATCTTTATACTGAGCTGTTATTAAACTTTATGCCAAGATATTATTATTTGTTTTAAGGATGGCAAACAATGGCATCCTATTTGTGTCATTTACAAAGAATGCGGTGTGTGTTTTTGTACCTACAAATTGGGAAAATGGCATGTATGAGAATCAGCCTGAGGCGTCTGTGATCCTAAGGTTACAAAAACTCTGCCAATGCAACCTTCCAGTACAACCACCAAACCAATAACCCTACTAAAAAATATTATCTGGTTTGAATAAGTGTTGAAATATCTCTGGAATACCAGAGGAAGTATACTTAAGGCCCGGGTTCGAGCTGGGGAAAAACACAGTTGGCTCTGAGTTGGACTGTCATAAAATGTATTTTTAGCTTGAACCTTGTCTTGAGAATCACTCATAAAAACTTCGCCCACACTCTCCAACCTTTTTTCCCTTTTCCCCATCTGCTTCCATCTTTTGCTTTTTGATACAGGGCTCAGATTCCTGCCCCATGTGAAATAGATCTGCTCTTTCTGTCTCTGTGTGCTGGGATGAAGGCGATTCAGTCTCTGACCGTGCCAGGTTAGCATGCCACGGCTAACCGCACGTCCGCACAACCCCAATTACTCATGCATTTTTAGACGGCAGCGACTGCGTCTCCAGACTGCATACGAGAGGGAGCGCGGGAGGGTTTTTTTTTCCTTTTTTTAATTTACATTTCATGCAGTGGCACTTGCTGTTCTTGGCCCCCACACTCCTTTTTGCTTCATCAAAGAAAAATCCGCTCTGGAGGTGGGGCCTGCACTGGACGCTTCCTGCTGTAGAGTGTTATGGGACACATTCCAAGCAACAGAGTACCTTTTTTTGTCTCACCATGAATTTTGAAAGGATACTAGCAGAGATATAAAAAAACATATGATTGTTATTTTACTCTCTAAATGGTTATTATTCACTTAATAACAGGAATTTTTAAAAACCTCTGCAAAATCCAGAAGTCATTCAGAGAGGTTTAATGTGAAATGGTCAAACTTAATGACTCAACATTCTTTACAATATTAGTAACGGGAATCAGGGTTCATGATGTCTACAATGCAAATATTAACATTTTATTTGCTATCCAAAACCACCTGTGAAACTACGTGTCTTCTGAGTTAACACTGAAAGTGAGTTAACACTATTTAACACTGAAACCCTGTCTCACAATACCCTTCATGTACCTCTCCACCATAACACTGTTTTAAAAATGTGTTTCAGTCATATGGCATCAGTTAACATGATATAACCATTACATGTAGGAGATTTAGAGCCATTAAACTGTTCATTGGGCGAGCTGACCAATCGGACCACACTGGACTCATCAGGAGGTGGGGCTTAAAGACACAAGAGTGCTAACAAAACGTTTCAGAAAGAGGGTGAATACAGATGTACAGTATAAGAAAAATATTGTGGGAAAATTGAAGCATGTAAATCTGTTCTAGTAGAAAATTGAAAACGATCATAATAGGTTCCCTTTTACTGCTAAGTAAACATAGCTAGCACATAAGCTCAATTGGGCTGCTTCAGGCTTACGTTTAAATAGTTTCAGGCAAAGAACAAGAACAGACAGTTAAATCATTAATCACAGTTATTTACGACACAGTTGTCATCTAAAACTTCATGATCGTGACAGCCCTAGCCTAAACCACACACAAAAAAGAGACATAATCCTTTACTTTAAGCAACAGTTATGTATTTTTAACATTCTATGCATGGGCAGAAACTGTACTCTGTTGGTGGAATGCTTAATGTGCGAAAGGCAGTTGTGGCCTCCTCCTGCATGAACGCGTGTATGTGTGTGTCGGGGGTCCGGTGGAACAGCAGGTCCGGCGCGAGTGTGTTGACGCAGTACTGAAGGTGACGGATGGCGAGGCTTTGTAGCCGTCCAGCTGTTTTTCCTTCTCTCTCACTCGCTCTCCCCTCTAATGAAACACAAACATGGACACTCGCCCCAATGCTAGCTCCCCGCTGCTGCTTTTATTACTATCAACTATTATTCTTTTATACCCAGAAATGCCACAGAGATTACATTACAGTAGATTGAAAATGCTGCACAAGCTGAACAAACCTGAGCCCGTCTGAGAGCGCAACACTAAAGAGGAGGAAGACAAATTCATAGAGCGCGTTTTAAACTCTCTGAGGCTACTTTCACAATACAGGAACTCCAATGTATCCCATTTAAGACCAAATATGACAGTGGGACAGACTGTTCAAATCAGCTTTGTTCAAATCAAATTTGAAGGGCCCATATCACAGGATACAGACTTTTCCATACTTTTTTCCAAATTGTTTGTTGTAGTATAAAACCATTGGAATAATATACAATAAAGAATAAAACACAATACAAGAAAAAGGTAATGTAATGAAAATAAAAACAGACATACTAAAGATTAAAATGTGCACATGTGGGTCCTTTCACGGTACAGGTGTATTTGTACTAATAATAGGTATGGGTCACTTATATTTGAGACGTCAAGACAAAAAGATCTCAGCAGAACAATTCTGAATTGGGCAATAAGGCTTGTAGACAAAGCCAAAATGTCTTTTATAAGTCTGGGCTCGCCAGTGACCCTGGCTATGTCCAAACATTCAAAAAACAAACAGGGCAAACACAGAATTCACTGGGTTTTATTTCTTCATTAGTGAGAGCAGGACGGGTCCGAAGCGGCCCAGTTGCGTCCTCTCTCTTTATCTCTCTCTTTTTGCCAGCGAGCTGGCGTAGGGCCGTGCCCACGATCTCTTGCAGCTGATTGGCTGGCCAGGCCCCAGAGCAGCTATGAAAGACATTATAAAGCCTAATAGTGCAGTTTATATACTTTATTACTGGTCGTTAATAAGAGCGCAGGGTTCTGGAAGAATTAGTTCTTTTCGGGTGCTGAACTGATCCAGCGCTGGCCTGGAGCTTGCAGGGTTTTCTCTGGGATCATAATTGTACCTTTTAGAGTAAAAACATTTCAGTTTTAGTAACACTCCCGGGTTCTATGATAAGAATCAGTGTTCTTTGGAAAGCCAAATATGTTTGATGTGCGAAGTTTGCTGCTTTCCTTTTGCACTGGATATGTGACACTAGTGTAGTAATGGAAGCCTATATTCCACTAGAAAGCTTTGTGCAAACTAACATGCCTAAGACATCACACATTTGCATCACATATTACTATAGACTTCTTTATTTGGTTTCCAGGACTGCATGATGCACTTTTTAGACAATTTTTTAGACATGGACAAAAGTATGGTACATATCTAAGAACAGTAGTAAACATGGTAAACAATTTAAAGCAGTTTAAAAGTTTTTATTTATCTCAGATAAATATATTGAATGAAACAATGTAAAGCAAGATTTTAGTTTAGATAAACAAAAGCGATATTTATACAAATTCAACCTCAAAAACACATTTAAAATGCTTAAGATGTATTCCACTTTATTACAGTGTAGCAGCCACCATTCAAATATTCGTTTAAAATCAAACTGTTGGCCGAGTGTGGCTCTGCAATGGCAAGGAAACTTACTGAAGAAGGAGAACTAATTTTTCGGCTTTGACTAAGCATGCAGTGAGCATGAATAAACTGAAACATGAAGGCATGTGGTATTGCTGTGTTTTGGACAAAAACAATTGATTTTGGTGATTTCGTTTTATCAAAAGGTGTCAGGATTGTACCCCGTGGACATGTTCAGTGGCATTTTCCTGCCACACTAAATTTAACTTTTTGGGCGTGAATGTGTTAACAGCAAAGCAGGTGACGATTTTCTCCTGTAACACAAACAGACTCTATCAGTTGAAACGTTTAATATTTGAGATAAAAACAGACAAAGTTTTCAGAATTTTCAGAATGACTACTACTTTTGTTTATAGCTATTCAATGTACTTTTATCCCTGTTTACCGGAAACACTATGTCATAGTATCAGAAACCACATAGTGCCACACAAGTGTTTATTTACAAATGTAGTTTGCACCATAATTCATTAATTACTATCTTCTAAAACTTGTTGGCTACATTGGCCTAGAACTATTGCTTTAACTGCACTGGTCTACCCAGTGATGTTGAGAGATGTGTTCATAGCTGGGTCACATGAGCATCGGATTTAATAAACTGCACAGATTCTTTCTCTGTCTCTGTCTCTCTCTCTTGCCCCATGTCTTCTCTTCTCACCGCCCTGGGTTATTTTCACAGATTTAAAACATGTATTGAAATGAAGAGGGTCGTATGGAGGCCTAATATTGGCAGGGGAAGATGCCGGCAAGTGATAAGCGCATGCAATTTCCCACGCCATGGACCTTCCGATTTTTTTTCTCCCTGATCTCTTGCTCCACTCTTGTGGCACTGGGACTTTTTTGTAAGAGAAAACTTTATTTTTTCTCTGTGTCTAGGTTAGCTAGGACATCTGTTTAGCTACAGCGCTCAATTCGGATAGAATTGTGTCTAGAAGAAAGAGCGATCAAGGTGGATGGTGAGGGAATAGAGAGAGAAAAGAACATATGGGGAGAAAGAAAATGAGTGAGTTAGTAAGACAGTGTAGATAAACAGAGTGAGTAATAAAGAGAACAGAGCGAGAAAGAGGGAGAGAAAGAGCAAATAAAAGACATACTGACTGAACGTTTGACTTACCAGAGCATAGAGAGAGGATAGAGAAAGAGTGAGTGAGTGAAAGAGAAATAAAATAGGAAATGGAGAGTGTAAAGTGGGAGACAGTAAGAATGGAGGAAGTGAAAGAGAAAGAATGAGATGGAGTGAGAGAGTGAGAGAGACAGAGTGATTAAGAGAGACAGTATGAGAATAGAGAAACAGGAAAAGACAGTGAGTGAGAGTGTAGATAAAGAGGGTGAGTAATAGAGTAGAGAAAAAGATAGAAAACGTAATCTTTTAGAGCTCTTAACCCTTCTCAGTTATTTAGGGCAGCTGCATCCCAATTCCACTTTTCAATGGTTCTTAGAGAAATGTGGCTAGAGTCTTTTCCAGAGCCTGAGTTCTGGGTGCAAAGGCTCATGGGAGAGCTGAGCATGCTGGGAAACGGCCAGATGTTGCCCGGAGCGTTCTGACGGAGTGAGAGGAATGTGCGGAATGGACGGTGACTTCAGCTTTTTAGCATTTAACATCAGTTTTGCTGACTTATCACCTACCGCAAATATTTCTAGTGCTATTCCATCCCAACCACAATCTCACAGATGAGTTTTCCAGGAGCCGAGTGTGTGCCAGGCTTTCCACTGGCGTAGGTGAAGTGTGTGTATGTGTGTTTGTGAACATTCTCATTGCGCTGTTGTAAATGTAGCATGAATGGTAAGATACTTTTTCCCTACCTGTTTATATAACATCAATTCCACTGTCGTATGTGTCATTAATGTGAGAAATAACACATCCCATAAAGAGCTGACTTAATTCCACTAAAGCTTTTAACAGAGAGGGGCTTTTTCCCCCTCACTGCATGAAAACGACTTTAATTTATGAACTAGCGCCTTCCTGTAGTGCGGCAAAAACCTTTCAGGGCAGTTCGACAACTCCGTCAGCATGTTAGACACTTAAATATCTCAAGGGGGGAGGGTGGGGGCTACTGTAGGCAGTTAAAGAGAAAGAATGAAGTACAAGGCTGTAGTAGCATGTGTAGAGAGATCAGAGCTGCGAGAAAGAGAAAACAAGAAAATGAGGGAGAGAGATGGTGAAAGGAAAGAGAAGGATTAAGAGACAGTGAGAGGTAACAAAGCATTGACAAAGAAAGAGTGAGATACGTGTGACAGAAAGATAAAGAGAGAAGGTCAGAAAAGGGGGCACGGAGAGAAAGAGAATATATAGAATAATACAGAGAAAGTGAGAGAGATGGGGAGGAGAAAGGGAGAGAGTCTAAAAGAAAAATTGAGGGTGAGAGAAAGAGTGAGCAGAGAAAAATAGTAATACATATAATGTAGTAATTAAAGTTAGTACATAATGAGTAGTAATAAATAATGAGTAAATAGAGAGATTGTGAAGAAAGACTGAGATAAATAGACAGCATGAGAGAAAGCTCATAAATCCCAAAGGTCAAACTCAACTCAAAAATATATGTTTTTATCAAAACTGTCTCAGAAAATAAGATGAAGACCTATTCCATTTTTCTGCGACATTTTCCTGAAACATGGACATTAGATGAATGGATCACTCAACAGAAGTTTTTTTTCACATGGATTAGAGAAGTGAAAGGGCTGGTGGTCATTACTTGAACTTTGACATATTTGAATAAGTCATTGCATCATTAGACACAAAGTGCACACAGTGTACACACTGAGAGCCATACACACACTTTCTTACAAATATATACTCTATAAATATACCCTGTATGAAATATCTGCTCTTTTGGTGAAATTCAAGAACATCAAATCCTAGAGCTAGAAAATATTCTAGAAAAGTAGTATGCCATTGACTTGTGCCACTGGGTAGCAGTAAGTAGTGTAATAGAATTTGTACTAGTGGTGTCAGTGTTAACACACTAATAGCACAAAACGCAATACATTTTTAACAGCACTATTTTTTTTTACACTGTAAATCTCTTTTCCCAATTTCACCATTTGAAATCAGTAGCATGGAAGTTCATCAAGTGTGAAGTATCATCTACACAACATTAATCCCACCAATATCCGTAATATCAGTAACATTAGCATCAAGCCTATGCTTAACAACAACCAAACTAACAAACGTTTACCTTTTTTATTTTTGAAATTGCTCAATTTGAATAATTTCATAATTTTATGTTTGGGGTCTACTAGAATAGATTTACATGGTTTAGTTTTCCCAAAACACAGTATTTGTCTTATACTATACATCTGGATTTACCCTCCCTCTGAAAGGCACTGTTCGAGCACCTGTGTCTTTAAGCCCCACCTCCCGAAGAGCCCAGTATACTTATCCACTCTGTTCTGATTGGTCAACTGCCAGAGCTAGATCCTGCTACAAGTTTCACACCCAGCCCATCGAGTCTGGTCTTACAATGGTGTCGGTTCTGGCCTCAGTTTTGCCAGAGTCTGATCCTGAAATCCACCTTTGCAAGCTAGACAGTAGCAGGACATTCCAGATTGGTAAGGTTTTTACTGTTTTTGCTCTCTGTGCATTGTGTGAGGGAAAGGCCAAGTCTGTTGGTAGGTGGGCAGTTGGCACTGTGTTACGAGACCACGTTACCTTGAAACAGAAAAAGGGCTGGAATCCCATCAAGGTGTTTCAGGCAACTGAGAAAAGTAGTTTCTGTGGGAGAGAGATTCTCCCTCTTGCATGCACTTTTTGCTTCAAAACCGTTTACATGCACAAATAACTGTAACAGATGAAAGAAAAGAAAGAGTAGCTTCTCTTTCATGATTGCCTGTCCTATAGGAATTGTCGATGGTAATATATACATTTTAAAATAACTTATTTTGTCCACTTTAAAATGGAAATAAATCTTTCTTTTGCGTCAACAACGAATTATTACAATCATTTGACAGACCTATTTTGTGCATTTTACATGCGTAAACTATGTTCAGAAGCTCCAGAACTGAACATTAAATGGCACAACTTTCACCATAAATGTTTTGTTTTGCTGCATGTAATGTCTTGTGTTGAACTACTTTCTCTGGAGGAGTGGGTGAATGCTTTCTAATCAGCCAGTTATGTGAAGGAAAGCTTGGGGTGGCACCACGGGTGGCCAGTCAGATTTCAGTGGCAGCCAGTACCACCTTGGCCATCCCTATGGCTTCACCACTGAGTGAGAGTGAAACAGGAAGAAGGAGGGAGAAACAGAGAATATCATAATGTGGATACTGGCTGCCTCAGCCTCATGCAAGTGTTCTTTAGCGAGATAGATGCTGGTTGCGGTCCAGCTCCTTATGTCCAACCCCTGTCCAGATCGTGAACTTGCGGCTCACTGCCACGTGCACGCACATAACTGACCCTTAGCATTCCTGGATCTTCATATAACCCGACGCCTTCCTTCACACGGCCCATATTAAAGAGGCTTACACACAAGAGGAAACTGTTCTTATATATCATGTGTAGTTTCTGACAAGGAAAATCAGGAGTGGGGGAAGAAATGGGGGGAGAGAGAGCAAGAGAGAGAGATTTTGGCCCTGGCTTTGGTATGTGTTCTAAGGCTGAGTCATAGGTTTCTGTTTTTTTCCCCCCTCTCTCTCTTTCTCTCGTTTTTGTTCTTTCTCTGCTGTTTACTTGACTCTTGGCCTTAAAAAGTCAGCATGTTGTTCATGTTGACTAACACTGCTGTAGAATAGTAATGAAAGGGCCGTGTTGTGAATGACCTAACGCTTTTGCTTTTTAAAAGATGAAATGAAGTCAGACAGCACCAGGTCCTGACGGCCAGGTGCCGAGGAGTTGGCCAAGCACTACGGCTTTCTGAGCCAAGTGGAAAAACGCTTTTGCAGAATTTATCTGCACCCTTTTTCCCTTGACAAATTATTTTATTGTTCCCGCACAGTTGGTTTGCATTTATTCCCGTGGATAATGATAAGTTAAAGCCGCGCGCTTCGCTCTTGTTGCCCAGACTGGTGCTGTTCCCAAAATGACGAGGCATTTTTGCTATTCTCGTTGACAGGAAGATGGAGTGTCGATTAGACGTGTGCGAATCCTCGGGAACGTGTCCCCTGTCGCTAAGATCCATCAAAACCAAGAGCGATTGTTTATAACAGCAAACGAGAGATCACAAGTACATGTTAAACCTTTTCCATACATTAAGAAAATACATTACATATTTGGAAAGCAAAGCCAACTAGCCTTAGGTGAAATGTGCTCACATGAACGATGAGCAGCTTTTGCTTTGCTGACACACTCGTTCAAGGATCAAGACTGATTAGACTTGCTTATGTACTGGCAGTAACTCTGGAAGCCCCTCTCCTAGGAGCCCCCATAGTGCAACACCTTGGAGAACCTTATGTTGCATTTTAGTTAATTTTAGTTCATTTAGACTTTTCAGTCTCTTTTCACTCTCTTGTATAGCTCTTTAAAACAAATTGAGAATTTGTGTGGAAAAATGAGGATTCCGAACTAGTTTTTATTTGTAAGCAGAAATAGCAGAAATTTATTATGATTTTAATTTGATAAGGGTGGCATGGCGGTGCAGTGGATAGTGTTGTCGCCTCAAAGCAAAAAGGTGTGTGAGTGTGTGTGTAAATGTGTATGTCTTTGTGTCTGCCCTGTGAAGGACTGGTGGCCTGTCCAGGATGTTCCCTGCCTTCTGCCTAATGAGTACTGGGATAGGCTCCAGTACCCCCTGCGGCACAGAAGGACAAATGGCTTAGAAGATGAATGACTGAATTTGGTGAAAATGTTAATGTTGTTTCATGTAAAAAAAAACATAATTTACATTTTTAGTAACAGCTCCTTCTTCTTGTGTTGTCCATCAGCAGCGTGGGGACAGGTTGCCTTACAAAGGGTTTTAATTATAAATTTAACCATAATTTTTTGTGCTTTTAACAATAGTTAACAGCTCTTCTTCAAGCATAACTTGGAAAATTTCAGAAGAAAGCCAAGTGTCCTCATACTTTTGACAGACAGCATACCTCCTAATCACATTACAGTTTTTTTGGCCCTGTAGATGTGTAGATATCAGGGTTGTGAGATCGATTCCCGTGGTCTGCCCGCTGCACTCCTCCTGACCCCGGTGTTGTAGAGGAGAAGCAGGCTGATAATCTCTTACAAATGCCCTGAGTCTCCAGCACAGGCGCTGTTGGTTGATGACCGAGTCAAAACAGGCCAAGATTCGCAACGAGACTCTGTCTGAATCTAACAGTGACTAACACATACCTTCTGTTTCTGTCCGCATCACAGAATTGAGAGAGAGAGAGAGAGAGAGAGAGAGAAAGAGAGATTTTATTGAACATGGAATGAGAGACCACTACGGTGGTTAGCGTGACCCTCAAAAGACATTGGCTAGTATTGTCATTTGCTGTTTTTTTAAATGCAGTATTTAGCAATTGTTTAGTTAGTTCCATAGTAAATTACATTTACATTCAGCTTACATCCTATGTCATCTGTTTTGAGTCTGCACAAGACTGTACACCTAGTGATAACTTCTCATCAAATTCAAATAATAAGAAAATATTTCCTCATCTACCTACAAACACTAATGTGGTATGAACTGAAAGTTAAGAATTTGCCACAATTTTTATTTCAATGAAAAAATATTAGCAAATCGCACCATGCTTTTTGCCATTGCCAGCAAAAATTGCAGTTTCTAAGCGTTGACTTATGCCTTGTGTAACATAAAGGAATATTCATTGATAAAGATTTAATTAACTAAAATGTGCCAAGAAATTAATGGCATGCTAATCCAAAATTGTTTACATAGTGCATTTGCCAAAAATGCCTAACTTATCCAGCAATCTCTCTTTTTATAGTTTTACAACATGATTTAGACAAACATCTTATCAGAGCGCAGTATGGTTTATGATGATAAAGGCCATACGGTTTTGTTTTGTAAACCCCCTCCCCTTTTGGATAAAAGCCCCACTGGGTCTTTAGAGGAACACGCAGCTTTAGAAACATGTTTTTCATTCCACTTCGCCAGATCGCTGCCAAACACACATCTAGCGGAGGACTTTAAGTTAAATTTTCATATGTTTCTGTGTGTTTACATGGAGTTAAACCACATCTCCAGACCACTTTGTGCCCTAATTGACTCCATATAGTTTAGGCCCTGCTCCAGTGGCGAAAGGACACATGGTCTCGGTGGATTACTTGATTCAGTACTCCCTGTTGAACATCTGACCAGAGTGATACATTATAAGAGATAACCCTCAGGCTTTGTTCTTAGTGTTTTTGTCTCTTAGAAATAACAATATACACTCTTAAAAAAGAAGTTTGGCCGTATGTTCTAGGTAAACCTTTAATGGTTATAAAATTAGGGCTGGACAGTATTTACTGTGATAAACTACATTACAATACGTCACAATATGTTTTTCTGAACTTAATTACAAAACACTTCCTAACTGCATGTTTGATATCAAAGATAGCATAATTCAAGTGAATTAATTAATAATATTTGATAATGTTTTTAAAATGTGGGCTTATTTGGTCTGTTCTTATTATATTATTATAACTTATTATGTGAGAAAAATATATATAGCAGCATATTGTGTTCACTGGATATTTTGAGAAGGTTGGATATAAGATAAACAGCTTTCATACGGAAGGAGAAAGAAAAAAGCTTTTTACAAGCTACTGAGAAAATGGAGCATCCTCCTGAAAGGCCACCAAAACTGTCCTAATAAACAGCACTTAAAGCTTTCATCTTTGAAAGAGAGCAGAACATCAGACTCCACTCTTGCTTTAGATCTGAAAACTATCCACATCCTCTGTGAGAAGACAGCTTAGTGCTATGGGTCTGAAAGGAGGTGTAGCCGTTCAAGAAGCCCTCTCAGAGAAAAGGAGAGACAGCAAACCATAAAGCTGCTGTTGTTCTCAGAACAATGGACTGACCACCCCAGAGTCCAGAACCAACATCCCTGAATGTGTGTACCAGACTTTTGATGGAATGTGTTTGGGATTACTTGGATGGTGAGAAGCAGAAAATTCCAAACCAACTTCTAAGACTGAACTGTGGAGGAGTGTCTGCAGATTTCTTTAAGAAACTGAAAGTGCGATTGCTGCAAAGAATGGATGTTTTTTATTTGAAAATAAGAAAAATGAAGGATGGATTTTTGACTTTTGGACAGTACTATCTACTATTTCACATAAGAAGATGGACATGTCATAGCAAGAACCTATCAAAATTATGTAGCTTAATCAAATAGCCATACCCCACGTGTAGTCCATCGGCTAAGACATGTTTGTTAAAAGGGCCTATTATGCTCTATTATGCTATTCCATTATTTTCATTTTTATAATTGTATTTTTGTGATCTACTAGAATTGATTGAAATACATGAAAACCCCTCAGCCCCTTTAGGGAACTCCTAGCCTGTTTGTGCAAAATTTGAGCACATAAAAAAAACCCAAAAAAACATGCGCACAACTGAACGAGTGCACAAAATCTTAATCATGAGAACGAATTAAGAAAAACGTGTGCACAAATTGCATAACGTCCGCACAAATAAATGTTTATTATTACCCGTGTCCTATCCAGGGTTCTGTGGTAAACCACAGCTGTGGCTGTTCTTACAGTGGCGTCCGTTCTGCTGTACAGTTGGATACTAAAAGTAAGGTAGAACTTCTTAGACTCGATCTCTCTTTGCAAGCTAGACTGCTAGCACTGCTCAAAATTAATGTGTAAACAGACTTTTGATGGTGCTGCCCAAAAACAACTCGTAATTGATGGTTAGGTGTACCGATGATAATAAATTATCCAAGAATTGCTGAAGACGGATAGATTGAAAATTGGCATGCTTTTCTGTAGGCAAACATTTTTTGTTTTTCCTTTTTAATGACATTATACTTTCGAACTGTACTTTGCATTAGAGATCAGTACATTGTCCGGCGGTTTGCAAGCTGTCCGGCAAACAGACATGCAGTTCTCTGCAGGCAGGCAGAACTTGGCACAATGCATTTGTAAACATAATGGGAGCATTTGACACTTGGCTAGCTGGTTAGCAGAAGCCGACAGTGGATTGTGACCATAACACTACAGCTTGTAATCATAAATCCACCTTCACACATGAACACAGTACCATATTGATGTAACAGAATATACCCTCGTTATGTTTCTACTCCATTTTAGGCAATTAAAATTTAAGCATTATAACACAGTAAAATTATTAGCCTACAGCTGATCACTGGGCTTAGCTACAGCCAACAGCTCCGCACCTGAACACTCGTAGTAGTTCCCTTGTTTGTTTAAAACATCTCCACAAATAATAATGCAGACTTAAACGTTGTGAACCTCGTCCTTCAGGAGTAAAAGCTGTGAAAATCCAGCATCAAACTTAACAAATAACTTTCCACCACAGACTTCTTTGTTGTTCTGCATACAGATTTTCCCTCACAATGCAGAACACAGAGTCTTCTCAACATGGCATAGAATTCAACAAACTCTTCCCGACCTCTAGCAGTTGCCATGTGTTGTGTGAAGGTGTGCCAGGCTTGCCCCTACGCAGGGAGTGTAGCAAGATGATGTCACCATGTTACAAAGAGGGCAGCTAAGAAAAGTGTTTTTTGTGGGAGTGAGTTTCTCCCTGTGGCATGTACCTGGAGCTTTATAACTTTGCAGGCCATGTACATGCACAAAAAGCTACAACACACTAAAGGAAAAAAAAGATAGGTCCCCCTTGAGCTATCTGTAATGGACTTGCTTATGTGGTTTCTGATGCTATATGACACTGTTACATATACTTCAGGCTTTAAGATGGTTGATATTACTGTTTTTAGCCCTGTGTGTATCCTTGAAACTGATTTCCTCTTTGTTTATCCTTGAAACTGATGTTTTACCACATATTTCCTCTTCTGCAAACTTTTAATTATTGACTGAGTCAGTGAGACGCACTCAGAAATGTTTCAAGTCCTAATGGCGTGACTAGGTAAGCTATTAAGTGTATTTGGGTATGCTAACGTTTTATAAGTTCATTTTAACTGGATCTGCCTCTGTGAAATAAGTGCTGTTCTCTTCAAACGTTCACTTTACGGTCAAATTAAGCACCAGACCTGGACTTGAGCAAATAAAAGTTCACGTTAAGGAAATACATAACATATTTGGAGACCAAAATTGAAGCAGCCTAAGGTGAAATGTGGTCAGGTAAATGACAAGCAGCTTCAGCTTTACCGACAAACACTCAGTTGCAGAACGTTGTCATCATTAAGACTTATTAGACTTGCTGATGAACTGGCATGAAGTGCTGAAGTCTGTTTTACCAACAGCCTTTCTTCACACATATTCAGCTGTCGTTCTCTGGGAAAACATTGGTCTCTGCCCAACATGGCAATGCCAGCTTCTCTCTACAAGCCTCAAAGGCTCTGAAGCATGACCCAAGTCCAATAAGTGGCTTGCAAATCATGAGGATATGTACACCATTCTCGGCCAAAATACACTCTTTCAAAAGCACACAAAGAGAGGCCTCTGGAACCTGCCTGGATACAGCTACTTTAAAAAAAAAGCGTTTTTGCCTATTTATTTTAGGGATGATGTAAAAGGTCACAAATTCATATTTCACTCCAGATTTTACTTTGCTTTTTTTTTGTCCCAAAGGAAACAAACCATTTGCACTTCAAAGTTCTCCTTGCAATGATGAAAGATGAAAACCGGCTCCCTTTATGGATTTGGAGCATATTTTGGAAAACGTCAGGGATAAAATAAATATGTGTTATAGTTGGTAAACACACAAAAAATGGTGCCAGCTTACGTGAAAACAAAGACACAGGGGCAGAAGAATGCACCACAAACCAAATTCCTAGTGCCTTAGTCCAGTCTGGGCTGTACAACAGAGACTGAACCCATCATTTCTTTTTTTTCCAATAAGCTTCATTTGAATCATAAGGTCCTTGTGTAGTCCAGAGGCCATGGATCATACTGTGAGGCATTGGGGAGTTCCCCACAAACAGTGAATTAATAAGTCGCATCTTATTACTTTTAATGGCTATTAAACAGAAAAGGAAAACAGAAGGGCCTCCAACGAGCCGGCTTCTGAATGCTTACACAGTGAGAATAGATTTGCTTGTAAAGTTTCGATGATGGTGGGCCCGTCTGCTGGCGTATCTGACGGCTGTCTACATAAATAACACCATATTCACCTTCTCTCCCAGATTACCATCTGTGCAGGAAGATTGAATGCATTCCCATTATAGTAGACCTGTGACACCTGGCATTTTCACATTAGAAAGCTCCACACTGCAAAAAAATGATGATGACCTCATGATGACCAAATCATCTTTAATTTAGTCTATACTTATCATTATCAGATTAGCCAAAATTTGTATTGTGTTGTAACAAATTTCTGACTTCTGATTTCAGTATATGACATAGTGTATTTCTTACTTTTTTAGCGATGCTCAATATGGGAAAAGTGGGTTAGTGCCAATATCTAATATTTGTCATATCTACATCTGTAAATACCAATACTAATGCACGAACATTTATAAAAATGTAGACATCAGAACTAAATCAACATGGATTAGCATTACAGAGAATAAGCCTGTTTCTGTAGGGTTATAAATGTAGTAAAATGAATAAAATTCTAGTATAGTTTTAACTCAACTTCACCTAAATATTCTGGTCGTCTGAAGAACAATAAATGTGTCATAAGTCAGTTTAAGAGATCAGTCATTAATCCCAAAAGAGTTGTTACCATAAAAATGGTGGAGAGCAAGTGTTCAAAATCTCTCTATCATTTGGTGTAGTAGGGGATTCTGGAAAATGATTGTTGATATTTGTACTTAACAGCAAAACAAATACACCCCTCCCTTAAGTGCTCTTTTAGAAGCTCTGCCTCCTGAAATCATAGACACACATTGCCAAGGTGAACATCGCTGGGCTAAATAAATAATTTAGTGGATCTTTGTGGCTATAAAACCCTTCTCAAAACCCTTAATTCATTGGACAGACAAATACCATGATATTACGTTACAGCTTCTGTGTTGTGAGCTCTGTTCAGTCTTTTCAGAGTTTATTTTGTTAATTTTATGTTTTTATGCAACTTCTTTTGCACTAAATGTATATATACATATACTATATATACATATACTATATATATATATATATATATATAGTATGTAAGTGCATGTACTGCATAGGAACTGCGCACCTACGACTTATGTAAATGTGATGTGACAGTGAATGCATTTTGATTTGATTAGAGCAAACAACGACATGCCAAATAATGTAACTAACATTAGCTGGGTTGAGGGTTAGCAAACCGTTGCTACAATTGCTGCTGCAGTGCTGATTCCTATCAGTAAAAATAAGTTAATGTTGCCCACCTGCTCAGCAGAAATAGAGCAACATCTCCACCCCTTGTCATGTCTTTCAACTCTCCATGAAACTGAAGTCTTCATTTTCACCAGTTTCTTGTTTCATTTTTTCCCTTTTCACCTTAAATGGTACAGCAGATCCATGATGTCGCCTCAGTCGATTTGTCCAGCTTCTTTTGTTTCAATTTTCCCATTCCACCAGAAAATAACAGCAGCATCATTTACGCTGGAATGTGAAAATTTTAAACGAAGCGGGCATCAGCCTCGTTAGCTCTTTGAGATCTCTCACTGTTAAAACACCTCCCTAATGTTAGCCATTGTTACCTGTTGTTCCTCAGATCTGCTCCACTTTGACTGTTTGCTTGCCATCTTCTTCTTGACAATGTGTGCAGTTCAGCATGTAGCCCCTCCCTCTGTTCTGTGCAAGACAAACACCCAGTGTTACTGATTGACTGATTGAGAGTTGTGTAGCATGACACCGGTCACTTTGTTTATTTCATATTGGCACAGTACACACAGAACGGACAACTAGGAACGTGTGGAGATATTTACTGAATTTGCACATTTTTTGTGCCTTTAACTGTGGTAATTAATGAACAACACTTTTCTGTCTGATGGCAATATATTTTTCAAGCAGTTATTTGGTGACACCGGTGTGCAAGCGATTTTGTTGTATGTTCCTACTTTTTTTAAAATAAAATTATTTAGAAGTAAACTTGGTTTTGAAGGTTAACAATGGGCTGTGGTAAAGTTTGCTAAAAAATAAAGCTTTCAGTAGCTGTGAAGTTGTGGATTCCCAGTTTGTGAGGACCAGGCCCCGAGCTGTGGCATTGTCTAATGTAGCTGACTGACAGAAGTGCCATAGGTGGGCTGGTTTCCCCAGGTTCATTAGCAAACCGGCGCTGGACTTGTGCATTGTTGTTATTACTATTGTTATTATTGCTTTTTTAAAAATAAATCACTGAAGAGCTCAGCAGGACTTTTAACTCTTTAGCTAAATGCTTATTTACCTTGTGTTATCTGTGACCAGTGACCAGTTTAAATATAAAACATTTAGAAGAATATCAACCAGTATACTGGATGAACTGATATGTTGTCCAGTACTACTCAAACAAGTACAAATAGTTACTAGAAATAGGTTGAATATGATATAATAGTAATTATATCATGAAAATTGACTAGATCTAGCATAATTTAACTTGCCAGGATATTTTCTTTTGGAGTGCAAACTTAAATGTGTTTAGTTCCAGTCTCTGGGGAAAGATACATTGTGAGGTTTTTGTTTGATGTGTGATGATATATAGGCCTATGGTCTGGTTAGCTTTGGCCTATCAGATTACTAAAGGCCTGAACCGGACAGAGACGTGTGTGTGTGTTTGAAAAGACAGAGTGAAAAAACCCTTTGAGAACACTTTGTGCCACAATAAAAGAATCGTATAAGAATCATGTTGCACTGTCCACAGTCCACTTCCCCTGTAGAAACGTGTGGGTTGAAACTCAACACAAGTTTCGTGCTGGAAAACCGTAGGGACCCTCGTTAATACGTTCTGTGAAGTTGGACAGCGTCGGCTGCCCTGGTGGCAGCAAGGCATCTGAAAGATCCGAAAGAAGTTTTTATTCTGACTGCGCAATACAGACAAAATGCAATATTGTGATGGTATTGCTTCATATTGTAATGTACCTTGATGTAACAAGGTTAAAGAACAGCTTGTGTTATTTTGACCAAAATAATTCACATTTGTTGGATCATATCAATCCCTTGATTCCTCCAAACGCCCACAGAAACTCATCTGGAAAGTCTGACGTTGTTCAGGATGTTCACAGCACACAATGAACATTTTTGCTGATTTATTTGTGATTAAAGCTTGCTTTAATATCAGTATTGCAAAAGCCGATGTTGAGATAATGAATAATAAACACGTTGTGAAGTTATTACTTACTTCAGCAGATCTCCAGAACCTCCAAAAACATTCTTGTAAAAGATTCTTTTTTTTTTTTTGGTTGTGTGATGTTTATTTTTTAAAAAGTGCCATATTGAGGTGTCCACATTCCTCACTTCTATAACTTGAAAATAGTTTTCTGCATTCTGACTGCATTCTGAATACTGAAAACTACATTTTTCCATTGAGAATACTAAATAATCAGACTTAAGAAATAATAAGGCAGCAATGTTCATATGGCCATTCTAAAAGATTACTATTATGATCACTACTATGATTTCTGGCGATATGGATTCCGTTTCTTGAGTCTCTGTGGTGCGAGTCTGAGCCAAGTCTCGATTCTCTGGGCTGCAAGTCTTAGTTGAGTCTCAAGTCTCTGTGGTCTGACTCTGAGTCAAGTCCTGAGTCTTTAAAGTGCAAGTCTGAGTCTAGTCTTGAGCCTCTGGGGTGTGAGTCTGAGTCAAGTCTCGAGTACCTGGGCTCCAAGTCCAAGTCAGGTCTCAAATCTTTGTGGTACGAGTCTGAGCCAAGTCTTGAGTTCCTGGGTGCAGATGCATAAGTCTTTGAGTCTCTAAAGTGCATGTCTGAGGCTCCAGTCCCAGAAGTGCAAGTCTCAGTCAAGTCTTAAGCCTCTGATTGCTATTCAAGTCCCAACTCCTCTGCGGTGCATGTCTGAGTCAAGTTTCAATTCTCTGACGTGTGAATCTGAATCAAATCTTGAGTCTCTCAAATGCAAGTCTGAGTCTGGTCTTGAATCTGAGATGAGTCTCAAGTCTCTGTTGTGTGAGTGCGAGTCTTAAATCTCTTGGCATGTAATAGCTAATCCATCTTAAGTTTTGTTAAGTTTGAAAGGAGTGTTATCTGTACCTCACTAAAGCCAGGCATACACTGTGCGATTTTAGAAATCCTGGGGTTTGCTTACAGCTCACATTTGAATCGCCTACTGTGTACGAAGAAAACCTGCAATGTATGTACTTGCACTGTACGAAAACACTCTGTCCGATAGCTCGACTGACTACCAGGAAATATAAAACATGACTGTAGTACAGTTTGCATTTTTGGACGCTGATACTGCTGACTCTCTAGCCTGCGTTTATGTGTGTGTAGCTGTGTGGGAGCAGTAGTTGTGACTGTTTGTATGTGGTTTTTGGTGCGACTTGTGAAAACTGCACAAACTGTGATACAAGCGACCAAAATTTGACCAAAAATGTCAGAAATTCATTAGATCGCCCGACTGCTCAATCGAAACTCGCTTGGGCAGTTAACTGGACATTGCTTCTCCTCTCACACTACACAGTAAATGGCGTCTGAGGAAGCTGAAATTCAGGCCGATCATGAAATTTTATTCTCTACGACCAAATAGGGCTTAAGCCTGGCTTAAGCTGAGAACTCGAAATTAGCTGCTCTGTTAACTAGCAAATTTACTATCCTAGTTATACGCTAACCAACTTCTTTTTTCGTATTACCCTTAAAAACACACTTACAACGTATAGTGCTTAATTCTTCCCATTAGTCTGTAGGTTTTGTGTAACATTAGGTAAAGTAGTATTAAACCTGACACTATTACAGTCTGCTGGAGAATGACTTTGAAATTACAGTAGTGAAGTTACACAAGGTGAAAAATGAAGGATATTGTTCATTTACCGTGTTAAGACTGCCAGTCCTAATTTAACCAGTTTGAGTCAAGTCAGTTATGTCAGTAAGCCTGTGACTCGAGTGTGAGTTGAGTCTGATTTGGTGGCTCAAGTCCACTTCTCATGTTGATTGAGTACAACCCTGTAATGTAGTAATAACTGTAAGCTTCTGCTGTCTGACTCAAGGACTGCAAATACTACAGAGCTATGCAGTTTTATATGGAACACTACAAGTTCTGTGGGAGCTGAAGGGAAAGAAAATGTAAAGTGGCTTGTTCTGGTGATTTCAGTATTTACAGTAAGTTGACTCATGGCTTGAATTACTATCGATTCGTGCTGTGCAAAGCTTGAGGGCGTGTGATCCATACTGATTTTATGACTGAGAAGGGCTGGTAGTGATTCAGTTATGAGAGCAAAGCCGAAGCACACTCATCTGTCCTGCGTTTTCTGATACCGTGTAGTTCTTAACTCCACAGGGATTGAATTCTCGTTTGGGCTTTGGATCAGCCACGGGGAAACATGAAGCAAGATGAATAATCAAATAAAAATAAAAGCTTCCCCTCTTTGACTCTGTTGTCAAAGCAAATTGTGCCTCTGAGAAAAAAAAAGTCCTGCCCTCAAAGGAAAACCATGAGGGGGCCCGAGTCATTTCTTAATCACTGTAGACTACCCAATCCTCGCCGAAAGAAACATTCTGTCCCGAACCAGCATGGGACATCAAAGCTTCTGACCAATTACAGAGAGAGCTTTGAATGAATCCTATTCAGAAAGAAAGGTTCCTTTATTTTCTTTTTTCCTCCACTAAAATAATCATAGCAAAACAGAAAAAGGAAGTGAAATATGATTCTCTGTTGCGTTCCTTGCATAAACATCTGGTTTTGTGTTGACTAATAACAAGCACAAGCATCTCCTTAGAGGATTGCAGACGGCACCGGCTGCGCTGTGTAGGTACCAAAGTAATCATTTTCGAATGTTGTTCCGTTTAATTGCAACGCAATTACAACCACTTTAAACCCAACCCCTGTCAGTGCGCGGTCACTTCAAGGGAATTCCTAGAACCTCCGAAAACGTTCTTCATTATGCACAACACCCTTACCGAAAGCATTAAATCATGCAGTGATTGCTGACAGTTGATTATATCTCCTACAGGAGCCCTGTAAGTCCCTGCCCACTGGCTAAAACAGTAGTGAATTTCAATGTAAAGTGTGAAGTCTCAGCTGGAAAAGGACTGTATATGATCCAGGCTCCTGTGTGCATCTGCCTCATGAAGGTTATTCTCATGTTTTGCGGTCGAATTTGGCCACTGTCATTTCAGTGGAATTTCCTGCCATCTGCATCCAATCGAACTCTCTCCGATTTCTGCTCGCTTGTAAATACTACAGAGCTGGTTGGATCTTACCCTGATGGATCACTGTGATACTGTCCATCAAAAGTTTGGGGACGCTTTGCTGTACTTTTCAGTTTTCTTACTGGACTCTTTTTTTATTCCAGCAAAAAAAAATCTTTGTGTTAGTTTTGTCAGCAACAAACAGCTAAACGTGCAGTTATGTGCTAATACTTTGGGTATTTTAAGCTGCAACACTCAGCACTTGTTATCTAGAGAAGAAGGTTTACTAGCTTTCTTTTTATTTTTTTGCTCAAAGGTGGTTTAAAAACCTTAAAGATTAAGTGATGACATGACAACAATGTGATGTTGTCTTCCTCCATTTAAACCTGATTACACATTATTTGGTGGAATCTTTATTTATATTAAGACAATGGCTAAATGTTCCCAAATGTCTGATGGGAAGATTGTCAATATATCTAGCTCCAAAATGGTAACCTTTCAAGAAAATTAAACATTTTTAACTTTCAGTGTGTGTTAATGTAACCGGATTTCATTTCAAACCATAAGAAATGTTTATACTGGTCCATTCATCATGAAATGTTTTGATATGACTGCGACGATATATGTATACATATAATGTGTGTGTGTTTGGGTATGTATTTATAGCCTTTCTGAAAACACACCCCACAGCCACATGTCGAGCATAGACATTTTTTAAAGCCAGCCTATGTCGTTTGCTTATTTGACATGGCACACTAGTTGCTTACCATTAGCTGTCATCCAATCGGAATGCTGGAAATGAAAATATTAACCATGACTCATGCTCTTAGAGGAATTTGCACTTAGTGTTTTGGATGCTTGACAAGACTGTCCTTCATTCTCTGTTACAGAGCTCAGTTTTCAAACGTAGGATTAATAATGTGTGCATGATTAAGTCACCACCCAGATAAATGAATCTAAATGTAAAACAATGTTTTACACATAACAGTAATTTCGCTCTGGCTACACGAGGAATAGAAGAGTGCTTGACTTTGTGGGGCGAAGAAACTAAGGTTTTTTTATTCAAGAGGAAAGCAAAAGCTCTATTTTTGTTCTGTCACTGCAGATTTATGCTGTGGTGTTTCTGTCTGGACTGACTGCACAATGGAAGACACACATCTCGCCTGCACATAGCACACTCTGAAACTCCACCATTCAAAGGCGCTGGACCTTATACAGTAGCATCCAGCTGACTTAATGAATAATTATAAAATAAAGATGAAAAACTTACTTGGTGTGCAAATTGGGCACACAAACCTGACACATGAGCAAAGCGGTTTTGCCTCCCAAGTTCAACTTTAGTATAATACTAAACTTCAGCGTTATATTAAGCATCCAGCAAGACTTGAATAAAAAATATAAGATATAAATATTGAAGCACACTATAGAGCAAAAACTACTGAGCAGACCTGTCTGAGAAGTGTGTGGAGCTAATGAGCAGCTTGATTGACAGCTCTCTGCCTAACACTAAGCTCCGCCACTCATACAGAAATAAAACCATTGTCCAGCTTGTATGTGATGCTAACAGGACCAAAAACGTCACGGACGAAAAGATGTGCAGCTGGACAGACGAACAAATGGATGTATGAAGCAATGTGTGAATGATTGAAAAGATGAAGGAACAATGTTGGTGTACAGGATAAAGGGATGGGCAACAGGCAGCTGCAGACTGGTGGTTTAGCTTTTGGTTATGTTGTGTTAGCTTTAGCTCAATAAGTTTCTCTGATTCTGAAACTGTTTTGTGTGGGTGGGGCAAGAGACATCAGCCTTGTGATTGGTCAGGGAAATGTTTACAGAAACATTACCCAAGATTAGGACTCCCCAGTTTACATGGAGAGGAGAGAAATAAGGTAAATATATTAGTCATTTATTGGTCATTGAAACATTATTTAAAGGGTTTACTTAGTACATGTTTACTGTTTACTTGCAAAAACATGATTAACCTCATTAGAAAGAAACACAGATTTAGATTCCATAGATCTTTTCATACTGCAAACCCTGACTTTCTGATTATTCAAATAAATAAAAGTATTAAGTACATAAATATTGATTTAGCTGGATTAAATTTCAGTTGGGTTTCATGGATATGCAACCATTTTCAACTCAAGTGGGGGGTGCATTCACATCCATCACATCATGTGCATATGGTGTAAACACTCTGTTTCTGGGTGCAAATACATTTACATTTATGGCATTTAGCTGACGCTCTTATCCAGAGCGACTTACAAGGTCATTCATATTACAGGTAGGCCAATGTAGTGTTAGGAGTCTTGCCCAAGGACTCTTATTGGTGTAGCACAGCATAGTTACCCAGACCCGGGAATCGAACCCCCATCTCCCACATGGGGCGGTAGCTCCCTGGAGGTTAGTGGTGTTATCCGCTGAGCCACACCAACCACAAATATACGATGGAAAGTTAGTTGGAGACATTGGAAGTATGGCTGACTGCATATTCAGCAGAGTCAACAAACGTGTAATATTCTTCATCTTTTAAAACTAGAAGTAAATTAGTTTCAGTGTCTCAAATGTATTGAATTGGTATTGACTTCCTTTAACAATGGCACCAGTCATAGCTGTCTGAAAGGCCTCCAAGTTTTTAGCTATGCTTTGCATGTGCCAGTACAACTGAAACCTACACTGGTTTGTTTTTTGACCTTTTGGCTCACTGTAGGCCTGTGCAGTTGCCCAGTGCTCAATGTTGTAATGCCAATCAGACTGTTTACCTTAAGCATTTATCAGCACATGTAAAAACCTGTATGTAACTGTGGCTCAGAGCTGTGCCAGCAGAGGAAGAACATTAGCTGATTTTTGCTCTGATAATGATCCTGTTTGTGAACTGTTGTGATGATGATACACACTTTGCTGCTTGACTCACAGTACAGAACTGGAATGCATTGCAGTATCGCAATTGGATTATAATGGTTAATGTTCCAAACTAATTCAGAAATAATAGCACTGCTAATTGAGTAAACTCTTGACATATCTAACGAATGGCAAGCTGAATTTAGAAGCTGTAGTAGATGTGTTATGCTGATCAGACTAAAGAAATTCCCAGAATAAGAGCTTTGACTACCCAATTTGAAGTGGAAACCCGATTTGGACTATGCATGCATGAAAATGTATGTCATGCATGAAATGTTGAGTGCATTCAGATGCATTGTAAAAGATAATGTAGTTATAAACCGTATCTGACTTAGCCTTTTATCACCAGGGAAAATATACCAAAATGCTATCAGCGTATCTACATTCAACTATGAAATGATAACTGTGTCTTTGGGGGTGTGTTGGGAGTGCAGGTTATGAAATCATTCAGTATTAAAGACTGTTTATTGACATACACTATGTTGCAAAAAGTATTCACTCACCCATCCAAATCTTTGAATTCAGGTATTCCAATACTTTCCTTCCCCCGGGTGTATAAAACCAAGCACCTAGTCATGCAGACTGCTTCTACAAACATTTGTGAAAGAATGGGTTGCTCTCAGGAGCTCAGTGAATTCCAGCGTGGTACCGTGATAGGATGCCACCTGTGCAGTCCAGTTGTGAAATTTCCTCACTACTTAATATTCCACAGTCAACTGTCAGCGGTATTATAACAAAGTGGAAGCGATTGAGAATGACAGCAACTCAGCCACAAAGTGGTAGGCCACGTAAAATGACAGAGCGGGATCAGCGGATACTGAGGCGCATAATGCGCAGAGGTCACCAACTTTCTTCAGTTTCAATTGCTACAGACCTCCAAACTTAATGCGGCCTTCAGATTAACTCAAGAACAGTGCGTAGAGAGCTTCCTGGTTTCCATGACTGAGCAGCTGCGTCCAAGCCTTACATTACCAAGCGCAATGCAAAGCGTCAAATGCAGTGGTGTAAAGCACACCGCCACTGGACTCTAAAGCAGTGCAGATGTGTTCTGTGGAGCGACAAATCATGTTTCCTCGTCTGGCAATGCGATGGGCGAGGCTGGGTTCAGTGGTTGCCAGGAGAACAGTACTTGTCTGACTGCATTGTGCCAAGTGTAAAGGTTGGTGGAGGGGGGGTTATATTGTGGGGTTGTTTTTTGAGTTGGGCTCGGCCCCTTAGTTCCAGTAAAAGGAACTTTCAGCATACCAACAGATTTTGGACAGTTTCATGCTCCCAACTTTGTGGGAATGGTTTTGGGGATGGCCCCTTGTGGGGATTTTTTGGGGATGGCCCCTTCCTGTTCCAACAAGACTGCGCACCAGTGCACAAAGCATAGATCCATAGACATGGATGAGCAAGTTTTGTGTGGAAGAACTTGACTGGCCTGCACAGAGTCCTGACCTCAACCCGATAGAACACCTTTGGGATGAATTAGAGCGGAGACTGCGAGCCAGGCCTTCTCATCCAACATCAGTGTCTGACCTCACAAATACACTTCTGAAAGAAAGGTCAAAAATTCCCATAAACACATTCCACTAAATCTTGTGGAAAGCCTTCCTAGAAGAGTTGAAGCTGTTATAGCTGCAAAGAGTGGGCTGACATCATATTAAACCCTATGGATGAAGAATGGGATGTCACTCAACTTCACATGCGTGTGAAGGCAGACAAGCGAATACTTTTGGCAAAATAGTGTATTTCACTCACAACGTGGAAAGAATTCAACCCATATACACCCATAATACAATCACCCCAAAGCTGGATGAAGACACATTATGAAGGTGTGAATTACATATCATTGGCATTTTTACCTGTAAGGTTTTCATTTTTCACAAAACAGTAAGAAAAGGACATAAAAATGTTGCCGTTTTAACACTTGCCAATATTGTAAAAGCTTCTCGAACATGATACCGGACTAATTACTAATGTCACGCATACATAGTCCAAATCAGGTTTCTGGTTCAAGTCGCATAACGATAAGAGCATTGGAAAAAAGGAACAGCCCAAGTAATGTGTAATCAAATACAGCGATGTGGTATCTTGAATGCTCCCCGGCACCCCAGCAAAAGTCTAGCATTTTTTTGTCTAGCCGATTTTTTTGTATTTTCCTTAAGTTTTTATCCTACAACGTGTTCCTCAGTGTTGACCAGTTGGAGGACAGAGTGCTCTCTGGACACATATGTAAACATGGTGAAGAGAAAGCAGGATACTGCTTTTGCAGTTGTCAGATGGAACAACGAGCCACAGATTACATATATTGCAATAATATCTGCTCAGAATGTTTAACAGCACCACAACATAAAGCAGTTCTGCAAACATGTTACCAGATTGCTAACGGCTAAGTGCTGATCACAGCAGCAGCAAACGTATAGCTCAGTACAACCAAGATGTAAACCACTTCTGTGAAAGTGAAACTGTTCTTGACATGTTAACACATTTGTTCTCTTTGAAGGATTGATATGTTTAATGTCCTCTTTGTGACACCAAGGAAGCCACGATCCACAGGGTCCACAATCGTTTTTTCTTCTTATTCCGTGGTGGTGTAATATACATTAAAATGCCCATGACATGGAAAACAAATTTTTGTAAACATTGTAAACATTTTGTAAACAAAATGTACTAATATATTTTCAGTATATAGTATATATTTACAGTCATGTGCAAAAGTTTGGACACCCTAATCAAATTCCATGTTTTGATTTTCTAAGTGCTATTAAATGAACTGCCCTATATGTACCTGTTCATTTTACAACAGTTGAGTGTTCATATTGAGGCTCAGAGGAGTGTATCAGCTTGTGCCGACTTGTGAATTGTCATATTACAGGGCAGCCAATTAAAACAGAGGTCATTTGCACATATCAACTTTCAAAGGAAAGATTAATTCTAAGGGATAAAGAAAGAATAAAGAGAGGTTGGAAAGTCATGTAACTACTTTTGCCTTCCTGGAAAATAATATGGACAGACTTTTAGACTGCAGCTGTTGCTCAGTGGTAATTGGTGGAGCGTAATTTTTTTTTCACATCTTAGTTACATTTGTCTCATAGCTCCAGCGCAGAACTAAAGAAGCAAACTTCAGACACAAAACAGTCTTGGCTGGCCTGGCACCAACCATGTCTGGGGAAAACTGAGTGAATTTGATTTTACCTACAAACTCTTTAAAAATGAAAGAGATTTAGGTCATCAGTCCTCAGACATGAACATCTGTCCAGACTGAATGTAGAGGTTATGGTCTTGGTCGTAAAGCTGATAGGACAGCTTTACACAGAAGTGATCAATGAAAACGGAAGACAACAAATGTCAACAGGAACTGTCCCTTTTCCACTCTGTCCTGACCCAACCTCATCCATGGCCTTACTGAAAACAAAATCAGCCGGTGGTCCGAGTCCACCCACGCCACTGGAGTGAGGACAGACTGTCCGGCTCCTCCAGTGACGGGCAGTCACCAGCAGGTGGTGGCATGGCCCACTCCAACCCACTAATTACTGCAAAGGTAAAGCAGGAGGGCGCAGGCCAAGAGGACTGGAGGCATTTACAGCAGCCTGTCATTGGCACAGCCACAAGCAGGCCTGAATGTATCTGTTTGAAGGCTGCTGATAGATTTGCCATTTGCGTTTCCAGTTGGCGTGTGTGTCTGTGTATCTTTAAATTGCTGTGTAATGCTTTATCCAGTGTGGGCCTTGATTTATAAGACTCTTTTGTCCAAGCATGCGGTTAAGTCATTGCACTGAAGGAGTTATACAGGAGCCTGTTTAGTGATGCTTAGTTTTCTACTGGACTGAGCTTGGTCCTTTGGCTTGTTTTAGGCCTGAGGATGTTAGCTTCTGCCCTTTCAGATCTGCATTGTTTATTTAACACTTTTAATTGTTTATGTAGCATTTCTTATAGCTATTTTAGAGCCTGAAATAATTGTCTGGACCAGACGGGACCTGATTACTCATGTTTTTTTTTTATACTTTTTACTTTAAAATTTTGCCATTGTTGATAGATTTTGGTAGCAAAAGGAAATAACACAGCAAATAAACTGAAGAAAGTACGAAATGAATTCGTTTGACCACAAATATTTTTATGCCATATGTTTTATGTAACATATCCTGAAGGGGATATAGGTTTTAGGTTTTTTTTTCATTTTAAGGATCTAAAGTGTGTACATCAGGCCACAATAAACAGCAAGCAATATGATAAAAAATAGGCAAAATTAGCATACTTCATTTAAACATCTTTATCAATTATACTAATAAATACTAACAATGGATGCAGTTTTAAATTTAAATTACCTTTAATATGTTATAATTATTTCTTAAAGAATCATAATTATAAAATATACCTTATAACCCAACAATAGGCACAAAGCACAAAGATGAATTGTGAGATGAATTGTAGAAGCATAATATAGCGTAATATAGTAATAACTTGCTTCAGTGCAAATATAAAAAATGGATGTGGAAACATGTAATAGTGCAGGTTTAAAGTAAGAGCAGTACACAGCAGCTTAAAAAGTGATGAAAAAGTATTATTACTTGAATGAAATAACTCATGTAGAAGAAAAAACAGAAGTCTCATGTCCAGAAACTCCTTTAAAACTTCTTAAGCTCTGTTTTATAAGCTCAAGCTCCCAAGCGAGAGGTGTGAGCAACAGTAAAGTAGTCGAGTTTCTGAACCACAACAACAGAATGAAATTTAACAAGTGTTAGTGATTACAAATATTTTAATCGCTAATAGTTTTACTGGGTACGAGTAAGTGTGACAAATTGGTATTGAAGTGTTCCTGAAAGGAATTCTGCAACTCTTTATGGCTATATGGCCCTGTTTGTTAGGCCATGTGTACTGTTATACTAAGCTTACCGGACAAAAATTAGTCCCCTTGTGTGTTTAAGGTGGTAGCACCTTCAGGCTTGTGCAGATGGCGCTGCACGAGGATAATCAGGGTATAAATACCTGCAGGGTGTGGGATGGGATTCATAGATTGATAAGAGGTGGTACAGTGCAGTGAATGTCTCTCATTCATTGTGTGGAAAATGGGTTGCAAAACAGATGTTAATGATTGGCTAAAAGGAGTGATTGCATTTGGGCGAGGCAAAGACCATAGTGTGAAGGAAGTAGCTGAATTTGCAGGTGTATGGAAGCATGCGTTATACTGGTCTACTAGCAGTGGCTAAAATCCCAGTCTACAGGAATTCTCCTCAGAATTGTGCCTTCCACCAAATCTGGCCCAACTGTGCAATTCTTTGATGCAAGAGTGGCTGAACATTAATGTCACCTACATCCAGAAACTTGTCCAGTCCATGCCAAATCGAACTGCATCTGTTATTTGTGCTCGTGGAGGTATTACACACTATTAGGTATGTTTTAGTCACAGGTGACTAATTTTTGTCAGATGAGCTTATGGTAATAGTATTGTATAGTTATGACAGTAATTACTCTAGGTGGGGCTCCTTTTACATAAATTTCAGTTATGGCATGTATTTATACCTATTATTATTTTATTTGTTGTTACAAAGCCATTGCTGCAAAGCCATTGCTGAAGCATCAAACTTAGATTCCGTAGAGCTTAGCTTCCTTTTTAGGTGAAATCTGCCATGGACAAATGATTTCGCCCTTGAAAAGCCCCTCATGTCTGGGGGTACCAATAATCCGGCAAAGAAAACACAGACAGTTCAGTCTTTCCTAATTTAATCGACTTTCTCCTCTCTCTCTCTTTCGCTCTCTCTTGCTCGCTCATCCACCTGTCCGCAGCTACCCTCCCTGCTCCACTTTTGTTATTTTTCATTTACTTGCGCCCTCAGGTTTTTCAGGCCTACATCCATCGCTAAGCAAACAAATAAGTTCCGGGCCTGTGCCGAGACACAAATATAGACATGAGTTATGAGATTTAAACACGGAAAAGGCTCTGCTCTCTAACACGCACCATCTGTGCTGGACATTGCTGCCATGTCCACCAACATGAAAGAGTAGAGGAACAGAGAGAAAGAGAGAGAGAGAAAAGAAAAGAAGAACAGACAGGGAGATGGAAGAGAAAGAAATGAGCAGAAAAAACAAAAGTGAGGAATGGACAAAGCTGGAGAGAGAAAAGAAAGGAAAGAGATTGATTGTTGATTGATTGATCTTTTGGTTGCCACTGGCCGTTGAATGGCCGTTGCTGCCATTTAAACTCGCAGTCACCTCAAGTGTCCACATAAGTTCTTGTAATATTATTTTATATATATTTTATATAATATATTTTAAATTATATAAATATAATTTTTTATTTATTGTTTTTGTGGTCCGGTTCATTATATGTTAGCTTGACTTGTGAGCAATCTCATGACTAGGGATGCAGAGCATTTTCTATAATATAGGACACTGTTTTATCCAGTATGAATAATTCTGGCACGTGTCAAACGTTATTGGACTGTTTAACTGCCCGCATGTGGCATAGAAGTTTAGTCCTGTGTCGCAAGATGTTGTGGTGGGACTGGCAAGTCCTGTGGAATCGTGCAGGAATATAAATCTCTTACCCAGACTATCCTTACATCGTGGCAAAAACAGAAGGTATGACAATATTGTTATAAAGCTGCCTGGTCTATAAACCAAATGCATACAAACGGAGGCTTCACTCTTAATTATGTGAAAACAGTTTATACAGTGAAGCATTTTTTACACAGTTAATATAAATGTGATTTGAAATTACTGTCAGTTGTTGTAGCAAAGCTTTGTTACAAAAATGTGTGCTCTTGCCCCTTTTAAAGAGGTCACAATGGCAAGCAAAACCTCCTTAAGAACACAAGTCAAAACCACTGAGAGGAGCTGAATCTCAAAAGGGAAAGCCATCCTCAGCAAAACGTTGAGACAGGGAGGCGGTTCGAGGCTCATTATTAACTGTTTCAAACCTGATGCATTGATTTATGGCGGTGAAGTGGACGGAGTTGAAGTGTCACGCCGGATTTCCACATGCATCTGTCATGTGGTTTTTGGCAGCTTGTTGTAACTCGGGTTCAGATGTTTGACGTGCATCAGGATTGACGCCCCCACTTCCACACACACATGCACGCACACACACACTTTGGTGTTGTACAGTACTCCTGTGAACGCTTGCCTTCAAACATCTGCTTTTCATTGCTCGCATCTCGGAAGACTTGAAAACATTAAGCGCTGGCACAAGTGCGTCTCACTCCAGCACTTAACACACACTGCTTAGGTGACTTGAAAGGAGAGAGGCGAGAATTATAGAAAATGAAGTGTCACTGAAATAAAAAATCACCCCAGATTACCGGCAATTACATTTAATAATGCCTGGCCCATCTGCAGATCAGATGCAGAGGTTGGAGGGGATTTGGGTGGGGTTGGAGGGGTTAGTGGATGAATGTAAAATCTGAAGGTTTTGGGTGGCGTCCTGTTCCTACTGTAATGTACGATTTGACTAAGAAAATCTTCTCTGTTAGTCAGTATACTTGAAGCTGGTATTATTTTTATATATCATTAATAATAATAATAATAATAATAATAATATTTTATATATCATTAATAAAATCACTGTTATCGATAATACTACTACGATTACTACTACTAATAATAATAATAATTATTATTTCATTATCAGAAGTAGATCATTCTTATTAAGATACATTCACAATTAATTATTCAAACCGGTAGTATTAAGAGCATAGTAGGTATGAAATGAAACTAGTAATGTAATAATCCAAGAAACGCTAACACTCAACCTTAAAAGATAAGGATATAATCTGAAACAACTAAACATACAACACTACAGCAGAACTGTGGCCCTAATCAATATATATGCCCAAAATAATTAAGCTTTTATGTAGAAGCATGTATGATTGGTCAGGATGCTCACAGCACAAAATAAACATTTATCTTTGAATTACCATTTATGCCAGTTGGCACATGTTCTTAACCAGAGTGAGATATAGAAGTCTATGTTGTCCACTCAGAGAATGTGTCCTACCTTCCAACCGAACATGGTGAAAATAAGCATTTGCAAACTTGGTAAAATTAGTGTTTTTTAATTGCACTTTGACAAATCTTTGAAGTGGTTGACGACTGTAATATATTCAAGTGGAGTATTTTTTCTTTTATTAATATGCATTTTTGCAGTGAGTGCTGACTAACGAATATTATAGAGGCGCCAGTTAGCCTCTTATCTCTCAGTTGAGCTGTTTAGCCTAGACCTAACCTTTAACTTCCTGTGCTCACAGCAAGCAGTAAACATTTAATTTAATATGCATTGAGCTTTTAACTACAAATATGTGTCCATTAGTGAGATGTGGGACTGATAACAAGTACTACCAATGATTTCCCAAATCTACCAAAAATGTTCCCAGGTCCACCTAATTGTGCTCCCCTGTTACGACCCTGTCTCAAATCAGACCAATCACTGTACAACATTTTCTCAAGAAACCAGCTCATGTTTATTTTTCTAAAAGATCTCAGTGACAAAAGGCTGAACTGGATGGGAAGTATTAGCTTCAAGGATGAGCTAATGCCAAAATGACAACTGAGGTTGTCAATAAATGCAAACTTCTGTACAAACATCCTCATTAAAAAATATAGAAGAGAAGGTAACCAAACAAAAATTGCACATGTCCTCTACTTTCCCCCATTTCACAGTCTTGCAAAACTTTTAAAAAATGTAACAATTAAAGTGAAGCCAAATGAAGCAGAGTGAAGAGTGCTGGACTGGTCTGGGCAGGTATACTTCAGGTCATGTCAGAGGGGAGAGAGATTCTCGAGAGATGGTAACTTGATAACACCCCCCTATAACACACTGCTTTCAAGTTGGGAGGATGAAGGCTGCCACTAATACAACATCTTATATACACAACATTGCAACTGAACTATTCACACCACCAGTAAATATAATGCAATAGAGCTTATACTTGAGAGGATCTATGATTGGTCAGGAGCCTCTGCTACAGGTTTGTAATACTCCATTATGAAAACAGTCTTATTGAACCCAGATCTGGCTGTTTAATTTTTCTGTGAGAGCAAACTACAATAGAGTCCCTCTCCAGTTCTCACTGCTGGGTGTGTGCGGTGATCTGGCCGTGTTTGTGCAGACATTGCCAGCACATCTGCCTGCTCTTCATCACACAGAGGCTCTGCTTGGCCCCTGGGTGCTGCTGGCTCTCCTCGGAGCCTGGCCATGTCATGGCTAATGGAGGCTGAACGCTAGCAAGCCTGCCGCTGCTCTCCTGTGCTTTCATGCGGCTTGGATCAGAGGTGGGAAAAGCCTCTTTGCACTCAACCATCTGAAACATCCTCACTGTCCTTTATGTGTTTTCCAGTTCCAGCATAGGAGCTGCTGGATTGGAAGCACACACTCTATCCACATTTCTGCCAACAGCTCTGCTTCAAGTGTGTTTCTTTTGTCCTTCATGATTCTGTAATTCTCTCTTAATGCTCTTAAACCTAATTGTTTTCTTGTTTGAGATGTGATCCTTCCTTATGCTCACAGTGAAAGAAATAGTTTGAGGAAAAAATTATTTATGTATAAATAAGTTAAGGATACAGGGGTCCCTCCTTTGCTGCAGTAACGGCTTTTACTTTATTTGGTCAGTTGGATGATATTGAATGAAACCCAATTGTATTGTATGGAGTGCTGTGCAGCCCAGTGCTGTGAAGCTTTGTGCTCCCGTCACCCTGGCATTGGGCATGGTGACCTTGGGCTCATGTGCAGGGAATTGTAGACCAAATCTGATATGCATAATGATGCCAATACACATATTTACATGTTGACAAAATGTTAAAATTAGGACTACCTTATGGAGGTTTTTAATGGGAAGACATAAGCCTTATGTATGTCTTAAAATAATGTGCAAGTCCAATACTGTTTAACATGATGTGGAAATGAAATGTTTTTTCTAAAACCATGAAAAATGCTCCACGGGTAGGCCACCACTCAGTCCTATGGAAAACAGTCAAAAACATTTTCTTTTGGGTAATGTCATGTTCTAGTTTAAGCTGGAAAGGCTGAATGATTGTACTAAAGGTAAATGAGACATTTGTTATTTCTCAATCAGTGAATGAGAAAACAACCATTTGAAACAGGAACAAAATGGGAGCCTATTACTAAAAGGATTTTGCCTATTTTTAAAGTATTTTGCTTGGTTTATACAACATATTTGAATGTTATTGGACGTATAATCATGTGTAGAATTATATATTTTAACAGTCAGGACAGTCAATCTTTTTAACATTTATTTCCAGAAGGTTACCAATGCAGTTAAAATCATAAAATGCGACTCATGCACCATGCTGTAATATTGCTCCTCTAGTCACCATTGGTGGATCCATATAACCTGCACAACTCTGAAGAGTTCAGATAATTCCTGTACTGGACTATTGAACTGTTCTAGGGTTAGGGTTACACTTCTACACTTTAACATTTTTGTTCATACTATTTAGTGTTGTGTCTTAACAAATTGCCCTTGCACTACCAAGTTGGTGACACCATGATTGCGTGACTATACCAGAATAGTGAAGGATTCTAAGCATCTTCTTGGGATTCTAGAAGTTACACTACCAGTTAAAAGTTTGCAGCTACTCATAGAAGATTCCGTTATTTTTAGCTTAATGCTTTGCTTTAGAATGAAAGTAAAGACACTTTAAAAATAGTACTCACAGAATTATTCAGTCCCTTAAAAACCTCCAAAATCGCAACTTTACAACAGCAAAGTTAAAACAGTAAAAACAAAGTAAAACAGCATTTATAACCTGCAATGGAGGATGTTAGATGGGCAATATATGGGAGTGGGTGATATGGCTAATATATAATATTGAAATACATCTAGAGTATATGTGGTATGTGGATTTTCATTTTTCAGACGTCTCATCAGTTGGAATTGTTAGGTGTAAACCTGTAGAATCTTTAAGATAATAAAAAACATCCATTTAGGTGGGTGTGTCTAAACTTTTGACTGGTAGTGTATTTTCAAACATTATGTAGTGGAGTACATAGCCAGAAATGGAAAAATGTTACAAGTTATTTAATATGCTTTACATAACATGCATTTTATAACGCTCAAATGATTTACACAGACAGTCTGACAGATTGCAATACACTATAAGCAGTGTAGGGGGCGGTATGACTACTGTTATTTTGTTGTGATAGATTGCTTCTATCACTTATTGTACAGAATATCTTTTGAAATGCATTCTATGGTGGGATCAGTTCACCGTTGTAGGGGCAGGCAAAATTGTTTGCTACAGCTTAATGCTAATAAACCACTATTGCATCTTGACTATTGGCTGAATTCAGTGCTGGGCTCTGAGCGAGTTGGCCATGTGTGTTTGAGTCTGGCTGTGACTAATTTTGTTAACGCATTAAAGCTCTAAATTGCTGTTCTCCCCCTTCTCCCATATATGTACTCAGTATGGATCTGATATGAACTGATATATCTTGGCAGCCTTTCTTGAGCATTTGGACTGGAGTATTTTCGCTGGGACATAAAATACAGAACATAAGGCCCAATGTAGCCTTGAATTTTTGATCCCAGGCTTTTCCCCTGTTTATGTTCCCTCTTGGATGTGTGAATTCTTCTGGTGGATGAACGTGATCATTGAAGAACCCAAATTCCCTATCTGGGCCTTCATCAGAGGGCTCTCTGAGTCACTCCTGCTCAGTGTGAATGACTGGCCTCTTTCTGCAATTTATTGCTTCAAAAATGTATTTGTATGATGGTTTTTACAGCATTGTCTCATCCAGAAATGTGGACGCTGATGATGTCAGGGCTGAATAGTGGAATTATAAAAACACATGGAAGTTATTATTAAAGAAACTAGATTAAGAAAGATATTCAGATCAAGTAATTAATGAGTAATGTTAAAGTCAATCAAAGATAATCTGAAAAAGAATTAGAGAAACAGACTATAGATGGTTAAATGTAAAAACAAGCTATGTAAATGACTTTCTGTAATTTAAGGAGAACAATGTCCAGGCAGTTCATAGTTCCTGCAGGGATTAGCAAACTATAGTAGGAGTTTAAGTGGGATGTAATTAATTAAAATCTGGAAATCTGGAAATGTGTGTTTGTGCCCGGTGTAAAGATGCTGGGACAGGGAGTTCCTCTAGTTCTTCGAAATCCACCAGAGTTACAGTGTCCAGGTCCAAATGGAGTCAGCGTTGGCTGCTGAGCATGATTGTGAAAAAAAGTGAAGCTATTTTCACAGCCTGCCACCCGAGTCCAGAATTTAAACAATAGTTTGTGTTTCAGGGCTCCAGATATGGTATTGAGCAATTTTTTGAAATCCGTAAAACAGATCTGTGTCAGGCATTCCTGTGGCTTCTGGCCCTCTCTGCTCGCCGCTGCTGCTTCCACATCAGCACTAACCATTACCTTCACTCGCCTCTTCTGGCAATACAAGGGCTTATTGTGATAAATATTTATTTTCTCACACACAGGGCCATCGTCCAAAGCAGGTCCATGATGATGTCTCAATGGCGAAATTAGATTTGACAGCAGAATGAATTTTAATAGCTTGCAAAACAACAGAGTGGGAACGACAAATGGTTCTAAGAATGCTTGCTGGTTCTGGGCTCATTTTCTAAGAACGCTGTGAAGAGTAGCCATTTAGCATGGGCAGTAAAGAAAAGAATCTCACCTGCGTTTCATTTCCTGTTTTGCTAGTGATCTGCTAACAGTTCTGATGTTTATGTTAAAAGTCAGAGTTGAGATCGTCAGAGACAGTATATCTTACACTAACTGTGCTGCCAGACAATGTGCTGTATACTGACTTCATACAGGTAGTATGCGTGGTTTTAGCTGCTTCTTAGTTCTTTGAGTGGAAGCCATGCATTTTTTCCACCGTGAAACTAGAGATATTGGGCTTACTAAGTTTGGCAACATGGAGCTTTTCCTTCCTTCAGCAAATTACTGTGTACCGTTAAAGTGGTATTTGATTGTAATGTTTCCTGCTGCATTGCTTGCTCAATTGTTTTGTATATAGATTGGTTACTATTTGCTTGAATGTCTGAGTAATGTTTCCTATTGCAGTTTCTAAGAGTTTTGTTAGGGTTGCTTATGGATTAATATTTTCTGCTGTCATGTAGGAATGTGCACTGAGGTTGTTTATGGTCTAATATTTTCTACTGCACTACATGTGTGCTAATTAGGTATGCAATTTATTTTTTTGGTACATCTTTGTTCCGTGTCATAAATAAAACATACTCAGTTTGACTTAATGGCATTTACTTGTTGAGTCTAGCAGTTACTATTATATAATGAGCAATAAGAACCATGATTAATGGATACATCTTAATGTCTTTATTGTGTAAAATAGTTTAAATCAGAGCAGAGCATTACGTAGCACACGACAGCCACTCTGGCTCAGCAGAGCTGAGTTGACTGTTGTTTCACATCCAAATTTCTCACATCATTTGTCTCATATGTGCATCTTGTTCACTCTTGCTACATCTCTGAGCGTCAGACTTTGCTGGAGTTTAGTCAATATCACTGCCGTTCACACTGTCAATAGAAGTGACGTTCAGTGTTTTTTCCGGCTTGATTGAAACAAAAGGTCAACCTTGCTGCCGAGTGACTCATCTGACCGACGGAGGTGCAATCGTGGCAGGGCTAGTGGATGCTAAATGCTGTATAGGCCTATAGACTAAATGAAGGCTAAAGGCTATCATTACATCAAGAGGCCTATCAAATAAGAGTATTATCTCCTATTCTAAAGTTAAAAGTGTATAAAGGTGTTTATTAAGGTTGTTTTGGAATTAATATGTCTTACTGTAATATCTATGAGTGTGCAGTGAGTTCCAAATCTAATCAGTTAGATTACAGCATGTTGTGCTGGAGATAAAGGTACTAATTGTTTTTACTGTTAAAAACGGTGAAGTTCTCTTGCAAAAAGCAAAGGTATCCAGAAGTGTTCATATAAGTTTTGCTTCCTGTTAATGTGTTTCTCTTCATGCTAATAGGGATTTTTCCTTTTCAGACTTCTCTTCTCTGTAGTTCTTCCTCATGCTGTTAGAGAGTACACTGCCTCCCTCAGTGATGCTCAGGAGGGGGCTCCTCCCACATTTTTAAATTTTTGTTGTCAGAACATCAGTTATATCCACTCCTTGCCTTCCCATAAAATGTAATGCCTTTTGTTGCCTATAAATGCTATTATTGCCTAAAAAACAGCTACATTTGCCTAGCTATACAGAATCTCTGCAGCTTAGTGGAACAGATTTTCTGCCTTGTCGTCATTTCTGTGAAGCCCTGTTTGTGCTCTGAACTTGAACATCTTTCAGTCTTGTCCATTAATCAGTACCACCGAAGCAGAACATGTGCTTTATGAAGAGCGTGTGCAAAAAAAATTAGTCAAATAAAAGGAATGGTGAGAGACGACCTTAATGACAGATTTGCAGTCAGCGCACAAATGTAGGCCATTAATGGACCGCTCACAGTGATATAGATATTTTTCACTCAGTTTAGAGCTTTGATGTAAGCCAGCTTTGATGTGATTTTCCAGCACCACATGAGTCAAGAGGGAACTTTGGGTGTATGTTAAACATACTGCTTTTTATTGTGCATCAGATTCTGAATGAAATTACTAGACTTGTATGTTTGTCACAGGCTGTTTATTGAGTTATCATCAAAACCCCAAGACTGCAGATATGAAATATTTTGCTAACAGAAATGCATTAAAGGCCCAGTGCAATATCTTACCTTTTTATGTATGTCTGTAATCATTGCATTAGAACAGGGCAGTATGACAGTGATTGTTGTTATTGTGACAAACTACATCATATGTTCCCCACAAATGAAAATAGCAAAGAGTTGAAACATGTTCCTGCATTTGTACTTTTAACTGACTGCAATAAATTAATAACGGTATGCTGAAGAGTTGCTGTGTGGTTGGTTGTAATAAGAACAATTTAAAATAGAAAAAAATGCTGTTCTCAGATTTTTTTTTAGCCATATCCTGGTAGGAATGTAGGCTCGACAATCAGGCTAATTTAGCTCAGGTCAGTTGTCAGAGCGCAGTGATAATGTTAGCTAGCATACTGTTTGTAGAGCAGCACTGAAAAGTGGAATATTTTTTGTAATATTATATCATTTTTCAAGTCATTTTAACTTTCAAAATTAGAATATTTCACTGGTGATTTGATAACCTAAAGATTCAATAAGATAAAACAGATGTCCGGTTAGGACGTCTTTGTTCATTGCACCAGCTTGATGCTGGGAGGCACTCAAGATTAAGCAAATTTATCTTTTAGATGTATCGTTGGTGTTCAGTGGCAGGCAGAGTGTACATATATATACCTGACTTGTATACAGTTTCTAAATGACCCAAAGACACGATTCAGTTGTGACGGTTCTCTGTTTGTTTTTGTCTGCTAGTTTACGTTGCATTTTATGGAGAGTATTGTATGTTTTCCAGGTATGATGTTAAGACAAAATTCCTGGATGTGATGATCCAGAATTATAGACTATGAATTATGGGAATGTTTCTCTTATGTCTTAGGTCTACAAACTGTCTACAGGTCAACTCACTACTTTCCACTGTTCATGCACAGCCTAGAACACCATGCAACTTCCAGCACCATGAGTCTGGGGTATTCCAGTGAGTTTGGGTTATGATAATTATCATATTGAAAATCTCCAGGGCTAAGACTTACAAGTTAAGCTGTAAGTCAAAGACTGATCAGTCAACAGACATTCTTCAAGCTGAAGAAGCTGAAGCCTGAGGTTGAGTGGTTGGTAAGCTAGAGTAGCTATAAGCAAGTTTCTATAGAAGTTTAAAGTCTGGCAGCATTTCCGACTTTTGAAGGACTTGCATCGCAACACTGGAGGCTGTTCTGTATTTATGTGGCCTCATTTACTATTATATACACGTTTAAGCAGGCAGTAAATCTGTTTACAAGACAGAAACAGCCAGCAGCTTCATGTCCAGAGTGTCCATTAGCCGGTGGGAGAGCCACTGCTCAGAGAAGCGTAAACCCCATCTCAAGAAGCACACAAACAGTTGATCTCCTCAAATCTTAAACTGCATTTGTTTAATTAGTTGATTGTTTTTTATTCATTATGTTTAAAGTGAAATGCAGTAGCTTAATAAGCCAATCCTGCGGTCTGTCTGCCAGTGGTGCTGGCACTGACTGAATGTCTGCAAGCGTGGCTGTCGGGTCACTCTGCGCATGTCAGACAATTTGTTGGTTCTGTGGTTCGTCTAGGTCTACCAGATCCTTCATGTCCCTGGTGCGTGCCTTCTTCTATCCATTGCCGGCAGCAGAGTGCTATGCAAGTATATGCATGACTGGTATGCCATGCCGTATGTCGATAAGACCGTCCTGCTTTCCAGACCTCTACGATGTGACCCTTCTTGAACTCTTCCAACTGCTCAAATTGCTTTCAAACTCTCTCTGAGGTATACTTCACTTGCAAAGGATGCCACCAACACAACAGCACGAATCAGAATGGAAAGCACGCGCAACAGGATGACCTTATGTAGTGAGTAAGGTACAGCAGTACGCTTACGTCACATGCGTGGCCGAGCGTGAAACTTAATTCATTCGCATGTCTCATGATGTCAAACCCACCTACCAAGTTTCATTCCTATCAGTTGATTTCTTCTGGGTGGAACTTTTTTTCAAGGGTGAGTGTATGTCTGTACATTTTTGTTGTCCATTTGACTTTGCCGAACTACTTCTTTAATGCATCACATCGTCAACCACATTTGTGTGATAATTTGAGCGCGATTTTTTAAGCCCAGCAGAGCTTATGTGCTCCCCTTTCCCCACTTATCAAAACACCACAAATGCTGAATCCTTGCTCAGTTAGACCCTGAGGATCCCAACTTCAGCTTTAATGAGCCACTCAGCTCCCTCTGGATGAGTTTGGAGCTGCCCGGCTGTGTTTGGGCCAGCAGCGATGTTGCACACCAGCGCAGTTTGATGTTCCAAGAGCAGAGTCGCTCAGCCAAATAGGAACGATCCAACATTCGATAAACAGAATCGTTTGTGTTCTCCGAAAAACGGAACAGAAGTGAAAGAGCGTGTTCCTTCTGTTTATACAGCGGAGTGGAGCCAGTTCGAGTTTTACAGTTTTACACGACCTCAGAGACAAACTAAAACCTTACAGTCTCACTGATACCACACTCACTCTCTCTCACTCTCTCTCTCTCTTTCTGTCTCTCTCTCTTTCTCTCTCTTCTTTCTTTTCTGTCTCTCATTTTCTCTTTCTCACTTTTCTTTGTTTTCTGTCTCTCATTTCCCTCTCTTCTTTGCCTCTCATTTTTTCTCTCTCTCTCTTCTCTGTCTCTCGTTTTCTCTCTCTTTCTCTTCTCTGTCTCTCATTTTCTCTTTCTCTCTCTGTCTCATTTTCTCTTTTCTCCATCTCTCATTTTCTCTTTTTCTGTCTCCCCCCCTTCTCTCTGTTCTCCTTTTCTCTCTCTCTCTTCTTCACTTTCTCAGTTTTTTCTTTGTCTCTTTAATTTCTTCCTGTTCCGTTCTTTTTCTCCATCTCTCTCCCTTCTCCCTCCCAATGTTTTGTTTGGGTGCTGGTTTTGATCAGACTTCACTGGGTGTTATAAGATTATTAATAACATCAATGTGAGTAAATTTGATTTATAAAATTAAGTTAGGTTCACTGGAAATAACATGCGCTCGCCCGCACTTGAGGAGAGTTTGCTTTCCATTAGAAGAATGTTTCCACACACTCCACAGTTACACACTCCGCCTGTGTCATGTTACTTTCTACTCAAATGACGATCTGGAAATGTTTGTGCAATTTTGCTGCAATGTGGCTGTTGAGAAATGTAACCTGACTGACACAATGGCCAGTTTCTCATTGTGTTTATAGGAGATTTTGTGTTGGACGCCGTTTTGGCCTGTCTGTTTTGGCCTGTGTGTGTGTTTGGAGTGATCCGTCTCTCAGCACTCACCTCATCCACCTGTCTTCCTTCAGGGCACGAGAGAGATGCATTTATCTTTGGCTACATTTTTTGTAAAAATGGTCTTGTTTATATTTGGATCCTTGGTTCCCCTATGAAAGATTTTTTTTCCTCCAAAGTCACATCCTGTAAATAAATACATTTTAAAGGGATGTCATATATCAAAGCTGTCAGATCAAAATCACAAATATTTTTTTTAATATTTATTTGTTATTTTTCACCATTAAAAACTGGCAGCTAGTGTTTGTGTTGTGTAACCAATTGATGATAAATGAACTAATAACAGTGCTGCAAAATGAGAAATCTAAAAGTATCTTGAACTATGTATCTAAAAGCTTTTCTTCTCAAATAAAAGGTATTAATGAGGAGTTTGTTTGACCTTTGCTGCAGCAACAACCTCTACTCCTCTGGTAGGGCTTTACACTAGATGTTGGAACAATGCGGTGAGAATTGGGTTGCATTCAGCCATGAAAGCGTTAGTGAGATCAGGCACTGATATTGAATGATCCGTTCTGGGTCACTCCAACTCCAGACCATCTGATTGTATTGGTCAATGATTTACTAAGAAGATTATATAAGATGAGTGTCTGAAATTTAACACCTGTATTAGCGATGTGTGCACCCCAAAGTAGCCAGTGTATGTATTTTTGGTTATTTTAGGTTCTCTTTTAATATTTTTCTGTAATTCCATGAAAGATTGTAGTACATATTACAAATATATATGTATAACATATATGACAGATCATGTAAATAAATAGTGAATAAATGAATGAGACATTTGTTGTTTTGTAATGGGTTAGCTCTGATGCCTTTCAGTGAACGGTGGGAGAGTGTCTTTCTGTCGAGAGGATGATGGCAGATCCGAGCTAGCAGGAGAGGAATGTGCTTTGCTGCACTGCGGGCAGAATCTTCCTGACCTTTCAGGAAACCAGTACAACCAGCGAACCCACTGTGATCAGCCCACACAAAACCTCCATCTGCAGAACAGCCCTCAGCCTGATTCCAGGTAACAAAAGCTATAACATCCTCTGCATCCAAAGAATAGTGAAGCTTACTCTCCTTCAAATGAAGCTCAGAAGAGGCAGTGAGCTCTAAAATAAAGACATGATCTGTACAAGAGTTACTGTCATTTTAATTTACAATGCCTATACAACAGCTATAGATTAATAATTCATTTTAGCAATGAATTCATATACATCTGTTTTATGTTTTGTATTAGAAGGTTTGCATGTCAGGCCAAAACACATTTTTCTTGTTTTCACATCAAGTTTTATGCAGAGTGTAATCACTTTCAAACTTCCCAGTCCCTAAACTACTGTACATACATGCACTTCATAACTTTCATAGGAAGTGTTTCAGCTTGGAGATGAATGAAACATTATACACTCATAACAGAACTTATTTACATTTATGATATGGTATGTATGATAGGGCAAAAAGTTAATAAAAAGAGTAAGAAGAGATGTATTATAAGGCTTTGCCTCAAAACTGTGTGGTCCATTCTGCTCACCCCTGTTGTGCTTTTTCACTTGCCATAGATGAGGAGTGGAGAACTGCATGAAACAGCACAGTTTGGTGGTTTACTTTCTCTACCACACCAATTAAACCTGGTAAGTAGCTGATGAGTCAGGTGAATCAGGTGTTGATTGAACAAGAAAATCACCAAACTGTGCTGGAATATGGTTTCATTGCCTGTGTTGCTTACACAAATGTTTTTGCTTCTCAATGTGCTGCTGTTTATAAATGCTAGGTAGGTTGCATTAACTTGTTATTAAATGCTGGCCATTGAGGCACCATTTGGAAACGGTAATAGTTTGCTGCTGTGAAATAAGAGCATAAAAGTTAGTGATGTAGTCCTTCATCATGTCTTAGTCAGTGATGCAGGCCCCATATCTCAAGCAGTGATATAAATCTTCCTCATTTCTGAGTTAGTGATGTAGACCTTCCTCATATCTCAGGCAGTGATGTAGACCTTCCTCATTTCTCAGGCAGTGATGTAGACCTTCCTCATATCTCAGGCAGCGATGTAGACCTTCCTCATATCTCAGGCAGCGATGTAGACCTTCCTCATATTTCAGGCAGTGATGTAGACCTTCCTCATATTTCAGGCAGTGATGTAGACCTTCCTCATGTTTCAGGCAGTGATGTAGACCTTCCTCATATCTCAGGCCATGATGTAGACCTTCTTCGTTTCTCAGGCCGTGATGTAGACCTTCCTCATATCTCAGGCAGTGATGTAGACCTTCTTTGTTTCTCAGGCCATGACGTAGACCTTCCTCATATCTCAGGCAGTGATATAGACCTTCCTCATTTCCCAGGCAGTGATATAGACCTTCCTCATATTTCAGGCAGTGATGTAGACCTTCCTCATATCTCAGGCAGTGATGTAGACCTTCCTCATTTCTCATGCAGTGATATAGACCTTCCTCACATCTCAGGCAGTGATGTAGACCTTCCTCATTTCACAGGCAGTGGTGTAGACCTTCTTCGTTTCTCAGGCAGTGATGTAGACCTTCCTCATTTCTTAGGCAGTGATGTAGACCTTCCTCATTTCTCAGGCAGTGATGTAGACCTTCCTCATTTCTTAGGCAGTGATGTAGACCTTCCTCATATCTCAGGCAGTGATGTAGACCTTACTCATATCTCAGGCAGTGATGTAGACCTTCCTCATATTTCAGGCAGTGATGTAGACCTTCCTCATAGTTCAGGCAGTGATGTAGACCTTCCTCATATCTCATGCAGTGATGTAGACCTTCCTCATATTTCAGGCCGTGATGTAGACCTTCCTCATATCTCAGGCAGTGATGTAGACCTTCCTCATTTCTCAGGCAGTGATGTAGAGCTTCCTCATATCTCAGGCAGTGATGTAGACGTTCCTCACATCTCAGGCAGTGATGTAGACCTTCCTCATATCTCATGCAGTGATGTAGACCTTCCTCATTTTTCAGGCAGTGTTGTAGGCCTTTCACATGCTCTTGAATAGAGAGATTTTAGAATCTTGTACTTTTGAAAGATTTTCCAAAGGAAACAGCGTTAGGCAGCACCTCTGAGCACAAATCAACTTAAAAGGAGTTGTATAAACATCAATCTCGGTAAAGTGATGGCTGCAGACATGAACACCGACATAAACTTTAAAACGAGGACCCTCTGCCCTTCAGATTAACTGGATCCATTTTGATCTTAATATGTGTTTGGTCGGAAATTCATGAAATCCCAGATACCGCTGTTTTTATTTAGAGTTATAGCACTAAGGAACACAGCAAAGCTATTTAAATCAGGACTGTGCCATTTGGTTTGGTTTGACTGGAAAATAAATTGCCTGCTAACAGAAGCTGATGGAAGCAATGTTACCCTCTCTGGCATCTATGTTCTGTTTGATTTGTTTCCTGTTTAGTACAGCACAACAGCTGATAAATTAATAAACAATGATATTTATTTCTTTACTTTTATTTATTTATTTATTTATTTATTTATTTCATTCATTCATTCATTCATTCATTTCCCATAAAAATAGAACCATAAAGAAATCTAGTTTCATTCCCAAATCCACTCATAACGTAATTTGTCATTTTTATCCCAGATATCTATGGCATGCAGACTTTATTTCCCTATTGAGAGGAATCTGAATTATCGCCCCATTACTGCAGAAATATTCAGGCTGTATGTTAGTTTTTAATTAATTATGTGGGAAAATGGATGTAGGTGAAAAAGAGCATGTGAGAATAAAAAACTTTGGTTGGTCTTGGGAAAGTAACTGAGTGATTGCAGTCATGATTGCAGTGTTAATACAAAGTTAAACTTAGAAACCATAGACATTCCTTTATATCAAATCTCACTATGAGGAAACAGCAGTAAAGAAATCTATCAAAAGAACCAATCTTGAAAGCACTGCTGGGTGACACTAAGCGAGAAAGAAGTAGTTTGGTCTGCCCTTTGCACGGTTGCAGTGGAGCTGACACACAAAGAGATTTTACTGAACTATCCAGCTTGCTCATATTATTTCTAAAAATTGCTTCAAACAGTCATACAACAAAAAAAATTGGCCTTGAGAGGAGTACTGTAAAATAGATTTATTCATTTAACTTTAAACAGTAACTCCAGTATTTAAAGGTGCAAAGTTTTCTCATAAAGGTAATCAGTATCAGTATCAATATCTTATGCTACAATGAGTTAACTGGAAGATTCAGTTTTGCCAGCATGTAACATTACCACTTACACATTCATGTTGGACATCTTTGGCAGGGAGCAGGAAGATGAATTCATCTCAGGGGGGAGGTGTAGTGGGTGATAGAGACTGAGAAAAAGAACAGAGAGAGGAGAATGGGAAGGAAAGAAAAAAGAGAAGAAGTGGGAGGAAACCAGGACTGGGTAAAAGCAAAAAAGAGGGGTGTAGAGTGGGACAAAATGAACACAAGGGAGGGATAGAGCTAGGAGACTGTGAGAGAGTGGAATAGATAGGAATAGAACAGAAAGAGATGGGGAAGAGGAGAAAGAAAGAACAGACAGTAAGATTGAGGAAGTGAAAAGAGGAAGAAGAGGGTTAGGGAGAGATGAATAAGTGAATAAGGATAGGGAAGGAGCAATACAGAGGGTCAAAAAGGAAAAAAAAGGGTTAAAGAAGGATAGAGGGCAGTGAGAAAGGATGAGATAGGGGAGAGAAATAGAAAGGAAGGAGAAAGAAGGTGTGAGAAGAGAACAGAGAAAGAGAGGGAAAGAGCAAGATAGAGGGAGTGTGGAGAGATAGAGAGGCGAGAGAGAGGACCTTCTCACATCACTCAGGAGCTTTTGCACAAAATCCATAATGAGCCAACTGACAGGAATTATTATGTGGAAGATCAGAGCGACGCACCAGGAAATCTGACCTGTCCCCATTCAGCAGGCCACATATTCCCGCTAGAAAGGCCAGTATTGTGACTGGTGGCTCTTCTGAGGCACGGCATTATCCCAAAGAACCAGCTGACGTCTCTCCAGCCCACATGTAGGCTTGGGTTAACCCCTATTGTGTCATCAAAAGCCTGTCAAACTCACAGGCTCAGGGCCCCTCCGACCTGTCTTAGTCTTAAATACCCATTCATAACTACAGCCGGGGCCAAATTTCCTGCATTATTTATTCATGGAGTGGCTCAGGGAGCATTCGCAGTGGCTACAAACCACAGGTTAAAGCTTACCACGATTATAAATTTTTCCCAAATAGCCGTTTCCTGAGAGAAAGCTGACCTCAGAGGCGCAGTTTATTAAAACAGAATCGTGCCACGGAAGACCTTTAACCCTTTGTTTTGCTGTGCAGTCGGCTTGCGTTTCATAATTTTTAAACAATAATTACATAATTAATGACTTCCTTTACACGCAGTAAGATAACATGCTTCATAAACAAGGCTGCACATCTTTTTCTGTTTGTTTTTATATCATTAAATCTTTAGAAAAAAACGTACATAAAACTTCATCAAGTTCAAATTAAATATCTCCTCTTCAGCTTACAAACACAGTTGTGAAATGATTTTAAAAAATCTGTACTTTACATAGAATTTCTCTGCTTATTTAAATAAGTTATAAAATCAGAAACTATTAAAATGTAAGAACAGATGCTTCAATGTGCATATACCTTGAGAAATCTTCTCTGTCTCTTTGTAGTCTGATTTTCAGTATCAGGTCATTTTCAGAATCAGACTTGGCCAAGTATTTTCACACATGTAAGGAATTTGTTTTTGGTTACAGTAGTTCACACTGCACAGTGCCTGACAACACTGCACAAGAGTACAAAACACACATTTCATATTACACACACACACACACACACACACACACAATATACCTTACCTTACTTACCTGTAAACTATACATTTTGCTTCTTTCAAAAAGTAGCAGGACACATCTTATTACTTAAAATAAGTAAAACCATTATATTGCCTCTGTTCAAGACACCAAGATATATATTTTTATTGCTGTGGCTGATTGCTGTAGTCTGTTTGGATGGTGTGAATATGTGCATGTGAGAGGGTGAGTGAATCCTTTGGCTGAGAGCACAGAGCCTGTCTGTCCGCAAGGCTTCAGAAAAGTGCGGTTTTGTGGAGAGGAGGATGAGTTGGCGCAGCTTTGAGAAGGCCTGGCCTTTATCAGTCAACAGGCCGGTCTGCTAATAGCCCTCAGATTGTCCACTGTCAGCTCTCAGCTCTAACTGCTGCTCATATTCCTCCGGGTCTATGTTGTTGTTGTGTGTTTCTCCTCGCAGGTCTGCAGGATTTCAGAGGGATCTCAGCTCCAGCCTGGCCATCAGCTTCCCCGTCAAGCAGGAGGGTTTCACCCTGGGAGCGGGAGCGGGCGAGTTTTCAGGGGCGAGAGCCGGAGAACCGGACAGACCCAGGGCAACTGCAGGTAACAGCAAAGTTTTAGAGCTGTTGTTGAATAATTAGTTTAATAAGAACTGAATAATTACACTAGTATTCAAATGCTTAGCCTCTTAAATTTCTAGGCTTTTTATACAATTATGTTTTTTATTAGAAACTGATTGGAAAAAGATGCAAACTTATAAGATGCAAAGTTAGAAGGGATGGTAGTCTGGAACCTCCAGCAATTAAGCTCATCTATTATTTAGTATATGCTATAAAATTAAGTTCTGTAGTTATTAAAGTTAATAACTCAGATTGTAATAGGTTAAGAACATTTCAGTACCACTTTTTAATTGCCACACTAAGACCACACAAATTTGATTTAGTGCTTGTTCTTGTTTTTTAACGACCTCGGGATGCTCTGCAACCCTCAAGCTGGAGTTTCGGCTGCCCTGTCGTCATCGACCACAGCTCTGACGGCGTATGTGTTTAATAATAATGAAGGTGGTTGCGGCTCCTCCCTGGCCATCTCTCGTCACTCGGCGCGGCTCTCCCTGAACTCTGGTGGCCTGAAGAGGCGCCGCCTGCCCGTGGCCTCGCACTCCGACAGCATCAACATCGCTGCCGTTGTCCGTACTTCCCAGATGTCCGTGTTAGCGTGCGTGAACGGCGCAAACGGCCCAAATCCATCCCCACCGGCCTCCGCCGCCACCTTTCCACAGCCACCCACGCCAGGGTACCTGCAGGTATCAGCAAACTCAATTTAACCATTGTCGAAACCCTTTTTATATCACTTTGATCCATTTTCTTTTCAACTTCAATAGTGTAGCGTGACTATTGTCGTCTTTTCATTTCATTTTACTGTTGTTCATTGTTACGTAGTGGCAAGATGAATTAATTTATTCAAAACCACATCAGAAATTACTGAATTACTTATTTTATAGTTGTAATTAGAATGACCAGTACTTTGTGTATGATGTAATGATATAGCAGTCTTAGTGTTTTGAAGAAAAAGTAGTCTTGGACAACTATCCGTTATTATTGACTACAGTTTTCAATGAGTAACATAATTTGGTCATGATACTTAATAAAAGTGATCTGAAATAATGAGGTACATTTTAAATTTTGTTATGTTTCTGTCACTCTTCTTAAGGTCTTTATCATGTTATCAAGAAATGTAACACCTTATTTATAGCTTTGTTGTGAAGGAAAACTGAAATTGTCTGCTTGGGGGACAAGCCAGAAAATTTAGACTTTTCAACACACATGAAAAACAAGAAAATTCAATTAAGGAGTAACAAAGTTTGGAGCTACTAACTTTATTAACTTTTTTAAAACACGTTATTTAACTGTTATCTTGGAGAAAATACGTAGGGAATATATAGTTCCACTAAATGAAGAATGACTAAATTTAACTACATAGCAAACTATGAAATAAATTATGTTTTATTTGATTTATATTCTGTGTCAACAGATTACAATTCAATATAATGACAAAAAATAAAAATTCTAAGATTTTTTTTCATTGCATTAAGTGAGGCTGCAACAATAACCTTTGATCAAATACAAATATCTCCTGTTGAAGACAAATGTGATTGAAAGTTTAGAATTTGTCTTTTTTTCTAGCTAATTGAAATAATATTTCTCTACAGCTGGGTTAATGCTGTTGGAGCCACTAGTTAATTGAATCAGTGTTCAGACAAAATTAATTTAATGTTTTCTTGTGCTTTTTTAATGACCTGCGGATACCCTGCTCTCAAGCCTGTGCCCACCCCCAGCCCTCGGGACCCTTCAGCCTCCCCCTCCACTTGCTGCCTGCTGTCTCTTTCCTCTTCCTCATCCTCCTCCTCCTCCTCCTCGGTTTCTTCGTGTGAAGATCCCGGCTCCATGCAGCCTGGCCCAGCTGAAGGCCTCAGTTTGCTTATGCACTCTGGGGGTCAGCGGCCATCCACTGTTTTGAAACAGGAGCCTATGGACGATTTCTCTCCGGTCGAGGAAGAGCTTTTTCACCATAATTTTCTTTCACCTAGCCGTGGACAGCAGCAGCAGCGGACCTCTATGCCCCCTCCATATCACTTGCACCAGTATAATATGGGCTCATGCTCTGGTGCACTGCTGCACCTACACAACCAGCAACAGCCTCAGCAGCCTCCATCTGGAACCAGAGCCTCAGGCCCAGCTGGCCTTCAATCCTTGGAGCAGGATGACTCCATCGTTTTTAACGATAAGCAGATATGTCGTTGGATCGATTGCAGTGCTGCGTATGACCAGCAGGATGAGCTGGTGAGGCACATCGAAAAGGTGCACATCGATCAGAGGAAAGGTGAGGACTTCACTTGCTTCTGGGCCGGATGCATCCGTCGATACAAGCCATTCAACGCCCGCTACAAGCTTCTCATCCACATGAGGGTACACTCCGGAGAGAAGCCCAACAAGTGTATGGTAAGTGACTAAGTGTTCCCACATAAGCGGTTTTATGTGCCAAAATTAGTGGTTTTACAGGCCAGATCACCAGTGTTACAAGTCAAATACACAGTGTTACAAGTCAAATACACAGTGTTACAAGTCTGATCCTCAGTGTTGCAGGTTAGATCAACAGTGTTGCAAGTCAAAATCCAGTGTTGCAGGTCATATCTACAGTGTTTCAGATCACATCCACAGTGTTACAAGTCAAATCTACAGTATTGCAGGTCAAATCCACAGTGTTGCAAGTAAAATCCACAGTGTTGCAAGTAAAATCCACAGTGTTGCAGGTCAAATCCACAGTGTTGCAGGTCAAATCCACAGTGTTGCAAGTCACATCCACAGTGTTGTGGGTCAGATCCACAATGTTGCGGGTCAAATCCAGAGTTGCAGGTCACATCCACAGTGTTGCAGGTCACATCCACAGCGTTGCGGGTAAAATCCACAGTGTTGCAGATCACACCTGCAGTGTTGCATGTGAAATCTACCGTGTTGCTATGCAAATTCAGTGTTGTAGGTCAAAGCTGCAGTGCTGCAGGTCAGATCCGGAGAGTTGCAGGTCAAATCAATAGTGTTGCAGGTAAAAGCGGCAGTTTTTCCAGTAAAATCTACAGTGTTGCAAGTCAGATCTGCAGTGCTGCAGTACAATTATACTGGTAAAGGCAAGATAACACTCAGTGCTAATTAATGTATAGGATCAGAAATAATATTTTTTATTCTAATAATTGAGAAGATTCTTCATTCTGCAAATCATATTACGTGTGTCACTTTAAGCTCAAAATTATTGTAGCGACTTTTTTAAGACTGCACAGTGGAGAGCCAAAGAAAACCTTTTTAGTTACTTGGTTTCTCACAGTGCAGTGCTTATGGACGTCTAAAATGATTATCCTTCTCTTTCCTCACAGCTATATCACTGCAGTTTGTGATTGGGTCTGAAGGTCTCACTAACTTTGCCTGCTGAAGGGTTTGGGTATCTAATTTAATCTGTAGTGTGTAGTTATAGGAACAGGGCTGTGGCAAAACTCAATTCATCCAGGTAAAACTCTCAGATTTCACAAGTCAACACACTAATCAATGTCAAACTGCCTTTTCCCTGAGTTCCCAACCCGTGAAGGAAGAAAAAAGCCTCCAGACCACCACCGACCAGTCAGTCCAAATACACAATTAGTCCACAATTTGTGTAGGGTGAAACCATGTTTATTTTCATAGGCTCTCATTTTTGCTTTGGAGGAGGGAATGATTGAGATCTTGAAAGTCCGGCACATCTGTTTAACATAACCAAACAATGCATGCACTTGATCTTTTTAAATGTGAGTTTTAAACGTTTAGCTGTCCCGCAAGTATTAAGGGAATTGGCTCTTTGTCCAAACCAAACACTTGGAAAAATGTAGTAGTCTGTTAGACCATTGAAAGAATCATAGAACAGATGACCACTGAAATTCCCCTATTGCTCAGTTCGGAGAATTGTTTGATTTCTTGTCAGATGTATTCTTTTTCAAATCAGAGCTGGGGTCCAAAAACCCTTTTAATTCACTGATATTCTAACTGGTTGTTTTGAGGTAGGCCCCTTATGCCCCAAAAATCCCAGGACACCTTTGCGTATCCAAATAATCAGTTCCAGGCCTTTTAGTGCCGCTATAAGCTGATACGTGCGGCATGTGTGCATGCTAATATTTACGTTCGCCAACATTAAGTAGTTCCGTTTGGGTCGATAATTAGATCTGCTGTTTGTCCTCTGGAGGACGACGGTTTCACGGAGCAGCTGGACGGACCCAGATGGAATTACGTCGCCCAAATTCCCTTCCTCCTGCGCCACTGTGCTCTTTTTAGCAAACTGTGTGAAGTTCTGGAAACTATTCTCAGTGTTTTGCTTCCTTGCAAAAGGCTAATGTTAATGCAAGGTGTGTGTATGTTATCCAGCGGCTCTTCTGAAATGAAGAGTATTAAAGGGGAGTTTGGTGTAGTACCAGCCTCTGATCTTCTGGGAAGGCTTTACACTAGATGTTGGATAATTTCTATAAGGATTGGATTGCATTCAGCATTCACGAGAGCATTAGTAATGTTATGCATGTTGGCTGATCAGACCTGGATCACGCCATCTCACCCCAAAGGCACTGGATTGAGCTCCATCATTCTAGAGAATACAGTACTGTTGCTCAACAGCCCAATGCTGGGGCAATGCTTTATATCCTTTTCCAGAGCATCAGATTCTGTTTGTCAGTACCGTTTCTTTAGAGATTATGCAAACTATGTGTGTGCTATTGAAACACAGTGTATGTATATGTATGCAGCAGGGGGTCACGTTTTGCAGGATTTTAAAATACATTTTGGAAGTTTACAAATCCTCTACAAAGAAAACATTTTTAAAATATGAAACATAAAATCTGGCCTGTGCAAAAGTTATGGCACATTTTATAGTATACAATTTCATTTTTCCCAAAATATTAAACTCATGTAAATAAAAACAGTGCAATAACTTGTGCAGAAAAAGGCATGTTTATATGTCTGCTTTGTAGAAGATGCACATATACAAAGCCACCAAATACAACAATTAATATACACAAGTAGTAGTGAGTGATATAGCCGAAATGTTACGGTATAACAAAAGTTAGGTCTGGAGATGGAAGCGCCTTCTGAGACAGCTCACCGGATGAGTTGGTAGCTTAAGTTGGGCGTGACACAAAATGGCGTAAAAGAGACTAAATTTGTGTCGCAGACCTTGTCCTACACATCAAAAGGACAAACGCGTTGTTGATAGCATAGAAACTCAAAAGTTTCTGGAGTTCTGGAGTGTTGTCATGGTCATTGTCTGTGGCTGTGTTTTCTCAGTGGCTAGCTATCTGTTCTGATGTCGCTGGAACAGGACTATGGAAGTCTGCGACGCTGCAACATCTGACATCCACAGGTTTTTTGTCGCCTAGACTATAAAATGCTCTTTATGTAGTGCGAGAAGGTGGCAAGTGGCCTGGTGTCCATGCCAAAGGCTTGGCTAATGGTTATCCCCACTTCTGTATGTACTTCTTACTAATATCCTTAGCAAGCTCCTTAATGAAGCATGACTAAAACATCCCTGACGCCAAACAGCTAATCAGAATAAATGGTTACTGTGTTTTGCACTGTTTTTCAGCTGCACTTATTTGTGGCATACTGATTGTTTTGGCATAAAGGTTAAGTCAAAAGCCATTTCATAAGAACAACATATAAACATTACAACTGGTGTACCAGATGCACTGATATTCTGCCCACTACTACACTCCATAGCCCATCTTGAGAACAAGTAGGTCCTTGTTTTTTTCTCTATGATTAGTGTTTTTTAAAAGCTTTGTTTGCTTGTACCTCTCTCTCTAAAGTCTTAAAGTTTGAAATCTCTCTATGGTGTTGTCCAGGACTCTGCTCTTGCTCTCACTTCCTTGCCCAGTGTGTGGTGAAATGAGCCCTTGATGTCACTCAGCACAGAGTGACAAGACAGGACGGCAAACAAATGCTCGTTTTTATGCTAGGAGATGCTAACCAGGCGCTGGTCTGCAAACAAGCCGAAGTATTGTAGCAGAAACGGCTGGACGAACATACTGGGCTGTGCTAGAGGCCAGTAAAATGGTTGGGCAACAGAGTTTACATGCACACACACACATGTGGTTATGATGTGCTGGAAATGAATTGTTGGCAGCAGCAGGGCAGTACGATGACAAGGCCATAGAAAATTTTCAAATTCAGGTTGTGGCAACGAAATACACCATGTTAGAGGTTTGCACAAGTGTGTGTTTTGTGTGTGTGTGCTTTTGTGTAAAGTGTTTCATTACAAATATTATTATCGGCACAACAATTTGAGAAAACATTATCATCTCAGGTAGATATGTTCTGCCCATCAGAGGCTTTTTGGAGTCCATGCAAAATATGGGACATATTATACCAAATATGACGATTCTGGAATGTATACATGAAGTTCAGAATTTTGTAGTATTGGGTATAGTATGTTCCATATTTTGCATGGACTCCAGACGTTTGTGTAAAAGCCTCTGATGGGCAGAACAAATCCACCTGAGAGTTGTTCTAGCACAAGCTTCCGTGGAAGAAAGGAGACTCTGCGTCACAAATATGCTTAAATTTGTATTGTATAACACGAAAAAACATAATTTGGCACAACCACACATTAAACATAGATTTTTTTTTAAATACTGAAATGTGTATAAACTAGTCTCTGTGAATATCACTGTCATTGACTGTTATGTGGAAATGTGTGCATGAATGTTCATATGTATGAATCGTATGTATGCATATCCGTGGGCATCTAAATCTGTGTGCCTCTCTTGTATTTGTTTGTGTGTGTGTGTGTGTGTGTGTATGTGTGTGTGTGTGTGTGCGCAACAACTACCTGCAACTACAAAAAATGGTGGTAGTAAAAGAAAGAAACTTCAAGTAAGTCTTCTTCTTTTTTATTTTATGTTGATTTATATTTTTTCAAAATGACATCACATTTGTTCTTGACATAGTAAGAGAAGCTAATCGCTTCCCTCAGCAACTGCAGGCCACTTTGGGGCATGTTGATTGAATGCGTTTAGCTGTCCAGAGTGAAAGCAGATGCAGAGTTGTCTGCTAGTTTTGAATCTTGATGATATGCAGGAGTTCACAGGCCTAATGTTTTTTTTGGTTGTTGTTATTATCATTATTATTATTATTATTATTTTTATTATTTTTGCTATACATTTGTAGATGCTTTCATTTTTATCTGTCATTATCTTGTGTGTTCACATTCGGCTTCTCACCACATTTAAAAAAAATGATTGGTCACCACCTGGCAAAATGGCGGTAGCCAGAATGCGAGAGAGCAGAGTGAGTAGCAGCTTCTTTTTCAGTGTCTTGTGTAGGTCTGTATAGTCTTCTCCTTCCACATTACAGCACTTAAATTGTTAGTATAAGCTGTTATCGAGTCACGTGTTTCTTGTTTCTTGTTTGATGTAAATTATCCAAACTACTCAAATGGGGAAAAAAAGATTTGGCCTAGCATTTCTTCTGAAATCACTGTGCTTGTCATCTATATGCTGCTTAAGATTTCAACACCCGCAACTTAAAACCCACAACTTCCCACGTTCCTCTGTTTTGGAATGCCTTTATTTAGGCCTCGGCGTATTGTCCGTTTCTCTACACTGGCCGAGGGTTTAGATTGAAGCAGTGGTGTGTTCATGGTCCTCATGCAATAGACAAAGGTATTTTGGTATTCCAGCTATTTTGTGCAAAGGAAACAGATGAGACATTTTGATTTAGTAGCAAATTCTCCAGAAAAACCCAGCTAATCCCTTTATTATCTTTCCAACTGCAGATTCCAGGCAGCATTTGCAAGGCATGATCCCTCTGCATCCAAACATAACAGTCTCTCTCTCTCTCTCTCTCTCTCTCTCTCTCTCTCTCTCTCTCTCCCAGCTGTGCTGCATTTGTTTCAGGTGGCGCCTTGGCAGGAAAAAGTCATTATTCCAAACACGAGACACCCTCTGACTCTGATTTGTCACCGGCCATACCTGCCTGCAGTTTTTTAATACTACGCACATAAAGACATAAAAACGCTGTTAAACAAAGCTCCCAGTAAAAAGTCTGAGAGGTTCTGGTTCACCCTTGTCCAATTAATGTTGGCCGTGGGCTGTTTCTGCGGTAGTCGGAGAGAACAGCTAAAAGGAAACAACATAATCTCGCCGCAATATCCTGTTGTGTTTCATGCCTAATTCGAGTGTTGTTTTAGTTTATTACATTTTTTTCTCCCTCCTGTCTGCATTAATATTAAAAATATATCCAGCGCCCGCTGCCCCGTCTCCCTCTCCTGCGGCTCCGATATACAAGTGCTTTGCTTGTATTTGCTCATGGATTTGACGTCTCGGCTCGTCTATGAGTGCAAACCTGAGATTTATGTAAATATTCCTCAGCGCTGTGGTATCGTTAGATAATGCTCAGCTCCTTTTATTATTCGTGTTTCATGAGTGGGCTCATGTTAGGGGCTGGATATTAATGAACCTTCCTGTGCTGAATTTCCTCTGGAATTTATTGGTTTAATTCTATTACATGAAGAACTTGGCGCTTGCTCTTGGGTGGATGTATCAGGTCTGATTCACATCTTTGTCTGGAGCAGGCCTTCAAAACAGACTTTTCTCACCTTTGCTGTTTTTCTCTGGAGTTTGATGAAAATTCATGGGCATGTCCTCGCCTCATGTAGTCAATCAGACATGGCTGAAGTTAGCTTTGTACTGGAGCTATGAGATTAAAGTAGCTAAAAGGTAGTGGCATTAGCACTGAGCCAGCTGCATGCCTGCATCAGTGCCTGTTCATAAGTTAATAAGTAATCCCAAATAGATCTTCTGAAACTGTATGACATATTGTTATTTCTAAAAATAGACATCACAAAGCTATTAGCAGTTATATCAGCCATGTCACAATCAAGAAACTTCAACTAATGATTATTTGCCACTTAAATAGTTGTGATTAATAATATAAGCAAGCCTAAAGTGGGAAGACTGACTGATTAGCTATCTTGCTTCCTACCTGTCCACGATAGATGGCATGTTCAAACACACGACAGAAACATTTCAAGATTATATAAACAAATATTTCTCACTGATGACGTGTAATGATGCGTTTCTGCTTTCTTCTGGTTTTGCACATTAACTTCAGTCCAGCTGATCAAAAAACACCCAACTCATAAATACCTCTCCCCCTCCCATTTCTGGCGGTGATAGGGGAAAGGGCAAAACTATATTACCGCAATATTTAGGCAATATCGTATTCATTCATGAATGCCAAGCACTGATATTTTAATGTCTCAGATGTTGGACTAAGGCAAAAATATCCTATCACGTTATTTGAAGACCACTAGTTTTGACACGGAAACAATGCTCTAGCAGTGCAACATTTAAAAGCTGCTGTCAAAAGGAAATGGTAGATTTATTTACGCTTGACATTATTCTAACTACTGATCGGGCGATAGTTTCAAACCTGGTATCATTTTCTCATAAAAAATCAAAGCTAACAACTGTGGAAGAGATATCAGTATTTCCACATTAAGATTAAGATTAATTAACAACTCAACACAGTTTGTGGCAAGCATGTGGTGATTTCGGCATGCAGTGTGAACAATGCTAATAGGTGGCTATAAGCTTTCATTGCTTGTTAGCTTCCTTAGCTTTGTAGCTCCAGAAACAAACTTCAGACAGTAATGTCTTGGTTGATTGATTGCATTTTAAGAAAAAGGAAACTTACATATAGTTGATTTAAGAAACATCCCTTTAACCGTCTGGATAGTCAGGCCATTAGATTCTCATGTATTGTGGATTCTCTGAGCCTTGTAGCTTGAATTCATTTTCTGGTTCTCCAACACTGACCTTGCATACCATTTGGTTTTGCTGTAATACTGGACCAACATTTCTCTACATATCTTATATAATGGCTTATACATATTTCAGATGTCAGAGAAAGTAATGAAAAAAAGTCATGCAGAATAGTTCACTGTGAGTATACTGGTGTCAGTGAGGGGGTGTGGGCTGGTGTCTGGAGCCAAAAACATACAGAAACATATTTAAGTCATTACGTCTGTTACGCTTTGCTGATCTTTCCGTAAGGGGATATGTATGATGGTGAAAATCTGTGATGCTTTCTGGAAATGCTTCTTATAAGTGATGGGTGATGTTTTTACACAGTGATGCTTTTGGAATCTGAATTTGATTTTCTATGAATATACTGCAGAAACAACCCTGGTACGGCAACAAAAAGATTAACTGTTTGAGCTGTGTAAGCACTGTAGGTGTTTCGGGAAATAACTTGGCATTTTAGCACCTGGTCACAACAATATTAACGAAGTGTTGTCATGTAATATGGATTAAAGCAATAATTTGACAATACCACACATTTTTCCTCCAAATGTGGTTGATCAAACAAGATGTTTGCTGTCTGATGTTTGCTTCTTTATTTGTGCACTGGAGATATGAGCCTGTCGCTAAAAGTCGCTAAAAGAGATGGATAGACCTAAGACACAGGACTTAAGTCTTAAGATTCATGTTCAAAGTCAGACATTACCTGTTTTTAAGTTATGCAGTGTACTTTATTGACCACCGTTAATCCTAGCATATTCACATCCCTAAAACATGAGTAATTTGCATAAGTAGTCCAGTAAAGTAGTCCAGTACACATATTTCACACAGTGAAAACACAAAACAGAAGTGATTTCACTGCGTAATAACTACAAATTATTGATTTAAAAAATTGGTCATCAGGTCGGTCAACCAAATTTGATCATAGGCCTCACTACAAAATGGCCTTACAAAATGTGTTACAATGTCACATTACACACACTCCAAAATGTACTTACTGTAGTATTAATTTACAATATCAGCTAAATGGTGCAGCCATATCAGTTTTGAAACGACCAGTGACGGATCAGGTTCTGTATGAGCTCATACTAGCGTATGTTGACTAGTCTGATAACTAATCTGATACACTGATAACATGATCATGGCATTAACAACGTGGATGACTCAGAGAGAAAAACAGATAAGGAGTATGGTGATTTCAGGGTCTGTATCTCTGGTTTCCTGAAGGCTATCAATTTAGGCTTGTTGGAAATTTTTGACATTCCAAAGTTCGTGTTTCCGGTTCTCTGTAGGGTAACAATTCAATCCAGAGCCTGTTGGAAATCATACATCATGCTCCACTGAGCTTCACCACTGATTTTTAATTTGCCTTCTCTTGTGGTTTTGTTCATGACTTCAGCGATTAGTCGACATTGACTCAACTTTCATCACATAAATATCGACTGTTTACTCATACTCAGATCAGGAACCAAAAAGCAAACCGCCGACATGCGTAAAGACATAAAGACTTCTTTTGTAATATACTATTCAGCCGACAGTGGACCTGTGGTCAAAACTGACTGCTGATTAATAGACTGTGTTAAGCTTGTGCAATTCAAACGCATGTATAGTTTGTTTTCAACTATCCCAGTAAACATTTGAACCGTTTGAACCATTGAAACAGCGTTGAAATCATGTACCTGACTATATTTAAACACGTTTTAGACGTCCACGGATGACCATTGTTTACTGTGATATCACTTTGAATTAAATGAAAAGATTCCAAGCAGTGGAAATGAACAGATATTAAAAATGTTAAAAGATATTAAAAACCTTAAATTAATCATCAGCTAAAAGTTATGATTGTGACTGGCTATGGCTTTGTTAGCTTTATAGTTCGAGCGTAAAACTAAAGAAGCAAATCTCAGATGCCATGTTTTTTGCAGAACAATTCCCTGTAGATGCTTCATATAAAAGAAATCCCATCTGGTTGGCATGAAATGGTGCAGAATTGTACATCCAGCTGATTATGATGAAAACATAGACATATAGCAATGGGGATATCTAAAAAAACTAAAAAGCTTGCAAAGCTTAAATATCCACAAAGCCAGGCTGACTTTTGGGAGTGGAGTGATTTGAACTGACTTTTCAAGCGCTGCGGTCTATATCATCACTTATTAAATTAGCCAAATATGGCGTAATTGCTGGACGTGTTAGCGGCCTGTTAGTAATTCTTTATTCTGTGTATGTGACCTAAGTTTACAATGAGCAATGAATCTGTTATGGGACAGTTTTATTTCCATTTTTTCTTCATCATCACCGTCATCATTTCTCCATAATGGTGTATTCCCACATGAGAAAGCTGTGTAATGAAAGTGTCAGAGTTATTTCAGTGGGCAGAGCAGCGTGACTCAGCATAACGATGCTGTAAATGAAACATTCTGGCAATGGAGAGAAAGCAGACGGAGGAAAATACCTTTGGGAAGAGATCTAATCATTGTGCCTTGGGTCATTTATTAGCAAGAACTCAATTTGTAATAGCTGTTTTTTTTTTTTTAATGACTTGGAGTTCTATCGTCCCTTTACTAAATCACACACTGCCTACCACATTTCTGACACATTTTAATAACTGATTTTACTTCTTTAGCTAAGCTTTGCTTTTTCCCCCTCTTCATTAGGCTGCCTCTTGAAATGTGGACCCACCCACTAGCGCACATTCGTTTTCTAAGGGCCAAACTCACAGACCTCTCGCTTGAAGGAAAATTGGACCAGTGAACCTGCTGGAGAAGACATAGATCATGGAATTTCCTCTTTTTTTCCCTTCGTGCTGTTAGTGTGAAAGCAGCAAGCGCAAACGTATATAAAGATTTATTAGACTGATTTTTGGACACGCTCGCTCAGCAATCCCCGGCAGCAGACGTTGAGACATACAGGCCTGACCGCTGCCAAGACGCCGTGTTTGGAGTTGAAGGGAGGCTTTTGTGAGCAATCAACACAGCTAGCGGAAGATGAAACGGCTAGTGCCATTAGCTAATTAAAAAACCTCGGCCCTGAGCATGAGGCGACTTTTTCCCCCCAAACGCACGTCGAAACCCGATCCGTCTGGGCCCCGGCTCGGCGGGGGCAGAGAGTGACGTTGATATTAATGTGTTTGTACCAGAACTGGCCGCTGACATCCCCGGCCTGTCTGCTCTACTTAGCAGCCGCCATGTTGTAGCGGGAAGCTAAACAGGTAGCAGCGAGCTACCTGCGCTGAGGCAGCGGGATTCAAGCAGGGCTCTGTTTGCACATGGAGCTCGCTGCCAAACCTGAGCGTTAGCACTGAACTACAGAGACCACAGCTTTATTTGGGAAGCCGTTTTTGTGTTTACGTCAAACTTGTGGTGAATTTCATTAATTTCATGAAAATACAAGCCTCTTAAGATGCTAACTACTTTCAGCTTCCAAATAGGCCCTCAACTGTTTTACACTGTCAGCTAATGTAGTTGCTAGAGGCTTTTGTAATTTGTGATTCAGTTGTTTACAAAGAAATGAAAATACAACAAATACACTTTAGAGCTTGTAAATCTACTTATTTTATTTACTGGCTCTTGCTTATGTTTATCCTGAATATTGAAGAATCCAGAACATGTGGGGCTAAACAGCTGTAGTTTAATTGATGAATAGAGCTTTTTTCTGATTGATGGATCAAATGGATTGATCTTGATTATTTATTTATTATTATTATTATTTAATATTATTTGATTAACTTAATTATATTATAGCTTTAGTAGTAAGAAACATTAGTTCACTGTTCCTTGTTTGATGTTCATACATATTTTCAGATATTTATATCATTTCCACATAATAAAATATATTTACACATATTTAAATCAAGGAAAATCACTGCATCACTTTGATTTAGAGGTCAGTATTCCCATGTAACTTGCAGTGTGTCATGTCCGGCATCAGGTGGTTAACCCATCCAGTGTGTGCAGGAGTGGGACAGCATATACATGTGGAAAAATCCCTTAAATTAATAAGTAGTCTGAAATGATAATCACCCAATAGTTTGTGTGCGTAATTAACATAAGGGGAAAACAGCTAAATAATCAAAAAGTAATACACTCATTCTAAATAGCTGAAGCAACTAATCGTGTGAACAGCATGCACAACAACTGCATTATTGTGCTGCAGAAATGGTGGAGCCTTTGGACAACCAGTCTTAGCTCTGGAAAGAGCTCCAAAGAAAGACCAATACACCACAATTAAGCTGACTAAAGGCAAGTCTGACACACGATATCCAATTTCAGTTGTGATTATTTCAGGAGAAAATCACTATTAATTTGTGAATAGAGTAATGGGGACTGCGGGCGGAAGTGGGCTGAAACATCTACGTTGCGGGCTGGAGGGGAACAAATGTTGTTATTTTTGGCGGTAGCGGACGAGAGCAAAATGAATTCTAGTGGGCACAGGACTAAAATATTTGTCCCGGGAAGTACATCAGTGCAGCTGGATAAGTATTTGATAAACTCTAGGCAAGTGACCTCTTCAGGGCATGTTATGTTGTTATCCTATAAATCAATATTAATGATATACATTATTAGCGTAATGACTTGTTGGCCTTCTGTCGGTCCTCAGTTAAGTCATCGTCTTAAATATTTGCCTTCTATTTACAGTCCCGGTTTTATTTAATTAAATGTTTAGTGAATGCTCAGATTGAATGATTTCTATGGTGTGTTTGATAAACAAATTTTAATCTTTCTCTTTTTTAAAGTTCTGGCACATCTAACATGGTGCTTGATGGTGTCTTGGTCATGCTAATAGCCAAGCAACAGAGCCCATATGTGATCCATATATTAGAGGGATGAAACTGCTGGCAGATGACAGCACAGGGTTTGTCAGGAGACTGATGTTTTGGCCTCAGTGTGAAAGTCCTGGGAAAGGCTCATGCTTGTTTTTCTTGTCGACTACGCCAGGCCAAGTTCTTGTCAAGTCATAAAAGGCTTCCAGTCAATCTGTACAGTAATGCAATCCAGCCTCACTTTCTCTCCCTCACTCGTTCTTCTCTCTTTTTTCTCTCATTCTGCTACTTGTTCATGAACTTTAATAGCTGTCTAATCATTGTCAAATCTCGGCTTGTTACATAGGCTAATAATCTCTGTCCCCCCGCCCCCTGGTGTTTTTTTTTTTACCATTGGATTATATGGATTAGAAGCAGTGCTGTAAAATCAAATTGGCTTCATGGCTGTTGGGCGAGTAACCAGACATCAACACATTCTAAATCCGTATGTATTTTGTGTTAATTACATTTGTCCTGGAATGTAAGATTTGGAATCGGTAATTTCCCAACATCTAATCATGGTCCTGAAACCGAAACTTGAGAGTTGTAATGGAGGCCTACGGCAACATTGCTCTGCCGTTGTGTCATAACTGTCTCAAATCCAAAAGCTTAATCAGTTTAACTTTGTGAGTGGGTTGTATCAGGTTACTAATACATTGAGGGGACTGAACATGGCTAATGCTCAAGGTTTCACTCAGCTTTTCAGGGCCTTTAAAGGCTTAACCCTTTGAATCCCTACTTATTGTTCAGTTACTAAGACTTATTTTATGATAACTGCTATACATGACATTCTGTAAAAGTAGTCTAATACAGTTTTAGTAAACTATACAACTTTACAAATTTAATTTCACATTAGCTTGGGATTTAACGTCTAAGAGTATCTACTATTAAATATTCAGTATCTATTATTACTTTTTCAGTAACATTCAGTAATATGTATTGATCAGGATCTACTGTGAACTATTCAGTGTTTACTGTGATTTATTCAGGATCTGCTATGAAGTATTCAGTATCTACTATGATTTATTCAGTATCTATTATGAATTATTCAGTATATATTATGAATTATTCAATATCTACTACAAATTATTCCGTGTCTACTATGAATTATTCTGTATCTACTATGAGTTATTCAGTATCTACTATGAATTATTCAGGATATACTTTGAATTGAATTTCCCCAAAAGAAGATCCTTACACTTTAGGGGTTAAGTCAAACACACTCGGGGCTGCTAAACTGCATGTGCTGAGAGATTCCTACACACAGTAATGACCTTCATTTAGCCTTATCATACAAAACATGGAGAAAGAAACACGTCGCCCTCTGGTCAGCTAATAATGGACTTTCCTGCAGCAGTATCAAGGGCAGTTTAGAACGTGATCCTATTAAATCCAACATTTACCCAACTAACAATACCTAGCATGTTAGTCTCATACTAACATGCTTGGGCTGTGAGCCATTTGATTTAACTCTATTAACTAGATTCTATTATATACTACATTACCTTTATATTTTTATTTAAAGATGTATGAATACATACAAGCCCAATTATAGATGTGTTTATTTAATTTCTCTTTGCCATTGTTAGTGTTTATTTTCACAGAGCATCTGTCCAAGTCACTTCTCTAGAAAAATATTCACCATTTGTCCGGCACCATTTGCATCATGGCCAGCCTCTCCACAAACATTTACCATCCGCCAGAGCGAGCAAACACGCCTAGCTATGATTGAATCTGCCTATGTTCTCAGGCTGGATGTGCTGAGGCACAGATTGAGCCGTTTACACTCCAAGCACCAAATGCACCCTGCTAATAAACACAAATAACAAGCACTTTCTTTATGTTCTCATTCCCGTAGCTCAGGGCAGTGTGGCTGAGCCCAAGCTGAAGTGTACAGCGTGTGTTTAATAGTGAGCGTGGGAGTGTTGCGACAGGCTGGCCCTGAGAAATGCTGTCTGAATTTTACTGGCCGTGGCACCATCCTGTCTGGTTTGTCAGCTAAACTCACTCTAATACACACTGTTAGAGCAACAGAGAATTTTAAAAGCATTTTAAATCAGTTTTAACCAGCATTGGTTGTTTAAGACAGCTGTTGGTGAGACAGTTGAGAGTTGGGTAAGCAGTAAAACTGTTGTATGTGTTTAATAATGTGTATATGGCTGTTAGTACTAAGGAATGTATGTGTGTTTAGCAACACAGATTTTTTATAGCACCAAAAAGATTCTTTATAGTTCCAACAATAATGCTATTTTAAAAAGCTTTAAATTGTGCACAGTATGTAACCTGCTAAAAACTGCTAGAAAGCAGTGATTAGTAAATTCAATTGTATCAAACTAGAAATGTAACGGTACACAGGGTTGACATTTGGCGTTTTACTTTGGTGCTTCTTTTTAACCACAGTTACAATCATTTGGCAACACCAATAGGTCAGTTTAAAGACACCCATGGGTCTGTTTTTTTGCCATTCTTCTGTAATATGTCTTTGTACACTGTTCCACTGGCGTCGGGCCTCAATATTTGCTAGCGCTACATGCCAGACGTCTCGGCGTAGAGTTGTAGAGGTTCCTAATGGAGTCCTGTGATAATCCATCCCATGCAGCTTGAATATTCTCACACAGTTACTCTAAATTTTGTGGTAGTGGTGGAGGTGGAGTGACACCAGGCCTTCTGGACATGTGGTGCGTAACAACAAACCATTCATCTTGGTGTTGACCACGGTGCCTCCACACACAGATTTGTTGGTTGTTTCCAAAAAGACAAAAGCGGGACTCGTCATTGAAGATGACCTGCTGCCATTCTTAGTCACTCCGTGACAGTCGGGCACGACACCATTGCAGTCTGTGGCGATGTTGACGTGGTGTTAAGGGCAGATGTTGTAACAGTCTGTGTGCATGTAGTCCTGCGCCGTGCAGCCGTCTGCCAATGGTGTTGGCACTGACAAGATGACTCATGGAGGGCATCAATGTTTGCTGAATGTCCGCAGTTGTGGCTGTTATAGCAGTCAGGTACAGTGATAAAGCCTGTCATTGCTTATGTCACATGTGTGGCCGGGCATGAAACTTCATGTCTCACAGTGTCAAACCTACACACCAAGCTTCATTCCTGTCGGTTGATTCCTTCTGTGTGCAACTATTTCTGCAACTATTCTTTTGATGATGAGTGTAATTTCTTGACTTTTTTGGAAGGTTTGTATTATTTCATATATAGTACTTGATGACTTGATACTAAATGACTATAGTAATAATAATAATAATGATAATTGTAATAAAGATAAAAAATGATCATCATAACCCTGTGTAGGCTCTGCATAATTTAAGTAGCACAAGTGTTTAAATGGTTCTGAGTTATTACAGTTCTGTACATAACCATTCCCTTTACTAGAAAAGAGCATGGATCAACCATGTGTGGGTAATAAGAAGTGTACATTGTGTGGGGCGTGTGGAGAGAAGTGCTGCCTTTGGATATGTGCGCAGTGTGTGTAGTTCTGGCAGTACGGCGTTCCAGCTGGAGTCCTGTAGAGTAATTAGAGCTTCACAGAGCTGCCAGAAACGCAGTTCTCCTGCTCCAGAGCTGCGTGTCTGTTTACTCTGTCAAATCTTCACATTCATTTTGGAGTTTGGTGTTTTAACGCAGCTCCAAAAAAAGCCATCACCATGGTTACAAGGAGAGTAGCAGTGGAATTTGTGGTTAGAAACGTCTCTCTCCATTTCATCATCCCCAATGATACAGCTTTCCCAGAGCAGCATTCCAAATCACATTCCTTATGGCATTCTTGACCTTGTTAGAAATTTCCTCACAGTCTTGTCTTAATTTTTCTGTGACATTTGCAGCATCTTTGGTTGCATTAACTTTGTCAAACTGAATGTTTTGCCAGTGATAGAGTCAGAGGATTTAACATTGTGCCCATTAACTGGAATCTGGATGCAGAGTAGTTGGAGAATGTGCATATCAATGTTGGTCATAGTGAAATGGTTAGCATGTTTAACTGGAGCTCTCTGTATGCTACCATCTCTGTCATAAAAGGATAATGCGTAAAAGATTTTCCATGCTTTATTGTTGGATGCACTGGAACTTTTTCACATACATTCAGATCATATTTCATATCGCTATGCAGACATCTGTTATTGATTTATGTCATGAGAATTATGATGAAACTTGTGCAGTGTGTAACTTACAGTCCTATTTTTCCAATGTTTGATGAACGTTTAAGCGACAATGAGCTAAAAATACAGTAAAATACATACACAAAAAATACACTTATATTTATTTATATATTTTATTCATACTGCATAGGTCATTTGGTAGGCGATATGATGATATCTGTCTATCTGTCAGCGATACAACCTACATATTGTTCCTTAAATACAGTAAATGAATTTAAAAGCACATTTTTTGGTCTCTCTTTAAGGCAGCACATTTATTGTCTCCAAATGATACGCAAAAAGTGTTAATGACACAGATGAGTCAGTTTCATAGAGAGGCCAAGAATGGGATTAGGTCATGCGTAATTTAACACACAGATGGAAAGGGGATATTAGCATTGGAGAAAGCCCTTGGCTAATGCAGTGAGTGAGTCGCGCTACACAATCAAGTGCCAGCCTTGTACTCACATTACCGCTAAAGTAAACAAGTGCTTGATGAGAAATTTTGAGTGAAATACTCCATAAATATGAAAGAGTTTACTGTGAAATATCATTGGACAGTGGGGACTTCAGTTTTCCTGTTCTTCCAGCGGTGGAAGTGTTTTAATTAAAGCAGAAATGTATGAGGGCATCCATAGGGTCTTAAATATTGTCAAAGTAGAACAGGATAGACTTTCAGTTTGCTGTATTTGACTTTGATATCCTCTTTGTATGATCAAACACATGAGAGCGAAAACAAGACTTGAGTAGTCTGAACTAATACAACGGAACATTTGTAAAAAAAAAGGAAAGGAAAAAATGGTTTGAGGTGAGGAATTTTTACCACAGGGTTCAGCAATGACCTTAAAAACACTTAAATGAAAAGACTAAATGAGCTGTCTGTGTGGGCGTGGCTAATGTGTAGCTTGATTGACAGATCTCTGTCCAGCACTTCTAGCCTGCTTTGGCACTCATAACAACTAAAATCATGATTCCGCTTTTATAAGACGCTAACTGGGCCAAAAAAGCGCAGACGAACAGGTTGACAGCGGAAGCAATGCGTTAAATGGAGGAATGGATGAAGGAACAATGCTTCAGTCCTGATTATTGCTGGAGAAAGTCATATATTTGTGAATATAATATGTTAAATATTGGATGTCATTTACCCTTGCAGGGGCTGGAGGCGGGAGCGGGCTGTATCATGCTGGTGCAGGACAAATGTTTCCATGTTTTTGGCCGGAATGGGACGAATTCTAGTGGGAGCAGGATTTAAGAAATTGGTCCCACGCAGACCTCTAGTCTAGCTTGCTAGCATTTGGTTATGCTATAGCTTTAGCATACTCAGTATCTCTGACTGTAAAAACTGCTTTGTGTGGCTGGGGTGAGAAATGTCAGTGAATGTATTTGCGCACAATAAAAATTTTTATTGGTTTTAAATTCTGTTGAATTTTGGTTGATGGAAAATCATAGGTGGACTTTTTTATATTCTGAAGTAAAATTTTGATTGAATTCTTGTTTATAAAATGTAAAACATTTAGAGGTTACACTCACAGTGAGAACAGCTACAATGTTGAGGTTTGAAGCATAGTGTTAGAGGACCTTTAATTGAGACTTGTGAGTATGAGGACCCTTTTTAAAGTTGAAAGAACCTCCACATGCTTTAAAGATCCTACCAATCAGAAGTTATTCCGAGTGCCATATTTCCAAGCCAAGAACCATTTGTGAAACTTTAGTTTTAAGACTGTAGTGTCCTGCTGCCTCGGCCAGCTGTGATGCAGTTTCAAACAGAGAGCGCTGCCAGAAAATGTTTAACACAGAACTAATTGAACAGTGCATTGTGTTGACCTTTCGTCCAGCTTGACAGGCTTCTGGCTTTGTTTTCCTGAAGGATCTGACCCAAGCTGGATGGCTTTTAGATAGGCAGGGCCTTCATATCCTTACGGTTATTTATTATCAGGATGGAGATAAGAGAGTGTGAGTGAGTTTGAGGGTAACTGTATGTCTCTGGGTTTTTCCTTGTGCTTTAACCCTCTCTCGAGCTGGGGTTCCATTCAAACGTTCTACAAATGTTATGTGCAATACTTCAGTTTCCTCAGAAAAAATGTGAATTAAATTGCATTTCCATCCACTACAGTTAGATGAAGAAACTGTAGGTGGCATAGGCTACTGTGATTGACTGCATCGAAATGAGCAGAGATTTATCTCGTTTTTTGCTTAAAGTAGGATTGTCTTTACAGCCATTTGCCATCTTTGTATGGACATGTTGTTATCAACTCAGAGACGCAGGACAGGACAAACAATGGCCTACCAAAAGAGGGTTGCGGTCTCCGTGCCACCCGACGTTGTGCACGAAACTGAGGTTGGCTTCTTATTTGAATTTTCCGTTCTACCTTAAACTGCACCAGAAAGCAGACAATTCTGGAAGCACACTGAGCAATTTTTCATCGCTGATAAGAAAGTTTTTTTTAGAGATAGACAGAGAGAATGAGAGAGGGTGAAAAGTTTTTCTGTTCACTTTTGCCTTCTTTACAAATTAAGTATTGCTTGAAACCTAAATTGCTTTCATGGGAAAACCCCACATTAGGCCTTTTTTTTTTTTGTTGGACTTCATTAACGATGTTCTTGGCTGGTCCAGGATGGTGCACACTCTGCTTGTAAAATCATTTAGTTTATGATGTGTGTATTCAGTTCATAATGATGTGTGTATTTTGGGCACCATGTTAAAAAAGTTTAACCATTCCAATAACAACTTCTTAATGTGGCAAGTCGACTAATGGACCCTGATATTATGACGTGATTACTCAGCAATATAAAGAAAGCTGTGTGTCATACTGTAGGAATAGTTTGGCAAAAAATCAAACTTACTCATTTTCCTCCTTACCCCAAAGTAATTGACCAGCCAAGACATGTTGTGTGTCTAAAGATTAGTTCTTTAATTTTATCACTGGAGCTACGAGTCTAACATAGCTAGCAAGTAATGCAAGATTGTAGTCCATTAAGCAGCATTGCACAGTCTACAGTTTATCTTAAATGAACTTGTTTAAGTGGTTTATGACACGGTATGACATACTGTTATCCAAAAACTGCCAAAATTCAGGTTACAAGATGGATTCCACATGTTTTAGTTAGAATGCATGTTATGCATGTTTCAGGAGATGTTTATAAGTAGATTTGTAGGTTCACTTTTGCTCGCTGTTAAATACATGTATGGACAGAGCCTTCTTTCTATATTCTACGTTCTTTTTATATTTTTGTGCGTTCTTTTAAAGTTCACAGTTACTCACAAAATGGAACAGTATGACTGGAAATCATGGGGGCAGTGTTAAATTAGTATAGTATTAGGGTAGTAGTGTAGCATAAATATTAAAGTGGGTTAAATACACTCACCAGCCACTTCATTAGGTACACCTAACTCCACCTAGCTCCACTTACCATGTAGGCGCATTTTGTAGTTCTACAATTACAGACTGTAGTCCGTCTGATTCTCTGCATACTTTGTTACCCTGTTCTTCAATGGTCAGGACCCCCACAGGACCACCACAGAGCAGGGATTATTTGGGTGGTGGATCATTCTCACCACTGCAGTGACACTGACATGGTGGTCGTGTGTTAGTGTGTATTGAGGTGGTGTGAGTGGATCAGACACAGCAGTGCTGCTGGAATTCCTAAACACCTCAGTGTCACTGCTGGACTGAGAACAGTCCACCAACCAAAACTATGATGAAGTGGCCGTTGAGTATACTTGACATTATATGATATATTTTTTTTCTGTTTTCTGCCTTGAACTTGTTCTTATTGGCCATTCTATCTGTACTGCATACATTACGTACATACTTTTATTCAGCAGATAATAGTATGTCATACAGTGTCTATTAAAAGTCTGTAAGCGTGTCTTATTTGGTTGATGGACAACATTTGAGGTAAAGGGAAAACTGTGATGAAAAAATTGATTTTAGTTACTTTACTTTAAGGAGAGTTTGCATGTGCGTTAAGGGAACGTTAGCAGGTGTCAGTGAACACGGGAGGACAGATAGACTACAGTGAGTCTTTAGCAGATCCGCACAGCGCTCACTGCATTTCCTCACACCGCTCAGATCATGTTCGGTATTTTCTTTGCGCTTTCTCTTTTCTGCCGCAGCTCATGTTGCCTGAGCTGGGTGGATAATTAATGCCATGGCTGAAGCCCTGCTGTAATACAGTCTAATTAGCCATTAGAAATACTTAGACCACTCAGAGTGACAGGCCGCTTAGGACAGCGATAGATTCCCTCTGCCGTCCATCAACAGGGTCAGAAACTTCAACAGCAAAGCCGTGAAACCAGATCCACCATCTAGGCTCTACTGTGTGTGGTTTTACTTCTCGATCAGGAATGCAGCAATAAAATAAAGTCCACAAAAAGCTAACAGAGTTGTAGCCCACAAGAACTCCAATGTAGAATCAGAAGTTTGGGGTCAGTCTTTTGGTGGTTGAATAAAGTATCCTATTTTCTTAGTCAGTTTGATGGAGCTTATCGTTTAAAAAAAAATAAGCTGATCAAATCGAAGGACCAACTGAAGCCTTATCTTTGCAATGAAGCCTTAAGACCACACCTTATATCGTGATGTCAGCACCCAAACCTTTTCAGGCAGAATTGAGCTGTATGGCAAACCTGTAATACCGAAACAAACACATGCTTTTAGCACCGTTTTCTTTATCATTCTCACAGCAAAACAGACGGCATGAGACTGACTGTGTGTAATGTTTGTAGAACTTTGCTGTAATCTGAGAATTTCCAATATGTAGGTCTGTTGAACAGCAGTGTAGGACTGAAAAAGGACTGTCTGGCTGGTGGGTTGGAGTGATGCTGGAATGGTTTTGAAACAATAGAGAACACTGATGCTCCAACTTTCTTAAAGGCTGCTCCAAGTTTAGTGCAAAATCACATCGTCATGCTCCTACTCCATACTGCTCTACCAATCTTCAACCATTCGACTATTTCACTCCAGTGTAAACAAGTAGCATAAGGGCACAATGGAAGTGTTGTACTATGACTTAAAATTAGAATCTAAAATTAAATTTAATACATCTCTTTGCTTACAGTATTGCAATATATTAAATCATAACCCCTGTATCATCTCGCCAGTTCTTGCCAATATACAGCCCATATTCAGACTATGCTTAGAAAAGTGTAATTTATGATAATGATAAATACTACAATATTGTACAGGCCCACTTTCAAATGTTTAAATTAACTTCAAGCCAAAGGAGTTTCGATATGTTATTTTAACAAGACTTTAGAAAAGAAATCTGTCAAATCATTATTTACTTAACTACATTTGCAGCATCTGTGTGTTGTATCAGTTTTGTTGGTGGATGTATTCCCTATGCTGGTTAGAGAGAGCGGCTGAGAATGTTTGCCAGTGTCTGGATCTTATTCCCTTTTTCACATTGCATGTAATTTAACCTTCTGTGAAGAGTCTATAATAATCAGACATTAAAAAATGGATCTGTGAGCTTGCTTTTTATAGCCTGATTCACACTCGTGAGAAAAAGGCTTCAGATTCAGTTGGAGGTTGCCGAGTGACTGATTGATTGAAAAAAGAAATAGATAGATTATTAGATAGAGTATGAATGATGAACAGCAGTGCATGATACAAAAAAACCCTTTAAATACTTTAAATAATATTATAACTTCTCAGTATGTGCATGTACATTGTAAAATGTGCATAGTATATGTTATTATAGAATCTGAAATAACCAAAACGATTATTATGAAAAATGATTCCAGTCTTTTGAACGGTAGTATAAATACATATCTGGTAATTTTTGCTAACTAGCTAATGTTAAGGTTAAAACTAGCCATGTTACATCATGTTATGAGCAATAATGTTTAACTATTTTTTACTATTTTTAATTTTTTTCTCTTTCTTCTCTTGATCAGTGATGTGTAAATTGGTTCAAACGTACCAGAGAGCCTCAGAGGAATAGGAATACCAGTAACACTGTGTTTATGGGGACAAAACAAAAAAATATCTCGGGAATGGGGATAAACTTTACAGTATTTCCACTGGACAGGTGATAAAATGTCTGATAACACCACGGCAGTAGTGTAAGTAGAGTCTTCCACACAGTTTAATCCAAAACATTGTCAGCTTTGGTACTGAGATAAGTTTTGTTGATAAATAAAGTCTTGCTTAAATATGCCCTAAATGTACAATCTTAAATGTTTGAATTTGTTGCAGCCAGGTCTACACCTTCTGTCTAGGTGTGCGTGTCCAATATGGATTACACTCAAATTAGCTTCAATGATTTATTATAGGTTTGATGTCGCTTGAACTTGCCTTTTGGAAAAAGTCACAGCCCTATTGAATCACACCTCCTTTTATTGTGAAACTGGACATACGGAGTGGCAACATTTCTTTAGAGTACATTTCAGTGTAACACAATGTTTCAACATCGGCTAAACCTTGGGACAGCACACCCACATGGGGAAAGGACTGCCGCCATTTAACGGGGGTGGAGCTGCTCCAGTTCAGCTACTGACACGCTCAAGTTGAAGTTCAGTAGCTTAGCGTGCGCGGAGCTGTTTCGCTTAAACAAACGGCTTCTCTTTGGTTTATTTTGACTTGGTCTCCTGATCGTTTACCGCCAACGCTACAGTACATATACCTGCTTAATTGTTCTCTGAGGGAAAATTTGAGTGCACATCAGATGCTGCGACCTGTTACGTAGAGTGCGCTTGAACTCTTTCTCGCTTAATTGCTCTTTACTTTTTTTCTCCTCTCTCGCACACTAACCAATCCATTTTCTTTCATAGTGGCTCTACCAGTCAGATTGTCATCAGCTGCTGGGTCAAAAGGAAATCGTGTCTAGTGTTTTAGTGGGCACAAGTGTCTCTCTTGGCTGGAACCAATTTAACCACGAGCCCTGGGTTAAGTACTGCTGTAAAGCTCCACACGCTTCCTGCATGTTCGCCATTCAAACCACTCATGTGGAGCACCAGCACTAAAAGACACATTTCCAAGTCAGAGCCCATCATACAAGCAGTTTGAGTTCAATTTCCTTCAGAATGGACGCTTTCAGGAGGATGCACTTGGCCCATAGTGATTATGCGTGATGCCCAATTTAGTCATCATAGGTTGCTTCCTGTTGCGGTCGCATCCATATAGGCTTCGTTCTTCCCTAACTGAGCTCGCATGAGAACAAGATGGGTTGTTCAGAGCAATTTCGTTAGTCATTTACATGACTACTTCCTCCTCCAAAGCATTCAGCTCGCATCTGGACAACATTCATCGGCCGAAGATTTGTGTACACATCACATCGTGTATAAATCAACTGTTTGGAAATCTCGAGGAAAAACTAGATGAGGACATAAAAACATGGAGAAATCCATAAGAAGAAACAATGTATGAATTCATCTTGATCCAAAAAAAAGTGAAAAATAGAAAAAAACTGTAGATCTCTGATCTTCCATTCAAATTAGGCCAGCTATTTGCAGCAGATGAAGCTGGCTGCTAAAAAGGCTGGCGTTTTTGGACGTGGAACCGATACGTGTAAACTATGTAATGCGAATGTTTTAGCCAAAGCTGGCTTTAATTTGGTGCCCTGACGAAGTGCATGAGAAACCTGTCTCCTTTTAGCTGTCTCGTTGAATCATATGGATATAATTTCATCCATTTGCGTTTCTCCGTTCTTTTGCTGCAGGGCATTTGGAAATGGACAGATTAAAGTCATATGTTCGCTCCAGCTTGCAGTCTCTTAGCGCTCTGTAGCGGATGGACGTGTCGCGGTTTTCTCTTTCTGCAGGTCGCCTTTGGCCCTTCCAGCAGGAAGCCTCACCGCACCTCTCATTCGCCAGCAGGAACCAGAATCAATTTTATAACCATTTATACAGTGCTCTGATCACAGAGACGTGTTACAACCCAGAGGAGAAGCTGTACTCCGTGTTTGAGAGTGCTGAACCAATTTGGACGTCGAAAGCCATTACAGAACACCCGTCAAACTCCCGAGGAACACAAGCTCATGGCTCTTGTTAAGAAGCCGTATGCTGGCCGCTTGTTACTCGACTAATTACAAGTAATAATGTGCTTAATGTTTGTTACCAGCCAGACGTTTTAATGGCAGACTGAGCATAAACCTGAGGCACTTTCTCAGCGTAATGAGAACTGTGGGAACTTTCAGAAGGAGCCAGGAATTTAATCAGAAGCAACTATGGCCTACATTATCACAAACTCACCTCAGTCCATGTCAAGTAATCTCTAATAGATTTGCTGCATGTAATTTCTGACCATGTGTTACAAATTGTGCAAAAGTCAGAGACCACCCTTCATTTATTTAATTTGCGGTCAAAATGGCCAATAAACTGGACATCTGAGATGTAGATGAAGTTTTCTAGATGAAGTTTGTGGACTCCTGGCTTACATTTGTATTTGGGATCACTGTTTGAACCAGGTTGAGAAGCTGAATATTCAACTAGGGATGCACTGATAGCCACTTTATCCCTTTATACTAATACTAACTCAGTGTAATCCAGCTAACCTAGCCTACATTTGAAAAATATTTTATTTTAAATAGAATTTACTAGTGCTGAACCCGAGTATTCGGATATCATTCATTGGGTAGGTATTATTTTTTTAAATTTTGGGATTCAAATATTTGCCTTTTTTTCTTTTTTAAATGAAGGCGACCTTCAAAATACACTTTGCTGCACTCATTTGCAACGTCACACTTCAGTTCAGGTTGGCGGCAGTAAGAGAAAGAAAAATAACAATCACAGAGCTTGTGAACCTTTTCACAGTCGCTTCCTTGTTTACTCAAGCACCACTGTGGTTTAAAAAGGCTTAAATTCTTTCCTCTCCCGTCCTCTTGTTAATGCATCCAGGTCCAAAACTCTACCTGGGACCGATCAAGGTTCATCTGTTCAACATGCCACTGTTCTGGGTTCATTGCTCTTTAAATTGAGTTAAAAAAACTACTCTGTTGTCATTCTGGCTGTTTCTCTGTGATGAGAGAAGTTGATTAGTTAAGTTACAATTCTTAAACCAATGAAGATAAGCAAAGTTTGGTGGCAGTTGGCTCTAATGTTAGCGAGCTATAGCTAGCGAACCTAGCTAACGTTACCGCCCACTGACAAATGCTTTGCTGGTCCTTTGGGATACACTTGACTAGACTGTGGGTTTTATAGGGTGTTTTTTGCAGTGAACCCATATCTTCATGTTCCGGTTGTTTGGTGTTTCATGTGCTGTCCAGCTAAAGTGAATATAGCCAGCCTTTGGCCCTTTTCTGACTGACAAGCCTGACAACTAAAACCTAAAGACGTGGCTTCATAGTAAGAAACCTAAAAACCCATAGACTGTATCAAGAGTATCTACAAAGGGCCAGTTTGGCTATACCAGTAGGTGCTAATGTTAGCTAGGTCAGCTAGTTAAAATTAGAGCCCAGGGGCACCAAACTTTGTTTTTCTTCATTCGTTTAGAAGCTCACCTTATTAATTGCAGCCATTTCCTCAGCTCTATAATGAAAACTGAGTAGTTTTTGGCTGTATTCAGCTTTGAATATTCGCTTCAGATCGGTGCTGAATCTCCGGGGCCCAAAAAAATGGTATTTGGGCCAGCCCTAGTATTTACTATTAGAATTAGTAATTAGAATCAGCTTTAACATCACAAGTAAATGTAAAACATGTAAAATAGTAAATAGTAAAAACAGAACTGAACAGTACATACAAGCACCCAGCAGCTTCTCTGGCTCAGCAAAAAAACTAAATATTGTTTAACATCTGAAACAGTGATATTTATATATCATAATTTATTAGTGATATTTTTATATCACTATATTTTTATATCATTTTTAGATCCACAAGACCCTGCTGCTGAGTGATGCAGCTCACCAATCGGAGTCGCACCCCAGGCTTGGCTAATTGTGGGCTGTTATGCTAGCTAAAGGCTAAACCACGACTTTAAATGTTGTTCCCATAATCATACTGCCATTTAACCAGATTTAACCATGAGCATTTTTACTGCTGCTTATCATTTATTAAGTACCGTCTACTGGTCTGCATGCACACATCTGGAATTGCTCTGTGGTGTTGGTCACGGGTGGTCACGGGTTGGTACTATGTTTGAGTGCCAGTATAGGCGATGATACCCATATGGTATCATATGATATTCCATATGGTATCGGTATCAGTGCACCACTATATACAGAACCACCAACTTCTAAGACTGAAGTTTGGAGGTATGTCTTTGAGAAACTGAAAGTGACTCTGTGACTTGAAGCTGTAAGATTATATTTAGTTGTTTTCTGCTTTACTTTATTATGGATATCAATATAAGTTTATATTTATTGATTGTTTAAGGTGACTCTGGGATGATTTAGGTAAAGTACAATAAATGCATTGACATGAGAACTTGGGTGGACTTCAGGTCTTTGGTTCAGATTTTTTTAAACTTTTTTGTGAAGCAGCTCTCTGAGCTTCTGTGGTGACCAAACGTTTCTCACATTCCCTGTGTTCTCTGTGGATCCGTGTTTTTTGTTTTTTCCACACTGTGTCACTCCATCAGAGCGCTGTCTAAGATGTCATCAACCAACAGGACCTGCCCTTTCCTCCCTTCTATCCACAGCGTCCCATAAAAGGAGGTCTGTTTGAGGCGCTTAACGTGTGGTGCAAGGCATTTATAAACCATGTTTTTTCCAACCAGCTATCCACACTGTGGCCTTTTAGTCCTCCTGAAGACCATCAGGGCACCTCTGAGCCGGTCAGGTCTCATTTCCGCCTTGGCCGTACGGGTCAGAGCTGCCGCCGCTGTTAATCAGCCCCCCACGCCCTGACACACAGCTCAGACCCTACTGTCACTCTGAATGTTTGCTGAAGACCACGAGGTCTGGTTTTAGAGCGTTGCGCGGCTGGAGCGCCTCGCCTTCAGCCCCTTCTCTGGCTATCAGCAACTTACCAGCCTTCCAGAGAGGAAAGCAAAACACATCCGGAGCTATTAGCATCATTACCACTAAACTGTATTAAAAATATATATCAGAAAGTATGAAGCCCTGTCTGAACATGTGTTTGGCTCATCAGAGTTTGGATTATTATGCATTATTGCATCTATATATACTTAAATGTCATATCAGGCATTCTCACAAGATACAAATTTCTTTTGGAACAGACTTGAAAGGTAATGATTTGGATTTCCTTTTTTGCTTGGATGTCTAAACACTGGACAACAATAGCCGCAAAAGTTAAAAGTTGCCTATTTTAAAAATATAATAGCCGTTTGTAACTTTTAATATTAACATTTACATGTAGCCAATTTTTTGGATGTACCAAAAGGAAGAGTTAGTTAATATTGGAAATTTGTTTGTTCAGTGTGTTAATCATTATGGCATTGATATGTGTTAGGGAAATGTTTTTGATCTCTACATATCAAAAATGTAATTATTATTTGATTAAGAGAGCCTAACTTCATAAAGCCAAACTATGAGAGCAATATTAAAAAATGTAAACTTACCTAAATGATGTTTCTTCTTTAAGCTTCAAAAGTAAACCAGACAGATGTCAAAAGCGGAAAATTGAATATATATATATATATATATATATAGCATTTGGGCCATTAAAAAAGCTACTTTAATTGACATCATCAACACTTGACACATTGATCCTGATGGGATCCATTCCAAAATCACCAGGTCACCTGCAACTGCCAAAAATGTATATATAAAAAGGTCTGAACTGTTATATCTCCTGCTCGGTGTGCTTTCAAGTATGTGACTTTAGTATTGGTTAGTGTGCCAGCAGTTTGCTTTATGGCAAATCATGGCATGTTCCGTTTGATGTAAATTCTGAAAAACAGAAATGAATTTGCATATTGTCACCTGTCACATCACCTATAGACTGCTTGAAATTTCAACGCCCCTTTAACCCTTAAAAATTACCTAACATGTTCCTTATATACCATCTCTAAACAGAGACTACTGTAGTACATTGTTTAGGAAATTATGATGTTTTTAGTTGATAGTGCTTTTACATGGAGATTATACAGTTTATATAAGTTTATAAATTATATAAGTTTTTGACATGCTCACTTGGTTAGAGAGTCAATTACTTACCTAGTTACTGCAGCTAAATCTCTACTGGTCATTTCTACTGTCATACAGTGTACTGTAATATCAGTCCTGACAACTGCGTGTGTGTTTAAATTGTACTTGTAATGGCATATCACAGTCACCTTTGTACTAGAATTATGTCACAAGACTAATAGCATAATAACATTTAACAAAAAACTTGTCACATGTGTATAAGTACCAGCCAGAGAGAGAGAGAGAGAGAGAGAGAGAAAGACAGGGTGAATTTCCTCTCGGACATAGATTAAAGTTTACCGGAGTGTTGTGTTTGTAAGGTATCCCAGAATGCAGTGGTGCATGCACAGACTGAGGAGCGAACAGTGCGTGGCAAGGCTGAAGGTGGCTCCTCTCTCAGCAGACTCGTAAATTCAATTTAGCCTGAAATTTGTATTACGTTAAAGAAAGCAATAAAAGAGTGATTATTTCCCCTGCGCATAAATACACACACGTTTTGGCACATCTAAGCGCTCAGTGTTTGTTTTGAAAACTCAGATTTGCGGGGCGTGTTTTGGTGGTCAGCATGGGGTGGGTTTTTGTGGATGGGTTGGTTTGAGACTTTTCAAGGGTAAAGTTTAATTTCTGTGGAATAACAGTGGATGGTGTGGGGTCTGAAATGTTTTCCAACATACTTTAGACAAGTGGGCACATTTCTGCGTGTCTGCTGACCCTGCAGAGTGGACATTTTTACTTATTTGTGTGTGTGTACTGAGAATCTGTACTAATATGATCTATATTAATATGTCATATATATTATATATATATAGTTATATTTAGTAACAGTATGTTCCATATATAGCTCTGGCCCACCGAGGCATAGAACTCTGAAGGTGCTCTTTGGTATCTAGTGCCAAGATAGTGAGACAAAGCAGCAGATCCTTTTAATCTTGTAGGTGATGTAGCCTCCTGTTTTGAAGACTGTGTCTGCAGTGTCTGAGATTTTTAAAACGCAGATTAGAAAAAACCCTTGCAAGTGAAATGACCGTTTTACAATGAGGATAAATGTAATGTGATTACATAAGTTATAGTTATAGTGAACTATGCTGTCCGTTGCTGCATAAAATCCAAAAAACTGACACATAAACAGAAGTTAGGACACTATTGGGGTTTATCCTAAAGTTAGGACAGTATTTAGAAAATTTGGTTTAGTTAGGATGTTTGTGTAATACTGGTTTCTTATATGCAGTTAGTGGAGAAGATTATGAAGTTAAGAATTGTTGTTCTGTAATAGCTTGAGTCATACATTCAGCCCTAACCGATTACATAAGATAACCCAAGATTCCAGAGTTGAGATGTTTCTGTAATACGGCCCCAGGGCAACATCTTCATGTTCCTCAAACCATTCCCGAACAGTGTGTGCAGTGTGGCAACACTGTCCTGCTGAAAGAGACCACTGCCATCAGATAATGCCATTGCCATGCAATAGCATATATTTGTTTGTTTTTCTTAATCATGGTTTGTAATTGGGAGAAGAGTGACAATACGCTTTGAATGGGGTGTGGAAACTACTGGTACTCCACTCACATGCACTGATATGCTGTAACAATTTTCTAAGCCAGTTTCTGAAAACCACTCACTAATGTTAACCTCTGTAAACAATAATTTAAAAAGATTTTTTACAAAATGAAACATGCAGCTTTTGTTAAAAAGCTGCAACCCAGCTACCAGGGAACGTTCCCAGAGCTTTGGCTTACGTTACCTACAAGGTCTAATAAAGTTTTGAAGAAAGTGTTTTAGTCTAATGTTCAAAGAACATTTTAAAAATGTTTATCATTTCAAATAATATTCCTATATGGTTAAACGTTAACTAAGACATAAAGGTTTAACTGCAACGTTCAGAGGATGTTTTAAGGATGTTGTCAGGGCCACAGATTGTTGTATGATAACAAAAGAAGAATTCATTCTCAGTGCAACATTCGAAAAATGTTTTAAGACCTGAGATGAAAGAATATTCTGGGAACCAAAAGAAAACTTCCACACTGAAATCATTAATGGAACATTTCATTGCATATTCTCAGAACAAGCTTCCATTTTACTGTCTTCAACAAACACTCTTTAAATGGCTCATTTCAGAGTTAAATCTGTCCATCATATTAGTCAAAAGTGCATATTATAGCTTTGTCAAAACAACCTCGGTCAGTCTAAGTTGACTGAATGTAAGCAGAAAGCTTATGATGACAAAAGTGCCATCTTTCTTTGGTTTCCCGGCATAGTAAGAACGTATTTGTCCTGAAAATGCACAAAAACAAACTCACTCATACACACACGTAACCCAGGTCACTCAATCTGCCCTGTCCGTGTCAGTATAGAGTTTCAGGCTGTATTGAATGGCCTCAATAGCGAGCCACTGTGAGTGAAGGAGGGCAGAGCATTCTGAAGGTTCATTAGAAGAGAGAGAGAGAGTTTTATTTGTGGAAGAATAGAAGCCTCTCTCTCTCCTTCAGTGAAAACGGACCTGGGGCCTCACGCTCAAACTGGACAATGAGAGGGCGGAGTTTGGGGATAAAATGTCCGCTAAGTGATTGGACAGGAAGATCCTAATAGGTGCCACAGGTGGCCATTGTTCACGATCTGAGGGAAGAGAGAGAGAGTCTGTATTGATGTCAAGCTAATATGGCTACTTTAGGTCCATTATATAGATGAGTTAGATATATGTTTCACGGTACAGTTAGCTGTAGGTGTTGGTCAGGTTTAAGGTGCACAAGCACAGGCCAGTGGTTAAATGTTTAAGTGGATGAAGAAGTGAAGGAAGGCTGTGACCCAGTGGTGCTCTAATGAATAATGAGATGGGTTAATAAACCTTAAAGTGCACTGAGACACAGGAGAACAGGATACCTCTTAAGCACTGTTTATCTGTCTGTATCACAGACACTCTCACACATAGTCCCTCCATTTTCACAGGTTCAAAAGTAAGCAAACATAATTATAAATACAAGGATTATTTTTAATACTTGGATGCAAATGCTTTGTGGATAATGACTGCCAGAGGTCTGGAAGCCATGGACGTCAGCAAATGCTGAATTTTCTCCCTTGAGTTGCTGCATGTGGGTCTTTCTGCTTTCAGTATTGTCTCAGTAAGTGAAAAACATTCTCAGTGGGGTGAGGTCAAGTAATTGACAAGACCATTTAAGAACATTCCTTTTCTTTGCCTTAAGAAGCTCTTGGGTTGCATTCATGGTATGTTTTGGGTCACAGTCTACCTGTACTGTGAAGCTGCATCAGTCTAGTACAGCTCTATACACTTCGTAATTCATCCTGCCACTTCTATTAGTGTTCACATTATCAGTAAAGACCAGTGACACAGTTCCATTTGCAGCCATACTTGCCCATGCCATAACACTGCCGCCTACATGTTTCACAGATGATGTGGTATGGTTTGCAACCTTTCCATTTCTTCTTCGTACTCCTTCCTTTTCATCATTCTGGTACAATTTTAACTTGGTTTTATCTGTCCAAACGATCTTGTTCCAGAGCCGAACAGGCTTTTTCTAGCAAAGTCTAATTTGCCCTTTCTGTTCTTGAGTGTTAGCAGTGGTTTGCAACTTGAGGTAAACCCTCTGTATATACATTCATGACAGTGAAGGCAACAGTGCCAGGCATCCCAGAGAAATCTGGAACAAAGCTTTGTTAGATCACAAGATATCAAATACTATTGTTACTTTTTACTCTGTTTATGTTTATGGTCATCTATAAAGACATATAGTGTTTACAAATGCAAACACAGTTGTTGTCCAGATGAATAGTTCTAAACAGTGTGCTTTTGTTTAACTTATGCACAGTGTTGTGTGTGTTATGGACATTTCTGCAACATTTTGTATCTGAATTTAATGTGTTGGATAAAAATGAAATATAACATATTACATATGCCATTATCTTTTACTGGCCTATGTAATGCTTTGTAGTTTTTACATGTTAAATCAGTAAATAAGCAACAAGCGTGTATTGAAATGTGCAGAAATGTGTTCTCTTATTCACACTTAAACAATTTGACCAGGAGTGTTTTTTCTTTCTCTTTCTTTTCTGTGTTCTCTTCTTCTTATCTCCTCTCTGACTTGCAACCCCTTTTTTCTACTTCATTGTCTTTACCTTGTTAGTTGTTAACTACAAATAATAAATAAGTAGGGCAGGTTTACTAGCAGTTATTTGACTACATTAGTACCATAAAGATGTGATAAATCTCTTTCTCTCCCTCTTATAGTTTGAAGGCTGTAATAAGGCCTTTTCTCGTTTGGAAAATCTGAAGATTCACCTGCGGAGTCACACTGGAGAGAAGCCATACCTGTGCCAGCACCCGGGCTGCCAGAAAGCTTTCAGCAACTCCAGCGACAGAGCCAAGCACCAGCGCACTCACCTGGACACTGTAAGAGCTCAGCGCGCACAGTGTGTGTGTGTTTTGTAGGCCAGCCAGAGAGGTTAAGAGCTCCTTTATAAAATTACATGAATGGACTGTTACATGTCATTCTTATGTGCTAATTCATGTGTCTTTTGACATATACTGCCAGCTTTAGTGTGCATGTTAAGGTAAGTGGTACAGTGAGTGTTAGATTTAAGGTTAAGGTTAGGTTAGTGTTAGATTTAAGGTTAAGTTTTAGGTTAATGTTAAAGTGAGTTTTAGGTCTTGTTTCTGGTGCAAGGTTAAGTAAGAGTTAGGTTTAGGTTTAAGATGAAATTATGTTAGCGTGAATGTTTAGGTTGAGATTTACGGTTACACTGAATGTAAAAGTGAGTGTTTAAGTATCAGGTCAAGGTTAAGGTTAGTGTTAGAGTGCATGTTAAAATTAAGTTTTGTGTAAGAGTAAGTGCTAAATGTTAGGATTTAGATTTGAGGTTAAGGTTAAGTTAGAGTGAATATTTAGATTTAGGTTTAAGGTTAAAATTTGCACTGAGTGATAAGTTTGGGCTTAAGATTAAGGTTAGTGTTTGAGTGAGTTTTAGCTCTAGGGTTCAGGTGTAAGGTTGAGTTAGCTTGAATGCTTAGGTTCAGATTTAGGGCTACGCTGAGTGTAAAAGTGAGTGTTTAAGTTTCAGGTTAAGTTTAGTGTTAGAGTGAGTGTTAAAATTAAGTTTTGTGTAAGAATAAGGGCTCAGGTGTAAGGTTAAATTAGAGTGAATTTTTAGATTTAGGTTTAAGGTTAGAATTAGCGAGTGAGTGATAAGTTTGGGTTTAAGGTTAAGGTTAGTGTTAGAATGTTAGGTTTAGGTTTTGGGCTGAGGTTTGTTTTGGTTTAAAGTTGGTTTATAGCTTTAGGGTTAAGGACAACTCAAGATATATTTAAATGTTAGTTAAAGAGAACAATCACACAAGCAAATCATCTATGCTGGACCGTCGTTATAAAATGTTAGTATGAAGCATCTCTATTACAGCATCTGGCTAACTCAGTGTTCCAGTTATCCCTAAAGCCCTTTTAATTTTTTGGGGGAGCCGAGTTCGATTTAGACTGTTTGTGTTTATGGCTCATGACACAGAGCGACGACGGCCGAAGAAAGATTAAGTTTTTGATTTTGCCCAAAGCTAAAGCTCACTGCTTACACTGCCAGTTACTGTGATGGCGCCCTCTGTGCTGATGAGGGGGAACCGCAGACACAGTCCATTTAACACTGCGCTCCGTTAGAGAGAGTAACGGCACATAGAAAACAGAGAGAGAGGGAGGGAGGGAGGGAGAGAGAGAGAGAAAGTATGCAAGAGAAATAGAAAGAAGAGGCGAGAGGCAGAGAGAGAAAGAGAAAGAGTTCAGGATAGAAGAAGGAAGGGACAGAGAGATACCAAAAAAAGAGGGAAGGATAGAGTTAGAGGCAGAAGACAAGAAATTAGGATAGGGAGAGAAAGTGTGCAAAAGAGAGATAAGTAGAGAAAGTGAGAGAGAAAGGTAGATCTGTAAAGAGAGTTAGTGAAGGAGATAGAGGGAGAGAAAAAAGATAAGAAGTGAGCGTTACAAAAAAATGTAAGAATTAGAAGGAGAAAAGCTTTGAGAGAGAGACTGAGAGACAGATATACAGAGAAAGATCAAGAAAAAAGTGTATGAGGAAGGGAGAACAAGAGACAGGGTCGGAGAGAGACATAGAATGAAAGGGAGAAAGATGTGTGAGAGGGAGAAAGATGGTAGGTGAGACAGATGGAAAGAGAGAGAAAGAAAGAGGGAGAGGGAAATGTATAGGAAACGACACACTGTGGGCCAGTATACATTAAAGGGGAACTCCACCAGTTTTTCAAAACCACTGTGTAAACAAGTCATTCAGAGTGGTTTGGTGTGAAATGCTCCATTTTAGTGTCAGAATTGTTCACAGTGGTGGTGATAGGAACCAGACGTCCACCTCTAAAAGCTCCCTCCTAGATAGTTGTTACATGAAACGGTTATGAATATGCTGCCTTGTGTCAGATACACTGTTTACAGTAGTTTTGTGATAACATTTCTACAATTAGCCATTTGTTTTTGGTGACTATGATCCACCATGATCAGATTATGACAAGATTCATCACGTTTAACGTCTAAACGGAATTTCTTGTATTATTCACTAAGCAATGTTTATTACGAACATAGTCATTCTTAATCAGAAAGCAGTCATGATTATTTCTTTATTCTGCCGACAAATACTTTTGGTGCTGTTTGGTGCTGATTCTTACAGCCATACAACCTGCTGAGGTTTCTGTGCAGTGAATGCTCATGCCCGAGCACCTGGACTGGATTCCTGAAAGCATTGTTGAGCAGCCACAGTGGCAACTGTGGAGAGAGTGTTCAGCATGACAGTCTCTCTATCAGTTAACTTTGGCAGTTTTTCAGCGATGCTTTCAGAAATTGCACCACTGAAATCAGATACAACACCAAGTACGGTAAACAATAAGTTTACAATAAGTTCCGATACACCAAAGACTTAAATGTAGAAGAGTACAGGGCCACTTCAAGCACTGGTTACATGAGTCAACAGAGCGCTAGTAGAGGATGAGAAGATGATTTTAAACAGGGAATATAAAGATGGAGGATACGCGAGGCTGAAGTTATCCCCAAACCAAGAGCTTTCCTGCACTCCAAGGCGAGCTTGTCCACTCATATTGTAACGGGCAAACTTGTAAACAAAAGTCAAACGGAAATGATGTACGTGCTTTTAACGCAGGAAAGGAGCAATTGCATCTCATCTGGAGACACATTTTAGTGAAGTGTAAATGGAATCCAGCCAGAGTTTATCCAGATATGATCTGAACACGAAACACACTGTGTGTCAGTGACTGGCAGAAAGCTGATGTGTGGAGCTCCAGTGCAATGCAGCGGCTAATTAGGCCATCGTCTCCACACGTCCAACACAGCACACGCCTCATATACAGTGAAAAAATCACTCTGGCTGTAATGAAATGAAATTTATCCTCCACACAACTCTTTTTCCTTCTCTTTCCTTTTCTTTCCATCCCTTTTTCGCTTTCTGTATTCAGCCTGTTTAACTGCACAGAGGGAAAACAAACAGCAGCACACAGGCTGCTAGTAAAAATAGTTATTAACAGAGAGGTAGAAGGAAGGAAAGGAGAGCTCGTAAAGGAAAGCTATCCACTTTCACTTTAATGACTACTGTTTTTTTCTGTGTGAGAAAAGACCCGAAACAGATCCAGGAGAAAGCGGCTTATATTTGAGCATGTCCTACCAAAATGCACAACAATGAAGATTATTCCAATTTAGCTGACATGTAAAGATGCAGGTCAGTTCTGCTCATGTAAAGGTCTGCTGGCAGTTCTCGTTCTCTTTTTTATATTCTGCACTTTCCTGTATTTTATTGCTTTCTTTCTGAGATTGGTTCCAAACATGACTGTTTTAATGTACTAAAACAGACATAATTAATTTTTACCTGATATTCCCATGGCTGTATCTTTAAAACTAATATATGTAAATGAGCTATGCTCTAATTGGCTAGTCTGTGTCGCACCTCATTTACTACAGGCACTTAATAATCTGATCATAATCAGGTATTTGTAGTGGCCACGTTAACAGCATACTCTGATTTCTTAGATCAGATTGAGGACTAGAAATCCGATTAAGAGATGAAGAGTGCTGGGTTTTAGCTCAACAATCAAAAAATCTGATTTTCTGCAGCAATTGGATTATTAAACACATTAAACTCATTGAAAACACAATCCAGGGTTTAAATGAACTTTCTTAACTTGAATGTGATTGGACATGACTAAACTGCGGTTGTTATTTTAAGGTTGTACAGATAATGAGACATTATCATATATCATACGTTACTAAGTGTACTTTATGGTATGAAATACGTAGCTGGCTATTAAGTACCGGCCCTCTTTCAGACTCCTTTTTGGAGGCCGGAGGTCACCTATAGATTTTGCTAACGCGTGACTTTTCAAAAGTTACTGAAATTTCTGTCCTCTTCTTCTCTCGTTTTTCTGCTGTAAAAACGCTCAGCTGAAAGGTATGTTGCTTTCTTTCCTTTGCCACTTCACATTTCTCCTCTTAACTCTCTATATACACCCGATAAACCATGCATGTATTGTTTGTCCTATATATGTACTTAATTATTTAGTGGAATGTAACTGTGCTAAGAGTGTAAGGGGCTCTTTTCAGTTCTTATTTTTCATTTTGTGTTTTAGAAACCGTATGCATGTCAGATCCCCGGCTGCACCAAACGCTACACAGACCCCAGCTCCCTCCGCAAGCATGTGAAGATCCACTCCGCCAAAGAGCAGCAGGTGCGTAGAAAGGTAAGCGCTCCAATGAGACAGAAGACTACAGAACTGTAAAAGGATAATTTGGTGAAAAATCAGTGCAGTTTTTCCACTTCTATTAATAATACATTCAATCAAGCAAAGACTCGACCTAAGGGGGGGGAGTTGTACAAGTGAAGTTTGTTCCTGAATCCAGTGCATGCAGTGTGTCAGAATGCAGGTAGCTCTCAGAGACATGAGTTTTCGCCTCGGTGCTTTCAGGAACATGCATTTCCAGTAGGTATCCTTCATGGTCAATTGCATCCTTTTCACGGCTTAGCCCAGTTGGTTTTTATTTAGGATCCGTCTTTGAAAATCATTTCCCCCCCCAACAATACATCAGCGCTGACCACATTTCGACGTTATACACGGCAGAGAGCGCATTCCTCATTAAAGCACGTAAATATGAACAGAATGGCCTCATTGTTGTGCGCGGCTAAGTGGCGGCTGGATGACGATGCGTTCCTTTCGCTGAGCAGCGCAAAGCGGAAACACATGTGAGCGCAAGCCGATGTTAATAAGCCGCTGAGCGCTAAACTCCGCCGGCCAGATGTGGTGGACAAATGTCAAACAAAGCCTCTTTCCCCGTTTATCGTACGGTGTCGTGCTGAGGAAAGATGAAACGCACTCATCCGCCTGATGAATGGCTGGAAAGTATGTAACTCCGGGCCTGGGGAAGGTGTGCCACTCTCTGATGGTCCCCGAAGTTCCAGAGTTTCTGTTACCGCATAGCCAACAACAAATATGTTCATTGTTCGCTTTTATCTCGCAATATTCAGATGGCAATCAGTATTTTTATTTTGAAATCATGACATCTGTTCAAATTTATTTCGGAATTGCATAAATGAAAATAACTTCTTTAAGTTTGTGTCATGCCTCGTTTAAAGCATCTTCTGTTCAGCAGAATCATGCCCAGATGTACCGTCAGCCTGAATTAATTTTATAAGCGGATCATTCTTGATAAAAATCTTATGCCCATGCTAAAGTGTGATCTTTCAAAGGCAATCAGGACTGGGCAAAAAAAAAAAACAAAAACACATGGCACTCTTGCCTCTAAACAATTGTCAGCCATCACTCAAACGTCTGTTCAGAGCCTCTGTTGGGCTGCGGTATGGAGAAAAGCTGGCAAGCAAAGAAGCCTGACCGTGATGATGAAGATTTCTCAAGTTATAAGCAGTGTGTCAGGATTAGTTGGGAATCTTACAAGACATGGAAGTTCAGTGGCCGTCAAAAGTTTGTCTTCATTTGAAATGTTTTACACAGTTTCTTCTCAGGGAAGTGCCCAAAAACTCCTTCCCTGATATAAAGACAAAATTTTGTGGTGACTGTTAAAATTTGTCTTTGTCTTTGTCTTACCAATGATACCAATTTATCCAAACAAAGGCTTCTGGAAATCTGGATTCTGGAAATTAACCCAACCAGGGAAATCTTTTAGCCACTCGATAGTAAAGCGACAGCTTTTCATGTCTGATAAGAACCAATGGTTTGACCAATGGATTCTGCCCCTTCAGATGAGCTAATAGTAAAGCTGGACAAAACGTCATATCATATTAAATAAGTTATTATAATTGGGGACAGGAGTGTTAGCAAACACAGTATCTCTGACAAAGTACCGCATACTGTTCAGCTAATATGAATCTGTTTATGGTTTTTGAGCTGTGGATTTTCCGCAGAGATTAATCTAGAACTTTTTCAGCTCCAAATAAAAACACCTGCTCCACCTGATTTATGACCGCTGCCATTCTAAAGGTGTAATTGGCTGAGAGACGTGCTTGTCATTTTTAGAAAATTATGGTATTAAATACTATAAATATTGTCGCATTTGGGGTGAAGCTACCCTAATTTCTGTTAATTAGCTTATTTTTCATCAGCTCTGTTCATAAAAAGAGAGTTTGTGTAATAACATTTTAGTCTCATGCTAAATGAGACATGTGACATGTGCTGTGTTTTGTGTTCGGATCCTCCAGTTCAGTCTGTATAGCTGTGCCATAGTTAAACTCAGGGTGGTTTATGCTGAGTTCCTAGTGTTCCATCTGTTGTCGGTCATCAGGCCAATGCTTAGATTTGCTCAATGTTGCAGACTGCTATTCAATTATGTATATATTGCTTGTCAGATGAGCACCGTTAACGTTTAGATGGTGCTGGCTGCGCTACTGTTTTACAGGGTTTTTGCAAACAACTTTGACACCATTATCAGGTGGTTTAAAGACATGAAGGGTTTGTTTGCTGATGAATCCTGTGGAATGCCGATAACACAGCTTGGGGATACAGTGTATGGCCTTTGGCATTATTAGGCCGGTTGCATTGTCAGTAATACCATCACTGAGATATAATTTTCTTCACAGTAAACTTGCTTGGGCTTTATCATGTTAACCTTTGATGGTCAGTGTGCCACCCACTAACCAATGAATACCCTCCTGCTAACCCTAAGCCAAACCATGAGTTGTTATATTTCTAAACTGTGCACTGTGGGATACTTGTGCAGTGTTAACAGTTTGGAGAGCTGCTGTGTGCGTGGGTTTTTCCCTTCCCCTCTCTCTGCATGTTTCCAATAAGAGGTTCCTGACCATGGTGGAGAATAATTCCTCTCCAAAGCCGTCATTTCCTACACCAAGCTGTGGTGAAGTGCCGCCACAAAACTTGACGTATTTTTTAACTGAAGGCTTTTATTTGGTTCCCTTCCAGTTTACACAAAAGCATCTACATTTGTCCTGTCCTTCTTCATTTCTCTGCCACTGTGTCATCCCTGCCTCCAAATGGAAGCCATGTTGTGATGGGATCGTACAACTTCAGTGTGAATTTTAAACTTGTTCTTCATTCGAAATGAAGATGGGCAGCATTGACGTCAGCACTGTGTTGAGTGTGTCAGTGGAAAAGGAAGCTGCCTTGGAGAGCAAATTTGTACTACATAAATCCTGAAATCCTTTTTTTCACGATGTGAGTTATTTACTATAAGTGTATATGTACTGTATATTCTTTTAGTATATACAGTGCATATACAATTATAGTTTTCTAACACTGGTCCTGGACTACCCGTGCTCTGCATATGCTGGTGTTTCCTGCTTTATTGCACCTGATCCAACTAATCAACTCAGTAACAGTAACAGTGCACATGTCCAATACTACTGTAATGTGACATGAAAAGCAAATGGGATGTTTTGTTTATTATAAAAACATGACAAATTATCAAAATTGGTAGGCCGCCATTGTCATACTGTGATGATGTCATTTGGTTGCAACGGCGTTAGTCCTATGGAAAACAAGACAATCTAAAACATTCTTTTGAGTGATGTCATGCTCTAGCTAAGCAGGCTAAATATATTTATATTAAATGAGAGTTAAATGAGATATTTAGCTTGCTGTTCGTCATTGGACAAGAGAGAGCGTAACCATTGGATACAGCAACAAAAATGTCAGCCTACTAGTAAAAGGATTTTGTCTTTTGTAATTATAAAGGTTATTGGATGTGTACCCCATATTTGGGCCACGTGTCCAAAGATACAGGGTTTCTTATATGAGATGGAAAAAAATATCTATAACAGCAACAATAAATCCTGAAAACTGAAACCCCTAAAATGTATGATCTCTTTAGAAAATAGGCCCTTTGAGCATGGGTGTGTGCATTGCATAAACCAAGCCACTCTCTTGTCTCTTGTCTAGTCTGCACCCATATGTCTATAACATTTTCTCAATTATCTTGAAACATGGGTCATATTATTATTTTTTAATAATTACTGTGTATCTCAGTTTTAGCCCAAACCAGTTTTCATATTCATTACTCTTTATTTGCTAAAATTACCTAACCATATCTTTCATCAACAGCTGAGGGCTTGCCCCCACCTGGAGCCAGACACTCTGAGTGAATGTTTATCTGTCCAGCACCTGCATGGCCCTGCCCACTCTCAACACACACTTAATGGAAAGGATGGACGCTCACCTGCACTGGGCCAGGACATCTTCACAGGTAGGAATTTTCCCCTGCAGTTCATCAGCCAAAAACTTGTTTGGTGTGTGAAGTTTGCTTCTTTCACAGTCACATCAGCAGATGTTCCAGCAGTGATAATATCGCTATATCTGAAATCTGACTTTGTGGTCTGAGGATGTCCTAAAATTTACCTCGTAACAAGCCTTCAGCACAGATTTAACCAGCGCAGCTCAGCAGCAACATTTACTGAAAAATTTCACTAAAGTTATGTGAAGTAATGTGGCGTAAATGAAGAATATCATTTCCCTATATGTTTTATAAGTGTAGTTATGTTCATGTGTGGGAATATGTCAACAAATAGGACAGAAGTTTTATTATTATTTTCTTTTTCCTGGTGGTACATTAGGTTTTACTGTCACCTAACCAGGGCGCATGGCTACCTGCTACTACTTTTTTTAGCTGTGCCATGTACTTTTGTCCTTTTTATGCCTAATTGGTAGGGTTTAAGCTTCCTATACTTGTTAGCTACATTAGCCTCGTAGCTTGAGTGCAAAATTAAAGAAGAGACTTCTTTTCAAAGATAACTGATTAATCACAGCTGACTGCTCTTTAGGTGTGCTGAGGTAAATAGGGAATCTAAAGGCTCCAGGACTCAAGTTGAGAGTCAGACTCAAACTGCTTGCTAACACACTTTTTGTCTTATACAGACTATCTCAAATGACCTTAAATCATGAGTCTTAAATGAGTCAAATCCTAATGGCCTTTAAGGAATGTATCTTATTAGGCCTTCATCATATCAAATTTAAAGAACCGTCTTCCTTGTGGCTCACACTTTGCTGGTGTAGAGTTAGAGACTGTAGTCCATTATGGTGACTGAGCAGACCCCACAAACTGCTAAAACTAGCTGCAAATACAAAACACATATTCATCAAATTAACAACACAAACGTTCTGCAAAATAAATGAATGTGCTGCAGATTCGTAGACACTCTGCAAACTCAGAAAACACTTTCATCAGCATGACAACCCCAGCACTACATTTCATAAACACACTGCTAACACATGCAACTTCAGAAACGTTGCAAAGCCTCTCACAACATGAACAAAATGTTTCCAGAGGACACTCAAGGAGGACGGGGCCAGTCAAGCTTTTCAGTTCTTTTCAGTTGCTTTCATTTAAGCATATTACCAGTGTCACTGTACTATAATATAAATTAGCTGCAGAGTTTAGCTGTAGCATTTCAAATAGCAGTCCCAAATATAGCATATCTCTCATTTACATTTACATTACACCCGATACCGGTACCGGTACTTGGAATTCGGTAACAGTACACAATGGTACTTTGTTTGCTATGTTACTCTCTCTGTAATGATGAATGAAAATGAAATTTTAGCTGTAAAAAAGTAAAAACTTCTCAAGTTCAACATTTTATAGTTTTCTAGAACATTATTTCAGGTGTTCTTGGTGAGGAAAGTGTTTTCCAGCATACATACATACATACATACATACATACAAACATTGCAGAATAAAGTCATTCTAGATGATTAAGGTAGAATAATAAACTGAGCAGTGAGTGGAAGCACAAAGGTAGGGATTTCAGCTGCCTGACAAAGGAAATAGGACAAAGGATATTTTTTGTCGTAATGGTAACAGATGTGACGTTTCCAGAACTGTGGTGAATGTCCCTTTTGTCGACTTTTCACTGGAGCTCATCTGTACACAAGTGTACATTTAATTTTAGAGCATTCCACAAACTCCAACCCCAATAAGCTGCGATTTAACAGCTCAAACGGACATAGCAGAATAAAAAAGGTTTTTAATCTTATGAAGACCATATGCTATGTTGATATTACAACCATCTGCAGTGGGCAGCTGCATGTAAATCTTCCCATGATGCCTCCTCTGGTCTGTGTTGAGTTACGCACAGATAGCAGACGTTAACCTTAAAGCACCTTAAGTTATGACCTAACACGCTACGCAGCGTCAGGACCGAGGTCAAAGGTTGATTTCTGCTTTGACTTTTATTTATCTCAGCTAAACAATGGTAATAATTCAGCATTTATTTCCCTTGGAATACTTTCCTGTTTATTGGTTCCGGCAAAAGTCTGTTTAAGATTGAATGCAGTGCCAGGATTACTACTACTGTGAAGGGTGAATTTTAATGGTGATTATAAAAAAATTGGACAGTAATAACTTGCATGTGTCGTAGCTTGAAGTGAGAGAAGAACCTGGAGCTACATGTGCAGTAGTGCTATCTGTGCAATTTACAGGACAATTGCAGCGTTCTGGAGCATTAAAGCAGAGCAGGGCACGACTCACTCAGCCAAATCGCCTTCATTCCTCCGCGTGCCAGCAAGGAGTGTCTTTTAAAAAGTCTTGGCTCGGACTCTTGCTCTGTTTTCCTTGGTTCAAAGAGGACAGCTTGCTGCTTCTATGTGCAAATGGCTTTAGCCCGGAGCAGCTGTTGTGTTCTTCTGACTGTTTGTTCTCATTTGGTTTGTTCTTGCTGTGGTCAAAGCTAGCCAAGATGCTGCATGTAATGGCATTCAGGAAGACTCTGCCCGCTACATGCCGCTTTGTTCCACAGCCAGCAGAGAGAGAGAGAGAGAGAGAGAGAGAAAGAGAGAGAGAGATTTAAACTGGTTTTGCTGTTATTTTGTCCTCTTTATTGCACGCTGCATGTGCATGTGCATCTACATTCACCATCCACTAGAAATCTTCTACTTCCATTCACTGGCCACTTTATGAGCTCCACCTGCTTTATAGGTTCTCTAAGGATGTGTATGCAGCAGTGTGAATGGCGCCATGGAAATAATGACGTTTCTGCTCATGTGCGGGGTGATGGTTGATTTTGGAGATGCAGCTGGCTTTACACACTGCACCTATAAACCTATGGTGTAACTGTGCCCCCATGGTCATGTTGTAGCTAAAGCTATCAAACAAAAAATTGTCTTTAGACTGATAAGCTAAATTACCTCTCCAGCAGAAAACAGGTAACTCTGGCTTCATTCTGAAAATGATTTGCCCCTTATCTGCAATTTCCAGCTGGATATGGCCACACCAATATCCATCCCTGTTTTCTGTCGTCCCCGTCCCAATTTAGTTTTACTTCATGTTTTTGCTACTTATTGATAATGAGTATTCACCCTCCCTTGCTCGTGTGTTACGAAATTCATGTTGCTGCTTGAATGTAAAAATATGAGTGGCACTCTCTACAGCCAGCGTGCATGGTTGTCTGTTTTGAGCTACTGCAGAAACATGGCGGCCTCTGTTGGAACACGACCCGCTCCTATGTAGGTATAAAGGGCTCTTCTAAGCTGACGAAAACACAATGATTTGTAGTTACAGGTAGTATGCAGTAATGAAAATATTGGTTTGTATGTTATATTCCGTTTCTGATAACAGATCAAACCCTGCCCCAAATCTTATTCATTGCTACTTGAAACGTCTTCATGCAGAAATGGCTAAGATGGCTCAAACAACACTGTGCTATTCTGTGCATGTGTGAATTTGACTACCTGTTTCCTGATGCCATAAGCTACTACAGACTTTAAATTAGTTAATTTTGCTTTGATCAATTTTATTTACAGCATTCCTTCGGTAACTTCAGTAGAAATTTGTTGAGGATGCTTTTAGAGAGTAAACATGTTTTGTATGTTTTACAGTATCAGAACTCACATAAGCAAGTCTATTTGAGTTGGTGTGCAGTGTGTTAATTGGTGGGTGTGTCCTTCTATTACTTGCTAGCTGCATTAGCCTCTTAGCTACAGTGCAAAACTAAAGAAACAAGCCCTTAGATGCCAAACATGTCTTTGGTGATGAAGAACATTTAGCATCAGATTTTTTTTGCTATCGCTTTAATGGCTGCAGATTTGAAGGTAGGCTCTATTGTCAGTGAGATTGACCTCTCTCTGAGGCATCATTCCCCTCTCTCTCCTCTTTTCCACCGGAGCACTGCGTAAAAGCTGAAGCAATCTTAGCCATTACCCGCTGAGTGTTTCCCGTTGTAGTAGCAGATGTTGAGGCTAAAGGGGAGAGCATTTAAAGGCCTTTGATGGATGATTTCGAGGTAATGAATCAGGCGTGTAACCAGTTCAGAAAGCTGTCAGATAGGCCCGGAGCAGCTGGAGCCAAACGGGAAAACCAGGAGCCGCTCCATGCTGGACAGCCAGCACTATGGCGTCCGCCCCCAGGGGCTTCTGGGAAAATAATCACAGGGCCGAATCGCAGGAGCAGATTAGCAGAAGGAGAAACGGGGAAACAACTGTAGCGATTCAGTGTCTCAGGCTGCACAAGAAGCTGAGGGAACGGAGAATCCTCTTTACGGGGCAGTTGGCCGTGATTTGGCACCATGCTCATACAGTAGTATATAATCTGTGGAAGGTCGGTGTTTATTATGCAGCTCAGCCTTGTGTGCTTTACTGTTATTTCCATTATAAATTCTCGAGTTGATGCACCCTTCGATTTTGCACCTCAAGGTTTAATCTGCACAACCGTGTCACAGCAAAAAAGTATCAGCTGGTCTGATGTCTTCTTCTTCTCTGAACAAACTTTAAATGAAGCACACTCTCTGTTCACTGTATTAGCAACCTCAACCTTATAGCCCCACCTTGCTGTTATACAGTTAGAGACTATAGCCTGTCTATTGACAGTTTGTTTTAGCCATCCTTTAGCCCAGTGTTTTTCAAGTGCCGACCATGAATTTATTTTCTGGTCATGGATTGCGTAATGACAGGTATGACACTAGATGGCCACTCACTTATATAATCAGTTCAGTTTATTCAGTTTAGTAGAACTAGCAGTGATTACAGAATATAGTACGGGGAACTGACTTTGAGGTCCAGATTCTTAGTTCTCTGCTCTAGCTCTTCACCAATGGTCAGTTTCTGACTGCACACACAACGACCCAAAGAAGACTGAGTAAGAACCATCACCCAAATAATATCTGGACAACAGCTGTGCTGTGGTCAGAAACTGACCAGTGATTATAAATGGTCTACAGTCTGTAATTCTGGTTCTGTATAGTGGACCGATAAGTGAAAAAGTGGACAATGAGTGGATATACAAGGAAGGTGTTTCTTATAAAGTGGTCAGTGATTTTAAGTACATGGTGGTAATTTCTGATAAAGTGGACAATGAGAGAAAGTACAGGGTAGGTGTTTCTAATGAAGTGGCCAGTGAGCAGAAGGAGAAAGCTGGTTTTCTAATAAAGTGACCAGTGAGCATCAGGAGAGGGTTGGTGTTTCTAGTAAATTGGCCAGTTAGTGGAAGTACAAGGTAGGAGTTCCAAGGTAGGAGTTTTTTTAATGAAGTGACCAATAAATGGAAGTACAGGATTTGTGCCTGTATAGAAAGTGGTCAGTGATTTTAAGTACAGGGTTGGTGTTTCTAATAAAGTGCCAGTGCGTTGCAGTACATGGTGGTTGTTTCTAATAAAGTAGCCAGTGAGTGGAAATACAAGGTATGCGTTTCTAATAAAGTGACCGCTAAGTAGAAGTACATAGTGGTTGTTTTTGATAAAGGAACCGGTGAGTGTGTGTCATCGTTACCCCTCTTGAATTAAACCTGTTCAGAAAGATCATGTAATGTTCACTGAATTACAAACAGTGCATGACAGGAACACTTTATATTTTCCAAAAGGTCTCCAATTGGGCTTGTGTTGTCAAAACAACCGCTTGTTGCCATGAAATGCTGTTTCATGAGTAAAGAGAGAGGGGAAAAGGGGAGGAGGGTTAATTTGGTCAATGTGGCGTTTTTGTGGGGACTCCTTGAGGTTGAATTGGCCCGTTTTGCGTATTAGTGTTGTTTGTCTTTCAGGCCTGTTTGCTGGCTCCAGTGCCACGTCAAATGGAGCCCCAGCGGAGCTGCTCTCTAACAGTACTCACCTGCCCCCACGACATCCCCGCCTGGACCGGGACAGCGACGGGTGAGTATCACATTTGGGCTTACTCCAGCAGGCTCTGACAATGCAGGATTTCTTGCTTCAGCTGAATACTATTAACCCCTTAAATTCTAAGGGTCTAACTCTAGGAATAATGCCATTAGTGTTTACCAAATAATAATAAGTCAACAAGTTTCGCGACAATGAACCATTTTACAGCAGACAATTCTGAATGACCTACATCGTTAATTTCTACAGAAACTGTGATACTAAAGTAGGATACAAGGGGTTAATCCAAATGTGAGGATTAAGCTAGATAGGAATGTTCCTTTTCCTATTGGACAGTTATTTTTCTATTGGACAGTTCTGACTATTGGCTTGAATTATCTGAGAAATCCTTAGAATTGTGAAATACCCCCCACATCTGACTCCCACACACATACACACACCCACACACTGGTGACAGCAGTTGGGATGATGTCAGGATCATGACTGCCGCAGTTTGGAGAGAATGATATAGTCATGGTTATGGAAGGACTGTGGTCATGGATGTCTCTGTGGGATATTAAGTACTAAATTGGATGTTCTTGAGTCATGTGATATTTTGGGATATTTTGAGTTTCATGCTAGATTCACTATGTAGGTGACCTTTGTTCTGAGAAGGCAATTAGGATGACATTGTTGCCTTGTGTAACACTTAAATTGTATATCCCAGTGGGGGAAACTTTCAGTGTAACACACTTCTTAGAATGAATTCTGTGGCTTTAAACCAAGTTGAGATACATACTCCTGTCAGCCTTAAAGAAGAAACTTTAGTGTCCCGTAAAATGGCATATAGTAATATATACAACACTGCCCTCTATGTGTAGTACAGAAAAACAGCACCAGTCTCACTCTGCCGAACTGAAGCACCTTTCACTCTGCTTGGACAAACAGGTCAGTTTGTTTGAAGAAGGTTGAATGGGTCTAAAGACTAAAAAGATTTCAGGCTAAAGGATGTAATTAGAAATGTATGTTTGAGACAAAAATTATAGTATTTCCACTAATTTTGTCCAGCAAACACAAACACTGGTCTGGTGTGCCGTACCTGTATGTGATTTTTGGGAGTCTCTGGGATGTCCTCCCCTCATTCACAGTATTGGTGTTTGGGGTGAGAAGGATTTGGGGTGACCATTAAAGAGTAATGGTCTTTGAAGAATGCCAGTATTTGTGGGAGAATGATGCTGTTTGTTGGAGATAATTGGTATTTATTGAAGAATGATGTTTGTTGATTCTGGTGTTGGAGAGTTGTTGGTTTTTGTTGAAGAATGTTGGAGTTGGTGTTTTTGATGAAGAATGCTGGTGTTTGCAGATGAATGTTGGGGTTTGATGGAGAATGATGTTGTTTTGTACATGACATTTGGTGGAGAATTGTGTTTGGTGCAAAAGGGCAGGATTTTTAAGAATGATGGTGTTTGGTGGAGAATGATGGTGTTTAGTGGATGATGTTAATGCATGGTGGAGAGTGGTGTTTGGTGGAGAATAATGGTGTTGAAGAATTGACGATTTTTTCTGGTATTTGTTGGAGAATCATGCCATGTGCTAGAGAACATAGGGAATGGTGTTTGTAGCAAATGCTGGTGTCTAGTGGAGAATGATTGTGTTTGCTGAAGAATGCTGGTGCTTGATGGAGAAGGATGTTATTGAAGAGTAAGAGAGTAGTGTTGTCTTTTTCTGGTATTTGTAGAGTTATTTGGAGAATGATGTTTAATGAAGAATAATGGTGTTGGAGAATGATGGTCTTTTGTTGGGAAATGTTGAAATGGGTTGAGGTTTTTGCGCTGTTTGTTAAATACTGCTGTTGGCTATTAAATGTTCTAGTTTGATTGCAAACGCTGGTGTTTGGTGGAAAATAATGGTGTTTGCTAAAGAATAATGGTGCTTTGTGGGGAAAGTTGTGAAAGGTATTGGAGAATGTTGGAAATGGTCGAAGAATGATATTTGTCGAAGATTGATGGATAGCATTGGAGAATATTGATGGTGGAGAATGCTGCCTGCAACACACCCATGAATTGAACTAGCAATCGCAATGAAAGCTTCCAGTGAAAAGCAGTACCAAAAATTCTTACAATTGTTATGATATACTGTAATATGTGATTATATGTGCTTCAGTGATGTTGGGCAGAATTCATACTGTTTTGGCAAAGCAGAAACTTTTCTCACTGTAGGTCTTTTTGAGATGATGTACTGTACAAATTTATGTTCTCTTCATTCGCTTAGTATGTTGACCTAACACATAAGATTTATTTGTCGTTCAGAGCACCGGCTTGAGTTTTTTTCTGTGTCCGCACTGTGTGTTTGTTTTAATTGTAACGTTACCTAAGCGTCCACCCACCCCATAACACACACATGGCCCTCCCCCCAGCCTTTAAAACACACAGGCCAGCTCTCTTTCTTCTGCGTTGTCCACTGCACTGTGTATTTATTCAGCCAATCCAGATTAAACTAATGTCACTTTGACACAACATAAACTGCAGAGTGCCGGCTCAAGCTCACCTAGGAGATGTCAGTTGTGTTTAATTAGGGAGGGACCGAACTCCCAGAAAAAGCTCCTACAGCCCGTTTCTGTTGGTTTGTGTCCTGCAGTACTCAGAGCACGGATACAGTGGGGTCCAATATGTCCTGAACTGCTCGCTGGTTGCAGGCATGGTTCCTATTAAAACCCCCTGATTTCCCTCAGGAGCCACAAAGCTGAGCTGCAAATCCAATGTGTCATCAAGAAGCGTTGTGTGTACAGTAACAAACAAAAATGCTGGAACGAACGAGCAAGGAAAAACGGGGGAGAGAGAGAGAGAGAAAAGAGAGAGAGAGAGAGAGAGAGAGAGGGAGAGAGAATGGTGTAAATACATCTGTTCCCCTTAAACGTTTAGGGGAAACAGATTTGAACGGGGCATTTCTGCTGTTTATCATGATTTAAGGCAATAACCCATTGTTAGCTAAATCTACAAATTACAGCAACTTTCGGGAAGAGTGAATTGTTCATGAGGTTTTAAACAATGTTCAACTGTTAGCATGATTGACATAATAGCAGAGCAGAGTGAGTCCCTAAAACACAGGCTTTCAGATGTTTCTTTTGTTTTTTAAATCCAGCAGGCTCTTTTTTACATTCAGAACCCCCTGATAGAAAGTAACCGAATGCATCTGCTTTGATATCGTGATATACTTTATATATAAGTAGATTACAAAGGTCTGTAGCTTTTTTTTGTTTTGTTAAAAGGAACAATTTCATGGAAACCTGATTTTTCCACTACTTCCATTTGGATTGATTTACACTATAAAGAAATCCTAATTGTTTTTTTAATGTTGTGGAGTTTACCTGATAAGGACAATAAGGAGATTAAACTGTCCTTCCTGTAGTTTTACTATGAGACTGAAGGCGACTTCCTCTTCACCAGATTCTTGGTTGAATTTTCCTTTTCCACCTTAAATGATGCAGCACATGGAACGTGAAAATTTGAGGAGGTAGCTAGGGAATAGGAAGCCAACTTCAGTTTTGTAGTTTAAATGCTGGTAGGTAGGTTTTTTTGATTAAAATGATTTTTAATTAGTCATACCATAGTCATTGCATTAGTATGTTGAAAAATCACAAAGCAGTTTTCTTTCTGCATGTTCTGTAGACAATGTGACCATCTCAATCAAGTTTCCCTCTGCACTTAAAATCCCACCTCACTTTAGACTTACTTCTCTTAAAAATCTTTGGTGTGCCGTTACTGGCTTCCGCCATGTTTCCATTGACCTAAAACATACCCACAGTATGCGTTGCATCTGCACGGCTGAGTTTTTAATGATAATTACGGTTTTAATGATAATTACAATTTGAAAATTTATTTTTAATGAAAAGTTTTGCTGTAATAGTGCCTATAATTAGTGCATCGGTTATGCTTTGTTCATCCAGACCATTATTGTTAGAAAACTGGATTGTACTGTTAAAAGAACTGACCACTGTGTTTCCCCTCCAGTACCTTTTTCTGTAATGTGTGCAGGTATGTTTCAGAAGAAAACACTAAGTGAACACAAAGATGAACTTGTATGTTCAGGAATTTGGCTTCCAGTTCTTTGGCAGAGACAGACACAGCTGTCATAGAAACGTCACTGTTTGAGGTTTGGGTTGCTGCTGATAAAAGTCTCTGTCTTTCTTTCATTCTTTCTCTCTCTGTGTGACATAACATTTGCGTTATGTAAAAGATTTATGAATACAAATTGTCTAAATTTCTTTAGACTAAGAAAGTGTTGTCAGATCATCTTATGTATTAAATCCATTTCCAATCAAATCAGCTGTTAAGTAAAAGTTACTAATTTTTCAACAGTAGGAAAAAACAGACACATTTAACATGCAACTGCTCAGATGCATCAACAGCTAAATATAGTATCAGATATTTGAGTGTTTAGTGTGTCCGTTCTTTACCTTTTAACTTTTACAGCTATTTTATTCTTTTCTGAAGACTCACTTTCAGTTTGAAAGAGAAATCTGCTGGCCTGTCTATTCCAGACATGGAATGTCTAATCTAGACATGGATATGTAATATTTTTGGTCATGGTTATGGAATTTCAGGGAATTTTGTTAGTACCATCTTAAAATTTTTAGTCACCCGTTTTCTGTATTTTCTGTGCCCATTTATCCCCCTCCTGCTTGTCAACAACAGTGGCAATCACTTCAGTCAACATGTGCAGTCAGGATGTGCAGATACCCGAAGGCAAACCTACAGGAAAATGTAAATTTCAGTAATAATTGTGCACTACGGTTAAGCAGTGAAAACTTTAAGTTTTGAAAACAAGCAAATTAAGCTCTCAGACTGATGTGTTTAAAATAATTGTGTCTGTTTTTTGTCTGCTTAGCACAAAGGCAAGTGTTTTTCTGTTCATTATAGGTCCTCGGAATTTAGAGTTTTATTCAGTGAAGTCAGGGATTAGACCTTTGACTTGAAATGTGAAGCCTGGTTTTAGAAGTTGATTTTGCATTTTCTGCTTCTTACCAGCCAAGAAATCAGTCTCAATTACAAATTTAGATTCATCAGTCCCTGAAAGCTAACTCACACATATCTTATCCAGTTTCCATGCTGTAGTGCATACCTTTTTCTTTTTTCTCAGTGAGGGCTTCGCATCCTTTTTCTGAACTATAGCATTGAGCTGTCTTCTCACCTGTGAATCAAGAGCAGAGCATGATGAAAGATGGAAGCTTTAAGTGCTGTTTATCTGATGGGGACAGTTTTGGTGGTCTATCAGGTCTCCCAGGTGGTTGTTAGAAATCCCATTTTCTCTAAGGCTTATATATGTTGAGAATATATGTCAGTCCATACCACAGCCCCATGGCTTCATATGGGTGAGGGTCAGACCACTCTGAGAGGGTTTACTCCAATGCTGATGTGATTGCATATGATCTGTACGTAAGCAGCACTGGATAGGTCGGTTTCCAGCATAAACACTACAGCGGGCGTGAAATGAGCTGGGCCAGCGCTAGCTGTCATGTTACGCAGCGCTTTAAGAGCGCTCTGGAAGGTGGGCTGTTTTTCCAAGGCACACAGAAACAGCTCCAGACAATTAGCCAGCGGTTTTAGAGCTCAGCTAACAATTACTGCTGCTTGGAGAAAAACGAGGTTTGAACAGAGCCAGTAGAGAGGATACTCATGTAACACTAAACGACATTAAATCCAAGGTCATGACGGCATAGTGCCGCTTAGAGAAGCCCCTGTATTTACCCAGGCCTGAGGCCTTCTGTGTAAAACGTAAAATCTTCCACAGTGTTCACATAATGGGCTGGCGTGGACAGTAGATTTTGCATAACTATTTAACTCCTCACAGTCTACAGATATTATTGTAATTTCGCTATACATTCCTATTAGTAATATTTGTACATAATTACTGACAGATGTACATAATTGATTTATATTCTGCATCAACAGGTTTGAGTCTGCACTTTTTCATTTTTTCACAACCAAAAACATTAGCAGAATGTTTTTCTTTATTTTGCAAAATAGCAAAAAGTTTCATCAAACCCAAATTGTAATAAAATATCTCCTCTTCCACTAACACAAATCAAAGATTTAGAATCTGCACTTCAAGGAGCTACGAGTGAGAAAGAATTTAATTAAAAGGTGTTTTGAGGATTTATCAGGGTTCAAAAGAAAACAAGCTCATTTGCACTTGTCTGTAACTAATAAGCCCTTTTTTTGCCCACCCACCGTAAGCCCTCATAGTAGCAGCACCTGCCAATGGAGATGTGATGACAGCGTAGTTTAGGAAAATCTGCTGCCATCTTATTTGCCCATGTCATTAGATCAGGGGAGCCTAATCGAAACGTAGACACCCGCGCACACATAGCGATGCTTTATCCCACCCGTCTCATGACACACCTTTGCCAGGACCTACAACGAGCCAGGTATGAAACGTCTACTTACATTTTCCTGAAGATGGAGCATTTTGATTTACATGTTTAAAGCCTAGAGTATACACGCGGCTGCCAAAATCAACAGCGGCAGCCGCACTTGTTTTTCCCAAACGGTTTAGCAGGACATTAAACATTTTGACAAAATTATCTAACGCGCCCGGCTCTGCCGCTGCAGCCACTGACCTCATTGCTAAATGTGTTTACCCTGGCTGAAATGGCCCATTTAGACTCCTTTTACTTTGTAAATACCAGCGTCACTTTCTGAAGCTAATATTAAAAATATGCCAGTGAAAATACATCTCGCCATTCGAGGCGTGTGGAGTTTTAAGTTGGGGAATCGCTTAATGCTCTAAAGCTCCGTTACTGAAAAGCTCCAGTGCAAGGCTGCTGGTCCATGTGGCTCCAGGGCTGAATGGGTGCTGTTGGACCTATTTGCCTTTTTCTTTCTGGTTCATTTACTCGTCCTTCGGATCATTGGTTGTAATGTAAATCCACAAAGTGTTTATTTTGATCTTAGCCTAGTGGTGCTTGAAAAATGACCCTGTGGGCCAGGAAGTACAGGTCCAGATTTAACTCTAGGATCAGGTTCCCTTGTCCACATAGATACACGTTAGTTTGTTAGTTTTTATTTAATTCTTGTTATGCAGGGTAGTCACACTCGGATTAAAAATATCTTTACCAAATGAGCCAGATGGTAGAGTTTAAAACTCAAAACATTATAACATAGAACAAATAATAAAGTAGACTTTATACTTACTGAAGAGCACGTAGTAAGAGACAAGAAAAAAAGTGCATTATTTCCTGAGAGATCATTAAAAGTTTCTTACCTGTTTTTTTCTTCACTTTTGACCTTGAATCCTATTCAGTTAACTTATTATTGAGTAACTGCTATAAATTATTCATTAACTACTAAGAATCATTTATCTACTACAAATTAATCCATATTTACTACAAATTGGTTAGTATCTACTACAAATTATTTGATTTAGTTCTGTAATTATGAGAACGAGGAACTGAAGTGTCGAATCACATACAGGCCATTACTGGGTTAATTTCTGTCCGTAATGACCGACTGTAGAATGGCTTATATGTTGTTCTTGTTCTTTGAGGTAAGACTGTGGAGGAAAATTCCAACTGTTCCAATTACAGATGTGCCTTCCAACTGTTTCGTAACACATATGTCTCACAGCTCTAAGGATTCCAAACCTAAGTCCTGATGAGAACAGTAGCAGTGTGAATGCAGCCTGCAGTATCCTCTCAGATCATATAAGCTGATTTTCTGGGCTGGCTCGGAGCTGAGCTCGCAAAGTAAAGCCCCAGTGTTCCTCATGGCTTTAAAGCACTAACCAGAAGCAGAGCCGTTCCCAGCGCCAAGCCTGGGGCGTCCCACCCGTCTGCCAGAGAGGCTTAACGTCCCACTCTCGTTCATATGCACACATACTGCCCCAGCGGAGCACCGGCCGACAGGTGAGACAAGATGAATGAACAACAGAGATGTCGTCGTCATGAATCTTCAGCCTGAAAAATATGGAGCAATCTGGTTTTGCTCCACCCGCCTGATCCCCCTCTTCAGGACTGCATGTTTTAAAGGAATAGTTTGAAGAGAATACAAATTCATAAAGTTCCCTCCCTTGCCACAAATGTAGTTCATTAGTCGTGTTTGGCATCTGAAGTTCTTTAGTTTTGCACTGGAGCTACGAGGCTTATAGCCCACCAATGAGCATTAATAGTGTACAAAGTCATTTCTTTTATTTCTAGTCAAAACAGGCATTCATTCAGTGTCAGAAAAAAGCAGAAGACATATTTAACAGACAATTATACGGAAGCCTCAACAGTTGAATGTAGTATCAGCGTTTTCAGTGTTTCGTTTTCCAAGGTATCCAGCCTTTACCTTTATTTCAGCTTCCATTCTTTTTGGGATACTTGCTTTCGGTTTGCTTTCATTTCAGTCATAGAAGTTGGTTTAGCATTGTCTGTAAGAAAGCCCAAACACTTTCAGTGATGAAAAACAAAAACTCTTAGAATATCACTAAAGTAATAATAGTAAAAAAAGGTGATGGATTTACGCCAAACATTTCCAATAATGATTTCCAATCATGGTGCAAAGCTCTCTGAAGGTCTGGTGCATTTGTGCTCCTTTTTAAAATTTCGTGTTCCAGCTTAAATGCACCTGTGACACTGTGGTGCCATTTAAGGTAGAACAGGAAAGCCAATGTCAACTTCTTCAAGGTGGATGATGTCGAAGTGGCATGGAAATTTCAGTCCTCATTTGGTGGGCCATTATTTGTCCTGCCCAGCATCTCTCCACAAGAAGATGCCAAACATTGGTAAAGATAACTCTACTAAGTTAAATCTCTCCTTCTTAGTAGTCTATGCCATCTCCAGTTTCTTTATCTAACTGTATTGGATGGAAATGCAACTTAATTCACAATTATTTTGCTGATATCAGGTACATTCACATAACATTTGTGAAACTTTGGAATGGAAACTCAGCTAGTGAGTCAGACAGCTACACTTTCTTTCAGACCCATAGCACTGTCCTCTCACAGTGGAAGGAGCAGAGACATCTGTTCTCTTCAGCAGTACCTTGTAAAAAACGTGTAACGTAATGGCTAATTTGACTGGAATTTGTTTAATACAGGAAGAATGGTCTCTAACATTTGCACTGTAACTGTATATTACACTGTTGCATTTCTTTGTCTGTATTTTGTCTAAATTCTATAGATAACACTGATACACTGTGTCCGAAACAACAAAGCCAGTATGTTAGAGATTACTGAACAATGCCATGCAGTTTGAGGCGAGTGTAAGATGATTTAGACATGCATTTTGCTCCATGTTAACTGTTGGGAAATAAGCTTCCATTACTTGTTAGCTACTTCAGCCGCATAGCTCCAGGATGACCTGTAATATCCATGGCCCATCAAATACGGGATTTAGGCTGGAACCTGATTCTGCATTGGGGTCAGGAATGAAAAGGGTTGTCATGGAAACCTGTCTGGCCCAAAGTCTGCCTTTAATAACAGAGATACTTCATCATCCAGTGGAGAAGTTCTGGAATGACGTTGTTCTAGCGATGGACTCGAGTTCAAACCACAGTTTGACTCTTATTCTCTCTTAGTCTCGTCCATCCGCTGTAAGTTGGCCTTGTTTTTCCAGCGTTACGTTCTTCTTTACGCTCCAGCCCTTTGATCCTCACACTTTTTTGATATTCACTTTCCGAGCCAGAATCAAAGCACCTATTTTTCCCTTCCCCTCTTTCTCACTCGCAGACTGTATCTAATGAATCGTGTTCACATGAGGAGTCACGTTCACCAGACTGAGCTGACTGAGTCAGGACTGACTCATTTGAACCAATTAATGCTCAGTGGTCTTCACAGATGTTCTCATGGAGTGTAACTTACCTTTAGTATGCGGTGCTGACAAATTTTACCCTTGCAGTCAGTATAAACAGATGGCTGAGCTGACTATTATCAATATATAGAATATTAGCCATTTTAGCATACATTTTCAACATTAAACCTACAGTCCCAATCCCGAGGAAGTTTCCTCATATTGGAATACCACATACAGAATTACGCAGTTACCAAAAACATTTAGCTTCAATTTTACATTCTTCAGTTTAGCTCCTCTTTACGTTGATGTAACTTTACACATTGCTGTTCACTCAAGCAGCTTCAGGTGGAACCACTTGAGGTAGTTTTCCAACAGGACTGATACACAATTACACCCACTGCTGGCACGGTTGTTCAGTTTCTCACACAGCTTGTGTAATCTCCAGCATTGACCAATAGTACTGAAGGCTCTGAAGCTGCTGCACATGAACTTAAGGTCAACATGCCGAATGTGTGGTGTGGACTAGAGGGGTATAAAGCCACAGAGGCCCGCTGAGCAGTGGAACTTCAGATTCTTTTGGGATGAACTGGAGTGACCCAGAACCCATCATCCAACATCAGTACCTGTCCTCACTAATGCTCTTGTGAATGCAATCAAGTTCTCACAGCAATGTTCCAATCTCTAGTGTAAGCTTTCCCAAAAGTGTAGAGGCTGTTTCAGCAACAAAGAGGGACAAGCTTACTTGGTTTTATCTCTTTGAACACGGAATGGTTGTGATACATGCCTTCTATTTTTTGTACTGAAACATCAGTCCAAACGTTTATGTTTCTGATCTTGGTGTTCAGACTGAGTCGTGTTGCTGCATATCGGAAATGTGAAGAAGAAATATGAAGAAGAAGATTGGATTTTATCTGCTGTGTGACCACTGCCTTGATTAATGGGTGAACTTTAAAGGGCCCGTATGATGAAAGACAAATTTGCCTCACTTTTTTAAAAATGAAACAGTTTGACACAGTGTGTAAACTTTATCAAAAGCATCTGTACAGTGCATATATGGGAACCAAGATACTAGTACAGTCCTATTTAGAATTGACTGTTTTTGTGATACTGAGAAAACCGGTAGGTTCTGCCTGTTCACTATACAGCAAGTTAGCTCCGCCTGTTTACATCACAACAAGAAAAGTGAGGGGTCTTTAGTTTTTTTATTCCCATGGGCTTTTATCAACTGTTCCTTCAGTTTAGCAGTTTTCTATAATATCTTATTTAATATCTTAAGGTAATGGTCATGTGTAAAAGAAATCAGTGACTGCAGTTGTGCTGCATTACACTATATAAATGTTGTATAGCCTCAATGGAAAAAAATAAATGCAAGAAAAATGTAGGATATGGGCCCTGTTTAGAAAAACTTCCCACTGGCCTCGGATCAGCATGAAAGTGGGCACCCAGCACCCCCCGCCATGCCTATATCAACTACATCCTCTCTGAGGTGAAAGGTCAGACGGATCTCTCTCCCCGAGACAGATAAGCTTTGGCAAGGATCAGAGACCGGCGTGACTGAACAAAACAAAGTGCTGTAAAGGCGACGATCAGAGAAGGTGAAAGCTGAGGGGAGAGATGAATTGAGCGTCTGAAAGATTCCCCTCATTCCTGCAGCCTGAGTGCGCCGCAGCTGCCACTGATTACAGCCTGATTCACTTTAGCTGCACATAGAGGCAGCTTGTAAAAATATGAACAGTATAACTGTTTCCTGAGTTTGTGCTGACAGCAGCTCCCGGGGGAAAACGCGGCCGCTGCGCAGAAACACATGGCAGAACGCCCCACACCGTAGAGTACTGCAGCCTTCTCTACATGAAGAAGAGTTAGTCTGCTAATGCTAGAGAGGAACCACGTGCTGCTGTGAAATATACTGGCTGTCAAAAGTCTGTGGACACCTGGCTGTTCTAAAGGTTTTTAATGTGAATGAACACGTTTTCTTTTTTTCTGTATGTTTTCATATAGAAATGCATCATAATACATGGAACCCTCCCTACTCATTCTCTTCCCTTTGTTGGCATGTCAGAAATCATCAGCAAACAGACCTTTTAGGCATTCAGATCCCCTTTAGGCCAAAATATGTGCTTTGAAGAGGAATTCCTGAATAATTAAATTGTTAAATTGTAAACAAAGTAATTCAGAGTGCTTTGACTTGACATGCTACATTCCAGGGAAACCAATAGCAATAGGAACCAGACGTTTAACCAGTCTAACGCCTTTAAAAGCACCCTCAAAGACACAAAGATGGACCGGTGTGTAAATGTTGTTAAAAAACGACCAGTGAATATTAAATTCTGTTTGACCTGTATGAAATTGAGAACAGTACAAAGCACAATATTTGATGTTTTACCTTATGAACAATTTTGGAATCTAGGAATGTCAGGCTAGCCCTCACAGTCTCTGATAACGCAGCCATACTGTTGTACATGCAGCATGTTTCTGTAGGTTTGTTCACAGTGACATGAGTGACAACATCTCTGAAAAAGACAGCATCTTGAAGGCAGTCTGGAAATTTGTGGATGCAGTAACTGGCAATATTTGTTGACAACGGATCATCAACGTAGTTCTGAGCGCATGTGGTGATTTCATCACAAAAGATACATGTTTTATAGTGCAGTGCTGTCTGAAGGTTCAAAGGTCACAGGAATTAATTTATGTTTTTTGGCCTTTACGCATGGCGGTTTCTCCTAATTTCCTGAATCTTTTGGTGATATTTTGCAGTGTAGAGGATGAAATACCGAAACTCTTTGCAATCCCTGGGTAAGGAACAACATTTTTAGACTGTTGGATTTTTCGGTAATGCATTTTTGGCTCAGTGTCAAGCCTCGACTCATCCTCACTCATAAACAGCTCAGCCTTTGCTGTTATGCTGCTTTTATACACAAGCTTGGTTGCATCACCCATTTGCTTTTTTTATCTTAAATTGCTCCTGTCCAAATTTTTTTATAATATGTGGCAGACATCTATTTCAGATTGTATGAATATTTACAAAAAACAGTGTCTTGTCTTGTCTTTATACTGTTTCCGTGCCAATACAGTAAAAGCAGATTTATAACTCATTGGTTTCTGTTTTGAATTATATTTTACCTACTGCCCCAGACTTTTAATTGGGTTGGTTTGTACATGTAATGGTTATGAGTACATTGCCTGGTTTTTGACACATTGTTTTATGATAGTTTTAGAGATGAGCTTTTGGTCTAAAATTATATGAGGGTGTTGCGTAAAATAGTCCGCAAAGAAAACTTTCTGTCAGATTTATGACTATTTTACCATCATCAACAGTCCATTTATAAACTCAGAAGACATGTGTAGGTTCATTGGTGGTTTTGGGTAGTAAATAAAATGGCTATGTTTGTGTTGTAGACATGGTGACCCTGGTTCCCATCACCACCACTGTAAAGAAATCCCTACAATGCCTACACTGAACCACTCTGAATGACTCTGTTGACATCTCAACCACTGAATTATGCAGAAATGTTGACAAATTGGTGGAATTTTCATGAAACAATAGCTTGAAAAAGAAAACCGTCAAATCATTATTTAGTCAAAACCTGCATTATATACCAAGGAAGACACTCTGACAAACACAAAGTCAGGAGTTGAAGATAAATTTACCGCAAGCAATAGCACAGAGCCGTTTAATGATAACCAAAACCTGGGAATTAGTTATTTAATTTAATAACTTAATAAGCAACAGTGAAAAACAAACATTCTGAAACATTCAAAAGAAGCAGGATATCCCCAAACTTTTGACAGGCGCCACTTGGAGACATGTGGCTGTAAGGGAGGAGAAATGAGTGAGTCATGCTTATAGATGAGAGTGTTGTGAGAGAATGTGTGGTGTTTTATGGTTTTTAGTGATGAAATGAAGGTTGTGGAACGTGAAGTTGGCTTCAGTGGAAAAAAGACGTTATGGATGAACTGATGTCATGGGGGATTTTCCTGGGTATCGGATTGTGTTTTGAGCTGTATTGTAAGATTGGAATTGCTCAATATAATGACACATCAGTACTTCATTCGATTTACTTTAGCGGTTGCTTATATTCACATAACACTTTAGTGACAACATTTTAGGTTTTGTAAAGTGATTGCTCTCCGTGTTTTACTGACCAGTCACAGCTTGAGAAACAAGGAGAGAGTAAGAATCAAGGTACACTGAAGTTAACTATATTCAAACAAGAAATAACTTTCATATTGTCATATCAACATATTGGAGTGCAGATCTCAGAAGTTTTGTGAATTCAGTCCTGTGAGTTATAGGAAAAGGATGTTTGAGATTCGGTCTCAGTTTGTAGGAACACCTTTGCATCAGGAAAGCATCTACCTGAGGCACTGCATACCTCACACATTTTATTATGTAAGCAGTATGTGAAGTCAAAATGAGTCTTTCACACAAATATTTCAAGGTCCTGACAGTTAGGCAAGCTTAGAATCACATTCAGGAAAAGTTTTCTCGACTCTTGACCAAGACTGAGGGAGCCATAACAGACCTTTTGGATTTAAATTGCAGGTGAGATTATCCAACTCCAAATTTGTAACATTTACTAAAGATTTGTTGAATACATGTCTCACAGATAACAGATAAGGTGAACATTCAGATAACTGCTGCTTTAGGTAAGCTTATTTATACATCATACATTGTACACCTTTATAACACCAGTACCCAAAGGTACCAGTTATTTAATTCCCTCTCCTAATGCCCATTTGGCTGTGTGTCTGTCCCCTCCTACGTATTCCGATTCCTAATGCTGCAGCATTACAGTCGCTGTTACAGGGCTGTTGTGTATCCATCTGTTTGTGATAATTCTGTTTTTAAAGGCAATTCGTTGGGTTTGTTTTTGTTTTCCGCTCCATTCTGAAATGCTAAAGTGTGACTCTTTGATGTGTGAGCTCCGAGCTTTGCATAAGGGCAGGAACAACGGGCCTGCTCGGGTTGGCATCATGCTTCTCGGCGGAACGCCTCTACTTCTGGCATTTTTGAAGACTAGGCTGGTGACAGCTGCATCTAATGGTATTAACAAAGGCTTTATTTATTCTTCCGCAATGCAACGAGCATCAGTAAGCCATCATGGCTTCCCCCTGAGCCATCGTGGTGTACAGCATGTCAGAGGCATGTTTTCTGAAAGTCCATCTGGAGTGAGGTACACAGTCTGTACATGATCAAAACCAGCCTCATAAATTTTTATTATGACAAAGATGGGATAAGTACGAAGCACGACAGAGGAAACAAATACAGCGTTTAGTAGGCCTGTCCCTGCAGAGGCATTCCAGCGGCATTCTGTGGCATGCACTGATCAGCGATTTCCTCTTACATGGAAAAGCTGTGTATGATTTATATAAGAATATCAGCTGAAAGCCTATTCTGCCTGCTAATCTCTTCTACTTTCAGGCTTATGGTTGACCCTCAGACACCCAGTCTAACCCTTTTACAGAGTAGCCATAAAATGTTGTGGAGTTCCCTCAGTTTTTGTGTTAAGTTGGGTTGAATGGAATGTATTTCATGTGTTTGATTTACAAAAGCAAAACTGAACCAGATTTGAATCTGTGAAACTGAGCAAGTCAACCTTTGTGTTGTTACTGTGTTTAAATGCTATATGTTTACGTTATTGGTAGTACAAGATATATGAAAAATATCTTTTGTGTGTATTTATTGCATTTGTCTGTCTGCTGTTCTGTGTTAAACATTGCACCATATCCTGGTGTCCCTCTCTCAATGCGTCACACACAGTCAATATGGCCAATATTTATTGAACCACACTTACAGAAGCAGTGTCTCTCAGTGTGGCGGTGGACCGCCATGTTTGCTAATGCAACATGCCAGACGTCTCGACATGGAGGTGTAGAGGTACCTAATGGTGTCCTGTGATAAATCCATCCCATGCAGCTTACATATTCTCACACAGTTCCTGCAGATTGTGCAGTAGGGGTGGAGGTGGAGGGACACCAGGGCTTCTGTACATGTGCGGCGTGACAACAAACCATTCATCTTGCCGTTGACCACGGTGCCTCCACACATAGATTGGTCGATCATCTCCACCAAGACAAAAGCGTGACTACTGACTGAAGATGACCCGCTGCCATTCTGAGTCACTCCATGACAGTCTGGCACAACGCCATTGCAGTCTTTGGCGACACTGACGTGATGTTAAGGACAGTCGTTGTAATGGTCTGCATGCATGTAGTCCTGCGTCATGTAGCCATCTGCCAATGGTGCTGGCACTAACAGGATGACTCATGGAGGGCATCACTGCTCCAGTGTCTGCAATCATGGCTGTTGGGTCACTCCGTGGATGTCTGACAATTCGTCAGTTCTCTCTTTCCGTGCTTCGTGTAGGTATGCCAGTTCTATCATGTCACTGGTGTGTGCCTTCTTCTATCCACTGCCGCTGACAGCGTGCTATGGTAGGATCCGCACAGTCGGAATGTTGTGCAGTACATCGATAAGACCAGCCCTTTGATGCACCCCATCTCAAACTCTTCCAACTGCTCAAATTGCTTTTGAACTCTTCTCCGAGGCATATTTCACTTGTAAAGGATGCTATCAACACAACAGCACGAGTCAGAATGGAAAGCAGTGCAACAGGCTTGTTTGCGTCACGTCTCATGATGTCAACCGAGTTCACTGTTTTTTTTTTTTTTTGATGATGAGTGTATATTAACCAAAATTACCAGAATGCAGAAAAGTTTGGTCAGTAATACCAATATTTTATCTAATTATCTGCTGTAAGCTGCTGATATGTAAAAATGATGTTCCATGCCTTGTACAGTAGATATATGTGACTGATGGCAGTGTATGGTCATGACAACATTGCCCGTGTGACACTGGCAAAATTGGATTTTTCAAGAAGAGATTTAGCAGTGTTAATAATTAATTTAAGGTGGTAAAAGTCAGGAATATGGTCTGTACTCTTTCAGTTTCTTTATTTTAGTGCACCTGCACCTTTTAGTGGGCCTGGATGTTCAGTGTCCATGGTTCCCAAAAAAATAAACATCCTGTTTGTTCCTCTGTTAGGATAATTGAACCCTTCACAGAACGTTCTGCTGGCCGCTGCGGTTTGCTTTTGGTGGTGGGAGCGTTTTCTGTCGGGACTCCATTTAAAACGATGGAATTTGTGTTTTGCTATCATACTATAAATGCAGCCCGATGGTTCATTATCTCTCTCCCTCTTTGTTAGGTTATCTGGCCCTCTGCTGTCTCCAGGAATCAGTCCGCTGAAAACGGCGCCGTCTCCTCCCTCTGCTCTGATGGAAAAGCAACACAATTTGTCCTCCTCTCAGCAGCACCAGCTCCATCCACAGCACAAGCCCTACTCCACTTTCCACAGCCTCCCGAGCACTGAAGGTACAGTCCCCAGTTCACCCAGCTGTATAGACAGTTGTCCACATAGACTTGTGAATGACACTGTCAGTGGAGCTTTTGCTTCAACTAGTTAAACTGAAAGTGTTCAGTGCGTCAACGAGGAGCTGTGGTGTAGGTCCACCTTAACCTCCTAATTCGCCTGTAATCGTAAGTGCAGTACAACCAAGAAGTTGTAATGGACATTTTTTGCGGTTTGTTTCTTGTGTTTGTGTTTGGGCAGATTATCGAGGAAACTTCCAGAGCTGCTTCCACTTTGGGGATAATTACAGAGTGGAGCAGAACATCAACAGCGTTCACCTCCCCGCAGAGTCGCACGGTTTCAGCGCACATCAACACAACGGCTTCCACACCAGCTGTTCCACCGCATCCTCCACAAGTACTGCAGCCTTCATTATTCGCTATGAAACTAATATGTAGGGTGCAGTACTCTGCTGATGTCATAGACCACCTTTTCATTTATTTAATTTCCAGTTAGAAAAGGCCGTTTTTCAGTGCCAGATAAAAGCAGGAAACATCATAATTCTCCAAAGAAAAACCTGGGTCTCCAGAACAGCTACTTTATAGGAGAGGGGAAAAAGTTAACTTAACTTTTAATTTAAGTTCATATGGTTTCTACTTCAGGTGATGTAGTAACTTTTCTATTGGTCCATTCTTCACACAGCAGCTATTCAAATGATGAAGAATGATAAAAATCAAGATACATATTTTTCTGGACAGTGATGATATATTCATCAGACACTTAGTATAACAACAGACCTGTTAGTATTTTGCATATGTCCACTCTTTACTTTTGTGAACCTACTGCCACTATAGCTCTCAATCACTGCAATTTTAAACCCTCACAAAGGACTCACTTGCACTTATAGTTTTTGTCTTTGAGAGAGAGGAGAAGATAAAGCTCCACTCTTGGTTCAGATCTGAAAACATCCATGGCTGATTCTGTCCATCCTTCCACTGTGAGAAGACAACTCAACGGGTCAGTGGGTCTGAAAGGATGTGTAGCATTTAGGAAGCCCTCAGTGAGAAAGGAGACACACCAAACAAACAAGCTGCTGGTTCTCTCAGAACAATGGACTGACCACAGCATTTCAGAACAGACCTCAATATCACTGAATGTGTTTGGGATTACTTGGTTGATGAGAAGCAGAAAATGCTAACCTAACGTCTAGCATGGAACTTTAGAGATGCTGCAGATTTCTTTTAGATACTGAAAGTGAGTCTCCTGAAAAGAATGGAATCTGTAATAAAGGCAAAGAGTGGACACAATAAATACTCAAACACCGGATACTATATTTAGTTTTTCAGGATTTTGTGTGATTTTTTTGTTAAATAAGTGTTTCAGTGTTTTCTTGAGGCTAAAAAACTAACTTAATGGCAGTTTTGACAAGAAACAGTGTCTGATGTGTAGTTATGAGAGTGAGAAGTTGTGTGGAACTCCCTTTGGCTGTACAGTTTATGGGTTAAAGCACTTAAAACTGACTAAAAGCCATATGGTGGCATACATATGACTTAGCAATGCTAGTATTTTTGTGTGAAATTACTCTCTTCTGGCATTTTTCTGCCATTTACATGAATAGAATTTTAGAATAGAGTAGAAATAGAATTTCATTGATGAAATTGCTTGATTTATTAACTGATTGATTGAGTGAGTGAATAATAGACTGTTTGGAACCAGCAGCCTAATATAACTTTGAAAAAAAGAAAAAAAAACATATGCAGCACTTCTGTAGTCACAAAACTATATATAACAATTATTAGTGCCAGAATCAACACGGTGGACAATGATCATTGCATCAAATACAATGTTCAAAATTGAGATAACAATGTTTATAAGATAAGATTTTATCATCCCACATGGGGAAATTTGCATAGTTACAGCAGAATTGCAGCGGAACAGATACTGAACAAGAAGTAGACAAAAGTGCAAGTTATACAGAATACAAAATAAGAAAATACAGAAAATAAATAAATCACTACTGTTAGGTAAAAAATACACTAAAATACAATAGGAAACTATACAAATTTACACGTGTAATTGCACAGATATATATTGCACAGTTATTGAAAGGTACTGCACAGATATTTTAAAGATAATGCACAGTTACGTTTTCTTATACCAGCTACACAAATGCTGATAATCTTGGCAGTCACCTAAATACTGAGGGTATAGGCAGTCAGAGTGCATGAGTTAAGTGATGTTGGCACTCTGTACAGGATGTATACAGGTGATGAGGTGCAGCAGCAAATATTGCTGAACCTCATTGCTGCAATAATTAAGTCACATTGAATATATAGATAGATATGGGTCCATATAGTGTACTACAGTAGTGAGTGTCTGATGCTCTGCTTGGGAAGGTGCTGGTTGTGCAGCCTAACAGCAGTAGGGAGAAAAGAGCTGCGATATCTCTCTTTAACACACCGCGGGTGGAGGATCCTGCCACTGAAGGTGCTGGCCAGTGCAGCAACTGTCTCTTGTAGTGGGTGAGAGATGTTCTCCATTATGGATGCCAGCTTGGTCAACATCCTCCTCTCCCCAACTAACTACAGCGCAGAACTTGCCTTCCTGATCAGCTTGTCCAGTTTCTTCCTGCGGTTGTGATGCTGCGCCCCCAGCTGACAGTGCTGTAGAAGATGGCTGATGCTACCACAGAGTCATAAAAAATGTGGAGGAGTGGACCCTGTATCCTAAATGAACGGAGCCTCCTCAGCAGGTGGAGTCTGCTCTGCCCTTTCTTATACAGAGCATGTGTGTTGTCCGACCAGTCCAGGTTATTGTTCAGATGAATACCCAGATACTTGTAGGTTTTGAAGATATCAATGTCTCTTCCCTGGATGTTCACCGGAGTGGGTTAAGAGAACTTAGTCCTACAGAAATCCACCACCAGCTCTTTGGTTTTGCCTGTGTTGATGTGGAGGAAGTTCTGCTGACACCAGTCGACAAAATTCCTTGTTACTTCTCTGTACTCCCTTTCGTCGCCATCCGACATTTAGCCAACAATGGTGTCAGAGAATTTCTGTTTGATGGCAGGTTGTGGTGTTGTGGGTGAAGTCTGCAGTGTAGAGGGTGAGGAGGAATGGGGCCAGGACCGTTCCCTGTGGTGCCCCTGTTCTGCAGAGTATTGTGTCTGACACACATACTGTGGCCTGTTTTTGAGATCCAAGTCCATAATCCAAGTGATGAGATGGTGGTCCACCCCTGCGCTCTCCAACTTGCTCCACAGTAGAGTGGGCCTGATGGTGTTGAAAGCGCTAGATAGATCAAAGCACATGATTCTAACAGTGCTTCCTGCCTTTGAGCAAAGGATCTGTGGAGAAGGTAAATGATTGCATCCTCCACCCCAATGTTTGGCCGGTAGGTGAACTGCAGAGGATCCATAGTTGATCCCACCAGTGAATGAAGATAGGTGAGAACAAGTCTTTCCAAAGCCTTCATCAGATGAGAGGTCAGTGCCACTAGTCTGTAGCCATTAAGGTCACTGGGGTGTGCAGTCTTTGGAATAGGCACTACACATGATGTCTTCCAGAGCACCGGCACGCTCTCCTGTTTCAGGCTTAGTTTGAAAATGTCCTTTACTATCCCACAACTGGTCTGCGCAGTGTCTCAGGAGTCCAGGATTGATGCTGTCTGGACCTACTGCCTTCCTCACCATTATCTTGCTCAGCTCCCTCCTCACTTGTTGTCTAGTGAAGGACAGAGAAGAGCTGGACTAAGTGCTAGGCATTGAAAACAGTGGTGTGGGCTGGTCAGGAGAAAGGGCGGATGCCAGATTGAATCTGTTGAAGAAGGCATTTAGGTCGTTTGCCCATTGTGGGTCTCCTTCAGGCTGCCTGTTGGACTCGTTGGATCTTAAGCCCCTCCAGACTCTGCTCACATTGTTCTGCTGCAGCTGGCCTTCCATTTTCTTTCTGTAATGGTTCTTGCTCTCCCTGATTTTCCTTCTCAGTTCCTTCTGTATCCTCCTCATTTCCTCCTTGTTTCCTGATCTAAAGGCCACCTTCTTCTCATTCAGAAGAGCCTTGTCCTTCCTTATCCTTCTGTGTCGCGGGGTGCCAGAGCCTATCCAGGTGCTTATTGGGTGGAAGGTGGGCGTGGTGCCGAGTCTCACATCCCTGTACTGATTTCACATCTCTCTGTGTCAGGGTCAGATTTCCCAATATTATATATTATATGAAACCAAAATGATAGTAATATTGAGCAAATTCTTGTTCATATTTCTCTGGTCTCCCTGTGCTCTGACCTGTATGCGAAGGAGACTGTTGGGTTACAGACTGGGCAGTGCTGTAAAGCACCACATACAGGTGCATGTGCATGGTGCAGATTGCTCAGTGAACGCAGTGCAGATATGTAGGGTATGAATCACATACCTAAATGGACAGGTGAACAGCACTTATGACAAATATCTGCTGTGCTTGATGCACACCGTACCAGCGCAACACACACTAACACACCACCACCACATTAGTGTCACTGCAGTACTGAGAATGATCTACCACCCATATAATATCTGCTCTGTGGTAGTCCTGAACATTGAAGAACATTGTGAAAGGGGATTAACAAAATATGTAGTGTATCAGATGAAACTACAAAGTACATCTATATAGTAAGTAGAGCTGGTAAAATGGACAATGACTGGACATGCAAAGAAGTTGTACCTAATGAAGTGGCCTTAGATAATGTGCAAATAAGTTGTTCAGTCAACAGGCTACCAATAAAACCACACACACACACACACATGATACTAGACTGCTTAAAAACAGACAAACAAGAGATACATAACACCACGACTTCACCATACTCATCTTTCTCTGTTCTGTGTGCAGGTTTCAGTTTGGTCCCGGACCTCAGTGGATCAGTGTCCCAGTTCACTCAGAGCCCAGAGGACAGCGTCTTCTTCCAGCTGGGCAGTTTCGAGCGCAGCCTGAGCCAAATGAACTCAGTTTATACCGAAACGTAGAGCATCACTCCATCAGTCTCAAACTGAACAAACAGAATTTGCCTCTTTCATCTCTGATCTTCTTTCCTCTCACCATTTCTTCTCTTCTCTTTTTTCTCATCCTTTTCTCTTCATTCCTCTCTCCATTTCTTTTCTCTTCTTCTCCTCTCCTTCTCTTTTCTTGTCTCCTTTCCTCTCTAATCTTCTTTTTCTTCTCTCCATTTCTTCTCTTCTTCTCTTCTCCTCTTGTTCTCTCCCCTCTCCTTCTCTTCAATTCCTCTCCTGTTCCATCTTTCCTAACATTCTTTCCTCTTTGTTTCTCTTCCCCTATTTTTTCTCCTCTTCTCTCTGAGCCAGCAGTCTGTTTCCTGTGATGCTATTGCTCCTCTGTATGGATTGGTGGATGTTTTCTTTGCTGTTTTATGTTTGTTTTCAGAAAGTCACTATTTTGCCAGCGTACAGTAGCATAATGTCTCTATTCTGACCCAGTATGATGTTTCACTCCAGTCTCGTGTAGGTTACCTGCTAGACAGCTGGTTCTTTTTGTGAATATCCAAACACAGAGGGTTAGGGTTGATGGATCTCTGTGGTAGGGATGGGACGGTTGCTAGTTTTACTGATATACAGTGACATTAAACTCTACAATAATTATATCGCTTTTTAATAATATTGAAAACCATGTTTGATAAAAAAGTGATGGTGAAAGTAAACAGCTGCTACAGTCTCCTTGCAAAGCACATACCAGGACAGAACGTTTACACAGTTATAATCTGAACAGTAAACAGTAGTGCTGTAGGAAGTGTTTGTATTTATTTACGTTGTAGTTAATATTTTGGTGTTACAATAAAATATAAGTTTCAATAAAAAAGTCTTAATATTGGTGACAGATGATCTCAATGTTTACTCACGTTTTTCTGTATATTTTCACAATATCTTGGTGAAACCAAAATCTGTGATAATCTTGGTCACTGGTATTATGATTGGATGTTTTCATACCGTCCCATCCCAACTCTGTTAATAACTTTAAAGGGCCCATACTTTTTCTGGTGTTCCTGGGGTCCACCTATGACGTTTGTGTGGGTTTATGCACCAAAAACAGCTGAACACTTAGAATTAGAACCCTTATAATTAAACAGGTTGTTTTTTTACTGTGCCTTTAAGGCTGATATATGCAAATAATCTGTGTTCTTATTGGCTAACCTGTTTTGTGGCTAGTTCAAAAATTAGTCTAGGCTTAAACACTCATTGTCACTTCAGTGTGAATGGCCTAGCTAAACTATTGTAGACTGAATAGGCAGATCACAAAAACCAGTACTTTTAAATGGGCCGTATGGACTGTTATGTTTTGAAACTTTACCAGTGTTTACGTTCTACAACAACATTGTTATTTTATCTAAGTGTAGAAAGATCTCTTTTCTCCCTGATATGGGCCCTTTAACCGATATGTGGTGAACAGTGAGCCATACATTTTATGAATTCTGGATGAAATTCACAGACAATGGATCTGAAACATGTCAGAAACAAAACTCATCAGTATTAAAGCCCTCATGTGTCTGTTCTCTCAGCTCCTTCCTCTCATTCAGCTCTTGGCTGAAGTGTAGAAAACAAGTATTTAGTGTTGCTGTGTTTTGTCAGTGAATGTTTGCTTGAATTTTGAGTCTGTTCTCTCCCAGATGATCTGGTTTGATTATTTTATAAAAGGTTTAGGGTATAATTAATATTATTAATATCCATCAAACTCCTACCAGATGTATAATATGTACAGTTTGTTTAAATATTAATTATTATATGTCACTCTCTCATGTCTCAGAAAATAAAATTCTCTTACAAATTGCATGTTCTCGTGTGCGTACTTTAAAAGGTGGGGTAAGATTAATAATGTGGTGGAGATGACTGAGGTGACACTTTATCTGACCTAAATAAAGCATTACTTGATCATTTATGAGCACCTTATGTCTGTATTTGTAAAGGTGCTATTTATTCAGTAACTTAATTTGTACTAGTAATTTAATTTGGTTGGTTTACAGTGAGACATCCCGATGGTCACACAGGAGCAACATGTTGAAACAGACACAGACAGGACAATAAAATGAACCTCTGTGTAAATACGCTTGATCTCCATATTGTTGAGTTATTTAATATCTACTATGATACTAATGTGTTTAGCTATGCTAGTTACTTGAAGCTTGCTAGTAGCTAACATTACCTATGCTGCTACTACTACTACTACTTGCTTTCAGTTTGAGATGAACTGCTTCAGCCAGCAAACAGTGATGGAACCACACAGCATGGCTGCTACTTACAGGCTGCTGTTGGGGTTGCGATACTAATAAAGCTGGAACTGCTCCTCTTCAGTCTCTTCAGGGTTAATGCTGAGCAAAAGTGCTCAATATTGTTCATGACTGAGAACTGTCCAGAGTAATATGTGCAGAGCAAACTAAGAACTCTGAATTAAAGTTGTCCAGGATCCTGTTAAAGATGTGGAAGCTAAAGTTGGTTTCCTGTTTGCCAGCTTGTTTGCAAAATTCACCTTTCTACAGGGGTTGGACAATGAAACTGAAACACCTGTCATTTTAGTGTGGGAGGTTTCATGGCTAAATTGGACCAGCCTGGTAGCCAATCTTCATTAATTGCACATTGCACCAGTAAGAGCAGAGTGTGAAGGTTCAATTAGCAGGTAAGAGCACAGCTTTGCTCAAAATATTGCAATGCACACAACATTATGGGAGACATACCAGAGTTCAAAAGAGGACAAATTGTTGGTGCACGTCTTGCTGGCGCATCTGTGACCAAGACAGCAAGTCTTTGTGATGTATCAAGAGCCACGGTATCCAGGGTAATGTCAGCATACCACCAAGAAGGACGTTTTCCTCCACCAGCATCACGTAGTGACCTGGCCACTATCCTGCAAGAAGAATGGCTTAAAATCCCTCTGACCACTGTGCAGGACTTGTATATGTCATTCCCAAGACGAACTGACGCTGTATTGGCCACAAAAGGAGGCCCTACACCATACTAATAAATGATTGTGGTCTAAAACCAGGTGTTTCAGTTTCATTGTCCAACCCCTGTACCTTAAATGGTGCCACAATTCCAATCTGATGTCTGTACAAGCTGCAGCATTTAAGGTGGAACGGAACATTAGATTGAGAAGTTGGTGAATAGGAAGTTAACTTCAGTCTCGTTTATAGATAAATATCTACCATACCCATTTCACACCAAACCATTCTTAATGACTTCATTGAAATCTTAACCATTTAGTTATGTAGAAAAATTTGAGTTCCCCTTTGAGATCCCTAATATCAATACCATGTCATTTGCCTCATGAAAGAACTATATAATCTTATGATTAAGTACACAAAATATTAACATACTTTATTGTTTCTTACTAACAGGAAGTGATGAAACGTGATGCACGTAATACCAAGCTAAAGGCTGCTTTGAAGGGAAGTTTTAACAAAATGCAAACAAATAAATGGAGTATTAAGTATAATATATTTATTTTTACAGGGTGTTTAGACAGATTTGGGTAGAACTCTTAGTACACCCTTACTGGTCCCGCCAACACCACACCCCCAACCCACATGGCACCAATGCATCACTGTGCACCATTTTTTAAAAACTTTTAATATACTGCATCATTTCATACTAACAGGAAGTGATGAAACGCAACTCATACCAAGCTGGACTCTGCTTTTTTTTTTTTTACAACATGGAAACAAATAAGCATTATTTACTAGAATACATTGCTTTTTACAGGCTGTTGTGACAGATTTGGGTTTAACTCACATTTACACCATTACCGGTGACCATTTTTTCAAAACTTTTTAGACATGAGGAACTTCTCCCTTTCCGTTTCCTGTTGCATTGTGGGACAATAGTGTCCATCATTACCATACTCAAAAATTGACTGGCTGTAAGTGTGCATTGTGGATTTTTCAGTTTACTCAACTTTGATATTCCTAACTGTGCTAAGTACTACATACTCAAAAACTAGTTAGTATTATTATTAAGTGCACACCTGGGTCACATTAACTGGTTCTAGATATGCATTGTGGATTTTTGGGTATAGTTAACTTTACCACTTGTAAATGTACTGTGTACAACATACTGTAAAACTTGTTAGCATTAGTATGAAGTGCATTATTGCTTTTGAAGCGTTATTGAGTGCTTAGGCATGTGTTTGTAAAGTCCCTATGTAAGTTGCTTTACAATAAAGTGTTCCCAGTTTTGATAAAGCTTCTTTAGAGTTTGGATGCAGCAGTTACACATTTCTTTTAAAACCTGAAAATGTGCTGCACAAGTGAAAACAGTGGTGGGTCAACGCTGCCCTCTAGTGGATCAGAAGATTACAGCTGAACTTTCCCAGGATGATCATGAAATGGCAGCAAAAGATGCCCTGAAAGAACTATATTTACTGCAAATAGGATAAAACCTTCAAATGTTCCCTACACCAGAGCACTATCACGCCACTCTGTACTGAGGAGCTAAGAGCTTAGATGTTCTCAGATTTCAAAAACCTCAAATGTAAGAGCTGCAAAGACATGGACTGGAAGTCCTACAAAATCTTGTTAAAAGCTATATTGGGTTTCCCAGAATCAAATCAAGCACGTTCTGTTTTCCAGGCTTCATGGTGCAGGAATGTGAAGACTATTCACCAATAGTTTAACCAAAAATCTATATTATATCTATAAATGAATTAGTATCTCTTATGAATGACTCAGTAGCTACTATAAAATATCCAGCAACAATTATGAATTATTCAGTAACTACAACCTCAAATCAGAAAAAGTTGGGAACGTATGGAAGATGCAAATAAAAAAAAAATGCAGTTACTTTGACTTTTACTTCATTTTAAGCAGTACGAACCTAAGATACTTCACGTTTGTCTGGTCAACTTTATTATTCAAATCTGCATTTTCCATACTGTCTTAACTTTTTCTGATCTGGGGTTGTATTATAAATGATTCAGTATCGACTATGGCACCACTGCGTGACTTCTGTAGTAACAAGACTGACGAACTTAAGTGAATTTCAGTTTATTTCTCTTGAATTCAACTGATATTATATATGCATACACACATCTGCACAGTACAATGAAAACCTCACCTAGTCAACACTGAATGTTTGGCAGGCTGGACATAAAACAAACATCACCCATATTAAATCTTGTATCTATTTATAAACCTGTCATAGTGACTGAGGTAGCAGTTCTATATGTGTGGAATGGAAAAAACAGAACAGATTTGCAGGCCTATACATGAAGCTATTCAAGACTTCTAAGGTAACAGGGTAATAATGACATCAGAAATCTGATTCATTCGCAAAACTCTCAGGGTCTAAGTTCACAGAAGCCTTGTTCAGTCAGAGATACTGCTTCATCTGGTCTTTCCTTTCATTCAGTTGCAAAGCAGGTTTTTCTGGTGCTCCCGTGAAAACATTTAATAACAGAGGGTCCTGACAACAAGGCTGAACACTGCCATCTAGTGAAGAAACCAAGCCTAATGCTTTAACCAAGCAAGAGAAATACTAAAAAGGTTTGAAAATTTCAACCTGAGTTTTGAAGTATCAAAGTGAAGATCAGAATAATTGAGCCTGTAAAATGAAGTATTCAGTATGCTGTAGCTCTGAGGAAACAAGTTTGCAAACTCTGACACAGGGCATGAAAGCAGGGCTCTTTTTAGCTGTTAGGTGGTTTTGCTCAGTATCCATTTTGTAGCATGCAAACTCAATTTCAGGAGCTGTACTGGTCAGGCTAGTGGTCCTGATAATCAAAATTCATGTTTTGTAAGAAGGCCATAATATGTACATTCAAGTCAATAGACCACAGGCAAAGAGGAAACACCTTGAATCCCACACAGTTAAGAGACAGTTTACATTAGTTCTCAGTGATTCGATATGCTTATGGCATGTTCTCTGCAAAAATATTTTAAAACTATTTTAACTTGAAGTTGTGAGTTTTGGACATTTGCAAGATCTCTCCAAAAATGTGTCATTTGGTGGAAATGGCAGAAATGTGTAATTGCACACAAATGTGCGATTGCGGAACATAGGTTGTTCTTCGGTCCCTTTCCCCAAGTTACTGGATCAGTAATCTAGGGGTGGGTGATATGGTAAAAACTGTAATTACATTAGTTCATCATACAATTATTTATTATCATTATTATTATTATTATTTATTATTATTAATAGTATTATTATGATAAAATATTCAACTTCAAGTTGAACTCAAAATTTTAATGCAACCAGGTTCTAACCTTTAAATTCTTTTCAGTGTACTTTAAACTCCTGCACGTTCAGTAGTTTCAGTAATTTCTTTTCATAGGTATTAATGTTGTTGTCTTTAAAATCAGTTTTGTTTTGTTTTTCAGTGTCATTGAAATTATCCCCCCATCTCACAAACAACATCTGTTATGTTGTGACCGTTGACAAAAACGTATCATGGGAAAACAGAGAAGGTAAAGCATGTAAATCCATGCACTTTTGGGGCTTCTATATTTTATAGTCTATTTTTTAAAGTCATTCACTTATAGGGATTTCATTTAACACTGTGTTCTTTTTAAACACTCTGTCTGTCTGTGCTCTCCATGTAGCTAACAAGTAATGGAAGCATATATGCCACTAATTAATGCATGTTTTAATTCTCTTACAATTGCCATCTTTTGTGCATGTAAACGGTCTGCTTAAAGTACTAAAGCTCAAAGTACATGCCAGAGGGGAAACCTGTCTGAAACACCTTGTTGGAATTGCAGCCCTTTTCTCTGTTACAAGGTGACGTCATCTTGTAACACAATGTTTATTGCCCACCTACTGGCAAACTTGGCACACCCTCATGCAACACAGAGAGTTAAAACAGACAATATGTACCACTCTGAAACTGTACTGTACTGCTTTAGTCTAGTTTCCAAAAGTGGATCTACCTATTCTTCCTGACTTTCAGGATCGGACTCTGGCTCAAACCGATACAGCAGAACCAACACCATTGTGGGGCTAGTCACAGCAGAGCTGACCAAGTAGAGCACACTGAGTTCATCAGTAGGTGGGGCTTAAAGAAGCAGGAGCTCTAACAGAGCATTTCAGACAGAAGGTGAATACAGATGTACAGTATGAGAAAAATACTGTGGGGAAATGTAAGAATTTACATCTATTCTGGTAGACCCCCAAGCATAAAATTATGAACACTGAAAATGAGTATACAATATACATAAAAAAATTCCATCTATAAATATGGACAAAATTACTTAAAGCCTGAATTGTTTCATGTTTGGAAATAACAGTTTGTCAAAAAAGAACACAATAGCAAGTCTATTAAAGATCACTGAATCTCCACTCAGTGTGAGAGAAATAATGATATGCAGTTATAATCATGCTAACTGATAAGATTCCACTTACTTGTTAGCCACATTAGCCCTGTAGCTTCAGCATCCTACATTTCAGGGAAACAGCAGAAATGTTCATTTTTTGCCAAACATTAAAGCTTTAACTGTCACAGCACCAAGTTCAGGGCATTCCTCAACTAATTCATGGCTTTATGTTTCCACTCAAGGGCACTTAGCCTCTCCTGACTTCAACATGAGAAAGTCCATGATACATTTTACCACCTTATCACAAATCCAGTTCATCAGCTGAGATATGTTTGGTGTCTGAAGTTTGCTTCTTTAGTTTTAGCACTGGAGCTACAAGTTTAAAGTAGCTGACCAATAATGGAAGCCTATATCCCACCAATTATCACTGTGCAAAGCTATAACAGAATCAGCTATTTGTAGATAGCCGTCTGTCGTACAGTGTCAGAAACAAGTCTGTTAAAGACCATGTAAAGCTGCCATGTATGGGGGATATTGAGTTGGGGATTTTGACACCTTTCTGGTGTAAATGTGTAAATGTACACAACATGCAGAAGAACTTAGTGACATGGGCTGTACTGTTCAAAGAGAACTCAGTAAAAACTTGGGTAAGGACGTGTCTTCTGAGGCTGTGAGTGAATTATCTGCAATTATTTTCAACAGCATAATGTTGATTTTGAGACCATTTGAGACCTAAACATTGTGTCCATCCTTGTTCTGGAAATTGTGTTTGTCATGTTAATACATCAAGACGTTTGACGTGGTGTTGAAAACTCGGACCCTACGCTTATAACTGTTAGATGATTAAGTCAGACTTTACAAAGCAACTCACAGCAGCAGACACTCACCATATTTTAGCCTGTTTATATTCTCCTCACAGCCAGTCACACCTCCACAGCACTCACTGTTATGTTTTCACATTGCAGTCTCACAATGTCATGCAATGTAATGCCCCTACTTAACAACTATGTGGTTTAAGGAAAGCATGTTAGGATTAGCCCCATGCTAATTGGTGGGGTATATACTAACATTATTTGTTAGCTACATTAGCGTTAAAGCTCCAATGCAAAACTAAGAAGCAAACTTATCTTGGTTGATTAAATACTTCCAAGGGGAGGGATTCTTTGGCCATTGCTGTGAAAGGAGAAACAATGCAGACTTTCCCACAGTGCAAGTGGTGAGCATGCAGAGGTCGATTTGGGTCCTGCTCCGTTAAGAGCGCTTGCTCTTCCTGTGGACATAGCTCTGGTAGTAAAAGTTGCTGAAGAGCAGAATGAGGCTGATGCAGTAGGCAAACACCACCATGTTCATGGAGTCGGGGAAGTCACACTCTGTGAACAGGTTGTAGCCAGTATGTGTGGTCAGGAGGACGAACTGGAGCTGAAAAAAGAAAGATGACAGTGAGCAGCTGAAGAGAAGGCATGAGTTTGACTTGGCAGTAGCTCATAGTAGCAAGAAATACATAAAAAAAAACTGAGTAAAAACACATCAAAGAGAAAAAACAAATAAAAATATTCAAAAAAAGGAAAAAAAAAAAAAAAAAAAAAAAAAAAAAACAACTATTCCTCATTACTGATGAAATGAACAAGGATGTGCTAAACTGACCCATGGTAACATGGTCCATAAATCTACTGCATATATAATACAGATATCACCCTCTTTTATATTTTTATTAAAAATCTGGCACATAAAAAATAGAAGAAGAAGAAGAAGAAGAAGAAGAAGAAGAATATAGATTGGATAACTATAGTGTCAGACTACTAATAAAATATCCCCTCCTACAAACACTAATGTGGTTCTGATTTCTGTTTAAGAATCATTAGAACTCCAGCATGTTTTGTTATTGTCACTATTAATGTTGACTTCCAAGGTAATCTGCAGGTTCTGCAAAAGCAGCAGTTTATAAAATCTGTCTATCTGTTCCCCAAGATCACAAAGAATAAGAGCATTAACACAAGTTATTACCAGCTGCAGGGAGGTGAGGTAGCGTTTCCACCACAGATACTTCTGCACGTGAGGCCCCAGAGCCGCCAGCCCATAATAAGAATACATCACAATGTGAACAAACGTGTTCAGCAGGCCAATGAAGAATGCTGCCAACACATGGAAGGTGGTCACGTACACGGGATGTCACAGGACATGTATGCACAAACACAACCAAAAAAATAAAAACTCATACACTGGCCCCCCGCTACGTATTTCACTCCGGCCCACCAGTTGAAGATCATAGTGCCATGGTGGTACACATGAAGGAAGGTTAGCTGGTTGTTCTTCTTCCGCAAAATGAAAAAGACCTGATGACCACACGCAAAAAACACAAACATTATATTACAATACAGTTTATATGTACTTGGGAATATAATGACAACATTGTGTATTTAATGGAAAATCAGATACTAAAATATGGGGAATTGGAAAAGACAACAATCTAGAACAGTGCAAACTGGGGGAACATTAAAGAACAATGTAATTTTGGAGAACATTACAGAACAGTCTGATTAGGGCAAACATTCTATAATACTGTGAGTGCATCAGAATGCATGTGGTGAATGGGAAGAACATTCAAGGATATACGCATTGCAGGACAAGATTCTAGACCAGTGTAAATACATGAACAGCACCAAAAGATTCCAAACTGGCGGGAAATGGGGAGATCATTCTAGAACAGTGTGAAAGGGGAGAACATCCAAGAACAACAACAGCGAGATTCTAGACGTGTTTGAATGCATCAGAACATTCTATAACAGTGTAAAAGGGCGAGAACATTCAATGGCAATAAAGGAAAAGATTCTAGAGATGCGTGAATGCATGACAACCTTCTAGAACATTGCAAATGAGGGAGAACATTACTGAACAGTATGAATAGGGAGAATGTTCTGTACTGGTGTTAATGCATGTAAACATTCTAGAACATGTATATTAAACACGTGAAAATGTCTGAAGTGCTGCGGTGTTGTATTTTTCTCATATTGTGGTTTAATAACTCACTGTGTCACTGAGCTCAATGACTTTGGAGAAGAAGAACCACCAGCATACACTGGCCATCTGAGAGGGAGAACAGACATTTTTTCAGAGAACACAGTTAAGACCTGATCAAATTAACAAAATCTTTATGGTTTTCTACTCTTTACATTACTGCACTTTATGCTACCTCTTCCATCCTTACAATCTTACAACCATCCAGTTCCGGCTGTGTCCTCCTAACAGCTGGTCCCAAACAACTCACTGACATTATCTTCCCTTTCATATAAACACTAATATTCACACAAACAACTGCCCAATCACATCAGCTGCTCTGCACATTTCTCTCTCTCATCTGCATCTAAAATAGATTGGAGAAGACTGGATATGAGATAATCTAATAATCTAACTGCAGCTCAAAAATAATTAAAAGCTAAAGTGAAAATGGGATTCCTAACAACCACCTGAAAGACATGGTAGCTCACCAAAACTGTCTCCTTCAGATAAACAGCTCTTAAAAATTTCATCTTTGCAAGAGACGAGAACATCAACTGCTTTTATAAAACAGCAGACGACATAAAATACAATAAACTACACAATTTTTCAGAAAATAATTTCAGTTATTATTATTATAACAATCAACAAAAGCAAGTATTCCGCCAAGAAATGTAGTTCCTTTAGAGTATGGTATCACTGTAAGGCAAGCATGTACCACTGAACAAGGAGAACAACGTCTGGTCACTGTATATTGTGGTCATTTCCACTTTTTAACTTTCTGTGGTATAATAATATAATAATGAACATATGAGAGCAGCACTGTTTCATGTAAAACCTTTACTTTATAAGGACCACTGCAAGTTTTACATCAGCACCAATGCAACGCTGCCCATCTTCCCACTCAGGGGCTGAATCTTAAACGCCTCTCTGTTCCCTACATAGTGCACTACATAAATACTGGCTCCTGCAGCCCAACAGTGCATAGTATAGCTAAAAACAGACATTTGGGATTCAGCCACGTCGACAAACAGTGCACTGTTTGTCTGCAGAAACTAAAATTTCATAACCTACATAGCGCGGTATTTAGGGGGGTAGAGAGGCGTTTGAGGTTCAGCCTGGGTTTGAGTGAAACTTTGACTAATGACCTTTTTTTACAGTACTGTATAATGTTAAATATGTGGTATTGTAAGTGAAGGAGGAAATTACCCTCATAGCCAGCGGACTGGTGCTATAGTCAACAGGTTGACAGAGGTAGCTGTACTTTGACAGCCATGACGTCACTAAGAACTGAACAGGAAAAAAAGCAGGTTATAACGGCAAGTAAAAAGTCTTAGAAGCAAATCAATATGATAAACAGCTAAATCACATGCCAGCCTTTACATCATAATCCTGTATTAAATCATTTACTCCTTTACTACAATGCACCCAGTGTTGACACAAGTGTTCAACTGTGCACACAGCTTGTATGAGCGCCATAGAAATGCACATAGCAATAGAATGGGTCACTCTGGAGCAGCCACACAAAAGCCTATGTTCACTATGCACAATGTGAAGGGTGGGCTAGAGGGTTATAAAGGGGTATAATGTGTTCTCTGGAGTGATAGAGCTCCATCTGATACCCTTGGGTTCAGTTGGATTTATTCAGAACTGATTATCCAACATCAGTACCTGACATCACTAATGCTCTTGTGAATGCTGAATGCAATCAAACCCTCACATCGGTGTTTCAACGTCTAGTGTGAAGCTTTCCACAAGAGTCAATGCTGTTGCTGCAGCAAAAAAGGAACAAGCTCCCTATTCATACTTTTATTTCCGAAGAAATGCTGGATAAACAGGTTCTACAGGCTGTTCACTGTAGAAGAAGATGGTAAAATAGGTAAATTAGCCACATAGCAATCAAGATCAGAGTAAACAAATAATACACAGAACACTTTACCTCATGGAACATGTAGACAGATAAGCACACCATGGCAAAGTTATAAACTATAAGGACAACTCTGAGGTCCACCGGTTCCCTGTTTTTCATCAGTTTGGGTCCGATCCAAATGACACCAAGATAGCAAAGAAAAATACAAAATACAGGCACAGGCGAGTACACGAGGAACCAGGGGTCAGTCCGCTTGTCTGGAGAGAACAACAAAAGACAGGAGAGTGAAACAGAGAACAGCACAATTAAGTAAAGATTCTTTCAGCTTTAAGACGTGGGAAATATGATGTTATGTTATCGTTATTGTGATAAATAATGTTACAATACTATTAGCCTTGGTACCATCAGATAGAACACTTCTAGAATGCTGAACAACTGCAGGTGCTATCAACACTACTGTATTTGATTAATTTCTGTGTTTTTCGATCCGTTTTTTCTTAAAGCTGCACTATGTAAGATTTGGGGATTTGGAGACCCCTTTGAGGGCAAAGATGTAACTGTATGTAGAAAAAAACATTTTGTAATGCAAGTTACTTCAATCCCATTTTCCCATGCAGATAAATATGATGACCAAAAGAGAATTCAAAGAGAACTCAGCCAAAACCTGGTGAAGGAAGTGTCTTTTGTGGATGTGAGTAAATTATCTAGTCATCAGATCTTCATTAGTATAATGCTGATTTTGAGATCAAGCCAGACCTTTTTAACCTGGGTGTGGCATTAATACAACATGCCATTTCTTTAAATTTTTACAAAAACTCTTTTTAAAAAGGTGCAGCATTCGTTGATTTTAGCAAGCTGAATTAGACAAATTAATGTACAGAACTATTTTTTACAGCTGTCTTTTAATATCTGGCACCACTGGTTTGCTGGTGCATTTTCATTTATGGCTATCTTGACTTAGATACCGTATCTTTTTTTCTTAGGCTGAAAAATGAATAACTAACAGTTGTTTTGACTGGAAATAAAAATTACTAACTAAAAGATCCTTCACAAAAAAGTTATTACATGAAATGTACACTGCGTAATGCCTAAGACATTGTTTTAAAATCAGTTTGAGAAGATTTTGATCTATTTTTTAATTCATCCTTAGCGGAAGAGTGCGTGCAGGATGTTAATAGACCAATTAGTCTCTAAAAAACGTATATAGTAAATATAGTAAACCTATATAGTAAATAAAGTGACTATACTTGTGTCGTAGACATGGAGACCCCTGGTTCCTATCATCACCACTGTAAAGAAATCTGAGGTCTTTACAATCAACCATTTCACACCAAACCACTCTGACTCGAGTGTCTTTTCCTTCAACTGCTTAACCAACAAATTATCCTAAAAATATTAGAACAATTGTGACATATTTAAAACTGTATTAATTGGTATTAACAATAATTTTACCCTAGAGGTTAACTTAAAATATTTGTGTGGTTTTATGTAGTAAATACGGCCACAATTCTTTTTACATGACCATTTTCCAACATCTCTTAATCCCTTAGAATCAAACAGGTTTTTTTTTTTTTTAAGACTGATATATGTAAATAAGCTCTGGTCTGATTGGCTGTCCTGTACTGTGCCTCATTCAGAAAAACACTCAGAGGTGGAACATTCCTTTATTTGCTTTAATATGAGTGGGCGGTGCTAAAGCGCTGTAGGTTCAACAGGCGAACATAATGATGTAACATCATTATAGTTGCATAATAGTTAATTGGTTAGACTGTCCAAATACTACCTGGGGTCACTGTATATTACAATGAACATATTATTATAATGTTTACTGTATAATCATAGACAGAATTTATCACAGTATTATGTAATATTCTATATTTTAACTATTTGTAAAGAACATCAGTGGTGGGTGTTCAGCTGACACTTCTCTAATGAGCTGTACAGCTCAAAAGTAAAGAAGAACACAATCTTATTCCAGATACTGAACTGAATGTTAGTGACCAGTTCATATACCTCCATTATCCAGAATCCACTGGTGCATGGACTCAATTCTCTGCCAAGTTGAAGCCATTGAGGAGACTGAAACAGAACAAACAGTCTGTAATTTGGGACCTGATGATCAAGAACTCCAGAATGTCACTGATGCACCATTTAAGGTGGAACAGGAAAGTCCGAACAAGAAACTGGCAAATAGGAAACTAACTTCAGTCTGGCCAAATATATTGAGATACACTGCCCTTCTTAGTTAAGTTGGTTAACTCCTCGAAACAAAACCAGAATATTGCTGACTATTTCACAGTTGGACGTGCTAAAAACTCACCCAAGCAAATTCACCCTGTCCTCTTGCTCCTCCAGCCTCACTGTCCGAAGACTTTGGACTAAGTGTTGGCGGCGACACCAACCGGCTAGTAACGCAATCTCCACTAAACAAATCACTGCCAATATTTACAATGCCATTAGAAAAATGTCTGTTGCTCAAATTATAGGTTTGAAAATTGATTTCATGCTATGCCAACTGTACCACAGTTAATGTACATTACGTCTACACGGTCTCAAGTATTGATTTAAAATCAGGCATTTAGAAGATTACCTTAGTGACATAACTTGGACTCTTATTTTGAAATCAACACCGCCGCCATCACAACCGGAAGCGCGGTCACGTGGTTTTGCAGCGAGATTAGGTTGACTAGAGACTTGAGCCCTTATTCAGAAGAGCGGGAAATTCTGCCTAGTTCATCAACCGCTGGCGATTATTTCCTCCTGTTCTAAGATTACAGTGAAGTTGTGGCTATTTTTGTAAATGTGAGAATCTTGTGTATTTTGAGCCTAAACGCGCGTTTTAATGGCTACCTACTCCCTATGTAGTGCACCATTTCAGTTAGGATATTTTGTGTTTGATGCCCAAATAGTGTTACAGTACGTCTAGTACGAACGTAGCCGAATCCCAACTAGTTATTTGTTAGAGATATTATACGCTCTTTGTGTCCAGGAGCCATATTTTAAGCTCTACGTAGGGAATTATTTGGGATTCACCCCAAGCGTTTTATTCTGCAACGGCAAAACAGTTCATGAGCGCAGCACATTATTCGTTAAAATTGTACAAATCTGTGTGTTATATTTTACTGGAACAAATTTGTGATCTAAACTGGATGAAAAGTTGGACTTTACATCACAAATTTCTAGTGACTAATAAAGTGGATAACGTTTAATTTTAAAAAGTTTTTTTCCAAGTATCACATTATATCTGTTTCTGATGTAAGCCTCAGGCAAAGCGAAATGAAACAAAAACTACAAAACTTTATTTCATCACTGATATGAGTATATCTTTTTGATTAACAATAAAATTCTACAAAGAAGTTAAAAGAATAAAAAATATTGCTCTATAAATGTAAAGCAGTCCTTTTGCATTTCACTCTTAAAAAGATGATACTACATCCTCCGTCAGTCTGATTAATCATTTTTCTCCATGCAAAGAACCATTAAGCATGAAGAAGGTTCTTTGAGTGTTCATGCTTCTATAGAGAACCACTGTCTCTACTAAAGAGTCCTTGAAGAACCATCTTCTTTAACTGTGTGGATGTCTTGGCTTGTCTCGAGAGATTTTATCTGCTTGCTGGTTTTGAGGAAGTGAAGAAGCAGCTGAGTGAGAGCTGTTTTGGGCCTGTGTTTGATGCACTGTCCTGTCGTTTCCTCGACTGTTTGGCCCGCTTGTCTTTACCAGGTTCAGAGATTTCCTTACGCTTCTTACTCTGGAACACAGATTGGGAAATAAACAATGAGGTGGCTGTTAAAACAATGCATCATGTAAAGATGCTAACATTTTAAATAACGCTGGTAGGAGGGCTTAATGTCCTCCACTCATTATTAGCAACATTAGTATTTAGAATGGAGTCACCATCTTATTATAAAAAACATGTATTTATACACTGCCTGGCCAAAAAAAGGTCACACACTCTAATATTTCGTTGGACTGCCTTTAGCTTTGATCACGGCACGCATTAGCTATGGTTGGTGTAGCTCAGCGGGTAACACCACTACCCACCAGGGAGCCACCAGATGTGGGAGACTGGGGTTCGAATCCCGGTCTGGGTGACTATGCTGTGCNAAAATCCATTGATGGAATAACCAGGTCGTTCAGTATATTCAGGTAGTCAGCTGACCTAATTCTTTGGGCACATAACGTTGCTGAACTTAGAGCTGACCAACTGCAGCAACCCCAGATCATAGCACTGCTCCTACAGGCTTGTACGGTACGCACTGAGCATGATGGGTGCATCACTTCAGCCGCCTCTCTTCTTACCCTGATGCGCCCATCACTCTGGAACAGGGTAAATCTGGACTCATCAGACCACATGACCTTCTTCCATTGCTCCAGAGTCCAATCCTTATGCTCCCCAGCAAACTGAATTTTTTCTACGATTTGATTTCACCAAACATTTAAGTGACCGCCGTCATGATCATTCAAGATTATTTCCGACCACATTCCTTCCTCAAAGGTGGTATTTCCCCACTGTCCTCCCACTTTTTAATAATGCGTTGGACAGTTCTTAACCTGATTTTAGTAGTTTCAGCAATCTCCTTAGATGTTTTCTCTGCTTGATGCATGCCAATAATTTGACCCTTTTGAAACAGATTAACATCTTTTCCACGACCACATGATGTGTCTTTTGACATGGTTGGTTAACAAATGAGAAGCTACTCACGGCGTCAGTTAGGGTTAATTAACTTGTTGCCAGCTGAAACATAATCACCCATGCAGTAATTATCCAATGGGAGGCTCCTACCTATTTGCTCAGTTAAATCCAGGTGGTGCCCTTTCTTTGGCCAGGCAGTGTATATCATGTATTTGTTGTCACTGAAGTGGTGTTATGGTGAACTTCTTACCTTAGTGTCCTTTAATTTGCTTGTGTTCTCATAATAAAGTTTCATAATCTGTAAGCAAAAGCATTTTGAAGAATTATAAGAATAAGACTACATAAATTACAAATCACCGGCATACATTCTGTGTAAACAGCCATTTGAGAAAATGCCAGCTTGGCCCTTGAAAGTGTTAGTAATGTTTGGAATATTTTTGTCATAGAAAGTTAATAGAAAATGCAGTTAAAAAAAGTCTGGCTCATAATAAATAAACAAAAATGAATAAATAAATAAATCAATAAAAACCTTGAGTCCAACTGTGGACTGGGAAAAAATGGGAATCAGTGAACATTTATGCACGACTAGTATTCATTTGTGTAATAAGCGTACTTGTTTAAAAACATTAGAATGAGATACATATACACACACACTAAATATATTAGTTTGACCATTTCCCAAAGGTCCACAACTCCCAATTCCTTGTTTAATGAGATCTAATCGGTGCTTCATTAGATTAAACCAGCTGATTCCAGCAGCTGATGGAACTGAGCATGTGATGGCTGGAGTGCAGCAAGTGAGAAGTCAGGCATCACCCCTTTTTTATAACTGTATTCTTTTAACCAACATTCATAACTTCACTGAAAACAGAAAATGCCTGCTTTTATACTGTTTCGATGCTCATTTGTAGTTACTATTATGTTACAGTCGTATTCAAAGTTTGTACACTCAGTCAAGCTACATATTTTGTTGAGGTGAAAATAAGTACACGTCCTCTACAGAGAACACACTTAAATATAGCATTTTATGCAAATATTTTTGCTCAGTTTTTAAGTTCCGCAATGTTTTAAGCAAATGCACTTCCATTATTAACTTATTTTTTAATCCTTCTTACTGCAAGTTCATTGCCTCTGTCAGGCTCCGAACGTGGCTGTTCTTTGCGTTTTTGGGAAAATGAGCCAGTAGCAGGACACTACAATAGAAAAAGTGCCAAAACTTTTGTACAGACCACAAATTGTGGTATCAACTCAGCAAACAAATGTTCTCTGTAGAGGATGTGTTCACTTACAAAATCAACCAAATATGACATTTGACCAAGACAACTTACTGTACAGACCTTTTTGACCCCAGTGGAGACAGCAGCCTCCTGCAGAGCAACCTCTGTGACCCAGCAGGTTTTTGTCTCTCTCTCTGTCTCAGCATGGACAGGTACACTCACGCTGTACACCACATACGTTTGGTGGATGTGGGAGAAGATATGGACCACCTACAGATATCAAACACAGCAGCTCAAATGTACAGATTTTCAGTTCACATTTTAACATCGCTTTATATTATCACTTGTAAAAAACATAATAAAAACATTTAAAATGCACAAAGACAAGGATTCTTTGCAGAAGCAATAAGAGTAATTTGGTGACTGATGCACTGTTGGAGTGGCTTCAGCTCAGTTGGTTTGTAGCCCAGTGTAGGCATGTGCAGCTGTTTCTGCCATAGCAAAAGTAACCACCGATTTGATTTAGTACAGTAACAGTAATCCTATTCAGCAGTTCTTTCAGTCAATCTCCTGGTTTGCTCTTCCTTCCTGTCATTTGCTGGTAGGTTGTAAGTATTTGTTTAAACATTTGGTTAATAAATCATGATTTAAACATTTGGTTAATAAATCATGATAAATGGTTAATAATCATGATTTCTTTGATTTTATGCATTTGTAATATTTCTTTCACCAATGTTAATGATTCAGTGGCTTGCAAGCATTCAGCTGTTTTCCAATCACTTCGAAGTGAATCTATTACATGTAATGTTCATAACACATAATAATACAGTAACATATGAGGTGTATTTAATATATGACCATCAGAAAACTCCTGACTCACTCACCTCTCCCATGTACTGAAAAGACTCTTCATCTGGGGACATTCCCAGAATCCTCTTCACTTCAGCACTTATCAGGCACCTGTGCTTCTTCTCAGAGACGCCCTCCTCTAATAGCATGCTGGGTAACTCCCACATTCCTGCAAGAAGCCCTGGAAACCAACAGTTTTGCTAAAATCTGCACAAATTATATATCAGTTGTAAGAGGGTAAGGCAGTAGCTCAGTAGTACTGTAGTCTTTGCTGTCATTTAGAGTTTACTGCTTCTCTGCTGCTCACTTGATCAAACCCATCAGCTCTCTGAAGTCCTTAATAAAGTTAATGGGGTCTTTATAGTAAGTATTCCAGAAACAGGGGCTGGGAAGCACTAAATTATGAGTATTGAGGGTTTGCAGATTACTAGATCATTTTTTAATGGATGCAGATGCACCACAATAATTAACTGTCACTTTTTGGTTGTGGTGAAAATAAATCCCAAAAATGTATAACAATTTTGCAATTTAAGTTAAATATATATGAACTTTTGGTAAAGTTTTATAGACTTTTTAGGTTATACTTTTAGACTTCTTTTGTTTGCACTGGAGCGCAATACTCATTGTCTTGATTTGAGAGAAAAGAGATCAATCAGGTAAGTGATTCCTTAAAGGGCTCATGTTGCATAATATTTAAATTTCCTTACTTTTCTAAAATGAAAGATTTATGTAGTATTTAAACAGTGTTAAATTGTGAAAGTGGTCATTTAAAATGAATTCCTGTCTGTTTTCTGTACAACAAAAACAGGTTATGGGCCCTTTAAGAAAATGGTGAAGACTTCTATCCCACAGGTTATGAAGGAATATTTACTAACATGCTAATACGCACAAGATGTTATATACTGTCACTATGTCTAATTGATTTATTTTGCAGCGTGTAAAATCTTACAGACTATTAATCCCTCCTGAATACTTCATCCCAAATAGTTGGCAAACTACTGCAGCCCTGCTCTGTAAGATGCTGTACCTTTACTGGGTCTCTGGGTAAGCAGATACTGAATGTCCCCCTGGTCACTCTGCCGCTGCAGGACACAAGTCAGTGTCCGCTCCACACGAGGTGCTTTCTTCATGGGTTTTCGGGGGTAATTCTGCACTCCCAACTCTCCGTCCCAACTCTCAGACAGGCAGAGGTTACAGCCATCACTCACTACCCCAATGGAATAATAACATACAGGATTACTATATGTTTTTGTTAGCATGTAAGAATTTGTAAGTGACTTAAGCATGGATTAGCTTTACCAGAGAAGATTAATCTGTAAATTGATTCAACTGGCTGATTGGTACAGGAAAAAGTATGTGCACTTTTATATGTGTATGTGTATGTAACTGGGAAAAATACACAGATTCCAGATTTACACACAGTTATAATCACTCCACAGTTATTACTGTCAGCCTGTAAAAGTTACTCACACTACAAATTCACAATTATTACTGTCAGACTGTAAACACTACACACACTCTGCAGATTCACACTGGCTTAAAATCACTCCACAGTTATTACTGTCAGACTGTAAACACTACACACACCACAGATTCACACTGGATTAAAATCACCACTCTCATCAGTAATCTGATCTTCAATCTTAAAACTATTCTAGCATAAATATGGCTTGAATAACTTACAGCAATTCTCTATATCAGGAACAGCGCTGTTTAGCTTCGAGTCCAGTTTGCTTAGAAGTCTTTTGGTGTCATACTCTTGTTTTAAGCTCACCTGAAACATGAACAGAAGTACAGTTTTAGACTGCTACAGGAACAGGGAATGCTGGAAGTAGCTGAGGGCATGGCTATTTTACCTTTTTATAGGCATGGCAGTGAAACTGAACAGGACACTGAGCACAGAGTGGGTTTTTGGGGGTACACACTGTGGCCCCCAGCTCCATCAAAGCCTGGTTAAAATCTCCAGGCCTCTCTGGGTCCACTAGGGTGTCTGCTATTTTCCTAAAACGGTACAAAATCATATTTTTATCATAATCATGCAACACAATTAAATGCAAAATTAATTATTATTAGAATATAACAAAAATATGTAATTGAAAAATAATAGTAATATGTCTTCACTAACAACCTGAGGGCACCCAAATGCATCTGATTTAGTTCCTTCTCAAACTCACATACATAAATCATCGTCACCATCTATCCTAATATTCTGCATGTACTTTAACTTTAGCTTCTGAAGGTTAGCCACGGAGCTACATTCCAGTTAGACTACTACAACCCCTTGCATACCACAGTGTCTCAGTGACTGGAGGGCTGGTGCTGTCTGCTCCAATCGCCCGAGCTCGACACAGGACCCGAATCACATTCCCATCCACAGCACCTGTAACCTGTAACAGCAAGGCTGTGAGACTGAGAAGACCTCCCATCAAATAACACACAACCAAGGGCTCATACAGGAACTCAGATCAAAGAATAGGAATGTATATGAGAAGAGAGAAAATCTGTTGAATGTTTATCAAAAATGACGGTATTACTGTGTCCTGTAGGACTCGGTCAGTCAGTGAAAGCTAACACATTCGAAAGTGTTTGTTCCCCTGCGTGTTTCTATAATAGACTCTTCTACAATCATTAGTTGGATTAACTATTTGCCGCTGTTCCGTCTGTGTGATGAACAATTCCTTCTTTATGGTGCAACAAAACAGTGGAAGCCAATCTTGCCCCCTTCATTTCCTGTGTAGTTTCCAGTGTACTGCATTCTGTCAGACTGACTACCTGTATCATATAAACATTACAGAGCACGTTTGGCTTTAATTAAAAAAATAAGAAACGTTAAAAGGGCCCTAGATTGTTTTGGATTTCTTTTTTTACGTATGACATCTACGTATCTACGTATAACATCTGTGTGGCTTCATTCCTTTTTATTACATTCATCTCAGTACATATTACAATGTTTATTATAATGCATTTCTGCATGGCCATCTATATCTTTTAGAATTAAACAGACTGATTTTGTTACTGTGCTTTTAAGACTAATGTATGTAAATAAGGTCTGTTTTGATTGGCTGCCTTGATTTTTACCTCATTTATAAAGCTTCCACAGCTGAAACGCTCCTTTTAACTTCAGTGGGCCGAGCTAAACTGCTGAGGGTTGAATAGATATTTCAATGAATTAAAAAACTCACTGTTGTCGAACACTTTCATTGTCATCATTTTCCCCTTTTCCCTTCTTTATTTCATATTGTTTTCTTCCTTTTATTTTTCCTTCAATCTTTTTTCTTTTGCCTTCTTTCTTCTTTACTTTTTCTTCCTTTATTCCTTTTCATTAAAATGTGTCTAATTTCCTTTCTGTATTTATAATGTCTTATTTCTCTCTTCATTCCATCCCTCTTCTTCTTCTTTCCTTAATCTTCTCTTCATCTTTTTTCCAATTTTTCTTCCTTTCTATATTGTCTGCCTTTCATTCTTTTGGTAAATGGTTTGAACCTATAGGTTTTATGAGCCTCAACAGAATCATGGTTACAGTGAGCAGATAAGGCAGATTATGTTTGCATATGCAGTCATATGAATGTTCATGATGATTAATTTAGACATGTGTACCTGTCCCAGAGCGATGGAGCTGATGGCCCCGGCGGTGTAGCGGCCAACGCCTGGCAGCTGCTTCAGCAGAACCTCAGCAGACCTTGGCATCTCCCCACCCATCTCACTCACCACCTACAGCACCAACACCACAAATCAAACATAGTTTACAATACAGTACCACTTAAAAATCTGCTTTCCATCACTATAAGTACATTTGCATTCAAAGACCTAAATGCCTTACATGTGTTTCTAAAACAAACAAGTAGTTTTGAGCAGACAGGAAGGTATATATATATATATATATATATAT